>CP136881.1:8027638-8627638 GCA_033000465.1 Sciaenops ocellatus | reverse complement strand
TCTCCCGACTGGATTAGACCTGTGATCAGGCTGAAGAGATGACTTGGCACCCATACCTCGTTTGGTTAATGAGTACATTGTGCAGTGTGCACTAAAATAATAAAAAAGCTATTTTTGTGATGTCATGTTCGGCTGTGGTAACATGTGGCATGATTTTTTTTATTTTTTATTTTATTAACATAAAAACAAAACTATTTAAAAACAAAACTATTAATCACCAAGACAATTAAAACAATTTAGAGATTAATCATTAGTGCAGACATAATCATGTACAGACAGAAGTTCTATTTTGTTTTTTCAGCATCAAACTGAATGTCGAAAGTTAATTTTGCATAATAACCTCATGGAAATGAACCCCCTTCCTCTCCTCCGTACTGTACGTGTTGTGTCTGGTGATCTACTGTATACGAGCTCTGTGTGAGAAAGTGCTGTTCCAGAAACGGCCTTACTTCTCCTTTTGTGCGAGGCAGAAATAAAGTCGGTGTGATGAAAACATTGTTGTCAAAGCACATGAGCGGTGTCTCTGTTATCTAATGGCTCATAACAGAGCATTCATTCTCGGCCATTTAGTTCCACATGGGTGTGTTAGGTGTGCTGCTTTTAGGATTGAACTGTAAATGACGAACCGTGCAGATTACTAATCTGATGTGCATCAGGTTTTTTTTCATTTATTTTTTTTTTATGTATGCTGAAGCCGAGTCAACTGTCTCGTGACATCCTGAAGACGGTTTGGGTGAAAAACGAAGGATGTTTGGTCCACATCTGTGTCCTACATACAGGATTCACTCACCAACTTTAGCTTTAGGCTGGGCGCTCTCCTCCTCCAGAAATACCTGACACACCTTTATCTCCTCTGCTGTGTATTTTACTTCATTTGCTTGCATAGAAAAATATATCTCGTACCATTCTGTCTCTCGTCCACTACTCAGTACTTAATGTGTGATTTTGATCTAATTTAGGAATAATCCAGGCTAACAAACAGGCCTGCATCTCACAGTTTGTAGACTTTATCAGTATTCAACAGATTCATAACAGATTCGTTGTTTGGTTTGGTCACAAAAGATGCAGGATAATACATTTCCTGTCATTTAAGACAAAGAGACGCAGTGAATTCTCACATTTTCTCGCAAATCTGTTGTCATTTCTGCTTAAAAAAATGTCAAAATTAATTTGATTAGTAATCAGTTAATCAACAAATCTTTTCATCTCAAGTGATAAAGCTTGCCTTTGTTGAGAAACAGAGGTCTGTGCCTCCTTTCTGTGACTTTTTTTTTTTTTTTTTTTTGAGACTAACACATTTACATTTCATGCTGGCAAACATATTTGTACCACTCGTGTTTTCAAGGGCATTTTTGCATTGGGCCTCGGTTGGTTTCGAACTCTGTTGTGGTCCACTGTTGCTCCTGTAGTGAGTCAGTTCAGCTAAAAGGACGCTAAATGTGCAAACGCTACGGATGTTTTGTAAAATATATTTATCTAGATGTAAAGCTTATTGTGTATCGTATGTACCTCGTCTCTGTAAGTGCCTTTTGCACAGCAAGGCCTTTTTAAACACCTTTTTGCCTCCAGACCAGCATTATTGGAGTCTTTTAATTGTGTGATCCAGATCATCCAGGGGCCTGGCTGACCGTGTGTCCCCAGCCTCAGCGTCCTGAGCCTGCCTTAGTGTCCTGAGCCTGCTGTGCTGCAGAGAGGCCCAGCTGCTGCTGCTGCTGCACATGCTCTCTCAGTAGTGAAGAGACGGCAACAGCAAGCTGTCTAACCTCCACAATAACTGCCTTATGTAATCACTCTGGCTAGAGACAGACCAAAATAGCCCAGACTGAGCAGCCCTGCCCTCTTGTGGCAACCAGCTGCCTTAACACCGGCCTAACAGAGCCTCTACGGGGAGTCAGACATGGCGGCCCGCCTTTTGCAGCTTCCTGTGTAGCTCACACGAGCGTCAAAATAACTGTTCGAGCTGATGCAGCACAACAGTTGTGACGTGTGATCAGATTTGAAGTTGATAAAAACAGTTCAAATACATTGTGTGTTGTTGTGGATTCAGGCTCTTGAGATACATTTTTGATAAACCCATATTATGGATTTATTTGTTTTATAGTTCACATATGTTAAATTGTAACTTTGATGTTCCCTCAGTCTTTAGAAATGAATAAAACTCAATCTTTTCTCTGTTTCTCTCTCTGCAGTTTCCTGGACAGAATTGACTCCGTAAGACAGAACGACTACACACCAACGGACCAGGTCAGTTCTCCACTGATGTGCACAGTTTACAGTTTGTAAAAAAAAAAAAGTTCTCTTATTATAAACTTTACTGATACATCTTCATGTTTTTACAGGACCTGCTACGCTGCCGAGTGTTAACTTCAGGGATTTTCGAGACGAGGTTCCAAGTAGACAAAGTGAACTTTCAGTAAGGATCAACTTTCAGTAGAGACACACAATGAATCGTATTTGTTGTCTGACAGTTTATTTTTTATTTGATAATGTTTCCAAATGTTCAGCTTAGTTAAAGACACCATGCATTTTGATAATTTTCCAAAAGTGATGCAAGTTTTTCATTTGCCATCTTATGGGTAATAATATAGCCTGTAAGCAAAAAAGAAATGTATTTCTAATCATATAAATGTCCAAAAAAAAGTACTTTTTTTTATGCTTTGCGAAATCTAACATCAGGGATGTAAATCGGAAGAAATAAATCCTGTTTCCAAACACAGAAATAAAATCAACCAAAATATAAAGCAGCTTTCTCAAAAGTAAAGACAAAAGAATAAAAAGCATAACTTCCATATGAATTAACTTACATGTTTATAAAAGAAATATATATACACGCCCCATTTAAAGACATATCTTCTGTCCCGTCCACATCCTTTCATATTCAGCAACTTTCCCAAACTCTGTCACCCATTCCTGAAAAGGAACCTCCTCAGGCATTTTTCCAGTTTCCGCCAAACATTATTCAGGCGACACGCTTTTCTAAAACATTTGCCCTCTTGGGTGTTATTGCTATATTTACCGCGGCCTCGTGTTAAGAGCCTGAAATGACATAAGTACGCACCTCGTAACAGCAACGCGTCCTTGAACAAAACAGCGAACCCCACAACCTGCTCGGCGGCTGGAAGCTGAGGTCGGTGGGGGGAAAAATGTAAAATTAATCCTCTGCGGTCGAACAGTGAGACTTCTGAGCCAGCTCAAAGTTATTGACCGCTGGTCGCAGCCAATAAAAGTTTAGAGTAAATGTTTTGTAACTGCTTTGATGATGTCGGATGAGATGACCTACTTCCTCAGTGGCAGACACAACAGACTTATTCTACCATCTGAAACGAGCCTTTGTATCAAATTATATCATCCTGAATGATTGATATAAAAGCTCTGGGACGTGACTTCCCTTTGGGTGTGCGTTGTTCAGCTTTGATGACTTCCAAACATCCGGCCAGCATGGAGAGAAAATAAGATCAAATTAAAACGGTCACAAATGAAAAACAAGATTTATAACTGTGTACACTAAGAGATCATGGAGTATACACTTCTCTCCATACGGCAGGGTCACGCAGGGCTCTGAGTTTGTGCTAATAATGCTGTTCTTCATCTTCAGATCTGAGAGAGAGAGAGAAAATCTTTTGTGCTGATCTAAAAAATATGAATAATAGTCATAAAACTGGCGTGTAAATGTTCTCAGGCCGGCCAATTACAGTACAGTATGTACCTGGCGTCCCACTAGAGTTATGAACTCTTTGATTAAAGAGGGCAGCAGCGAGTGTGTTGTTGTGTCTGAGTCTGACCCATTTTGTCTCCTCCATAGCATGTTTGATGTTGGGGGCCAGAGAGATGAAAGGAGAAAATGGATCCAGTGCTTTAACGGTGAGACTTTCAGCCTTTTTGTTCTCGTTCTTCGTCGAATAATCACACTGTACGTTCTCCACCAACGACACATTCTCCTCCCATCACACCCTGTCCGTCTTAAAGTATTTTCTGCCAGCTTCAGCATCACATCACCACACACACACACACACACGTGAGCTGTCCTGATGTGGTTCCTCTCCTCTCCCTTCTAGACGTCACTGCTATCATCTTCGTGGTGGCCAGCAGCAGCTACAACATGGTAATAAGGGAAGACAATAACACCAACAGGCTACGGGAAGCCCTGGACCTCTTCCGCAGTATTTGGAACAACAGGTGAGTCTGAAACCTGATCCAAGTTTGAGCCGAGACTGTCCCAGTGCTTAAATTAAGAAGTTTAGTGAAGTCAATCGTGGTTTATGAATTTACTGAACTGAACTCAATATACACATTTACGGCGCATTCAGACAGAACCTGGCGCAGCCGTGAAAACACAGGTTTTTACATTCATTTGAGTGGAGGTAGTGCGTTTTGGCTGCGGCAGTGCGGGCCACAGGGGTGTCCACCAAAAAACGCAGCCAGTTAAGCCAGATCTGAATGCAGCCACCAATCAGACGCTCAGATCAGCCTTCACAGTCAGCCTGAAGTGTCTCTGAAACTGAGACTATCCAGGTGGATTCATGGACTAAACTCTGATACTCTACCTGTTGTTGAGGGCAACCCTGAAGTGATTCACCGCAACACTGGATTCTGTCTGAATGTACCTTTAATTTCTGATACTCAACATGAAGGTCCATTCAATCCATTGCAGGGGCAAGAAGCGCAAGCCTCAAATACATAACGTACCGAGTAGTTTGTTCAGCGAGCAAGTTGATCCAGAAGTGAAAATAACACCAGAATTTTCCTTTTAATACATCAGTTTAACCCTGATCTGACCAGGTCATTAAAGAAAACAATGATTTCCAATAATCTCTTTACTGTTTTTATACTAATGACGCCAGAAAAACAAGAATTCTCCAAGAATTAAATCAACACACCCTGATGTCATAGAAACTAAACTGATGTTTGAAAGACCCGGCTTCGTTTGAGCAGATTAAATAAAAGGAGGTTTAATTGTTTTATACCCAAAAATGTCTTTCAGGTATGAATAAATATTCTGTGTAACATCATTCAGAGTCCAGAGAGCTGCTGAAATCTCTTCTCATCTTTTCCTACGCAGGACAAAACTCAGTGTAACGGTGGTGTTGTTTGTGTTGTTTTGCAGATGGTTACGCACTATATCGGTCATATTATTCCTGAACAAGCAGGACATGCTGGCTGAGAAAGTATTAGCTGGAAAATCCAAAATTGAAGACTACTTCCCCGAATATGCTCGCTACACCATACCAAATGAAGGTCAGTGTCCCGCTGAAATACCTCGAGTGCTAACGCAGAGGTTCCTCGTCACGTCTGTTTGTGTTGACTCTGAATCTTTTTGTTCTTTCACAGCAACTCCCGAACCCGGTGAAGACCCGAGAGTGACGAGAGCTAAGTTCTTCATCCGAGACGAGTTTCTTGTAAGTATCGCTGTATGTGTGGACTGTTTGGAGTGCGCTGAAGTTAATGAATGTCCAGTCTGTTAATTCATAACTCACTGTGTGTTTTATGCGGCTTTGATCTCGATGAAACTGATTGTTACCTTCTCATGCGAACAAGTCGTCTGCAGATGAGCCGCTGAGGAACCTTTCATTACGTGTTGGTACTGTTTTAAGGTCAAGAACAACACCAATATTATTTACATTTTACTTTATTAGTTGTATCAGTACTGTGGATTTGATTGTACATTATACATTTAATTCAAGATTACCTACAGAAATCTTCCCCTTCACAAGTTGTCCACTGTCTTTATGTTTCTCTTTCATAATAGAATAATGACAGTATCACTGATTTAACTTGATAATAACCAACATTGGTTTAATTTAATAATTAAAACTGAACGTAGACCTGGAGGTGGCGTTATTGAGCCTATGCATGTTATATGTTTTATATGTTAGCCTCTTTTGTGGTCACATCAGCTGGATTTAGCACTGTTCGCTCAGACTCTAGCCGGGACAGCAGTAACGGTTGTTGGGAATTTAATTGGAATTTTTTGCTAAAGTCTGCTGCTGTTTTTTTTTTTTAGCACGAATGTTTTTGTGTGTGGATATCGAAGAATATAATTTGTATTAAAACAAACACACCTTCTCCAAACTTCATTTATGCAGTTACACTGTGTATACAGCCCACAGTGAGCGTCAGAATTATAATTATAATCGGAAACGTGACGCTGGTGGTTGGCATTTTCCATTTTACAGGTTTACTTTTAAGAGACCATAAAATCAGACATGTTTGAAAGAAATGTATTTGTTTTATGTTTAATTATTTGAAGATCTGTTTTTGAAATCAGACTTCAGACTTTATGTGGAGAAGTCCCAAAAAAAGTGAGATATGTTCCTGCAGAGTAACTTTAGAATCACAGAAAAGCTTCAACAGTCGACATCAAAATGTGCATCGTCATACATTGATTAGGTTTTTGGGAAATGCGATCAAGATGAAGCCACAGTCTCTCAGACTGATAGTTTGTCATGTTTTGTGTCACTTGGCGTGAAAACCACAGATGGTTAATGACAGTGACTCAGTCACAGGAAGACAGGAAGTGATCTAATGCGATGCTTAAAAGAAAGTTTCAGATTCAGGTCAAACAGGTCGACAGAGCGGCGCACATGAAGAACAAATGAGTCAAAGCTCGAACTCTCTTAACGTCTGTCCCGTCTCTCTCTCTCCCCCCTCAGCGGATCAGCACTGCGAGTGGCGACGGCAGACACTACTGCTACCCGCACTTCACCTGCGCCGTGGACACAGAGAACATCCGGCGGGTGTTCAACGACTGCCGGGACATCATCCAGAGAATGCACCTGCGGCAGTACGAACTCTTGTGATGGGAGACCGCCTCCGTCAGCCTTCTGTGTTTTTTCTCCACCATTCTGCATCCTTGACGAACCCTTCCTCCTCAGCCTCCTCCTCCTTCTCCTCCTCCTCTTCCTCCCTTTACCCCTCACCCCTCCTCCCTCCCAAAGAAACCCTCAACAAACCCCCCTGACCACCCCTCCTGTCGAGGACTATGAAGTACTACTGAAGTGTGTCAAATCCTCTTCCTCTTCTTAACTTCTTAGCTTTTTGTACTTCTTTTTTTTTTCTCTCTCTCTCTCTGAGACCGATTCATCCCCATTTCACCGACGTGAAAGGAAGGTTGGGGAACAAAGTTGTTGCGTGCCGCTTATTTTTTTTTTTCTTCTTCTTCTTTTAATCCTTCCTTTTGAATGCCTTGATTTTTGTCATTCCACTAAGCCTTGGGCTACCTCCTTTTTTTTTTTTTTTTTTTTTTTTTTTTGCCCCTTTGTGTCCTTCTGTTTTTTGGCTTTGTCATTGGACCTGGACTGATGGGTGTGGATACATAAAAACACACCTACAGGACCTCAGTGTAGAGGCAGCGTGTGTGTGTGCGTGTGTGTGTGTGTGTGTGTGTGTGTGTGTGTTAATGTGTGTAATGAAGAGAAGGAGGAATGCCATGTGAACGAGCGCATGTGTGTGTTTATGTTTGTGTGTCACCTGCCGGTTCAAAGCTGGCATCACCACCATGACCTTTGCCCCCTTCCCAACCCGCTGCCCCCCTTTTTTTGCCCCATCACCCCCTCCGACCTGCTTCTTCTTCTCCTGGACGGCGACGAAACCGGAGGAGTGGACGGAGGGGAACCGAGTGGATGAAGAGATAAATGCACTTTGCATCAGGTTCCTTAATAACTTTTTTTTTTCGGTTGTTTTCTTTTTTTTTTTTTTCGGTTGTTGTTGTTGTTGTTGTTGTTTTTTCTCCAGAGGAAGCATACACACAATGTAGCATCACAATATTTATTACCCTGTCACGATGTTAGCTTGCCGAGCTGCAGGGTGCACCGAGCAGCCGAGAGACATGTGGAGCGAAAGATTAAAGAAGTGGGAAGGAAGGGGAGGCAGGAAATGCGACGACGATGCCGCCGACGCCGACGCCGCCTACGACATGAAGAAGGATTTAAATGAAGGAAAAGGGACTGAGCTCTCTCTGCACCTTAGCCCTGCTGCCTCCACGGACTCGGACCTGCCTCCTTTTTCCACACAAACCATCCTTTTAGCTTAGAGATACTGATGGGAGGGGAGGGGACGGGAGGGACGGGTGGGACGGGAGAGAAAAATGTATTGTTCTCTTTTTTTTTTTTTTTGGTTTATTTTATTTTGGTTTTGTTTTTTTGTTAACTTGTACACTGTGCAAGGTTGAATTATCCTGTACAGACTGTAAAATGTAATATTATTTTGTACAACTTAATTGAAAGAAAAACAAATCTACTTGTAGATCTTTGTGCCTTGATTATGGCTGTACCTGTAAATGAGCTCAGATGTAAGTATGTTTTCGACTGCGCTGTACAGCTTGATGTCAATCTCTATCAGCAGCGGAAGACTGCGGGTAGGGGACTTTCTCTGTAGAGTTTAGTTTTTTCTGGTTTATAAAAAAAAAAGGAAATGCTGTTTAGTAAAAAATAAAAAATAGGGAAAAAATCCTAAAAACCTGTATACATTATGCAAATTAACCACTTACCTGCAGTGAAGACCAGATGTTGCAGCGCCATGCCTTTTTTTTTCTTTTTTTTTCTTTTGTTGGTTTTATTTTTTCCTCCTTTTTAATTTTATTATTATTTTTTTGAATTTCACAGCTTTAAACAAACATTGGAAATCCATTGAAAGTGTCCAAAATTGCAACCTGGTGTTGTTTTAATAGGAACCAACGTTTTTTCGATATGAAGTGTGTCTGAGATCTGTACTGATGTGCGTGCCTGTGCGCATGTGTACATAAAACAAACATAGACTCACAGACGCATTATGTGTGTGTGTGCGTGCGTGCGTGTGTGAGGGCGAGTGTGCGTTGTGTGTAAAATTTTATAAATGTATGTACATGTAAATTTATAGGTCTATATAAATATATATGTACAATTATACATGTTTAATTATGTGTGTGCCTAGGTGTACATACCTATGTATGTATACGGTAAATATGTATACATACACACATAGGAAAGCATGTTTAGAATGGAGATGAATAAATGAGAGCGTGCAATATTAGTAATTCTTTGGTCCTTTGGAGCCATAACCCAATGGCACAGGCACTATGAATGTGTGAGCAGCACCCAACAAGACAAGCTCTTCTCCTTGTACAAACAGCATCAGCCTTTTCTTCTGCTACAGTACACGTCTATCCCCAAAAGAGAGTGAACTGACTGGAGGTGCAAAAACCTTGTTTGGCCTGGGAGGATGATTAAATGACATTTTTATTTTCTTTAAATAAAGAGGCACATTAGAGGACTTTGCTTTATTTCCATCTTGGTGTCCAGTTGTGTCCAGATTTGTTACCGCTGACGGGGTCCCTGCTGCACGTGCAGTAGATACACGTGGATGAATAGCGCTGGGTACTGTTGTTTTGGTATAAATATCAGCCTTTCTCAGGGCAGACGTTTTGACTTGTCATCGTAGGAAAAACACAAGCGTTACTAATAACAATAAAGGTCCAGTGTGTAAGATTCAGGAGTACCTATTGGCAAGAATGTAATATAATATTCATTAGTATGTTTTTATCAGTGTATAATCACCTGACAATAAGAATCTTTGTGTTTTGTTGAGTTTTTTTTATATCTACAGTGAGAGCGGGTCCTCTTCCACGGAGTCCGCCATGTTGAACTGCCATTTTTCTACAGTAGCCCAGAACAGACAAACCAAACACTGATCAAGATATTTTGCTTTTTATATGAATTACACAGCCAGTGTTTTTCTTAGAAGGAGAGGGTGAGGCGTGAGAAAAGAGTATTCATTTGGTTGCAATTTGCAACCTCACTGCTAGGTGCCACTAAATCCTACACACTGGACCTTTAAAGATGACTTTGTTCTCTTCATGTGAGCAGTGCAAACGCAAAGCAGCTGAATGGGATTCAGCCATCAGCTGTGCTTTTCCCTACTGAGACGTCCTGATACACTCTGTAGTTATCTGACTTTAAAGGCCGCTCACACCCTTCGCAGGTGTTTCTATCCGCTCAGCTCAGGTTGAAGGTGTTCAGGATTATATGAAAAGTGTAAATTCAGTGCAGTGAAGCCAACAGGAGAGTCGAGGAGACGTCAGTCAAATCAAGCAAATCATTTTTAAAAGTCACCTGTGTGGGTGTCGAGTCTTTTTGTACAAAGTGAGGTCTGATTTAAAAAAAAAAAAAAAAAAACATCTTTTATATTATTATATTTTTAAAAATGGGTCAGTTGTACGTTATATTATGTTACGTACAAACAATTTCTTGCACTTCTCGTGGAGTTTACCGATGACTTGAATCCAGGTTAATATCTTAAATCTATCCCAGACACAAAGAGTATTAAGAGACATTAAGATGGGGCGATGTGGATAAAATTCAATCGCATTATATTTTATTTTATGAAACTATGTGTATCATGATTTAATACTTTTTTTTAAAGGAAACAATGAATAGGGAGTCAGAGAGGATTTCTTCATCTCGACTAGATTAAAACAATTAACAATTAGTTAAACTGAAATTTTTAAATGTGAAGATTTTGTTTTTATATCACTTTAAATTAATAAAAGATCCAATGTGTAAGATTTAGTGACATCCAACCACCTCATCCTCTCCTTGTAGACATGAAGGAGAAACTAAGGTGTCCATGAAATGTACAGAAAATATAAATATATCTAGAGTCTGTGTTTAGTTTGTCTGTTCTGGGCCGCTGTAGAAATGTTCAATGTGGCTCATTCTAAGGTAACATAAACATAATTACTCTTCAGGTGATTGTTCACCAATGAAAACATAGTTATGAATATTATATTCTGTAAATAGAGCCCCCTAAATCTTACACACTGGACCTTTAAATATTTTTCGCTTTTGGACTGTCAAACAAACCAGGCAGTTTGAAGACGTCACTTTGGCATATTCAAAATATAAAATAACTGTTAGCTGCAGCTCGATTCCTCGACAGTCCGATTATTTAAATCCCTGACAAATCAAACTTTTAAGATGTGACCCGAGTATCAGGAACAAAATGACTACTTTCACGACATATTTTTATTTGCATCCATCACATTTATTTCTTTGATCACCATGACATCGTGTCCATCTCGGCCACCAATCTCCAGGTTTTGAAAAGTCACGTGTAGCCTTTTAATATATGATATTTAACATTTCACCCATAGAGTGACATGGCTTCAGGTGACTCAAAGTGCACATCGACCTCTAGTTTACACCATAACTATAAAACAGACCTTAAGATTCTGATTTATTATGTACAGTTCATCAGAAACGTTTTGAACGATTTGGCAAAAAAACTCCTCACTAACATTTTGGCACAGAAAGTCAGCAATAAATATATTCAGATATGCATCGTAAAACAATGAGAGAAACCCGGGACGGGTTTGTCGGACATCAACAACAGAAACAAGAGTGTGAGATGATCGAGTGTCTTTACATCAGATCACAGTTAACATCAGAGTGAAGAGACATAAACCACCATCTGACTTCAACCACCTTCAATGAGACCTCTTAGTATTTACATTACGTACTTGTTTGATTTGTCTTATGTGTGCGCGGTCTAATAATTCAGCCAGAAACAGCTGGAAAACAGCTGCTGCAAAGTCAGTGACGGTAACTTTTCTGTGATTAAAAACTTCCTGATGCTAAGCTCCACCTGTCTGGCTCGCCCAAGGTAGGTAAAACAAACAGCGGTGATGATTTCTAACAATAATCTGCCCCACGTCTGACGTCTTTGTCACCACAGCATCATCATCATCAGTACAGACAGGTCCTTTTAAAACATTTAAAATATATATTCATGTCCTTCACAGTGCCGCAAAACATTTTGGACAAACTCATTTTTTTTAACCCGTTCAGAAGAGGAACGGCACATCAAGTATTTACCAACTCATGGCTCTGTTCTTGGTGGCTGGTGTAGTATGCACCCTGGGTAATGTAGTTCACAGAGACTTGTGCTTCCCCAGCAGGCAGAGGCTGAGGCACTGCAGCAGGCCTTTCATCCACATACAGTGAGCGAGGAACAGCAGCAGCAGGCAGGCGCCGGCCGAGCAGTACACGCCGATCACCGTGCTCTCCTCCGGCAGGAAACACTTGGACAGAGCGTAACTGCCGGGTGACACCGACGCCTGAGAGAGGACGAGGAGGAGGAGGAGGAGGAGAAGGAAGGCGGGAGGAAAAAGGAGAATAAATAGGTTAGAGGTGACAATCAGCGTTCATGTCGGCCTCTCAGCCAGCAGGGGGCCTCCAAAAGCTGAAAATGTGAACACACGTTTGGCTCCTCGCTGCATGTTTTTATCTTGATTTGACTATTTAATGATACAATCCCTGATTTTTTTATACACATATATATTTATATACATTTTGAGTGCGCTTTTCAGAAAGAAATCTCACCAAGAGGTCCATTTAGTAGCAGTTCTGGAACTTTCAATCATATTTCCTGTAGATATTCAAACTGCAATATCGCCAAGAAGTCTTTAAAGTGCTGAGAAAACTATCTGAACTTCATCTGCTGATGGTGATCATGACTTAAAGACTGAACTTTGAACTGTTTATGATTATGAATAACTAATAACCTAAATTGTGGATTTGTCTGGCTCTTTAGCTGCTAAAAGCTTCAATATGTTCATCAGGTAGCTGCCGAGCAGGTCGTGTAATCCGGGTTTTAGAGCTCAGAGCAGTGGCCGAAAACAACGCCATGAGAGAAAACGGTGGAAGAACTTTGAGAAGAGTTAAATCTGGGACAACTGGACTTGGTTGTAGATCCGTGAAGAGGTCACATGTTTGGAAGAAGACCCTTAGATGAGAGGTGAAACATCTTCACGGATCTACAACCAAGTCCAGTTACCCCAGAGTCAACTCTTCTCAAAGAAAGACGACACAGGATGAATGAGAACCTTCACAGACTTCAGCGGCGTGATGAAAATCTGAAAATCTGGCACAGAAACATCACAGATGAATCTGTTATTGCAAGTTAGATGATGTGCGTTTGATGCATCTGGAGGATTCTGCATTGATGCAGTGACAGGATATGTCTTTTTTCGGCCTCAGCTGAACATTAAAGTTGTAAAGTTACGTTACAACATCACTCTCTTTCATTGAATTGCGGACAAACGTTCAGCTGACAGAAGATCTTCGCAGAGATCAGCAATAATTAATGATGTAATAATGTTCGTATTAATTTAATGTTGCAGCTGGTGCAGCTGAGGCTTTAATGGCCTTATGTACTTCTCAGCAGTTTAATCTATAACAATACATCATAATTTATTTAGTTTGTAATCTGAATCTGCAAGGTAACTAGTAAGAGCATCAGAACTGTACTCGAATGAATGTACTTAGTTACTTTCCGCCAATGAAACCAAAACAGTAAAGCTGCAGCTGAACGACGAGCTGAAACTCGATTAAAATACTGATTACTAAAAATTCACACATCATCTCTAAATAACGTGGATGTTAGTTTTACTCACCAGGATGAAGCTGGGGTTGTTTCTGTTCCTCCAGCTGAAGGACGGCACGCTGACTTCTGGGTACTTGTTGTCATGGAGAACCTCACATCCGCTGTGGGTGTGTCCACTCAGGATGAGGCGGGGCTTAAACCACTGCAGCAGCTGAGGAGGAGAGGAAACACACGTCTACCTCAGAGACCGGTTGCTGCTTGCTTACATCATCAGTTTCATCATCATCATCATCATCATCATCACATGCTGCTTTCTGTATTTCTGACTGCAGACGGTTGTACTGTATTTTAATTGGATGAAGCGGCTTCAGAAGAGATCCGAGAAAACCAGCAGAGGCGTTGTGATGAGACTGCAGAGTACTCACCCTCTGTGAGGCCTCCTTAGACAGCACGTCATACTTCTCTCTGAACAGCAGGTGCCGCTCTTCAGGCGGCGCGGCATCCAGTCCTGTGCAGCCGGCATCGCTCACCCTGTACAGAGGATAGTGCTGGAGAACAGAGAGGACGTGATTTTTTATTTTTTAAAATAGATTCTGACATCTCAAATAAAAAAAATAGAGAAGACTGAGGAGTTCAGTCCACATGTTGTGCTACAACAACAAAAACAGAAACTGTTGAAAACAAAACACAAAACCGGATTAACACTCGTGCTACGACAGTTAATCCAATAATAAATGAATAGATCCAACAGGAAATATTATAAATCATAGACAAGTTATTGCTTCAGTCATTTATCAGAGAAAAATACCAAATGTTTGCTTGTTCTTGTCTGTAAATAAAACATCTTTGAGCTCTCTGAACTCGTCTCACTGGATGTTTTTCACTTTTTCACAAGACCAAATAATGAATCAATGAAATGAACAATGAATACAATCAGTGGAGCTCAACATTTGTTAATAAAAGAAGTAGTCGCTGTTGAAGAAGTTGTTGAAATCTTTTTCTCACTTTCTCTTTGATGACTTCACCTGGTCCACTGACAAAGACTGTAGACGTCCACCAACCCCCCTCAACACTTTTCTTTTCCCACATTTCCTTTTAATTTTAGTCGTGATCATTCTTAACCGTTATTTTAATCTTTTAACCTTAATTTTTTTAGTTTATTTATCTATGTTTGATTGATTTAATTTTCTCTTTCTTTCTGAGTTTGCATGTTCATTACAGGTACTTTGGCCTCCTGGCACAGTCACATGGATTTAACAGGTTAATTGGTGACTCTAAATTGTCCGTAGGTGTGAATCTGAGTGCGAATGGTTGTTTGTCTCTGTGTGCCCTGTGGTGCACTGGGGAAGCCCAAAGTCAGCTGGGATAGGCTCCAGCCCTCTGTGACCCCGATGAGGATAAGCGGTTACAGATATTAGATGTATAATTCTAAATATTATAATGTTATAATATCAATGGACAGCTGTGTTTTACTGTTTCATCTGTTAAAAGCACAAAAAATAGCACCTAAATAATTTAGGAAACTGTGAAAAAAATCGTATTGCACTTTGTTGGATAGTATTTCATATACAGTATATTTCACTGCGCTGTGCACTGCATCACACCACAGATCAGCTGTTTGGGTCAGAGTTACAGCAGCACAGCCAGAAAAACACAGACATCTTTGAAATCTTTAGTTTGATTTCAGTCTGATGCTGCAACTTTCTTTATTGGACAGCTGCAGAGATGAACAGGAAACACATGAAAGAGAGAGGAGATGACATACAGCAGTCGGTATTGATTTTTTTCAGGTGGGACTTCTTTTTTTAATTTGGCTGTGATACGTTTTTCCGCTGACTCCGTCCACAGCGGTGCAAAGCTCTGGTTCTCTGACAAGATCGTAGTCTGCTTCTCCAAACTGGGGGTGCATCTGACAGTCTAAAGCATCTCTTCTATCCACTATTTACATTTAGTCATTTAGCTGAAGCTTTTATCCAAAGCGACTGATAAAAAAGGAAAACAATTAACAAGGACATGTTAGTGCATCAATAAGTACTGTGACAGTTGTTTCGGGGATAGACGAGAAAAGTCTGGATTGCCCTGAGCGTACGGGTGGCAGAACCATCTGATTCCAATTATCAAAATAATTGTTTCAGCTGAACTTCTTGAATCTTAATTTGTAAAGTAACTCTTAAATAAAGCGGTCTGATAAATGTAGTACTACATTTGCCTCTGAGATGTTGTAGAAAAGACTCAAAAACTGTACACGTACCTCATATTTGTACTTGAGTAAAAGTACTTAGTTACATTTCATCACTGGGCTTCAGCAGTGTGAATTAAATTTAGCAGGCATTGTCTAAAGTTAGTCTGTTTTTAGTAAGTAAGTCTCTCTTTCTGGGACCATTCTGCTTCTGAAGATCAGCAAGGAAACACAGTCGAAGTTTTAATTACATTTACATTTACATTTAGTCATTTAGCAGATGCTTTTATCCAAAGCGACTTACAGAAAAGGGAACAATCAAGGTATAGTGCGATAAGAAGCGTTAGTGCAGTAATAAGTGCTAGTGACAATTCTTTAAGGTGTAGATTTGTCGAGTGCTAGGAGAGAAGGTACTCTCTGAAGAGCTGGGTCTTCAGGAGTTTTTTAAAGGTAGAGAGGGACGCCCCTGCTCTGGTAGGAACTGGTAGTGCGTTCCACCAGCGGGGAACAACAGACGAGAAGAGTTTGGATTGCCTTGAGCGAATGGGTGGCAGAGCCAGGCGTCGTTCATTGGAGGAGCGCAAGGATCTAATTCTAAAAGACGTCCCAAAAGATTCACCTGACCTGAACGCTGACCAATAATCTTGTGAATATCCAAACAAACATCCTTTAAAGGTACGGTGTGTGGGACTTAGTGCCATCTAGTGGTGAAGTTGCACAGTGCAATCAACTGAATACAGCTCCTGTTCCATGTAGGGTAAACTACAAGACTCTACAGAAGAGGACCCGCTCCCTCTGTAGATATAAAAGTCTCATCTAAGGTAACAAAAACATAATGATTCTTATTTTTAGGTCAATATACACAACTTAAAACATAGTTTTGGTTATTATATTCACTTTCTGCCATTAGCTCCCGTTAAATTTTACACACTGGACCTTTAATTCTTCCCCTGCTGAATGTTTTGAGCACAGCCTCTGATGAGCAGCGAGTGGAGCTTTGTGTCAGCTTCATGTTTGCAGACTGAACCCAGAGAACATGCAGAGCACACTTGCAGTTTACCTGTAACATGATGGGGGATGTGGGAGGATAAAGCTGCGAGCCCTCGCAGCTGTCCGTCAGTCCGCTGCCCGACTGCGAGCTCTGCAGAGAAGACGACATGAAGAATTCATGGTCAGAGTCCTCAAACATCGGACGATATTTTAATTTCATATCTCTGCCCTCTGTCTGTTTGCAATTAGCTACATAAACGAGCGTTTACAAGCGCTGCATTTGTAAATTAAAAAAAGAACAAGACAGCTGCTCCGGGTGCGACTGAGCTTTGGATATGAGTGTATTTTTTCTCTTGACTTGAGTCTTTCACACTTCATGAGCACCAACAGCAGCAGTGGAGTGTGTTCGAGGTGCTGACAGTGTGAAAGCGTGCTACTGACTTGCAGAGACGTCTTCCCACCTGAAGAGAACAGTTGAGGTCTCGGGAGAGTTTGATCAGCTCTTTCTCCACCGACTGGCAGATGGGACACCCGTCACCGTGCAGGGCCACGCTGTTCACCAGCAGGAAACTGAAGAGAAGGGGGGGGGGGACGTTAATATAGAAGAGCTGCAGCGAGACTGCAGAGATACATCATTTTATAATGTTTTTTATTCTGGGTGCTTCAATCAAATTTGGTCAATCTTTACGCTACAAAGCAAAGCGGCACTGACAGTCAGAAATATTCAGTTTTATATTAAACATTTCGCTCAAGTTTTAACTTATTTCTCTTCAAAATTAATAACTTTTCCATTAAAGCAACCACCGAATAACAGATTTTAAATACTTTTGATGCTATACTGACCTGTAAACAGGTTAATGTTGTCTCTGTCATTTGTACGTCTGTTTCTGCGCTATGTAGCATACTGTAAGAAGAACGTAATGCTTTACGGCATTAAGTCACGCACCACAAACCATTTCACTGATTTTGGTGAAACTGGATCATATTTTATGGAGAAAATGTTTTCTGGTTTTCCCTCCAGCTGCTCTGTCTCAACTCTGTGATTTACAGAGTTTCCTGATGGACAGTGAAGTAAACTGCTGCCAATTGTAGCTGCTGTTAGCTCAGTTTGTCAGCCGGGCTGCCCAGACTGTGAGCTCAGAGCATCGGGGGAGGCCTGGGGCGCGGGGGGAATGTAGACGTGGAGTGGAGCTAGTGTCGTGCCAGAACCGGAGCAATGTAACCGGGCTCTGCAGCCTCTACGGACATAATAACAGAGGCCAATAGACCTAAGAGGACGTTGATGGAGGAAGCTAAGAAGAGAACATGAGAGAATGACTGAACAAGAAGCCGCCGGACAAGAGTAAATCTGGGACTGACTTTTAGTCGTTGGTGAGGCTTAAAGGCAGACGCCGAGCTGGGCTGACTGCTGTTGGACCAGTAAGTAATATTAGCTGGCTGCTATGTCTTGTGTTGTTGACCTTGCTTGATGTTTGCCTGTTAGCAAAGTTGTCGACTCGCTAGTTTTTGATCATAAGTAATGTAATCAGAACAAATACACGATAAACTGTGGGCGCTAAGTTGAAAAAATACCAGTTTTCTACACAATGTTAACAAAGACATAGTACATATTTTGGAAATTAAGTATTGTTGTCTATGTACAATGTGTACAATAAAATACATCTTTCATTCTTTACCTCGCTTTCTTACAATATATTAAATAATAATAACAACGATACTGTTATTGTTAGAAAAACTAAAAACATTGATTATTTCGATCATCTTTTACTTTTAATTCATTTTATGGCTCTATTTTTTAATTTTATGGTTGTCTTGTTATTTTTTATTTATAATTCTAACATCATATTAATTGATTTCTGTCTATATCGGAGTTCTCAAACCTAACAGAACATTTCAACCCAATATAGAATTTTTTTTTTTAAATTAACATAAAATCAATGCCTGGATTTTTAACTAAGGCAGATCAGCACACCAGAGTTGATAAATATTAACCTTTTCTTATGAATAAAAGGAGATATTTTTATTCCATTGGCTGAATAAGGACTTTCAGGGGACTCCATCAGAAACAAAAACAACTTGATCTGGGGAGGTTTTTGCAGCGTCTGCAGCATGTGGATCCATGCTGATGTCAGTCTGTTCATCGGCTGTGTGAAAATAGGACACACTTTGTCATTTCCACCTATTAGCACATATTTAAGATCCCTGGAACAGTCATATCGCTTTAAAAGCATTTTTCTGGTGCAGACTGACTCAGGGGATTAAACCCGTGACCTCTCATCCTGTTGGGTCACATTCCTGCAGCTGTGTCGCAGGTCATCGCACACGTTTCTCCCTCCTGTCACTCACTTGACTCCCTTTTTGGTGACGATCCTGGTGGAGGAGGCGTTGAAGACTTTCTCGAAGCGCTGCAGCTTGAACCAGTCCATCCTGCGGGGAGACACAGAGCGCTCGTCACGCCGTAACAAAAAAACCTGCTGCTCAGTCTGTCACATCTGTCTGTCACACGCCGTTACATAAGAGCTGTGCCATCTCACTTCCTGCTGCACGAGTCGAATCGGGAGCACGCATGAGCCTCCCACATTTCTGAATCACAGGCACAAAAAGCTAAACTGTAGGATGGTTTTAAGCATCTCATTGTGTTCGCTTTCACTGCTTCTTCCCCTGAGAAATTAAGAACAGTTTCTAACAAAGGGAGTGTTGCATACAGGGGGGTGGACACAATAAACGCAACATCTCTGCAATACATTGCAATCCAGTAAAACAACAAAGAACGCGAACATACAGGCTCAAAAGAATAACCATAAAACCTCAAAACATATGAGCTCTCCGCAGTGTGTTAGATTTATATTGTCCAGGTGCTTCTTTCAGGTTTGTAGCCTTTTTCTTCTTGAAGATTTATTAATGTGACTATGTTTCAAGCGCCTACTTCCAAGGTCAAGTGCATAAAAATTTAAAAAAGCATGAATTATTTTTGTTTAATAGCAGTGGCAATAAATTTGCTGTCACATAATGACTCGTTTAAGACTCGAAACATAAAGTTTAGCGCTCCATCTTGACTCAGGACTTCAAAGCCGAGTGTTTGAGGCTTACTTGAGACTTACAAAACAATATCTTAGTCAAAAAGACATCAAAATATGCCTTCAAATTGACCCAAATTCCAGATTGTACAACGGTAAAATGGCTTTGAGGCCAGCGTCTGTTTCTGGTTAAACAAAAAGGATCTTACTCTTTAAGAGGAAGGTCTATCTCTCTCTGGAGATCTTTTCCATAATGCGGCTGAGCCCGTCGGCGGCCAAAACAAACACTCTTAGTGGATGGAAATTGACGGCGCGCCTCACAGCTGCCAGGCTGCAGCACTCTCGCTCAATACTGGACCAATTTCAAAAATTGTTGTCCCCATTAGTCACTTAGACGCAGAAACATGGGAACATAGAATACCAAAGTTAGCCTTTGAAGAATAAGGCTGGTGTTCATATATATCTTTCTCACCCTGAAGAAATATCACAAAAAGGTCGAAACCAACAAGGGCTTAGCTCGCCTCTCAATAAAATCTGTCTGTGGCTCTCGGCTTCAAGCTCATTAGTTGGGACTAAAGACATAAATCTCCCAAAATGTGGGTCATTAATGTGGTTTTGTTTCACAGGAAGTTTCTAAAACAGCTGGGCACTGTAGTTTTCAACAAACGCTACAAAAATAAGAGTAAATAGTACGTTTGTTAAAGGTTGAGTGTGTAACTTTTAGGGCGATTTATTAGCAGAAATGGTATATAACATGCAGAACTATGTTTTTCAGTGATATATACATATAGAGCAGGTCCCGTGTAGCAGAAAAAGAAGACGCTTAAGGAAGTTAAACGTCGACAAATGGAGAAGTGCACTTCATTATTTAGCACAAGAAAAGCAAAGGGAGCAGCAATCTTTGCACGAAAGAAGCGAAAACATGAAGAAGCAATAGATTAGCTTCTAACCATGACGTTGTTAATCATAGCTTTTTTTAGCTAAAGTCAACAAATACACCAACACGATGAACAGAACAAGTGACATTTGCTATCTGCTATCTAATTAAACATGAATTATAAATATCTGTATCTAAAGGAACTGCCTCAACAGGCCGACGCAGATATCTGATAGATAGTTGAGTTGATTGCAATCTTGAATCTCACCACAAGATGTCAATCAACATGACACACTGTACCTTTAAGGACTATTTTCACCTGTGGATTAATACACATTTGGTGCTCTAGTGTGTATTTACAGCAGGACTATGTCTGTTTGTGGCTCTAAGCAAACTACAGCGCCCATGTTCACTGTCACAAAGTATTTTTGTCTGCGTCAGACACATCAAACGTGACCTCGGTGTCCTCACAGGTATCTATGGCTCTGTCTGCTTTCACTGTGTCCAACCCTTCGATACAATATCTCCCCCTAAATAGGTCATAATCAAATATTTTCTCAAACGTTATGCAATATGGACTAAGGCCCTTTTGTTCCAAGTGTTTGCTGTGTCTGCACTGTAACAGTATGCGTCTTTTATGGTCATTTTCTTGGCAGCTGATATCTGTCTTCTCGAGCAAAAGAGGAACACAAGGTGACAAAAAAAAAGTGAGATCAAGGTTCCGCTGTTATCTCGACTTCTGTGCAAAGCTCCCTGTGCAGAAGTAGCAGATGAGGCAGTATGCAAGGCTAAAGGTTAAGAAATAAAAACAATAAAACTACAAGGTGTGTCCTTACTCATAATGGAAACCGATGTCGTGATTTCCAACCAGTACAACCAGTTCTGTGTCAGTGGAATGTCTGAACATCCTGTGGAAGCGTCGCACGTCGTCCTCCCAGTGCTGCAGAGAAAAGAGAGGTGAGAGAGCGACACAAACACGAGTTGAAGCAGGTTTCAGTACAGGCCCTTTAATAAGACACAACTCCCCTGGGAAGCTCATGAGAGATAATGGGATCTCTGAGGGTCACCCAGCAGCCCCCCCCATGGGTGGCTGAGCCGGGCTGCTTTGATTCAGACTCCAGATTCAATTTTGCACCTGGAGGGGCCAAAGCTGCACACGAGAGACCTTTAATTACATCAGTGCTGCGTGTTTACACAATGTTTTTCAGAGTTATGTGTCTGTAAACAGCTCCTCGATGCTACTTTTAATTAGCGCTGAGACAATGAATCCACTGACAGACGATTCATTTACAGTACCTTGAATAATCGATTCATGTTTGAGCTCACTCGTCAGGAAAAAACACCAAACATTTGCTGGTTTTAGGTTCTAAAATGTGCAGATTTTTCTCCTTTTTCATGTTTTGTATCATTTTGAATTTGCATTTTTGGACTGTTGCCACTATTTTCCAACATTTATAGATCACACAAATAATCAAAAATAAAAATAATCCTTAGCCGCAGCCTTAGTTTTAATATTATTCCTCTTTCTGCAAGTTAAAAGCTTTAAATTCTGCAACAACAATTAGTCGATTAACTATAATATCAACCTAAAACGCCAAAACGAGGACACGAAGATTTGCTGCTTTTCTGTGTTTTATATAATCTCAAAGAGATTGAGATGAAAACCACACGATTAATCGATTAATAAGGAAAATAACTGACAGATTAATTGACTATTAAGGTAACTGTTAGCTGCAGCCCTATTTCAGACAAAACAAGCTACTTCTAACTGACTTCTGACAGCATTTTATACAGTTTTCTAAACAGATTAGTCAAGAAAACAATTAAAAAACAATATCTGACTGTCCTATTTTTAATATTATTTCTCTTCCTGCAAACTAAAAGCTTTGCATTCAGCATGAGAAATAATTAGCTGATTGACTGTAATTTTTAAAGTCACTTATGAAGCTGAAATGCCAAATATTTATCATCAGTAATGGACAATCTCTCTGTCAAAATAAGCTATTTGAAGATGTTACTTTGGGGTTTGGGAGCTCGTGGACAACACGATTAATCGATAAATCAAGAAAATAAACTGACAGATCAATCGACGATCAAAGTAATTGTTAGCCGCAGACCTATTTCAGACAAAACAAGCTACTTCAACACGTCATCTTTGACTGTTTTCACTGTTTCCTAACCCAGCTGCTAAAGAAAACGATCGTCAGATTGATCCAGAATGAGAACAATCTTCGGCTGCAGACCCCAATTCAAAGATTTCTTTCCTCCTGCAGAAGTCCACTGAATACAAATTGCAGAAGAGATGCCAACCGAGTGTGAAAATGAATGAGGAAGCTGACGGCGCGAACATGTTAGATTAGTGGAGATTTTACAGTCTGCGAGCTCTGTTTCCTTTTTTAATGAGGCTCTCCTCTGTGCTCGACACTTCCTCTTTTCTTCTGTCTTGACTCGACGGATCCCGTTTGACAATCCAGTCACAGATGTGGGAGCATTCCCAGGGGGGTCTTTGCTTTATTATTTTATTATTCCTAAAGCAGGCTGGATGTACCATGGAGGGCTGAGAGGAGAGGAGAGGATGGAGGAGGCTGCAGCTGCTGCAGCTGCTGCTGCTGCTGTTATTGTTGATGTTTTCCCTCTAAACCTGCAGCCTCTCAAGGCCTGGATGGTACAAGATGATGATGATGATGATGATGCTGATGACTGGCCGGCCTCTGCTCTGCATCCACAACAGCCATCATCATCATCATCATCATCATCATGAGCACTGTGCAGACAAAGCAATGAATGGGAAAAAAAAGGGAGCTCTACGTTACCTTCTGTGAGCTCCACTTGCCTTCGTCGAAGATATCCCCGAGAATAAACACTATTTCGGGCCTGAGCAGCCACAGAGCGGTCTGGAAAGCTCTCTCCATCTGCCATTCCCTGTGCGTTTGGAGACAACAAGTACATTTTTTTTGTTTTTGTTTACAAACCTGCAGCACAGACGGATGCACTGACAGGAGAGGGGGGAAAAAATGCAAAATGCATGCAACATTACCTCCTCAGCTTGTCGAACCAGTGTCCCCCGACGGCTCCGAGGAGGTGGGTGTCCGACAGCACCATAGCGCGGACCGTTGAGTCCATCGACCGGCCGTCGATGCCCTCTTCGCCCCGTGCATGGCTGATCTTCGGCCAGGCGCACTTGAGGATGGTCGGGAAGTAGATGAGATACTCGCAGAAGAAGAAAGCACCGCCGACCACGAGAATCAACAGCACCGCAACCATCCATCTGACGCTGAACCTCGGCATTTCTCTGTTATTCGACGTTTGGGATGCCCTGAACTGGCGCACTGGCGGTGATGGAGCGGTCCATGAGGCATCTTCCCCTCTTCCCCCAGACCCCGACTGTTTAGGTCTCCAGCCGGGTGATGCTCATGGCAAGTTGCTCGGACGGTTCGTCAGTTAAACAACAACAAAACAACAAAAAAAAACAGAAGCTCCTCGTCGAGTTCAGGTGATTCAAAACAGGAGATACAAAGTTAAAAATATATAAAATGTCCTCTGCCTGTGGAGAGTGTGTGGAGAGGGAAAGCAGCCTGCCGCTGTCTCAATCTCAGCTCCGCTCAGACACCAACCGTCAAGCTACACACACATCCGGTCAATTCCGGCTTTTCAAAATAAAACGCTAAACTGGCACACACTGCTGGAATGTAAACTCAGTATATTTACTCAAATACTTTAATATAGTTGTATTTTACCTGAGTATTTCTATCTGACGCTAGATTATACACTAAATTCTTAAACTTATACTCCAGAATTAGAATCATGTTGCCAAGTAGATTAATAAAAGTATCTTGGTTTAGTATTTTGGTAACATAGTAAGAGAAAACAAGAATCATACATATAAAATTACACATTTACAATAAAAAAATATGATTAATATATCTGCTTTAAAATTAAAAGAGTTGTTCTGTGTTTTCCCATTTTATTTTTTTGATATTTTATGTATATATGATGCAGTTTTTACTTAATTTTATTGTCTTCTATTTTATTTCTTTAGCTTATTTCTTATTTTCTAAGTCTAGGCTTTTATTGCTACACATTTCATTTTACTGTTGGTCTTGTGTTGACCTACATATGACAAATAAAGCTGAAAAATGAACCTGAATGTGCACAATATTGACCAAGGAGCGTGCAAAAGTTCACAGCATAAAGTGTAAAGAAAACACTGAACTAACATAAAAAATAAGACAAAACAATGTGCACCAGCACAGCAATCATTCAAGCCATTTTGGGTGTTATAAATGTACTTAACAGCTACTGATATACAGTAAATGCTAATTTTACATCAATATGAGTAATAATAGTCTGTATAATCAGTTTTTCTACCTATTTCTACTTTAAGTAGGTTAGATTTAGCTGACTTTAAGTAATTAAATAAGTTTTTAAAGGCAGATGTTTCACTTTTAAGTCTTTTTAACATGAAACTACAGACAGTTTTACCCTGAAAAAGATTATGCTGATTATGCTGTGGTCTGTAGTAGCGGAATTATTCAGTTTATTTTCATATTTAAAGTAGCAATACTGCAATATGAAAATCCTGTATTGAAGTGTATACGTAGGTCTTTATTGGAGAAATTAGTTATTAGAGAAATGTGTGTGTCCAGGTTGATTTGGCGACACCTCGTCACAAAATACGGTCCAATATTAATGTCACAAGTCGCAGAAATCTGGTGGCAACAAAAGCTGTTGTCGTTTTAATAAACAAGTCAATAAGACAAGTAATAATTGATGATAATCAATCATCCTGTGACCAACCATCTAATTTAATGCTGCACATGGCATGAATGTGCATGACGTGAAAGTAGCTGGTTTACCTGCCTGAGAAGTTGCAGCTCACTGTGTCTGCGCCTTCTTGTTCACATTAATCCCTCAAAAATATGTCAGCCTGACCCGCCGTTAAAAAACAACCCAGATGACCGCTGTGTTGTTTTGCAGTCGCATTTTGCGATTTTGGGAAAGCGGTACGCGTTAAGTTCACTGACAAACGCGTCACACTTCCTGTGTGCGCTCCACAATAAAAGCCAACTCGTGATTCAGCCAGTTAGATGCTTTTAATGTGAAACTGCAGCGGCAGGAAATGTTCGGTTTACATTAGCATTTACTTAACACTGTTTTTTTTTTTTTTTTGACCGTTATGTTCTCTCACTCGACAGTGACTTAACAGAAAAAGTATTTAAAAAACTTAAACTGACACTTTAAAGTATCAAAAATAAAAATAGCCCATTGTTACTGAGGCATTCATGTGTTAATTTGACTTTTACTGGTGAAGTTAGACGGTGGTGTCGTTGATCTGTAAAGTAACATAAAGTATAAAAAATAAACGTATTGAAGTATAAAGTACAACTGTTCCCTCTAAACTGTAGTGAAGTGTACGCGTAAAATTGAAGTATTTAAGTACCTCTAATTTACGTACTTCGTTACTTTACAAACACTGTTGTGGCTAACAGAAAAAGCTAAACGGTTTACTGACAGAAACAAACAAATTTACACTCATGTAAATCGTTTATTCTGCTTGATTAACGTTCACATTTTGTTTAATCCACCAAGTATTTCGTATTTAGTTCAAACGAGGCGAATAAAACTCAACTTGAAGTCAAAATCACATAACTTCCGGTAGTTTTCTTACTAACACCCGGTAGCTTGACTATTGATTATTGCGTTTGCCTGGCAGCAGCAGCAGCAGCAGGAGGAGAGCTGGAGGTTAAAACACTTAAACAAAAAGTTATTAAAAGCCCAGTTATCAGTGTTTAAACTATAAAAGTATTGATAAATAATCATGTCATCAGTGGTGAGAAAATGTGCCTTCTGTTCACACAAAAACACCTGGAAAGGAGCCAAAAATCTATGGGACAAATGAGATTAAGTGATTAAGAGTAGAAATCTAATCACTGAGAGACTGCTGCTCATTAGTGCAGCTCTGTCAGCTCTGAAACTTGAACCAACAATCGCACAGATTCACACAGTAAACCGCTCTAACGCAATTGTTCTGGTTGTTGCCTCAGTATAGCTCACTGTCAAGACCAGTTTACCTGTCAAACCAGTTCAGTTGGCTTGTGTGCTCACACAGATGCAAAAAGAAGAGGAGGAATTTTATACCCCTTCATTCCTGACCTGTCTTCACCCTGAGCCTAAAAAAACATTTCCTCCAGCAGCAGATGATGATTTGAATCATGCAGAAATGAGGAACCTGCAGGAGCGAGAAGTGGAGCACTGCAACAGAGGGGAAACTGACGCATGACAGTATGATTAAAGGGAAAGGCATCTCAGTTTTCAGTCTTATGATCTGTCACCATGAATGAGCATTTGTGTCTCCAGAAAAAAGGGTGGAGATTCAAAAAGTTCTCCAGATGTGCAGTCTGGCTTTGCTCCACTCACGACTTATTTCCCAACATGAAGATCTAAGTGTTGTTTCAAAGCCTTCTCCTCAATGTCAGGAATAACTGGTGGGGGAAATGTTTGCTTTGTTTATTTATTAACTAATGTTTGATAAGGGTGGATGCTGGCAATGTTCTGCAATGAAAAGACCAAGGGGAAATAAAATGTTACAGTAACTGCCTGCCCTCATGTTGTCATGCAAAAGGTCTACTGAAATACATCTCTCCTTCCAGGGTAATAGATTTTACAAGCCCTCTGTGAGTTTAAAGGTTAACTGTTAGGAAGTTAGGAAGTTATATTCCCTTTAACTTTTATTAAGTGCAGTTAATTGCATGCATATCACACGTACTGTAGGGACAAGGCCACTGAAAGTACACAGTACTAGAGTACAGAGACAATAAATACAATAAATCCAGATATATTTATGGTATAGCTTGTTGTTGACGGATTTATATAATTTTACACCAGGTACGATTACCCATGAGAAGCACGGCACACTTTACAGCCCTATGTCACACACAACCAACTATTTCACTGATTTTGGTGAAACTTCATCATATTTTATGGGGATTTTATGCTCTGCCTCAACTCTCTGTGATTTACAGAGCTTTCTGATGGACAGTAAAGTAAACTGCTGCAAACTGTAGCTGCTGTTAGCTAATGTTAGTTCCGTTTGTTAGCCGTGCTGCCCGGACTGTGAGCTCAGAGCACCGGGGTAATGTTGGTGTTTGTACCACCGGGAAGAGGAGGTTTTCAGGCCAGAGGCGTAGGCGAATGCTGACGGGGAGTGAAGCCAGTGTCAAGCCGGGTCCGGAGCTCGGCAAGCGGGCAATGTAACGGGGCTCAGCAGCCTCTATGGACATAATGACAGAGGAGAAAACACAGAAAAGGATGCCTGCTGCTGTGAAGAGGACCTGCTTTTAGCACACAACTGAGAAGAGCATGTAAATTACGAGCTCGGGGCAACACAGCTTCATGAGAGGCCAATTTGCATCTGTATTGATGCACACAGTGTACTCTTTAAGTCCTGAGTCACAAGCTCAGTGGTTCCTAATTAATACAGAAATCTTTAAACGGGTCATAAATATTGTATACAGATGCTAAGTCGTTTTCTAAAACAGCTGGGCACCACAGGTTTGAGCAAACCACTCAAAAAGGAATAAATAGTGCGTTTGTTGGGGACTATTTTCAGCTGTGGATTAATTCACATCTGGTGCTCTTTACATCAGCAGGATGATGTTTGTGCCTATTTAATTAATTTTTGGACATCAGAGGACTATCGGGATACATGAGAAATACTATACGCCTTGGTTTTTTCATGGGGATTTGTAGGCAAAAGTAAAAAAATACAGAACAATCAAGCCTTATCAAACATTAGTTAATAAATAAACCCACCAGTTATTCCTGACATTGTGGAGAAGGCTTTGAAACAACATTTAGATCTTCATGTTGTGTGTTGTCATGTGAGAAATAAGAAATATTAAACATTTGTAGGCTGTGGAGGAGGACTTGACCGTGGTGTCTTTAAAAGCTTCTTCAAATCTGCAGGAAGCACTGATTCACACTGTCATTCACTTAACAAATGAAGACGACTTTGCATGTGTGTGTGTCAGGTTTGCATGTTAAGAGAAATGACACCCCGCTTGTGTTAAAGGGAGGTGGTGACAGTATGTGCTGGCTCTCTGTGGTACTGTATCCAACAGATTCAGGTTAGATTAGTGCATGCGGTCAGACACGCTCATTAGAAGCCGTTGTTATTCTGTGCAGACGTTATGCAGTGTGTCAGGAGAAAAATGTAACTGTACACTCCTTCATCCTGAGCCCTGCCAACGCTGTTTCATCGCAGGTGAATTTAAATGTGAGTGACTCAGCTCGCCTGTCGTTTGAAGGAATAAATAGTTTCTTTAGAAATGTGTGATAATGGATCTGAAGTGAAAGAGCCTGCAGTTTTTGCACACCGTTTCTGAGAATGGGTTATTTTGAGCTTAAAATTGAATTCAGGGGGTTATCCAGCTTGCATTTCTGGGCCTGTTGAGAAATTATTTACAGATTCTGTGTTTGAATATTTATTTAAAGTCAGTGTCTGAATGTGGTGACGCTTGTAACATTCACGCAGCCCTAAAATGGCATTTCATTAGTAAATGGTCTAGTCTTCCAGCCACTCAAAGTGCTTTTACAGTACATATCTCATTTACCCATTCACACACACATGCATACACTAATGGCATTGGCTGCCATGCAACGTGCCAACAGCTCATCAACCATTCATACTCATTCACACACCGATGGGACAGCCTTCGGGAGCAATTTGGGGTTAAGTGTCTTGCCCAAGCACACTTCAACATACAGTCTGGAGGAGCCGGGGACAGAACCACCGATAATCTGATTAGTGATCTACCTCCTGAGCTACAGCTGACCCAAAACTAGTCTAACAAAACTCTGTAATAACGAGGATTTTGTGATGTGTGTTTCTCTGAATTATGAAAAATTACAGCGTTAATTAAAGGTTTAATACATCATAAAAATGGAGCTAATCTTTTCTTATTTAACTTGAAGGAACAGTCTGACATTTTGAGAAATAAGCTTATTTGCTTTCTTGAGAGTTAGATGAGAAGATCGATGTATGCTGGTTAGCTTAGCTTAGCATAAAGACTGGAAACGGAGGAAAACAGTTAGCCTGGCTCTGTCTGAGGGTTACAAAATCAGCCTACCAGAACTTCTAAAACCCACTAATTAACATGATATCTCTAATTTGTTCCGAACAAAAACCAAAATGTAAAAAAAGACATGTTGTGGTTCGTTTGGCGAGTTGTGTGCCAAACTATTTCTTTTAACCAGTTGCCTGGCAACCAGTGGAGGAGGTTACAGCTCTAATCCAAGAAATATTTTGTCAAAAACCGAACACAAAACAGCAAATTGTCATTTTTACAATTTCGTTTTAACTCTCAACAAGAAAAACAAACCTTAAATGTTGAACTGTTCCTTTAATTTTAAGTTAGTTGACAGTTATTAAAAAAACACTCAAAACTCTGATAGAATCTATCAGTTTAATAAGATATCTATGCTACAATAGGGTCTCCATATGCACAGTTTTTCTCAATGCCTAAGTTGAACCAGTTGCCTTTTCCTCCCTTGTAGGCACTGCTTACTATTCTTGCCCAGCCGTGTTCCCCCTGAAAACGAAACAAAACAAAGTATTACTTATTCTGCATGCATCAGGAAAACTTCTTTAAAATTGCTGCCTGTTTTCCCTGATATTTTCTACTCTCCAGAGAGTGAATTCATGACTTGCAAAGTAGTGAAGTGTGTAAAGTTTAGCTACAGATTGAGAGCAGGCTTCAGCAGGCAGGGTGTGGTGCAGACAAAGAGAGACCCACCCAGAACTCTCCCCAGGAGTTTCTGACAATCCAGTATTCAGTCCCGTTCTCCGCCACGTCCCAACCGGCCACAGATACGATGTGATTGGGCAAAGACAGCGGGTGAAACTCAGAGAAGATTCCTCCGGAGTATTCTTCCAGACCAGCGGTGGCCATCAGTGCACAACTGAGAGACAAGAGTGAAGCTGCTGCTGTAAAATCTTCTCTTTTCACATTATTTTGATCGCTAAAATATCAGGATGAATCACAGAAAGAGCACAGATTTTATCTCTACAAGCGGGGCCAAACTTTGTACTTGTAACTTAAAATGTGTCTCATGCAGTGTGTGGGGACTTTTGAGTGCTAAGTTTCACACACACAGTTTGAATCTGCAGTCAGACATTCACACAAGCAGCGGGGTTTTCACCACTGATAGATGTAACCATTTCATCTCTCTCTTTTCACAACTAGACTCTTTTTTTCTGCTCACAAATGTAAATTTCTCAAGCAGCTTTTTTCTGCATTTTTTTTCCCACAAATTTGCAGCTGCAGCTTTTGAGATTCTTCATGTCACAACCTGATTAACTCCTATTTAAAGGACCAGTGTGTAGCATTTAGTGGCATCTAGTGGTGTACTTGCTAATTGAAACCCCCACACCTCACCCTCTCACCTTCCTAGCATGGCCACTAAAACCATGGATGTATAAAGAGAACTGGATACAGCCAACCAGCAACCTCTGCGCTCAAATGCCAAAAACTGAATGTGGATGTAATGATTTAACTGTGCGGCTCTTCTACATTTTCCAAATGTTATCAGACCAGAAATGGGCTGAAAAGCCTGGTGCTTGTCCCGGGGGTTGGTTTAAAAGTGCAAAAAACACAAGGTCCTATCTAGAGCCAGTGTTTGTTTTATCCATTCTGTACTACTGTGGAAACATGGCAGTTCTACATGCCAGACTCCATGGAAGAAGCAAGGCATGTGTAGATTTAAAAGTCTCATTCTAAGGTAACAAAAACAAAACAATTCTTATTTTCAGGTGTTTATACACTAATGAAAACATAGTTATACATATATATTTGATTTCTGCCATATACTGTAAATAGACACCCCCTAAATCTGACACACTCGACCTTTAAGCCCAGACACTTCAAACGACTAATGATGAAAAAGTTTTTGAAAAGTTTGACCCAACACATCTGCAGGTATTAGAGGAGCCCAGTGCACACCTTGTTAATACTGCATGGAATTGAATTAAAGACAATATAAAAGCTTTCAAAGTCGAACCTTACTTAAAGAATAATGCTGAGCTACATAGCTGATGTAAGACATTAAGCTGTAAATAGAAGGGATAAGGAACAGACAGTCAGTAAATTGTGATGTGACATAAAGTCAGTTCAGTTAATTAAAATGGTGAAAAAACGTCTGTATTAAGATATAAGATCTATACGTTCAGACTTTAAATTCATATAATTGACTGTACTTTAGGACTTATCGGAGTGAAATAAAATTACACTCAGTGCTGTTACGTTTTTTAAAGGTTGTATGACTGATTAAATATGTATCCACTAATAAAAACTTCACGATGATTAACAAAGCCTGTGAACAGTTTAAGCTCTCTTACTTCACGCGGGTGGAGCGTGTAGGTGGAAGGATAATTAGAAATGACTGGGGAGGATGACTTACTCTACCTGATGGGCCCGTTGGTGTAAATTTCAGCTTTCATCTGGTCTCTTCCGGAAACTTCTCCATAGTCGCCCACTTTCCACACAGTGTAGTTCTTCACAACAGCACACGATTGGAAGAAGGAGCAAGTGCCACACTGGTTAAACTGCTCACACTCTGAAACACATTTGAATTATTTTATGATTATTAACAGTGCAGTGTAACACCCATTTTACTGTTAAATTCAATACAATGTCTGTGAAGTCACATTTTGAATTACCAGTGTACTGTGAAATAACCTTTAAGCATCATCATATTGTTCATTTGTTTAGTTTGAGTCCGTAAAAATGACTCAATCATAAATTTACCACTAAAATGCATACACGATATGGCCAAAAGTATGTGGACACCAAACCATTTTACCCTGTAGAATATATCCTTCCAAACGTATGGTTATTAATATGGTTACCACAACTGTCTTCCAGATTTTGGAGCCTGGCTGCAGTGATTTGCTCCCATTCAACCACAACAGCATCACATTCGACGTTCCAGTTCATCTTTAGAAGTGATGGATGCTTTATGTGCCTCACTTTGTGTGCATTTTATGTATAATGTCATGTTGAAACAGGAAAGTTACTTCTCTAAACCACAAAGATCAGATCATAAGCACACTTTAAAATATCAGTCAGTATGCTGTAGCACTGAGATTTCCCTTATTGAAATAAAGCAGTCTAAAAGACAGCCCCAGACCAAAAATACACAGATAGTAGAGACACGTTTGGCCATGTAATGTAAATGTAACAGTGGACAGAGAGATCAGAGTCAAAAGAGATTATGTTTACTTTGGTTTATAGCTTGGTAGTTGTTGCAGGTTTCATCAGGGATGCCTTTCTTGTGAGCGTACGCGTAGACTCTCAGGTGATCTCCTCCATAACAAGAACCCGCGCCTCCGCAGTCGATCACGTTCTGGACTGACAGGTAGGCCGACGGCCACGCTCCTCCATGCTTGATGTTGATACGGTCTTCAAGGAAGAATAACAATAACAAATATTTCAATGCTGAAATGTTAAACTCTCCTCAGGGGATCACGATCTTTTCATTCTCTTGACAACCTGCGGGGAGGATGCTGCCACTCTAATGTGATCCTGCATAAACTTCACAACAATATATTGGGTAGATAAAATGTTCCTCTTTCTTGTTTCCTCCCTCCTCCATCCAACGCCATGGTTACCTGCTAGCGCACTGGTGGATCCCATAGCCCAGCAGGACCCACAGTACTGGGGGATGTGCTGGTTCCGTGTAACGCTAACATAATTCTTCCCATTGATGTTCCTCCAGTCCCAGGACAGAGGAAGGTCCGACACCTTCATGTACTCATGTGGACGAGGCTTTGTCCTAAAATAAATAAAGGATGAGGCACAGATTCAGCTGTGGTTGTTATATTATCAATATTATCAAGAAGACAGTGCACCATAGTAGTCTTGTAATAAATATAGGAACATACAGCACATCTGTGACATTGTACAGGGACACATAATAGCACAGAAAAGTCACATTTTAATTTGAAAAAGCACATTTTATCTAATTCATTTTTCCTAAATTGAGTACTCTTAATTGTCAAATTACAGCTAATCATTTAGAGATTATCTAAAGTACTTTTGTACAATTTAATTGCTCTTTCAACATTAATAATAATTGCTCTGCAAGCCGTGCAGAGAAGGCATGAAGAGTTGATTAATTCTGCGCCTCCATGAATCAATAAATTCAAAGAAAATCCCAAAGCTGACATTTTTATTGAGTAGTCCTGATGATTGTTTAATGGAGGAACATTACAGGGGTAAAATACTGTGATGTGGTTCATAATAATGTATAACAATGAGTATAACCGAGATACTTATTTTACATTTTACTGCACATACAAATAAAACCTCCCATTAAGATTTCCATTTAATTTAGCAGGAATATTTAAGTTTTTTGTTATTCAAGTTAAATATAAAATAATACAGAATACTACAAAATGAATAAATATAAACAACACAGTAAACATAGCAAAACAGATAAAACAACCCCAAGTTAATGAACTCAGATTATTTCTTATATTTTATATGATAGGAGTTAACTAAGAGTTAGCTGCTGTTAACTGTAATATAACGTATAATGTAACACAATATACGATTAGGGAATACTTTGTAAATGTTAAATTTACTTGCAAACATCTTGTATGAATCACAGACAGCTGTTAAATGAGTGCAGTCGTTGAAGTTAAATCTCAGTTCACTCGGAGATAAACAGCCAAACCATTAAACTGTCTACAGTGAAACATTTCCCTGTCACTCGCCTGACAGAGTCCGGTGTGTCGTCTCTGATGGGTTTGTAACAAGGCTCCGATAAAAGTCTGGAGGAGTTAATTCGGTTTGTAAATGAAGATAAACAAACCAGCAGCAGCAGCGCAGTTATTGAAGACGCCATGTTGGCTCCGCTCAGTCCGCTCAGCCGTCTCAGCCGTCTGACTGACGCATGCGCAGAGCGCCCCCTGCCGGCTCCTGCTACCATGACAACCACCGCTGAACGCCAGCACGCCGAGGACGTAAAATTCAAAACAGATCTTAAAATCTCTTCGTGAAGATGGTTTGATGGCATGAAACTGTAAATACACATATTACTGTTCATTCTGTTTATACCGCTGAATCTTTCTATATCTTCCATATTTATACTGTTTATATATCTTTTAGATTTGCCATATTTTTCTTAGATATCATAGCATATCAGAAATTATTGCACTATATACAATACATGTACAAAATAGGAGAAATCATGCCTCTCTTAGGTTTTTCATTTTTATTATTTCGTTTCATTTTATTCTTCGTATCATGTTTTTTTATGATTACACTGTAACACCCAAAGGTTTCAGACACTCCCTTCTCTCTTCAGATGTGCTGTTGAGATATCTGAATCCCACCCAGTCACCAGATATCTCCACTTCAGCAACATCAAACGATCCTCCTGTTGCCTCCACCTCTTGTTCACAGTTTTTATTTTGTGGGTAGTTAAATCTTATACTCTGTGTAGGCTATTTGTATTAATATATATATATATATATATATATATATATATATATATATATATATATATATATATATATATATATATATATATATATATATATATATATATATATATATGGCCAGGACTGATTTCATGTATATTGCTGTTTGCACCAGGGATATGAGGGAAACACCATTTCAGTTCTCTGTATGTCCTGTACATATGGCAGCATTGACAATAAGGTTGACTTGACTTATTATTTATTAAAATCTATATTATGATAAATACTCAAGTTTTCGGGTGTATTTATCATACGCAGGTGAACACAGGCTCAACAGTACAATGAACTGTTGGACGAGAGGAACCGGTCAGCTTAGCATTAAGCGCACTAATTGTTTAACAGCATTACACATAAAGGATAAAAATAGCTACAGTAAAAGTAAAATACAATACAATAACATTTTAGATAACAATTATATATATATATATATATATATATATATATATATATATATATATATATAAAATACAAAATATTAAATAGAATATAAAAAATAAGTGTTTTATTACTGTATAAATAGATATGAACATGTTATATAAACAGGATATACTACAATATTTAAAATATTGATAGCAGGAGTAAAGTGACAGCGATATTGCACAGAGTGGTTAATTTAAAGTGTCTGGTGTTTTACAGAATTAATGCACAAAAAAATGAAATCAGTGCAACTCTGGCACAGTAGCAACAGTCATCCTGTGAGATTATGAGCGCAAGATTACATTAAAAAAATGACGTATCTCCTCAGTTCTATATGAATTAGTCCCACATTAAAATACTGCTTCCTGTCTATGTTAATGCATTACAGCTGCAGTCGATTAATTATAACTTGATAGGTATAAAATTAAATAACAGCTTTTATTATAATCTAATTTTCATATAAAAAGTTTTACAAAACAAACAATTTCTCAATTAATTGAGAAAAGAATAATGTGACAGTAAAATGCTGCTTTTATGTTAGTAATGTGACTCTAATGATATATAACAGCAGAACAGCTACAGTTTTTCTGCAGTGAGTACTTTTAAGTTCATTTTCCGGATACTTTTCAATGCAGGACTTTTACCTGTACTTTTACCGTGTAGTATAAGTACTTACTTACTTACTTTTTTAAGTACAGGATCTGAATACTTCCTCTGCCTGCTAAAATGTCTTAACATGTTTCAGATTACATTATTCAGTACATTGTTTGCAATGTTTGTTCAATGTTACATTAAAGTCTAACGTGTTTTGTTCAACAATAATGAAGTTTGATATCAGAAAATCTTCCGGCAACGTGAACCTTAAGAACCTACATGAGGAATGGAAGACCATATATTGATGTATTTGTACTGAATCGAGGCACTCAACAATCACTGACTCAAAACAATGTCAGTCAAACGCTGAAGGTCGCTCTGAGAAATGTAGGAAATCACTGGTTGCTGTACGGCTCGCTGAGAGAGGCTGAAGCAAAGTAGGTATCATGAAAATATAAACAGCGATTCATCACAAAGCAAACACTGAATCATGACTCTGAACATCAGAAAATTATGATATATGTGACAGTGAGGATGGCGAGGTTGAGTGTTCCCAGAAGAAGTCGTTAACCTCAAATAATTTATTAGTCTGCATTTAAAGCTTCACCAAACAAACCTAACCCCAGCCGCTGGATGAAAAGTTAAGATAATAACAGAGCAAACAGCAGCTGTAGTTCTGATCTGAAAAGTGATTCATCTCTGAATCTTATTAACTAAAACTGTGTTGGAACGCAGACAATGTTCCTCCTCATCAAGTCACTTACTCTGTGTTTTCTCTGAGAGCAGACACCGCCTACTCCTCCGAAGAAGCCCATTGTGTTATGAAACACAGAGGCTGTTGTCTGCTGCAGGACCAGAAGAATGAAGTCCTGTTGACCTCTGACCTCATTGTTGTGTGTTAAAAGCTAAACTCTTCCCTGCTTTGAGACTTCTTCAGAGTGCTGTGATTCTTTCAGGATGTAATGTTAGAAACAACCCAGAGGTAACACAAGACATCTGACAACAGGTCTTCATGATGAGGCCGACATCCTGGATGTGTGCATTAACATGAGCATCTTCCTGTCTGCTAATGCCGAGGCCATGTGAGCTTTGACGACCACTAAACATACCTTCAATTATCAGTGCATGAATCATCCTCCTTCATATAAAATAGCTGATCTCTTACATCCAGGTATCACATCTGTAATCGATGCAGAGGCTGCACTTTGTATTGAATGAAAATCCTGTCAAGAGACAGTTTAGTCGTGAAGTTTGAGTTTCTAAGTCATGCTAGCAGCCTGGCTTTACAGATGGAAATGTCAGTCAGTCAGTTAGTCCGTCCAGACTAAAATATCTCAACAACTACTGGATGAATATCAATTAAATTGTACAAACATTTGTGGTTCCCAAAGGATGAATCCAACTAACTTAGGTGATCCCCTGACTTTTTGTCTAGCGCCATCAGCAGGTCAAAGTTTTCTCTTATCCTGTGAAATATCTCAACATCTTGAGTGGCACAAAATTTTGAAATATTCATTGTCTCCAGATGGTGAATCGTATGAACTAGGGTGATCCACCAGCGCCACCATGAGGTTGAAATATGAGTGAAATATCTCGTATCTCGTATCTGTAGATTCTCAGTATTGATTACTGGGAAAAAAAAAAACGTAAATGTTGAAGTGTTACCATGTATTTGGATGTTTAACCATCATAGTTGACATAATAATGAGTGCAAAGATCACATGCTAAACTAACAGGAGGTTAATAAAACATGAACATCATCCAAACTGGAGCTACAAGCTCTTGATACGACTGCAGCGATCTACAGTTTATCTGTCTAAATTCCAAAAGAGATGATCTGCCCGCAGCCACCACAGAAAGACACTAAAAAGCCCACTTAAGCAGAGGCACCTTTGGAGTGCAAGGAAAGTGCATCCATGTAAATATTGAACACACACACACAGTTTGGATTTCACTCGCGGATCAATATTGAAGCTGCCTGGACGTTAATCTCATTTGCACTTCTGTTTTCTTCTTGGCAGAAGCTGCTGCAGACTGGCAGCGTGGGATCTCCAGTGAAATTACAACAAATGCAACACAGAGAAAGATTTCCAGCAGATTCACATGAATACTTCAGACTTTTCAAAGTTTATCAGCTATTAGATGTTAGAGAGATAATAAGTTGATGTTGATTTAAGGGGGAGAGACTCTGGGAAAAAATCTGGGAAGACTATTTATTTATAGCCTGGCTTTGTGCATGGGGGCACTGTCATGCTGCAACAGGAAAGGGACTTCCTAAACTGGTCCCACAAAGGTGGACACAAATGATTGTTTTGGGCTGCCCAAAGTAGGGTCCACAGGCCATAAGTTTTTCACATAAATGACTGTTTATGCTGTTTTATTTTTCGTGGGTTAAAAGGCTCCTAAAATTAGTCATTAGCCTACTTTTCATAAACGGATCATGGCAGGAAGAGTGACACTTTGAGCAGAAATTCAGTTATTGAGTTAGACGCTGCAAAACAACAAACAAGGACAGGATGTAAATCAGCACAAATGATTCATGTTGCTGTTCTAATAATTCTGACATTACCGTGCAGCAGGTCAGTCAGGATCATCTGACCTGAACCTTCACTGTGTGTTCTGTAAAACTGCTGTGGCCCATTTGGCCTGGGAGCGTATCAATAACTCCCTCTCAAGACTCAGATGAATAATGGATCAAAGACAAAGGTTACTTAAAATTCACATCCATCTGAAGGATTAGATCAGCAGGTCCGGACTTCAAACAGCAGAAACAAATCGAGGGCTGACATGTTCTGAGGTTGGTTATTGATTATGGCTGGCTGCAGTTCAGGGCCTCATGGGTGACTCTCTGACTGCTCCCACATGACTGCTGCAGCGCAACATCCAGTCGGTCTGGATTTCCAGGGAAAAGTGACGCTTCAGGGATTCAGAGGTTGGCAACAAGCATGTTGATGATCTCCAAAAGTCAGCTTTTCCCTCAGCAGCATTTAGCTGTTTATTTTGCTTATTTCCATAAACTGAATCTGTTTTGGTGATTAGGCCAAGCGATGATTCATCTCATCACGAGCAGGACCTTCAAGTGCCCCGTGTTTTGAACGTGGAGGTCGAGGAGGGTCATTTGGCTCGGTCCTGATGACTCCCATCATACCTTGCTTTTCCTCCTGCCTAATGCACTTCAGAGGAAGCATGGATCATTTTCTTGTCAATAAAGTCGTTAAACATATCAAAGCGTGCATGACTGATATGTTTTAATCATACTGTATGTTAATGCTCCATTTCAAACTTGGCTGCTTCTTTTGATTGTGTACACAACAAGTAAACATGAGGTCAGCGCTCCTTGGCTTGTTCTTCTGTGCAGTTTCTTTTAATAGTGGTGACCTGAAGTGGAGTTTTGGATTAAATATTTTTACTGTGATGTTCTTAATTATTTCAAGAGCTGAAAACATTTTGTTAAAAATCATTTTTCCTGCCTGCAGGGTGCAATGTGACAGGCCTGTTTGGTGGAAACAGTGATCAGATTAAAGTGGATGTGCTGGTTTCATGCCGGTAGGTGTCGCTGTTTCTCTCTGATGAACAGCTGGACAGCAGACCTGGAGAGATGCAACGATCATTGAAAGTCTCCTGACATTTCTACAAACCTTCCTGGAAGTGATCCAGCTTAATGTCCGCTCACTTTAAACATTCAGACTAAATATTAAAACACGAGAAAATATTCGTGTGAAATCAAACAGAAGAGCTGGATTTTGGGACACGTTATCTTTTAATACTTGTGGTATTTGTCTCCATCTCTGCGTCCCACCTCTTGCTTCCAATTATCACAGGGGGCTGGACCGGTTACCACGCGAAGACCTCTGATTGGCTGAGTCAGGTGTCAATCACAGGCTCGTCCTGTAGCGTCCTGTTCAATCCACACCAGAAGTCAGAAAGTCAAATTTCACCAAGGAGACCAAACGGGAAGAGTAAATTATCCGGTTATTCTGAGCGCTCCCATCAAGCGTCACAGTGAAGAAGTGAAATTAGACCTTTTCATATTTTGAACGTTTCTCGTTAATGTGGTTTGTAGTTTTTTAATTGGACTTGAGGACTTGTTGGCTCCTTTCTCCGGCATTTCTACGCGCAGCTTTTTGCGCACCTGAGTCCGCCGCTCAGTTTGTGCAGCGTCAACATGACTTTAACGCATCAGAGCGACTGAACCATCATGGTGACATTACTAACCGGTGACATGCCTGCTGCTGTGGTGAACCTCGGTAAATGCGCAGTCTCTCAGTGTGGAATAACCACCGGAGTCCAGGTGTCATCAGGGAGAGCTGATGTGGCCGTTTGGAGGAGCGCACCAGTTTGATGTCAGCTGGGATTTGACAGAGCGCAGGAGTTTGGGATGCAAGAGAAACCTTAGAGAGACAATCCTCGGCTACTTTTACCTGGATTCAACACGGGCTGCCCGGAGCCATGGCCTCTGAGGTGGTGTGCGGGCTGGTCTTCAGGTTACTGCTGCCAGTGTGTCTTGCAGCTGGTGAGTTTTTGTCTTTAATCTTTACTTTTTACGCATCTCAACTGAACTATACTGCTGTGTGTGTGTGCGCCAGGTGGGGTTGGGTGATTGATCAGTTATTAGTTTATCTGATTTCATCCCATAAATCATTTCATTTAACTTAAAGGTAACGTTTAAGGAAGGCTGCAGCTTGTATTTAACATTCTAACTCTTTGTTTTAATTTTAAAAATGAGTTTGACCAACCTTTTCTGGAAAAATCTTTGACATGAATTATCAAAATCTGAGACAGAGCAGGACAAACCTGAAGTGTTTGAGTGTGCAGAGTCTCGTGAGCACAAATCAAATGTTTGATTGTGTCAAAATAATTGATTTTTAGGATAATTTGTGATTGACCTCATGATGCTGGAGGTCACAGTTCATTCCTCATCACTGCTGAGTTCTCTGCTTCACACAACAAAAACAACACACTGCACAGTCACACAGCAGATTAAATATCAGTTACAAACCAAGACAGCGGTGTAGCAGCACTGTTCTTCACCTGGCTGTCACCTTTTATTGGATTTGATAAAGGAAACACAGCCGACAACAGAGCGTCCAGTCACTGCAGAGTGTGCATCACAAACAACCTTTAGGAGTCCCTGCTTGCTCTCTGCACACCGTTCATGTGGAGAAATGTTAAAAAAACACAAATATTAAGAGCAACTTTTCTGTTTTTAAAGATTTAAAATGCTGAAATATTAAAACCACAAACCAGTTTTGATTTAATCAGAATGAAAAGGTCGCCTGCATGGCTCAAACAGAGAATCAGATTATGTATTATTAAAGCATTAGAAATTAATTTCTGTGGTTTCTTGTGGGTGGACTGAGGTTACTTTTAAAGCTAACAGCATGCTTTCTATAGATAAGACCCACTCAGTACCACCATAATGCATCACTTGACAGCCTCGACGCCCCCTTTATTTCCAAAAGCAATTGTGAGGCCATGCATTGTCTCCATTAATTCGTGGAAAGTCGTTTTAACTGTATGAATTAATAATGCGGTTGTGAGGGAGAGAAGAATTGCCTTCCCCTTTTATCGTAAACATACCTTTAATATTTATGTTTTTTATGTTTTTTCACTTGTCATTCACTGCAGCTGTACACAGTAACTGACAGGATGACGGAAATGTAAAATGGAAAGAAGGGAAGGTATACAGGAACAGACGGCGTTAGCCATAAGAGAAGGTATTTCTGTCTTCAGCATCACCTGACTTCCTTCATTATTCCTGTCTGACAGTCAAAGATCTTAATTCAAACTTGAACGGTGTGAATCAGTAACACCAGCTCACAAACAGTAAACAGATTGTTGTCTTTATTATTTGTAATTTTAGTTTTTTTGGCCTCAGTGCTGAATGAACGGAGAGGAAACACACTGCAGCACAGCAGATGTTACCTGACTCCTACATTACCCTCACTGTATATATGTTCAGTTGTGTGTGTTAGTGACTGCAGTATTGTTTTTTCTCATGTAATGGTAAATGGACTGTACTTATATAGCGCCTTTCTAGTCTTCTGACCACTCAAGCCGCTGTAACACTACATACTGCATCTCTGCCATGCAAGGTGTCAACTGCCATCAGTTTTAGGAGCTAATTGTTCATAAACATTCACACATCAATGGCGCAGGGTTCAGTATCTTGAGGGAAATGCAGACTGGAGGATTGAAACACCGATCATCTGATTAGTGGACTACCTTCTGAGCAAAAGCCTCCCCCAGTTCTCCTAGTGAAAGACTCGTCTGCTGATGTTACATAGTCTGTGTTTCGTGTTTGCCATCTGACAGCACCTCTATTGAAAAGCTGGGCCTGTGTGTACACAGTCCCCCTACCAAACGCACACACGCACACACACACACACACACACACACACACACACACACACACACACACACACACACACACACACACACAGACACAGACATTTGCACACAGCTACATTTTCACTGATCAAACAACCCGCTGTTTACGTGTTTACTGGCAGAGTTTGGAGAGGCTCAGTGCAGAGGGCGTCGGTGCGTGTATCCATATTTTAGTATGTTCTCACCAGATAACAGAGATAGCATGATTTGAAGCGAGTTTCAGGAGCAGGACCACACCTCAACCGTGCCATTTCTGACATTCCTATAAATACCTTACTAACCTCTCTTCTTTCACTCCCATATTCTGAACCCCTCTCGTCCATCCTGTTTTTTTTTATCCTATTTCTTCCACTCCTTCCTTTTCTCTACAGGGTCCTGAGGAGGTACGTCGTGCCCAGGTGCTACAGCAGATTCCCCACCGACCAACCTCAGGTGGAGTAAAATGGAGGACATCCAGAGAAATGTAAAGGATTTCCAGATATGTTTGCTAAACGTACTGTATATTCAGGCTGTATCTTCCTATGTTGAACAGGATTGTCTCCTGATCGCGCTGATATTAAACCTTCAACTGAAGATCAACTTGTTGTCTGTTGTGTGTTATTCAACTTCTTGCCTCTTGGTCCAGAAGATCCTTCCGATCACGCAGGAATTAAAAAAAGGAATCTCAGTGCTTTCACTGATCTCAGTCATACTGACGACACAAAAACTTATAGCACATGAAAAGAATAAGCTGTCAGTATGAAACAGTGACAGGATAAAATAAACAAATAATCGCAGATGAGTCAAGCTTTCAACAATTTGAAGGTATCACGTTTCTATAAATCATTTTAATACCTGATGACATCAAGAAAGGAGTCCACAGTCTGCACAGTCTCTGTATCACCACTAGAGGACACCATGGCAGTCCTGGATGATTTCCACCCCAGGGGGGGGGGGTAAGAGCAGCTAGTGCAACGTCAGTAAATGCAGTAACAAGCGTGGTGACCATGCAGAAGGTGAGCTGCTAGCATAGCACTGTTTTGAGAACACTTAGGGTTAAAAACATATTCTTAAGAGTCACAAATCATCACTTACTTGCAGTATGAACCAGTGCTGAAAATTACTCATTGACATTGACACAGATGAAGCAACCAATAGTCATACCTCCTGAACCAGCAAACTTTGCTCTACACCACAGCTGTCTCTATTTCTGTCATGGATAGAGGACCACAATGCCACTCTATGTTGATGAAGTATACTCATCCCATTCACATAGACACAAGGCTATTAAATGTTGATTGGAGGCATTACCTCATAGCAGGAAGGTTCCTGGTTTGAACCAGTTTGCATGTTCTCCACGTGTCTGCGTGGGTTCTCTTCGAGTACTCCGGCTTCCTCCCACAGTCCAAAAACATGCACTTAACAGGTTAATTGGTGACTCTAAATTGCCCGTAGGTGTGAATGTGAGTGTGAATGGTTGTTTGTCTCTATGTGCCCTGTGATGAGCTGGCGACTTGTCCAGTGTGTACCCTGCCTCTCGCCCTAAGTCACCTGGGATAGGCTCCAGCCCCCCTGTGACCCTGATGAGGATAAGCGGTTACAGAAAATGGATGAAAATGTTAATCAAAATAAAATATCAAAATATCCATAAAGCTCTCAAACCACATATGCAGCACAACTTATTTCTTTGCTGTTTGCTCAGTGTGTTATATTCGTGTATGGATGGCTTAATGTGCTTCTGATGGATCTCCAGATCTTTGAAGAGAGGGGTTACTAAATGTTTCAGGTGTGTATGTGTTTGAACTCACTCAACCAAGCAGATATCAGATCTGGAATAACATCTTCAAGTTAAGACACTTTGGCTTAAGTGCAAAGAACAGGAGGATAATCTAAACAGATATTTTGAAATGAGGTGATCTTAAGAGTTACAAGATTAATGTCAAGAGCCTTATCAGTTCTGTGTTAAGTTTTAGGTCAGAGAGGCGTTAAATCCTAAGCAACCCTAAAATACTGAGGACAATGTATGGCAGCAGAAGTGGACACAAGAGCTGATCAGTGAGATTTTAAGTATCTTACAGCTTCTTACGACTTAACACATCCATCACATATCCACTAATGACAGAGGTCCCATCAGGACAGTACATGTCAATTAACCACTTAATATTCCTTAACAAGAGTGAACTTTGTCCATGTGTGACTATAATGAATTATATTGATCAAATGTCTATGACTTCCCAAAAGCTTGGTCATGTCTAGTCCAATATTCAGTGAGGGAACAAAATAAAGGGGGCAGCGTCTTCTCTCAGTCTTTTTTTTTTATCAATGACCTTAGAGGTCTACAATTTTGCTGAAAATGTCCTAAAAACTTTAAATGCTTACCCAGCTCCAGTTCTGGCACAATGTCGGCTCCGCTCCACATCAGAAAAAAACCTGATCACACGTCAATGTAGCATCAAAAAAATTACATAATAGTTACATAAAGTGACATAATATTGCTTTAAAGGACTCTCTGTCCTTAACTTTAATTCATATACATATTTAATCAACATTTCAGTACTCCTTGAGATCAGACTCTATCAGCAGATAACCAATATTAAATAGCTTGGATCCTTATAGCTATCCACATTGTGGCCTATGATCGCAGGGTCTGACGTGCTAATGATGAGCTTTGAGTGACTGACATCGCTGCAAGAAGGAAGCATGAAGACTTTAAAAGATGTTAGATGTTAGTGTTACTGATCATACTAGGGGCATCCATTCTAAATAAAGCATGAACTAGTGTCCACGTAACTGCAAAATCTAGTTTAGCATCTTGCAATAATTCAGATGTAATCTGTGTGCTGTTATTGCATAACAGGATACATTGTACTTCTTGCTTTAATCTGTGTTTATCACCACATTACCTGTGTCTACTTTAGTAATTAGTGCTGGTTAGTGAAGTAGACAGCAGTGGCCTACATCCTGAGGGTCCATCCTACTCGTTGAGATTCTCCATTGTGTATAGGCTTCCAATTATGAGCTAAGCTGTTTAGCGTGTTAAGTTATTGATACAGTCTAATCATCTTGACACACAATAACAGAGATTTCAATTTGGGAAGTTTGAATAGCAAACAGCTCTTGTTAATAATTTGATTTTGTTGTTAATAAGATTAGCCTTCTCACCTTCCACCAGCTCTTGACTTCCCTTTCCCCCGTAGGACCAAATAACATCTATTTGAACGGAGTGTTGGCATCCCTCGTGAATCAGATTTTGTAAGTTTGATGAATTTTCCTGGAGGAGGTGATGAAGGCGACAGTAAAGCAGGAGCAGATGGAAAGGACACACCAGAGAACCAAAGGCACGTCCGGGAAGGAGTCTGAAGAGCCCCAGAAGCAGCTTGTGGACAAAAAGTGAGTAAACAGAGATGATTAGATTCTATCTTCATAATGAGATGGACTGCAGGGCTAAAAATCATTTATGACTAGTGTAGCACAGCAGGTGAACTGAACAGGTTATCCTGCTTTAAAAAGGTTTGTTCATGGTGTGGATGTATGTAAACATATCATGGATTTTTTATTATTAAAAAGCCCAAATGTGTTAATGTGTGTGCCTAGATAATAGATCAACCTGAGCTGTTTTATTCTATAGACAAAATTAATGTGACATTGTTTCACACTATATGGAAAGCGGTTGTAAACGTACATATGACCTACATGTCCATTAATCAGGGATTAGCAGGTGTGATTAGCATTATATGAAGTAGGTTTCCACGTCAGGTTTGTCTCAGAGCCACAGCTATGAACAGATGTAAACAAAAAGCCTCACACCTTTAGATAACAGTGAAGGGGTGATACAGTATGCCACCATTTTAACTCTAAATGTTCAAATTTGAACGAGGAACAAGTATACACAATAATGCAGGGCGCTACTACAATGTGGTCCATGTTGGTACCATTACCAGTGCTGAGTTTAGAGTCACATAAGTTCTGGTGTGAACAACAGTGGTGTGGACGAATATAGACGAGTCACATGTGGCCAAGTGTGAACTGCTGTTAAGTCTCCTGGAAAGGGATGTACAGCATTGTAGATGGGTGATAAGCGTTGTCTGAGGCCTTCTCCGCTGACCTTCTCCACTCTCACATAGATAGCCTCCTTCACTCCTCTTTCAAACCACCTGTCTTCTCTGTCCAAAATGTGAACATCATTAACACTAAAAGAGTGTCCTTTGGCCTTGAGGTGTAAGAAAACTGCAGACTCGTGTTGAGCCATGCACTTGTTGAGTGGCTAACATTGGGTTAGACACACCTTTCAACATAATGCAGTCCAACACAACAACACCACTAACAGTACACCACTGTGATTGATAAAACAACATTATATGAACAGTTAACACAGACACAGTGTCAGAACAAACCCTGTGTCTCAAACATCCAATGTACTTGTAAATTATTTATTCAGTTTTTGTTCTTTAAACAAATAAAAATGTATCATATCCACCTACCTCATAAAGCAACCTGCTACATAAACCATATTTATTTTAGCATCCTTTGCACTCTGCACCATTGCACTATTGTCTTATTCTGTCTATGAATGTCTTCAGAAACATTTAGCTTCAGGATGCCAGGTACCTCATTGATATGATATGATGATGGCCTCGCCAGAGGTGGAAGGAGTAGCAGCAGGATCTCGAGCTCGAGGCCTTGTTACTGCGACAGATTTATCCATTCTGCTTCACTTGTTATTAAACTAGTAGCTAGCATTATTATTTAGTAACGTTACCGATTCACGTTAATTTCACAACGAAGAACAAACTGCTGGGTTTTAGCCAACACCTTTCCTCACCTTTTTTTTCTTTCCCTCCAACAGCATCTGGTCAAGTTATGTTAGACTGCATCCTTGGAATAATTTATTCTTTAATTTTTTAATTCTAACAAATTATTTTGGTGAAAATGATAAATTATTATGGCAAAAATTGGTGGACCACCTGCAGTACCTTTGCGGAGCCCCTAGGGGTCACGGACCCCTGGTTGAAGACCCCTGAATCAGGCATTTTGAACTCGCTGTCCTGAGTGACTGCCTGTGATGTATGTGTGACATCAACGGATGTAAGCGAGGCTTATGAAGTAGCTTTAGGTGGGGGTTTATTTCCTCGGGGCTCAAATTAGCCAGAGAAGCAGATTACACTCCGTGTGTAATAGCTCGTCAGGGCTCGAAGAAGAAGCAACCATTAAACACGTCTCTTAGCCAGTGTGCTTTAAAACAATAATTATTTAATCATCTTACAATCCAGAGTCAGAGTCATTCATTGTAATGAAGTTAAAGCCTCATTGTTCAGTTGAAAGTGTGGAAGCCATGTTGGCTGGTTGTTTGAATTCAGGTGGAAAAAGGTTGTTAAATAAGAAACTATGAAGTTTTTCATTTTAAAATTTTACATTTTTACGAGTGTACAATAAAAGCAAAAAACTGTGAGTCTGCAACTTTAATATTTCATGTTTAACAACCTCTTTTTTTAATCTTTATTCTATGATTAATTAAACAAACAAGACAAAAATCAGGCCTGTTAAAGATAAGATACAATTATATCAATATATTAACAATTATATCATGTACAGTTCCAGTGTATCTGGTTCACGTGTTTGACAAAGCACAAAACAGTATCTCAGAAAAAAGAGAGTAAGGTGAAGGAGTGCAATCCTGGCCAAGACATCATCTAACTGCGAATTTGTGTCAAGCTGCAGCACTTGGTGGAGCTAATCTTATTAAAAGAGGGTCAAGGCCTGAACAGACCACCCTTAAATAGAAACAGGTCAAATCTGGTACCAATGTGGAGACTGTTCTATAGTACTGATGACGACGTTAGGTCCATTTGTGGACTTATAACGCAAATGACATTAGTTCAATCTTTCCAGGGCAGACAGGTAAATCTGAGTTAAGGAGGCGAATAAGTAACCATTTATTTTCTGCTAGTACTGTTCCTAAATGTGCAACCACAAGGCGTTTCTTATATGTACTTTTTTATTAAAATACACATTTTTGATGAAGACGAATGTCTGGCAGTCAAAATGTTAACCCTAAACAAAAGCACTACCCAACGTGAAATACTGACCTATCAATCAATGAGAGGTGCAAATGCAAAGTTGTGACAAAAACTAGCAATGCTCGGTTTTGTGAGGTATAATTAGTTAAGCTTTTAAAATGGTATCATAAAAACAACTCTGTTAGCCAATGTCAGTGTAAGGCCTGACTCAGACTAAATCTGACACTACGGTGAAAAACAAAAAAACAATTTGACGAGCAAGCCAGTCAATCATGAACTCATGTACCCAGTTTCTACATCAGTGTATGGCTTGAACAATGACAGTATAAGGAATGGACAGAGCATGAGTGACGTCACCCGTAGATTTACGCAGAGAAAATATGCAGTGCTGGAAGCTGCCATGTTGGCTGTACTGCTTCTTCCGCCTCCCGTTTAATCTAAATATCAGCAAAGACGCGGATCATCGACGGACCTGAGGCGGGCTGAATAACGCCTGGGTGCGCGAAAAAATGATCTGTAACAGCACCTACCTGTCAATCAAAGTGACCGCTCTGTTAATTCAGCATAACTTTAAGCCTTAATATAATTTGAACAGGCGAGTTCTATAAAAATTCAACCACATTATCTCCCCCAGCTTGGTCTGAATACAGCCTATAACTCTCCTTGTGCCTGCATCAACTCTCCTTGCTTTTATACACTTCTCACAAACAAACAGACAATTTGTCGTATATTACAACCTTTCCAAGTTTTCAATTTAGACCTTTACTTGTAAATCTTTTGTATGCAGCCATAGCGCCCCCACAGCGGTTACATGACAAAGCACAAGTTCAAATTGTGTTGTTCCCAGTTGGCAAACTCCATGGGTGGCAAGGCCACATGAGGCTAAGTCCAAAAACAAGTCAATCTCAAAGCTTGCTTCAGCAACCAGGTGTCATTCAGCCCGCCTCAGGTCCACAGACGATCCACCTCTTTGCCCATTTTTAGATTAGCCGTGAGGCGTCAGAGGCAGGACTGCCAAGTTGGCTGCAGCCAGAGCCACCACGTTTTAAGCTTCACAACAGCTCTTCAGAAACGTGTGGGTGACGTCACGGATACCTCGTCCATGTTTATTTTGTTTACGGTTGTCCCTTGTGTCTTTGGATTAGGTACAAACGTGAATAAAAACGAACCAGAATCATAAAATCGGAGACACTACATACTCAGATCTCACACTGTACACAGTAGATGAATGTATACAACCTTGTTAACCAAATCAAAACAGTGCAGATTGAGTAGTTGATGAGATTAATGTTTCGTAGAACGATCTCATTTACTCTAACCAGGCGTTCCTGGTGTGAATTGTTTTCTCTTGCTAACAGCATTAGTGTAATGTGGTAATTCTGTTGATGAGAGTACACTTATCTTTAAAGGAAAGCTTTACTCAAAGCCAGCTGCTTCTTTGTCTACCCTTTAACCATTTAATACACCGTCCGTATGCTCGGACACATTGTTTGGGCTTAGGCTTCTTGGACACAGAGAAAATATGCAACAATATATATAGAATTTATACAATAAATGGACTGTAGATTGAAGATATCTTTGTGTGACTACACTGCTTTATAGTTTCTTTCAATTACGGTCTTATATTTTGTATCCTGCAGGATTCAGCATGACGAGGACGAGGCATAAATACCAACTTCCAGATGTAAGGATGTACCCTGATGTATCAGTCATGAAAATATACTGCACATGCAGTTTTTCCTTTTTGTGACATTCTCTCAACATCTATGTTAAAGAGGTTAGACTTTACGAGAAAGGCATTAACCATAGTTCAAGGAAGGCCCTAATCTGGATGAGTAGACACAAACTCCAGCACCAGTGGCTCCACAGTCTGGATGAAAACCAGCAGAGCTCAACTCAGGATAAGTCAACACGCCACAATAATTTGTTGCAGTACAGCCTTCTCTCTGAATTATATGTGCACCTTCATTTGACAGAATGCTTTAAGATGTACTTAATCTAGTATTAAACTTTTTACCCTGTTGCCTCCTGTCCACTCTGTTACAGTCAAATTAGATTACTTGTTTTTGTTGAACTCTGAAGAACATATTTTAAGGATACATAGCCATGTGAGATGTAGTAGTAATAATAATGATCTATATAGCATCTTTCAAACAAGAGTTACACAGTGCTTTGTACTGAAGCAGTATATACTAACTATCACGTTTAGTTAAAGAAGTGGACCCAAATGCAGACATGAAGGGTAACGAAGAAAAAGTAACTTAAAACACAAAATAACAAAAAGCAGCTGATGAGTCCAGGCAAACACAAAGTTCAATAAAAACAGAATACAGAACAAGCGGACAGACCACTGACAGTAAAGAGAATGAACAGTGTTTGTGTGACACTGTGACTCATAGGTTTCTGAAGAGCCGTTTTGAAGCTTAACATATGTGACTCTGACCAACAGAGGCAAAGACGTGGATCGTTGGTGGACCTAAGGCAGGCTGAATGACGCCTGGGTGCTCAAACAAACCACCTGTATTGGTACCCACCTGTCAATCAAAGCGGCGACGCTGTTAATTTTGCATAACTTTAAGCCTTGATTGGCTGTAAACATGTTTATTTCTACTGAGAAGTTGGACATTTTAACATGGGGGCTTATGGAGATTGAAATGTTCTGTAGCCAGCCTCAAGCGAGATATTACAGTTTTTGCACTTTGTTGGCTTTATTTCTCAGCCACGGAGGTTGCCGCTCAGGACAGATACTGAACTGTGGAGCTTACTTACAGACAAGGGAAACCAAGGAACACAAGAAGTTAAGACAGGACAACAAGCCACGCTGTCCATTCTGTGCTGGTAGCCAGTGTAGGAAGCTAGAAGCTCTGTTATATGATCATGTCTCTTTGTCTGAGTCAAAATTCTGGCAGCAGAGTTTTGAATGAGCTGAAGACAGGAGAGAAAACAAAATAATTACAATAATCTAACTGACTAATTATGAAGGCACGTGTGACAATTAGTGATGAACCAGCATGTATACGACTGTACATCATGTGACAGCTTTTCCTTCACATTTCAGCTGGAGCTGATCAAATGACCAGTCTCTCAGCGTTTTACCCTCCCTTTCCATCATCTCCCTGTCATCCCCCTGCTGCTCACCATCCCCCTTTCCCCCCTGTAAGCTGACACAGCGCCTTTAAACATTAGCCGCTTTCTTCCTAATAGGATCTCAGTGGCTTAAATTGTCATCTGATAAAACTAAGGAGCTTGATAGCTATGCTGCACCCTCTTAACCAATTTGTACTCAATTAGGATAATGGGGAAACAAGCAAAGAGGGACAGCTTTAATATATTAATGTGATAAAATGATTATCAATTTCCCTTGCCTACGACTTGGGTGGTATTAGGAGCATCTTGCAAGTCTCATATAAATATTAGCCACCCATGAGGTGTGGCAAACAGTAAAGGTCATCAGAAATATTACATCTAATTGTTGGGTAAGTAATATCATAAACAGACCTGCTCTGTATGGGACGTATCATGAGATAACTTCTGTTATATAAATAAAACTTAAAAGCAAAATCAAGACTAAACTTTTTAGTCTGTTTTTTACTTGAACTATATTTATGTATTTCTCTTTTTATACATTTTGATGTGTTGAGTGTATTATTCTTGTCATTTCTTTTTATTTGTTTTAACCTGCCTCTGTCATTTCTTCACTGCAAAATGATAAATTATAGCACTAGATTGTGCTACACAAATAAAGTCTGATTGATTAATTGAATATTGTACCCACAATGCAATGCACAATGCACCTTGATAATATATATCTATATCTTTTCACTTTTATTGACTGCATACTGTTGTATTTTTTATTTTACATGAAGTTTCTTGGCATCAATTCAACTTACTCTTCTTACGTACTTGCATCACTAATCAATAAGACTAATTATTATCTGCTAAGTCCAATGACTATCGGCTTACTAAGGCAATTAATGCTTCTTTTCCCTTATTGGAAGAATATTTTGAATTCCTGGTACAAGGATGACGTCAATATGACGTAAAAGAAGCCAACAGACAGCCAAACTACCAGGCATTTAAAAACAATATGTTACAATATTAAAGATATGACACCTTATGGATAAATGAATGAAGATGCTCTTTTGTTTTTGTGCATAAATTGAAAGTTGTTGATAACTTTCTAGGCACTACATGTGACTACAGTGATCTACTTCACTGTCACAGGGGTTCTTTAATTCAGTATTGTAGTGACAAAGCTTGTCTCTCCGAAGTAATGAGCTCCGCAGTTTGCTTTCTTGGAATACTGCCTTGAGATCCAAGAAAAGGTGTTCACCCACTTAACCCACAGCCAGTCTCCTCATAGAAAGCACTGGCAATGCAGACCAGTGTTGCCAGATGGCTTTAAACTGGTTAGCATTTAAAACTGTTCAGCTGCTTAGACAGGTGTTAAGTTTCTGTGCATCTCCCCTGACTTCTAGGAGATGGACCCCTGCTTGTGTCTTAAACATGTGTCAAAAGGTATTTCAAAAAAACAAAAAGATAATGCATGGTATCTTTGTTTGGTCCCCCTTCCTTCAAAGTAGTCTGCAACAACTTGTTTTAACTCATCATTTGTCTGAATAAAGGCAGACCACCCCCCAAAAAGATGGGGTTTTGTTAGATTTTTGTTTTGTCATGTAAAGAACTCCTAAATATAGTTTCAGATAGGTGGAGTGAGGTCAAAGGAAAGCTCTAGTGAAGTCTTTAGGCTCATTAAGGATGGGATTGATCTCTGCAATACCTACTGGCGCTGCCACATCTTTGGTCGTGCCAGCTGGCAAAAGGAGAAACTTGTAGGCTGCAGGATTAAATGTCCCTCAACCCAAATCTACTGTGAACCATCACAGGCAACAAGATTATTTGTCAAACGGGCCCAAACTGGACGCATGTCAACAATATGATCGGATGAAGATTGCAAAGGGGGTGATTAGCACTTTGTTGAACATTATTATTGTCCACTAATTGCTCATGTTTGAATTAATTAATTAGATGATTGCCCTTAATTTACTTTGCTCTCTAGACCTATACTTTTGCTTGGCTCATTGGTCCCCACCTGAACTGTGCAACTTATTTATTTTGTACTATTTATAGCAGTTTCTTATAATTAAACAACATTTCTTAAATAGGGAATATATATTATATATTATATATTATATATTATATATTATATATTTCCCCCCCCACAAAAGATTGTAATGTAATTTTGTAAATTTGCTTTGATTCACTTCTTTATTTTATTTAATTTCATTATTAAAAGCCGTAATACTATTTTTTAAAATAATTTTAAGTCTTTACAGTGTGTAGCCATTCGAGTGAAAGTCCATCTCTGTGTCTTTTCTCCCCTTACATTGTCTATAATGAAGGGATTAACGAAAACTCTCAGTACGAGCCATTATCTTTCAGACAATAGATTTTTTGAAAGAAAGTTTTTTCGAGGCTTCATTAGCAATGGCCTCCCTCTGTGGTCTGAATGCAGGACACATTTGGAGCAATTACTTGACCAGAAAACAACTGTCAGTCATTCTTAAAGGGGAAGGATTCCAATTAATAAACCTCTTAAACCCCTTTTTGGTTTTTACTACCATCCACCCACCCCCTCCGCCAAACAAGCTTTGGTGTCTCGTGTGGTTAAGGAGAGTTTTGTCAGGAGAGAAAGACATTACATGTGCTTGCTGCACAGGACTCCAGCAGCTCCTTTGCTCACTTGTGTGCAGGGGATTTCAAGGACTTAACTGGGAGTAACAAGCACCTACGGTTGATACTGTTAGTGTCATTCGCCTTCTTATGGACTACAGAGGCACCATGTGCATGTAGCCTGTGGTAGGAACTTGAAGACAGGTAAGATTCTTCACTGTGGCATCTATTGATGTAGGTTGTTTCTATGATGCTTGTTTATTTAATGAAATTAAAATGAAATACTAAAGTTCATTTTGCTTTTTGGTAGATTTTAAACTAAATTAGCTGCATAGACATTTAAAAACTTTAGAAATGATAGTGAATACGTTTTTTGGGACAGATAAACTAAACATATCTGTAGTGTGCAGAGCAAATTGATTGACAGATAGTCAATTGATTCATTGATTAACTTTTGATTTTTTATGTTATTTATTTGACTGCCTGTCCTGCATTTAGTCAACAACACATGACTTTAATAATCAAAGAAAATCTGCTTGCTAATACAGATATCACATTGACAACTCGTTCATCAGCTGTTAAACTTCATATTAAATGCACTGCTTTTTTCCCTTCCAGACAAAGATGTGAGTTTGTTCTTCTTTTGTGGAAACAATCCATTCAGCTTCACTGAAGCGACCCTTGAAGGATACGGCCCTCACGCGTCACTTACAGTAAATCTCATTCACTGCATGTGAGGCACAACAACAGCTCTGCACAACAACTCTGCTTCATTTTGGGAAGAACAGATAGAGAGTCTCCGAGGCTCGGATGCATTTGTCAATGGATACTCTGGGAATAGTGGACGATGGTTGTCTGGACAACTATGACATGGCAAAAGGTGCGGGGTCAAGCGCTGGAGGTAGGGTCCACAGTATCGACGTCATACTGGGATTCACTAAAGACCAGGACCCTTTACTCCATTCGGCAGGAAATGATGACAGCCAAAAAACAAACATAGAAAACCCACAGAAGCAGATCCCGTCTGACCCCTACGGGCACCTTCCAGAGCTCGGTGACAGCTCCCAACATTCTTCCTACCATGGTGAGTCTCTTCAGAAAAGAAACTCTGTCATACATTTCTTCAGCATCATAATGAGTTCAGAGGATTTTGTCTTTAACTGTGCAACAAGTGGCATTAGAGCTGGAATTAGAGTCTAATATGTCCGATTTACAACGTAGTACTCCCACACAGTTTTCCACTTCACCTTTTAGCACCCATGCATTGTGATGAGTTATTTGGTTGTTTGAAATTACAGTGATGTGTAAATATAAAATGTACATGAGCCCTAAATTTGGCAAATGAGCAATAACAGTGAAAGTTAAGGTGAGCAGGTGACAGTACTACATCTAAGTGCTTCTTCTTTGGTTACGTACTTGGTTTCTCGAAAATGCTATTCAACTCAGGACATTGGCAGGACAACAACAGAAAGCCAAAGGAAATATGAATTCATAACAAACAGCTCACAGTGCCACGGTTTCCTTTACTCAGAGTATCTACTTACAATATTACATATAGACTGTCTGCTTGTTCTAAAATGTGCATTCATCCTTCATATGAAGGTTAAGTTCAGTAAAAATCACCAAAACATTTATGTTTTTTTTTTCTCTTTACTGTACATCAAACAGAAATATATTAAATGTCTTGTACACAAATGTCCCTGTAACAGGTATTTACACTGTTACACACAATGTAGCTATAAATATGAATGACAGTTGTACTCCATTCAGGTGCTTTAGTGCCGTGATCCTGGTATTGATTTGACATCTAAATAGAGGAGAGCAATGATTAATGTAATTAGTTACATTAATCACTTGACGCCTGTGCTCTTCTTACTATCAGAAAGGTCCATTCAGCGTTTTTTTATCTTTGGGATGGTGAGCACATTTAAAAAAGTGTTCTGTGGATTGAAGCAGGCCTCTGTAAGTATGGAGTTGAAAATAAGAAGGCAGTGAATTTATCCTGTTGTCAATCAGCAAATCACTTGAACTCAATAAGGGATGTTGTTGATACATACTTATATATCTATATATAAGTCATGTCTGAAAGTGGCCTGTGGTTACTTGGTCATCATAGAAGATTTCATGTGTCCTGTTAACACATGAAAACTACAGATTTTAAATAACCAAGAGACACAATAATTCTCTGCCAAAGAGTTTTTATGACAGAGGCGATGTTGGAGCATGAGCGGATGGACAGTGGAGAAGTTGATTACTCTATACTTGGCAGGTTTTCTTTGGATAATTTGATACTTTTTTTCTGTTGTGAAATGTTTATTGGCTTCCACTGTAAACAATCTCAACTGTCCACAGCCTCCATTCTCTGTGGAGACACATTAAAAACTCAATTCATACAACAAAGTACTAGCCTTGTAGGACCCCCAGAGTAAATCGTGATATCTGCTTGATTTGCAGATGATACACCTCTATGAGGTTGCTTAATGTCTGTAACTTGTCCAGATATATTTAAATGCCAAAGAAAGTTCCTGACAAACCATGAAACTTTCCCTGTGTGTCTAGATCCAGATGGATCCAGATTAAGAGTTTCATGTTTCGCCTGGAGTTCATCACAGCGTAGACGGGATGGTGCTGACGTAGAAACACTTTTTCTTTCCCTTCAACACAAAACAAGTCATCATCCCTCATTCTTATATTCATAGTGTTCCCTTTAAATCAACCATTCACAAACACAAAGCTCAAGCTGCTCTGCATCATTATTTCAAACCAGTGATCTGTTGACCATATTGCCTTCAACGATTTGGTATGATTAACATGCTTTGGTGCATCACACACACACGGCTCACTTGCTCTACTGTACATACATGTAATCTGGACTATGACTGTTTGCATGTCTTGTGCAGAAGCCGACTAAAGTCTCTTGTTATAAGAGGGAGGCGGGGACTCCCAGGTTTTAAGTGTTAGCATCTGTTACTGTGGGATTACTGCAAGAAAAGAATTCAGCAAAAGATGTGATGTCATTTGGCTCTTGGCAAACCCCCGATGTTTACAAGTCGACTGGATAAAGGGCACTGGTCATTAAGCTGTTTTATCATGAGCAGAAAGGTTAAGATTTCACTTTTTTGATCAGGTTGTTCGTAAAATTCATTTTAAAATGATCAACAATCACACATATGTAAAGACGTTTTCCTCCAGTAACATCTCATTGTCTTAAAACTAGACAAAAGACATCATATCAAAGAAATAAAAGGGAAGTCAGGAATATTCAGAATACTCAAACTATTCATTTTTCAGCTTTCCACACTGTAAAAATAAAAACTGTTTTCACAGTAAAAAACTCGTAGATGTGGTTGCCAGTATTTTACTGTCATAAATACGGTCTAACCTTTTGTAATATTACAGTAAAAAGATATTAGTATTGTTGATTTCTTGTATATGGTTGCCATTTCTTTTCTATATTTTAAAATGTCTGTATATTTTAAAGGTACAGTGTGTAGAATTTAGTTGCATTTAGTGGTCCAGTCACTGCATTGTAATCTCCTCACATCACCGTCACCTTCCTAATGTAAAGGAGAAACAACACTTTAAGGACCCTGTTTAGAGTCAGTATTTAGTTTGTCTGGTCTGGACTACTGTATAAATAAGGTGTTTCAACATGGCGGCCTCCATGAAAGGGGACCCTCTCCCACTGTAGATATAAAAGGATATTTTTTAAGTAACAAACATAAAAAGATTCTTATTTTCAGGTGATTATACATGCATCAAAACATAGTTATGAATATTATATTCCATGTTTGCATTATTCTGAAAATAGAGGCCCCAAATCTTACACACTGTACCTTTAAGATTAAAAACTGCCAAACAATGACAGTAAAAGACTGTAAAATATGCCATTAAATATTACAGTGTTACTGTATAATTAACAGTCTCTAATATAAAAATACTACTTTATTCTGTATAGATTCTCTTAAAATGTCGTATAAATAAAAGGTTTTGAAGTATGATTGTGTTTTACTGTATACAGGAAAACTTCGTAGTAAATTTTACGGTCTTTTACTGTCATCATTTGGCAGTTTTTCACCGCAAAATCCACGACATTTTTTATAGTACAGAATGAATGAAATAAGAGATCAAACACACACAGTCCGAGCTGCTTAAAAAAATTTATCTGACAGACAAAATGAAAGTTTCCTGTCAAATGTCCCACGATATTTGCTGCAGTGACATTACTGCGTGCATTAAAACTGAAAGCAGCCTCTCTAATCATTAAATTATTAAAGAAAACACTCACATACACAAAACAGCACACAATAAAGAAATCACCTGTAAAGTTTGTGCTGCTTGACATAATTTAATAGGCAATATAGCCTACAGGGACCGGTAGAGGTAGAGTGAATGTTTGGTTTGGGTGGATGATTTATGTGTACATGCAGAATCAGATGACGTCAGAGCTGATTGATGGATCACTACCCCCGGACACACACACACCACACAAACATGACTAAGGTCTGCGCTCTTCTAATTGGAAATGTTGTGGATTGTGTGGGAAGTAATGTAGAGACTGAATTTGAAAAGGCACACACACATTGTTTAGCCTTAATTTGTGTGGAACCACCCTGCTTTACGCTTCATCTTAAGTGTCAAACTACTGACCAAGTTGTCTTTAGAAAACCTTTGAGGGATGAACTCGCAAAGATTCACTGACATGCTATTCTTGGCTTAGAGGTTTGTTTTCACAGTTTTACAGTAGCCCTCTCCAAGATCCTGAAGTGCTCCGTCTGAGCCTTTAGTCAGCCAAATTAGATTTGTCAAGATGGTGGCCAAAATAAAAATAAAGCCACCTGTCTTGAAATGAGTTGCACACAAGTTTAAAATGATTATTTATGTTAATGGATGTACATTTTCTTGTGTTCTGTCCTTCACTTTAGATTCTGACCTTTTCTCCGGTGACAAGTGTGACGATGAAATGAGCGACCTGCAGAAGGAACTGGACGTTGCTGAAGGGTCTCCAGAGACCGTTAAAGAGGAAGAACATGCTAAGAAGAAACACAGAAGAAACCGGACCACCTTCACCACCTATCAGCTTCACGAGCTGGAGCGAGCCTTCGAGAAGTCCCACTACCCGGACGTCTACAGCCGTGAGGAGTTGGCAATGAAGGTTAACTTGCCTGAGGTTCGAGTTCAGGTAACAGAAAGTTTCTGTCTTCTGCAAGAACCTTGTGGAAGTATCAGTGCTATCGTATCTCATCCATATTTCTCTTTGTCCAGGTCTGGTTCCAGAACCGCAGGGCCAAGTGGAGACGGCAAGAAAAGATGGACACCAGCACCATGAAGCTCCACGATTCTCCCATGCTATCCTTCAATCGTCCCCCGATGCCTCCAAGCGTGGGGACGGTGACCAACCCAATGCCCTTAGATCCCTGGCTGACTTCACCCATCTCCAGTGCCACGTCCATGCATACCATCCCAGGGTTCATGGGTTCACCGCAGGGCCTGCAGCCTGCTTATCCGAGCCACAGCTTCCTCAACACCCCACCAGGCATGGTCCAAGGTATGCAGCCAATGGGCCCTCCTCCTTATCAGTGCCCACCCAGCTTCAACGATAAATACCCCATGGAGGACGACAGGAGTTCGAGCATCGCAGCACTCAGGATGAAGGCCAAAGAGCACATTCAGTCGATGGATAAAACCTGGCAGCACATGTGATCTGACGAGGCGCCGTGGACAGATTTTTGAGCTGCATCCCATGAATGTTTACAAACTGCTTTGTTTCATGTACGTGTGAAGAGCGTACATGACACCAAAGGAGTCAGATATTTTTTCACTGACGTATAAGCAACTCTGAAAATGAACTTCTTGTGAATGTTTTTTTTTTTTTTTTAATTCACTTTAAAAAATGTAATTTTGAATTAACTTTTTAGTCTCAAATCTCTCTTGGGGAGGTCATTTATTTTGGTTTAGCTCAAAAGGTTTGACACTTGCGTCAACATTAATTAATAATTTTGTATGTTTCTGGTAAATTTACTGACAAACTGCAATATAGTATACAAGAGGCTAAGTAGAGCCCTGTGGTCAGGCGTAGCAACTTTTTTTGTATTTGGACTTATTGATAAGAAATTTCAACAAATTTATACAAGTTTGCTGTCTTAATTGTTGTGGAAATTAGATATTTTTATAAAGAAAATGTAATACTGACCCTAACTCTGTTGATGTGTACTTGGGGTGTAAGATTCTCCTGCTCCTTGAGGTGAAAATATCTTCACTTTGAGGGCTTTTGCTCCAGTTTTAGTCTATAAACTAAGTTTTTCTCATTGTATGTATGTTTTGGTTCAGTTTTCTCTTTTGTATTTTTTTCTGGAAAGTCTAAATTCTGTTTAACTTTTTCTAGTATCTTTGAAGTTGCTTTTAAAGTGGGCACAAATGAGTATTTCAAAAAACACTCAAGTTTAAAAGGCGATGAGTGTGTGTGTGTTTTTTTTTTTTTATTTAAATCATTAAACTGGCCTTTTGGAGATTGAGTCCTGATGGGGGGAGCTTATTGGAAGTCAGCGAGTGTAATCTGGCTCAGAGGCTAATTTAAACAGACAAGCATTCCTCTTAACACCTAATTACTGCTTTTAAAGCGATTAACCCGGGATTCTCAGCCATAGACCGAATGCCCTCAAATGCCCCCAAAAAACCTTTTTCAAGACCTAATTAACTTCTCCCCTCAAACCTTTTTAACATTTTTTTATTATGCACTATCATAATCTTCATCCTTATTGGTGAAGGATGCACCTCATTGCATTGTTGACAAAATATTCTCTTACGTCAGGTGGATTTAGAGTGAAAAAAGTGAACGGTGCTGGCAGCCTCTTTTACCTCTTGAAAGTTTGATATAACTGCTGGACCACAACGAGAAGGAAATGACGTTGCACTGACATTTGTCAGAAACATCAAGGTGTGTTTTATACTGTATGTGTGTATTTGGTGTGTGTGCTGGGTTAGCAAAGTAAATCTAATTTAACGGAGTCAAGGGAACAGGAAGTATTTTACTCATGATTTCAAATATCTCTCAAATGAGTGTGGCAAGGCTTTGAGGGAAAATGAAGTATAAAGAAGCGTTATCATTTACATGACATCAAAACATTATGCATCTATCATGGCCTCTAGAAATGGCAGCATCCACACTGTCAGTTTTATAGGTTTTGTTGTTTATTTTGTGATAAATCACTGTTGACAACAGTGAACAAAGAAGCCAAAGAAACAAAAAAGAAAATTTCTTATTACTAGTAGACACATTCATGAATGTGTGAGGATGTTTATTATTTTGAAATATTCTTTTCATCGATATTATAAACTATTTTCTAGTCCTTTCAAGTTTTTAAACTTTTATTTTCCATGTGAAAAAACAGAATAAAGTCACAGTAGCACCACTGTAGAAGCATTTTGATTGTGGATCTTGTTTTTCTTTCTGCACATGCATTAGTGACTTAGTGCCGTTAATGAGCGCTGGTGTACAATAGGCCATGTAAGCTGTGACAGACGAGCTGGCCCGATGGAGGCCTGTTGTGTTCGTCCAGGCCTGTGGACCTTTGCCAGGCCGTTAGACAGATGAAGCTCCACTCCATCAGGCCCAACCGGGGGTGTCAGGAGGCCCCGCCTGCTAGGCTGCAGAGGCCACAAGGGCTCAAGCTCTAATTGCCCTCCAATAGCCTGTGTGGCTTAGCTGCTCCAATTTATTTTTGGATAGAGGTCTGTTTTGCAACTATGTATTAACAGGCAGACAACAAACTCAAAAACATCTTTTGTAACATGATCAACTTTTTTTTTAATGTTGACATCAATCAGATGTTTCACAGCTTCCATCTATAGTCAAATATATTTGGAAGTTAGGGTAGAAAAGCGTTAGATACTGAACAGCAGGTTTATGGAGCAGGGAGAGAGCCAAGAAAGAGTATAAGTGTCACGGTTTAGTTAAAAATAGAGGACCCAAATGTAGATGGGTGGGTAAGGTAAACAAAAAGGTAACGTTACTGATTGAAGGAACAGGTTGGCTAACTCAAAATATCAAAATGTGTCCATGCAAAAGACAAACAAAGCCCAAAAATCCAAGATAAACCAGAAGTCAGAACAGAAATCTGAGCAAAAAAACCCACAACTGAGCAACAAGACAGAACAAAAGACTGAGGAACAAAACGCAGAACACAATATCAATGAACTTAACCAGAAAACTGGACACAAAGAAATACAAGGGCTAAATACACAAAGCAGGTAGACACAGGTGAAACCGATCGGAGTGGAACTGAATCAAAACTGGCAAGAAGACACAACAAATGCAGGAAGTAAAGACACACAAGACATGGAGAGGAAACACAAAACAACAAACTCAAGACCATGACAAAAAGTTATAATGCACATACTATTATTAAATCTTATGGGAGGTCGACGTTTACTGAATAAGTAAGTCTGAAAGTATTGAAAAGTGATCAGTAATAGATCGATGAGGAGTTGGGTTAAATCCTGGACCTGTGATCTTTCAGAATTCACCATTTAAAATAGTATCTGTAAATATTGCCCCATGTTATCGTGTTTAATGAACTGCTAAAGATGTGTTGATGGGGAAACTTGCTTCCTGTCTAACTCTTTTAGACCTGTTGGCAAGATTTATTTGGGCCTTGGACATTGTGGACAAGAGCAGAGGACTCTTGGTTTAGTTGATAACTGATGTCAAAGTTCACTAAATAATATGTAGACTATGTAAGCACCGGAAATAACTGTTTGAGACAGGAAATAATGTAGCAAATAGCTTGTTCTCTCACTGCCAAAGCTGATTGTTCCCCTTTAGTTTTGCAGGCAGAGTAATCGGTAAATGTTTGCATCATTGACATGATGAGCTTGAAATCAGGATGTAGATAAATAGACTGCTGCATTTAGTGATAACTCCGAGAGATTTAATGTAGCAACAGCCAGAATTTGCTTGAGATTCACACAGAACTAGAAATTAATTACACACATTATTATTTTATTTTGCTTGGCCAAGCGTGACCTCCGCTGGGGCACGGGCTCTAGTTAACAGGCTGACTAGCGGGACGTGGTCCATGGTGGAAATAATAAGGGAAAGGAGCGGAATTAATTGGGTTTGATTAAGAACACTTTTCAAAGGGGACACCATTTTCCCCCTCTTGACATAATTGGGGATCACTCAGAGGGTGGGGGGGATTTGATGGCTGGCGCCAGTTGCTCGTCTTTGCCCCGGCGTTCACTTTGAGAAAAAGGACATGTCACTCAAACAGCACTCCCTCCTCTGTATGTGTGCACTGCATGCAACAGCACACGCTAATGGCCACGTTTTACGTTCATCGCGATGACTAACATTCGCTCCTCGTAACTCACCTTAACCTTAAACGACTAATAAATGCCTAATCAACCCTAACAGAGACCTTTAGGAGCCAAAGTAACATGGCATCTGTAATTTTCTTTTATCTGTCATCAGTTTATAGAAATCATAGATGATCTCTCACTATGTCTTACATCTCCACTAGCTCTAATAAAAAGTTTTAAAAAGCCCAAAGCTTGAATAAATAAATAAATCGTGGCACGGTCATACATTTATAGATGCTTTGACAGTTTGAGAAATCATCCTAAAGTTAGAAATTAGGAGGCAAAATGCTCTAAAAATGTTGGAGGACACCAATTATACCGTGCTAATCGCCTCTTTACATTTGATTTTATGCATTGTTGGAGTACAGTCCCACGTGGGTGACACTGTAAAAACTCGAAGAGTGGCAGCAGCACCTGCAAAACAAAAAATGTGAAATAAAAGTGAAATATCAGAATTCAGATACTCTAAATTTACTGAATTTTCAGTCAAGGTTCTGCAGAGAAACTGTTATTTTACAGATTTCCCTTGAATTCTTTCCATCAGACACCTTCAATAAAGTGACAACACTGTAACACAGTTGCAAAGACATCAATGTTCGATCAAGATTAATTGTCGGCCAGTCGACTAATTGATTCAGCATCTAATCATTTCAGCTTAACATGGTTTAAGTTCAGTGGCGATAGTTTATTGTAGTCAAACCTTCTCAAGCTCACAGAGGAATAATTCATGAAGAAACAGGTGTGCAGAACTGGAGATCCAGTGGTTTGTGTTTGTAATCTCAAATCAGCAACTTTAAGACAAAGTGAACTGACATTGAAATACAAAATCCAGAGGTGATGAGTGCACGAGCTGCTGTTTTAAGTCAAATTTAGAATTTCCAAAAGCGTCTAAATCTCAATTTCAGTTTTTTCTCTTAGAGATTTTTGTCAGTGATGCAGCTCGGCATCAGAAAAGTACGAGACACCTCAGTATCTATAACCGCTCAGTCAGCCATCTATTAAAATCTGCTTCCATGTTACAGATCTATAATTCAAGGAAGTAATCTGTTTGAATCTGATGGTAGGGTCGCTCCCAACACGTCCTCAGTCACTGTTTGAGGAACAAGCAGATGGTGAATGCAGCCAGTCTGCAGTAACAAAAACAACACTTGTGCATTGTGGTTTTGAATGAGGTTTTTGTTCGACTTTTAGCTCTGCTGTCCTTGTTTTGACCCTGGTGACTGAAAAAACAAACCATGTCCTCCAGTGTGGTACTATACTAATTAGAGGCACCTTTAGAAAGCACACTGTATATTGTTTGAATAAAATGCTGTTGTCCTGAGATGGAAAAAAACACCACAATGTCACTGAAATGTGGATTACTCTTTATATCTAAATGCGTCATTGAGGCACTCTGATGGTTTGTTGGCACGTATATCCTGTAATTACGCCAACATTTGGGTTTGAATGGGTTGCAGATCGTCATCTCCTAATTTCTCTAAATTGTGTTTAAAGTGAGTGAAAAACAAAAGTTATCGCCGAGCTGCTCGTCTAGAGGCCGCGTGGCTGAACACATTCTGCAGAGTTGTATTTAAACACTTCAGCATCTCTCGTGAGCTTTTGTGTTTGATGCTCAGGTTGTTGTTTTCCTCCAAAGTGTATTAAAGCTTTCCACGCTGGCTGGCCATGTTTTACCCTTCTCACTGTGTTTACAGCAGAGACTCGTGCTGTTATGTAGCGACCACAGACTCATTCGTCTGCGTGGAGGTGTGAGTTATCTTCCACCTTCAGCTAACAAACAGTCACGGCTGTGTCTTTGTTTCCAGTTTCCACAGTACAATCCTCCAATCAGAGCGACTCAAACATGAAAAAAGGGACCATGCAGTGATGTTTTCAGTGCATCGATTTCCTTCTTAATGCTGTGTGTGTTTTGTGATTTATCTTATTGCTCATACTGTAAATGTGATCATTTACATGCCAATTAAAATGACTCTGATACCACATAACTAACGGTGATAAAGGGATTGTTTACATTATTTTTTTATCCATGTTGTTGCCCACTTCTTGTATGTTCCTCAAAAGCATATCTCCAAACTTTGCACATGCATCAATAAACATTTCCATCGTGTGGCATTTTATCGTCTCTGTACATTTTCTTAAACGAGTTAGCGGACAGATTTTCCACATCAGAGAGACGAACAGCGGCTGCAGATGTCTGCGCCAAAATGGCCCCTGACAGACATGTAATGACTGTGTAGCTTCCTAAGACTTATTTATCTTTGATGAGGCTAATGCTCTCTCCCTGTTAAGTGATATTTAATGCACACACATTCATGCTACTGTTATGACACACACACACATCCTGAATGGCTGCGATGAATCTGTGCATTAGGAAGATAAAACTGGACATAAAAGTTTCCGCTGATGAAAATAAAAATGTTTGTTTTGTGAAATATGAACCTAAAGTGTGTGTAAAGTCATGTGTGCAGACTTCATTAGATCAGGCAGTGTGTGAGCTGACACTGTGCAGCAGTTCACCTCTTTATAATGGTTTATAACTGTATAAAGATCAAACAGAGCTGAGGCATCCTTTCCAGAAGTCCATGAAGAAAATCTATTTCCTTTATGTCCGACTAGTGGCCCTGTAGGTGGAAACCTGACCCTCCTTCAGACAACATATGGATCCACAGAGTGGGACCTTAATGAGCAAAAACACAAACACAAACACAAAGGTTTATAAAGCACCAATTTATAAAGACATGGAGTCCTGTAATGGTCCTGTCAATGCAATGCAACATCCTGCACATGTTTTTATCTTTACCATTAACACCAAACCTGCTTCTTTACCATCAGTTTCTCCCTTTTTATTCCAATCTATATATATTTATATCTCGTATTACTGTTCTGCTATTGTTTGATGTCTAAGTTTTTAGAAATCAAATACCCAATTTTAATTTTTCATCTTTCTGCCGGTTTTCTGTCTCATACTGTGTCTGTGTGGGTTTTCCAAAGACATGCAGGTTTAACAGGTTAATCGGTGACTCTAAATTGCCCGTAGGTGTGAATGTGAGTGAATGGTTGTTTGTCTCTATGTGTCCTGTGATGAACTGCAGACTTGTCAAGGGTGTACCCGCTTCTCACCCAAAGTCAACTATGACCCTGATATGGATAAGCGGTTCTAGAATTAATTTTTATTTACCACCCTTTCAAAATGTGACCTCGGATAATTTTGAGAGACTTTGGAAATCATTTACAGATTACATTAGAGCTAAAATGTATCCCCCACTTTCCTGAATAAAACTAAATTATTTGTATTTATTATCTTGTATTTGTTTCTGTCTTTGCTGCCCATCACAATGAATTCAACTTTGGGCATTTACTTTGTGCAACTGCCTGTTTTTTCTTCATTTTTTTGTACTGTATTGTGTGACTGTACTTTATGTTCCAAAGAAGCCAATAAAAAATATGTAAAAATGTTGATGGAGTCAGTTTGATTGAAGATGGAGGTCATCTTCAAACCAGAGGTCTCAGGTCTCAATCTCGTGTTGAAACACAGATTCACTCACCGTCATTTTCCACAGGCAAACAGCAGCTGAATACAAAACTCGACACCACCTCCAGATGTTTTATTTGCAGATGTCTGGACCTCTATCATACCACATCGCCTTAACATACAGGTACAGTTTCACATTTCCTTCCACCCTGACCTGTCCCCTTAAACTTGTATGTACATGTAATGAAAATTAGTCATGACAATAATGAAGTTTTTCTATCATGCTACAATGTCCTCTAATGCATAGTTTGGACCAAAGGACTTTGTGTTTCAGCCCTTCATGTGTTGAATCTTTTTCTTTTTTTTGTGTGCCTGCTCGTTTCTTTCTTGATGACCGTATGCACAGCTGTGGGCGTCGATGCGTTCATGTTAAAAACAGCGAGAGGTTCACAAGTGATGTGCAAGAGCCCACCATCTAATGCACGTTACCCTGATTCAGAAACAGCCCTCTGCTGGTCTCGACTCTAGCCAACCTGTAGATGATTCAGAAAATGGATGATTGGCAATTAATCTCATTCTCTGAGAGGAAAACAGTCCACAGCGATACATTTCCTTCCTTAATACAGCCTTAAACTGTTTCACTGTGCAGTAAACATACCCGATATCAGTCCACCTGAACAATATCCACGTTAAGTTTCATGCCGTTTAAATAGTTTTCATCTTTTCTACAATCTCATTTAGATCCATCAAAGCCTACATATTGTAACATACAACTCCTACGATGAATATCTGTGAAAACAGCTCTTCCTGAGAAAGATATGTAGTTGATAAGAGTTCTTCTCATACAAACAAAATAAGGCAAATATTTGATTATGTTTTCTGCGTTGTGTGTCTGGACAGGCTCCCACGTGGCCTCTGATGTTTAAAAAAAAAGAAATAAAGGAAAAAGATGGATTTCTCTTTGTGACGACCGGCCCTTTTTTCCCTCCTCTCGGTCCACGTTCTTCGAAAACTTGAAGTAACGAGAGCTCAATATTGCACAGTCCCACAGTCAAAGCGTTCCAGTTGGAGAAAATATGAGATTGTGCTCATGTGGACATCGTTGTGCACTTTGTTTGTTGTCGATGGGAAGCCCTTAAATATTGAAGTTGCATTCAGTTTGAGCATCTCTTCGCCTACCGTGCGATTGTGTGAAAATGTTAGAGGCAGGCAATGAGGCTTACGGGCATTTGTGTTTAAAAACCTACCTTGATATCAGGGATAGCACTTTTTATAAGTTAGGAAAATTGTGCTAAAGGACTTCTACGTCTCCAACTGAACACCGGTCTGCTTATTTTATCCACTGGATGCCAAATTGAGCCAGCTTTCGCGAGATAAATACAGCACCTGCAAATTTGTCCTTGGTTGTTAATAATATGACTGCAATTGATGTTTTTTTCATCAGTAAATAGTAGAAAATATCAGTTAATAACTCAAACAAGTGTTCTAGTGTGGAGCAAACACTATCACTGCCATCAGAGCTCAGATGAAGAGGACAGCGTTGGTCCTCAGCTGCTTTGGGCTCCTTCAGCAGGTGAATGGGCTGAAATAGCTGCTCACACCAACAGAGCGACCACCCAGTTTCTCTGAATGAGTGGCTCCTGTCCGAAAAGCTCCGGCTCGCCTTCATTGGTTAACGTCCCCTCGCTGAGTTTCACTGAGTTTTCTCTCTGGTCCACTTGATCATAGTCTCTGGAGAGCGGTAGAGGAAGATGAGTTTGGAGTACATGTCCTCCTCCAGGTCGAGCTCGCCCGTCTCTCGGACCAGGAAGATGTCTGTGCACAGCTTGAGGATGCGGTCCACGTTTGGCAGCTCCTCGAACATGATGGTGTGAGAAATGCCGCTGAAAAACTCACGCACGAACTTGCCAATGACCAGAACCACAGAGGCGTACAAGCCCATGATCCTACACAGGACAGAGAGATGGGAAATTAGACAAGGCCCTGCAGGCATCATTGGGAAGAGTTAAAGGAGATCTCCACAATGCAGATCACCTTACTTTATATACAGACATCTGACTGTAAACTTAAAAGGATGAAGATTTTTGCACAAAGTTTGAGAGTCATGTCTTTAGGACCAAGCACTGAACCTGGGGTGACACAGCCTTCGTCATAGCTGCCCCCTCCCTGGGTCACTGTGGCAAGGACCGGACTTGCTCACTGGTTGTACAGCTTTGAATAAAAACCATCAGATAAAGACAACATTCCCCGAACGTACACACAAACATTTCACCACATACCCATATCCAGCCAGAAAGCCCAAACTGGGCGGGCTGACTTGGTCGCTGAACACGTAAAGCTCCAGTCCAGCTTCATACTTGTATTTTTCAGGCCTCTTTGGTATCGGGCCGGGCTTTGTCTGGTTCACGATCCACCATTCCTGGATCTGATCCGAGGTGTTCATCACTCGCTTCAAGGTCAACGATATGTTAAACATCTTTTCATCTGCAAAGATGAAGAACGAAATGATGTAATTTCATCAGAATAAAACACATAGAAATCGAAATAATGTCAGACTTCATTTACAAAAAAACAGAACACTTTCAAACATTTATAAAATCTGTATCTCCCATCACCAGAAACAAAACACTGACAGAAAACTTATGTCGAGAAACTTGAGAAAAATATAACCAAACATAAAAAAGCACTTTTAGAGGAAAAATGAAAAGTCAGACTTTTATTAAGATGTTATTAAGAAATATTATATATTTGTCACAATCTGCATTTCCCAGTTCAATTGTTCTTTGCTGATCACATGCCGAACTCTCCCGCATTCACCATCTGGACTCTCCCTCTTCACCTGTTACCCGGTAAACCTCCCTGCCTTCTATATTCGACTTCGAGACTCCGCCCTGAGGTTTTCGGCTTTGGTTTTCTGAACACGATTTTTTTGTACCGCTGTGTTCTCGTGGGGCAGCTCGGGACATTTTGCCTGTGTTACACTCTGCTGCTGATTCCTGCCTGCACCTTAGACTGTGGTACAAATTAAAGTTATGTTCTGGTCCCAATAAGTATATCAAAATTAAAGTATATCAAGAACTGTAACCAACGGTCTGTGTGTTGCATCCGGGTCCACCTCCGATCTGTGTGGTGAGTGTGTGGAGATCTGGGGTTCAAATACTGGCTGAGTTGATTGGAATCAGGTGTGTGTGCAGGTAAATAGCAGGTGTGTGTGATTGTCCTGATTGCAGTGGAGCAGGGACGTGGCAAAGACAATGAATAAACTGAACTGGGAAATGCAGACTGTGGCGTTATTATATTATAATAATGTATCCATTTTGAAAATAAACACTTCTTTCTTTAAACCACTATACGTAGACTTTTCAGATTGCAGTTGCTTTAAAAATATGGACAACTCAAAGCTTTAGATTCCTACAAGCACTTTAAGAAGTGTCATTTTATTGAAAAGTGGAAGAGGCTCCTAAGTTTCCTTTATTGTCAATGAATCAAGTAACAAATAAGCAAAAAGTCATTCTTGTGTGTGCAATGATAAAAACGTTCACCTTCATAAAGCTGATCAACAGGCTTGGCGTCGGAGTCACTGGGGGCTCGAATGTAACGAGGGAAGATGTTTTGTAGGACCCTGCGGAGGAAGAGAGTCTGTTACTGCAGCAAAACACAGTTTGTGTTACTCAGTATGATGGAGCAAATAAAAGTTAGCTCCTGCTTGTCACATCACTGTGGTAAAGTGCTAACAAGAAAGTAAGCAGCAGATATACTCACACTTGTGAGTTGCTTCCTGTCCCGTTTAGCAGCATAATGAGCTCATCTTTTGTGTTTTTGCGTAGATTTGTCACTCGTTTTCCAGACGCTGTTTCTGCCTTGGCACCAAGACTTAGATTTCTAAGATCACAACGAAAACAGACAGAAATTAACTTACAGGAATCAGATCAGGAAGCGTTTGGATCATTGAGGGTGTGAATAAGGAAGCTTCTGGATTGTTTTGGTCTGGAATAACTAATAATAACTTACATTGCTAAGGGCAAGCAGAAAGCTTTTGTCAAGCTTTGGGAACATGAATATCATTAAAGATGGAAATGTAGGCTTTACCTGAACAGAAATGATAAATAATGTACGGAAATATTTCATTTTATTTGTGTTATATCACATACTGGTCCAAGTTGAGTGTGTTTGTGTGCGTGTGTGCATATTTATAGTCTCAGACTGTTGTATTGTTACTGTATGTTTTCTTCATGGTGTGCTACAACATGAGGAAATGGCAAACAAAAACAAACTAGGAGAGCAGTGGTCTCTTTAGGCCCCCTCATGCAGGCATTATTGCCCCCTGCTGGCCAGAAGACGTATTGTATGTTCTTTCAAAAGTTCACAATATATAATAATATGATAAAACGGGAACCCGTTAAATGTACACAGACTAACAAAATATTTAAGTTTGAGAAACCCAAAGAGTCAATAGACATTACCCTACAATTTCTGTGCGTACATTTCCTTCTGATATTCAGAGCAAAGAAAATCTGAAACCACTGAAATTATCTAGATGTATATGCACATCGTATTACTGATGTATTTCTTTATGTTTTGTATGTGCTATTAAAAGATGTTTTAATGTTTGACGTGCCTTGTAATCCCCATAGTCCAAATGTTTGGCATGACATGGTAACAAAAGATAAGAAGTACTATGACGACAAGTGTCAGATAGTTTTATGATTATATATTACATAGTACACTGAGCAGGAGACATAAATGTTTCCCTTTTTTGATGTAGCTTGTGACGATTCACCACCATCACTAATAATGAACAAAGGAAGACTATTGGATAACGCTTTGTCGTTGCGTACCTTTGCACAGACCAGGTCACAGTGATGAGGAATTCCTCATCAGAGCCCAACATTTCTATCAGGTTGTTTCTGCTGGGTGGACTGATGGTCCACAGAGAGTTGGAGCTGCCTTTCAGCTGTGCGATGTACAGGTCCTCAGGCATGTAGCCCTCCAGCCACTGTAAGGCATCCTAACCATACGGACAAAAAAACACTTATTGGGACCAGAACATAACAGAGTTGAGAGTGGTTGGACGTGAAACCAGGTCACTGTGGTAAGGACTCGGTACATGGATACATGGAGGGTGGGGGTGCTTGAATTATACAACATTATAAACACATCTGACATATTGTATTTCTTGTACTTACATCCTTATGGTTATATCTCTTCATAAAGTTCACAAATTCCTCTTGGGTCACATTCTGCAGTTGATTTTGCTGAGCGCTCATGGTGAAGATCGGCTGTGAGAAGAGAACATTTTTATTTGAAATCAGAAAAAGTCTTCTTAAAGCTGAAAACACTTGTACTTGTTGTATTTGTTTCTTCAGTCTTGTTGCTGCTGAAATTGATATTTTTTGAAGTCTGAATCTGTCCCAGATAAACAATCAAACATGAAATCCTGCTGCCAAAATACTGACAGAAAATATGATAACAATCCTCTGGATTGTGAACTGGCTCTCTCCTGCCACAAAATGCCACTTGTTCAAATGAACATTTGGCTTTACCTTAGAATGAATCACAGATTTATTTACCTCACTGAGATTGAGCAGAGCGTCTCTTTAGTCTCTCTTATTTCTGTTTGGCCTTTGTACTTGGGCAAACTGATCTGATAAAAGTAACCGTGTCCACACCTGAAAGCCTGCGAGCGTGATTTCAAACGAAACATCCAGCGGTGGGTTGACGACTCCAGCTACCGACTTAACGAGGGACATGAAGAGCAGCGGGAACCAGACGATACAGATCAGCAGCATTACAATCATGCCTCCCATCCCGTACTTCACCACCTTCTTCTTCTTCTGGCCTCTCGGTTGGGGATACCTCTGCAGAATAAAACACAGATGTTGTTTTCACATTACAGTGCAGTTTTTTCGTAGGCAAACTATGTTCCATCTTTCCTCCAGTGGATCTGATGCAGCGGTATTGTCTGCGTATTTTCTACGCCTGGACTCGGGGAGGTTGTAAAAGTAAAGATGGAACAAAAACTTTCAGGACAGGAGGTACTTGCAGACTGACCCGTGAAAGACTGTCAGAGTGCATTATTTACTATAGTGAGACATAGGATAGAGATATTTTTAGTGCACTTTTGGGAATATTGGGCACCACTGACACAATATATCCTTGTTATCGAATATACACTTCATTGCAGAAAGTGAAAGTCCAGATCAGAGTTTAATCTTCACATAAAATCGACTTCAACAAATCACAAAAGTAAATTTCAGCTTGAATTCCAACATGACAGACTTTGGCTCTGAAATTGATTCATCTCGCACCGGACTGATGGTACAATGATAAACACCTTCTCAGACTCTCTCCAGCATTTGAGGATAAAGATGTGAGCGTAGATGTCCTCCACACAGATCCAGCTGGACAGAGACAGCGAGGTATCGGTCCAAACCCAGTCCATCACGGCTCGCAGCTCCGTCAGGAACGGCACCAGGCGGAAACTAGAAACAATAGAGTGTTATTTACTCTGGCAGAAACGTGAGGCTGAAATATAATCAATATCTTAATTCTCAATTCAATGCTCAGGAATTTGTTATTTTTGTCCAAGAGGAAGGCAGACATAATAAGCTATGACTTTTGTTTTGACATAATGATTTTATTTTGTGGGTTTATGAGCACTTATTCTGCATGTTTCTGTTTTTGTTTTGTCTTTTCGACTCAGAGACCAAAAGGGAGGTAAAAAATGACACGACTGAGCTACACTGACAATTATTGGCAACCACTATGAATTGTTACTTACTATAAATATCACTTAACAGCCCTAATATAATCCTGCATAAACCAGCACAAACAGTCCTGAGAAGCACAAAGCTGCTTAAAAACGGTAGAAAACACAGTGATCTGTGGTGTTCATAAAGCCTTCTTACTTTAACAAGAATCGAATAATTAAAAAAAATATTGAATTAATAATGAGCATTACATAAACATGAAATGACTAGGGTTGCAACCAAGCTGCAACCTCCGTGGCTGTAAGTTGAGGCCATGCAGAAGTGCCAAAAACTGCAGTTCCTCAAACGTCCACTTGAGGCTGGCTCCAGAAGTGAGTCAGTCTCCATAAGTCCCCATGTTAAAATGTCCAACTTCACAGCAGAAATAAACATGTTTACAGCCTGGTACAAAAAACAGTTTTGGTCTCTATAGCTAATTTCCCCGTTCATGACAACTGTACTGAGGGTGAATTTTTATACAACTCACCTGTTCAGATTATATAAAGGCTTAAAGTTATGCAGAATTAACAGCATGGCTGCTTTGATTGACAGGTATGTGCTGTTACAGATGGTTTGTTTGAGCACCCAGGCGTCATTCGGCCTGCTTTAGGTCTGGCGATGATCTTTGCTGATTTTTAGATTAGCTAAGAGGCGGTAGAGGCAGGACTGCCAACGTGGCGGAGGCCAGAGCCACATATTTTGAGCTTCAAAACTGCTCTTTAGAAACCTGTGGGTGACGTCACGCATACGCTGTCCATTCTTTATACAGTACTGTCATCATTATAAATCAATCAATTGTATGTTTAGTGTACATTTTGAAGTGTACAGAGCATGCAGAGAGATGGCGAGGACTATAAATTGCTTGTTTTATCTGACTAACAGACCAAACTTTTAAGATAAACAATGTACAAAACAGAGAAGAGTAGAATATCTTTACATATGAGAAGCTAGAGACAGAAAATGTTTTTGTCAGTATTTTTGCTTGACAAATTACATTATATTGTTATTCTTTGTTTCTCTTCTTCCATTCTTGCAACAGCAGCTACTTGTGAACCCCAGCATGACCTGAGCCTTGGACCTGTTTGCCCAGCTGGAACAAATGATACATTCTCAGCATAACTCACCCTTGAAACAGGAAGAGGTTGACATAATTGTAGCTCTTGGTAAGGAAGTTTCCCAAAACGCGGGTGGGGTAACCACAGCGGATCTGATAGGCTGACAACCCAAAGTAGATGCACTTGACAAAATACCACATCTGAGCGACCGTGTTCTCGCTGAAACGCCTACGAGGGGGAAGAGAAGCGAAACGGCTTGTTAAACTGAAGGATGAAGAAGTTACAGACATCAAAAAGAGTCTCCAGTATTCAGATCTTTTAAGCTTTGCAAGCAAAATAACATGAGTGCAAAACAAAAACAGGACTTTCAGCTGTAAAACACTGATAATCCAAAAACTTCAATGCAGAACATCTTTATTTGATTAAAAACAGAAGAAGAAAGAGAGAGATCAATGGACATGCAGCAAAGAGGAAACCATGAAACACACATATTATCACAAGGACACCTCAAAATATTGAACTTTAATCAAATTAATCAGGACACTTAATGATTTTAGATTAAATACTGACTGTATCCAATGTGAAGTGAGTTCTTACTTTTCTGTGATTCCTGGCAGGATGAAGAACATCCAGAAGTGGATGCCAAACAGCAGGATGACCTGGAAGATGACCTTGCCCATGACAGATTTTCTAAGGTAAAGGGCCCGATCCACCACCATGGTCCCAAACTGGATCAAGACCATGACCAGGAAAGGTCCCGGCACCTGATCCTCCGACAAAGACGACGTGATGTCCGCCGCTGAATGTTTCTAGAAGAGATATAAATAAATGTTAACTTCAACTTTCAAGAAAAAAGAAGTTTGAATCTAAATCTAGTAATACAAAATAAAAAAACGTACACCAAACGCCCAGAATCCAAACACGATGATGATGAAGTCGACCGTGTCGGCGAGGAACATCAACACGTAGACGTCTGTGACCGCGCTGTACTCTGGATGGATCAAGTTATGGAAGAACTGCCTCATGGGAAGGTAGATCTCCATGAACCTGCAGAGAAAAACAAGAATGAGCAAAGAGACAGGTGAAAATAGTCCAGATTGTTCTCTCTTTGTGATTTCAAGTCAGAAGTAAGGCGCTCTTTCCTCTCAATGTTGATATTTTATATGTATTTGATACATTTTAATATTTTAAAATGATTGTCTTGCATTTTTTAAAGTTATTTTTATGGTTCACGGCAACTTTTTTGTTGTTTTTAGGATGAAACGTTTCTATTAGAAATGTTTATAATTAAACTTCCTTTAATTATATTCATATTCATAATTAATCTCAATGAGGCTTTGTTGGTTAAATAAAGGTTGCTGTGACAAAATGTAAATGACTGAATTATTTCTCTGTTCTGGATGTAATATCTCAGAAACCACTTGTTCCACTGATTAAATTTAGAACAATAACAATAACAGCACTTACAAAAATTACACTGACTGGCCTAACGGGAATGCTGTAATTAAAGGTCTAAATTTAGACCTTTTAGTTGCTGTATCACCGATATGATTTTCCATCGTCCATTATTCGTCTATAATGGAATACTTGCTGAGCTCAGTTCTCATCATTTCTCTCATATAGTTACGCAGTTTCTTGCATGATCATAGTCATGACTGTCGTGGGTGGAGGTTAAGACACACAAAAAAATGACCCAGCTATGCTTCATTGTACCGCTTTATGACGAAGGCTTTTCCTTTGAAGAGCTGCTCCCTCAGCTTCTCCATTATCATCTGTTTGCGGGTCTTCTGATGGACGCTGGCCTCGCTGCCGTCCTTGCGGCTGCTGTTGTGGGAAGCGGTGCTTCCTGTGGAAATAGTTTAGATTTCGAGTCGTAAATGAGCCGTGTCGAGGCACTGAGTCAGAGATGCAGTCTGAGATCCACAAACACAAGAGTTTAAATCCACGGGTCGAGACAGGAAAGTCTTTATTGATACAGACCCAGAGGTTTCTCTCTATTGCTTACTACAAAATAATACATTACTCTCTGGGATTTGTTGTAAGGGAAGAGTGTTGATTGGACAACTGGTTAAAAATATGAGGCTGTATGAGGAAATAAATCACTAATGCTTTGCAAGTAGTACTGCACTAACATGTCCTTGTAAGTCGCTTTGGATAAAGGTGTCAGCTAAATGACTAAATATAAATGTATTGTAATGTAAATAGACAATAGTCAAGCATCTTCACCTCTCTTGGACCTTGCAGAGGAGCGGAGAGATCTGTGAGAAATGTGCGAGCCTCCGCTGGAGCTCTTGCGGCGCTGGTAGGTCTGCTGTTGCGGGAAGTGAACCTGGACGTGTCCCGAATCAATGGAGGTGCCAAAGTTTATGGATCTCAGGGTGTGATTGGAGCCTCTCCTCTCACTGATCAGCGAGGAGGCGGGTTCAGACTCCTTATCGCTCTCACTCTTCACGTCACACTTGTCTTTTCCCTCGTCCTCTGACTCGCTCTGACGTGAGGGCTCTTTCTTTTCTTTGGGGTCGTCCTCGTCCCATAGACCGTGGCACTGGAGATGAAAAAGAAAGCGTGGATTGAGGATGAGAGTCTGGTAAAGGGAGTGTAGTTGCACGCAAACATTTCACAGTACATCCTTAATAACCACAAACGAAGCACTCAGAATTTCTCTCATTTGCTGAGAAACAGTAAAACAGATGGAGAGAATCTTCTAGGAGGAATATCAGCACAGGGTATTAAAGGTCCAGTCTGTAGGATTTAGTGGCATCTAGTGACGTAGTTGCTGATTGCAACCGCCTCACCTCACCCTCGTCCTATCTCACCTGTTTATTTTAATTATAATAACTGCTTTCATTATTTCTATTTCTATCAAAGAAACTGTTGCTATGAAAAGTCTTGATGCCATATGTTGTTATTTGAGTGACATTTGACAGAGTGTATGTAGGATTTAGAGGCATTTAGCAGTGTAGTTGCTGATTGCAACCGCCTCACCTCACCCTCTCCTTCCTAGCGTAAAGGAGAAACTATGGCAGGCCACAAAATGTATGAAAGGCCGTATCGAGAGCGAGTTCGTCCATTCTGGACTACTGCAGAAACATGGCAGACTCCATTAAATTGGACCCACAGTGTCTGTATATATAAAAATTTCATTCTAAGGTAACAAAACATGACATTTATTATTTTCAGGTGATTACACGCTAATGAAAACATAGTTATAAATATTAGTTTCCATTCATGTGATATTCTGTAAATAGAGCCCCCTAAAATCTGACACACTGGACCTTTAAGTGTAGAGTATTATCACCTTTAAAATATTGGCATCAACCTTGAGGGGTAGATTCAGTGTACACACTCTGGTTTAGTTCTTTTATGGACTTTGTTAACAATTAGAAAAACAAAGAATATCACATGTAATTATTTATCCTATGATGAACATATTCAGGTTAACATTGTCCGAATATTCTGTTACCTTCAGAATAGATCTGTGGAAGAACAGAGCCAGTAACTGGACCAGGTCGTAGTGGACGTATCCATCCTTCTTCTCCACACCGATGATGTTGGGAGGGTGATATGGTTTATTTTTATCTATCTTGTTCTGGTTGAACGGGAAGAAGCCAAACTGGAAGAAGTACTTGACGACGATGGTGGCCTGAAGGGAAAAACAAAATGAACAATGGCAAAGTTAATTCTGATCTTACTCTTAGGCGACCATCCCATCTTTGCATCTGACCGTACCTCCGTATAGATAATGGCAGTCATCCAGTAACGCTTGCTGGGCCGGGGCACTGACAGCATGGCCCAGAGGAAGATCGTGATGGGAAGGACCAGGGTGGCGCAGGAGGCTGAGACCATGTGGTTAATGATGATGACCAGGTAGCAGACCATCTCCGAATGGGCCACCAGCATGTTGTAGAGGGCGTAGCAGAGCTGGAGGATCAGAGGCTGTTTTTGGTAGAATGAATCTGACTGCTCCAGCTCCTCATCATAAAACATCCTGGACAGACACAGAGAGATGGAGTTATTATACCGAGTGTAAAACATTAAAGAAACACGAATAAATGGGTTTATAATAATATAAACTTTATAACTAAAGTTGTAAAGATCATGCTTGATTGAAAAAAGTGCCAACAATCATGGATGGGTTACTGAAAGGCCCTACTGGGCTTAGGGGAGTAAGGAGTCAGAGGAGCCCCTGGGCTTCACCTGCAAAATGTTACTAAAAGAGACACAAAACATGAGAATGACTTAGTCTTTAACGTGTCTCTGCCCAGAGGCCAGTTGTCTCATAATTAGTTTCTCACAAAGGCTAACCTAAATCACAGACTGTCTCAGGGAAGAGGGGCTGAGAGTCAGGCTCAGATTACAGGTATTTTTGTTGTGGGGATGTGCAACAGTTTATTTTACAAAAGTACAATCTCTGCAACAAGACGACATCACATCAGCCCAATCCTAGCTTCTCTCCACTGGCTTCCTGTTCGTTTTAGATTTTAAGATTTTACCGATCGCTTTTAAAGCACACCTGAGTCTACCTCCAGGTTACACAGCAGACATGTTGACCCCTTACGAGCGAGTCTGCAGCCTTACATCCGCAGGCGAGGCCCTTATGGCTGAAGTCCAGGCTTAAATCTAAATCTGACTTTTGCCATCAGGGCCCCTCGACTTTGAAACGACCTGCCTGAGGAAATAAGGCTTGCAGACTCAGTTAACTTTTTTTTTTTATCATTTCTTAAAACACGTTTTTATAGACTTGTTTTTATGTGATGTCGCCTTCACATTATAGAAAAAGATGTCTTGACTTGCTTTGTTTGGCTCTCTGTTATTTTGTATGAGTGTATGAGTATCCTCCCAGGTTTGTCTGTCAAAGCACTTTGTAAACTCTGTTTTCAAAAGGTGCCATATAAATAAAGCTAGTATTATTAGTAGTATTTTTATAACCTCTGTACTGCTGAGAAATTTTAAAGCTCGCTGGTTGCTGTGTTTTTTGGTAAACACCCCCGCGTCATTTGATATTTCTTGATAGCAGTTCCAATAGAAAACCTGAATTTTGGTGCCAATATCTGAACCATACTCATTTTAATACTGTTTTATAATAAAACTATTTATTGTTCATTCAGGAAAATATGCCAAACCACTCAAACGAATCAGTGTTTCAACCACACATGAAGGAAGCCAAAATATAAATAGTCTAAACTGTAATATTATTTGGTCAAAGACAGCAAAGTTATAATTTAGATCAGGTAACATCTGCTAAAAAAATGAAGCATTCAATGGCAACTTTTCGATAGAAATATTTTGGGAACCACTCAGACTACCCAACTTAGACCTTTAAAATTATCCAGATGAATCTGCATCTGTTGATTCGGATCCCTGTGAGGTTTCATGCTAAACAGACTTTAGTTGTTTTTGGACTTACTTGTTGAGCAGCAGTTCGCTGGCGGTCAGCTCAGTGGTCATTGAGGGCAACATGATGTCTGACCTGCTGTCTGAGCGGCTGTCAGAGGTCATAACCATACGCCTCTTCCTGTCCATGTCACTCTCATCATCGCTAACTTCCAGACGATCAAAACTGACCGCCTTGCTGTAGCTGGGGGGCACGTCAGCGTCAGATGTTTTAGATGCATCCGTGTCAGGGGTGTAGAGGAGCCCTGCTCGCCCCTCTGTCTGCATGAAGTCCTGCTGTCCTCCCCCGTCCTCGCTCTCCGTGATGAAGTCCTTCTCCTGGGCAGAAGGGGCAGAATCTGCCTCCTCCACCCTGAAGGAGGGGCCCTCATCTGGGCTGAAGGACTCCCACGGAGCCTCTTCTCTCTCTTTGCTCTCCTGTTCCTGTGGTAACTCTGCTCCCTCTGATCTCTCCTCACCCTCACCACCCTCCAATCTCTCCTCGCCCTCACCACCCTCCAATCTCTCCTCGCCCTCACCACCCTCTTCCTCCTCTTCTTTCTCCCTGGGTTCTCGTTCACTCCATGGACCGCCCTCAGCTCCCTGACTCTCGTCCAGCTCTTGGGATTCCCAGGGAACCTGCTGCTGCTTGTCTTCGGCTTGATCCTGCTCGTCCTCAACTTCTTCTATGGTGTCTGTGGTGCCCTGTCTGGAGTAGAGCGTGATGCACTGAGTCGCTTCACTGCAGGGGACGAAAACAAACAAAGATCGTGTCAGTACACCTCTGTCTCATGAGTAAATTAAATAAATGATCCGTCTTGGGTGGATTCATAATGTACCAACCCATTTTTATTAAAGCCTTTTTATTTTTAACGATCCACTTGATTTTTTATGCCATGGTTGACGACATATTTCTTCCTTTTAAGAAGGAAAGCGTTTAAAAGAAGTATAGACAATAAAACATCAACAAATAGTTTAAAACATACTATAATGAAGTTTAGATTATTCATTTAAAGTATTTGTCAGCAACTATAACTTCTATGTGGACATTTAATGTGAAAGCTGTGTTAACAGTACTATATTCTCATTAATTATCTGACACGTACATAAATAAACACATATCTGCTTACAAATACATCATGGTGTGCTAATGACAAAAAGTAGCTGGAGGTAAAAGCAAAGTTTTTATGATGAATTATGTCTCAGTGAACAACAATAATAACTGATGTTTATTCCAACCCCAAAGAAAAGAAAGGCAGTTATTGAGGAGGAACAGACCATACGCTATAAAATATCACTGCTGCTGGGTGAAAACGTGCATTTTTCTGGTTATCTCTGACAGGATGTAATAAACAAAAGGGTTATAGAAAAGTCGTGCAATGATTCAGGTGAAAACCAACACAAAATGGATCTAGAGACGTCTACACAGGTGTGTATATGGGCGATGCAGAGGCCAGGCACCTGGACATGAAGCTGCTGCCACTGTCCATGGATGAATTGGACATGTCCAGGCCGCACATCTTACGCAGTTTGGGCCTGGCACGCTCGCTGGTTTTGGGAATGCACTCTGGCATCCCATCGAGGTCTTCCAGGGTGGATTGGCGAGAAAACAGTGTGGTTGCGTCGGTGATGGCACTGAGAGGTGGTGAGAGTGACAGGTGAAATGATTAGTGATGAGGAGGATGAAATGGGATCTATGTTAGGTTACACGGACATGTACTGTGTATTAAAAACATTTAACCCAACAGTAAAAATGAGAAGTTAAATGAGGTCACATGACTGCAGGATGAGGATGACGCGTGATGATAACCACAAGATGACTCGCAGCTATCGATGGCTGCTGCCACCTTAAAGGGTCAGTTCAGCACAAACGGTGAAAAACTTTTTCATTGCTTCACTTACCTGTAGAGTTAACCAGGCAGAAAGTTTTAGTTTCAGCAGCCAACAGTTTGAGATATCTGTCTCTGAGATTTTTGTGTCCACAAAAATACAATAGAGCTGAAAGGACAACTGTTTGTGGTGTTCACAGCTTTGAAAATTAAATTTAAATCAAATAATAACATCTGATTCCAGAAACAGTGTCAGATTTAAGGACCCTAGTTACCAAATATGGCAGAAATGTGAACCGACCCTTTAATGTGTAGAAATCTTTATCACTGCATGGTAGGACAGGGTATGTTTCCTTTCAGCACTGGTAAACACTCTCCCATGGTGCATGATACGACCACCATCAGGCTCTGTGTACCTGGACATGCTGTCTCTGGAGGCAGTGGAGTCCTGGCTCTCCATCTGGTATCTTTCTCGCCTTCTTCGGACCCTGGAGGAGCCCATGGCTGACTCATCCTCGCTTAGCTGATCCATACTGGCCGCCCTGGACATGTTGAGCCTCATGGCCTTCTGGTAGTACACGTGGATGCTCTCTCTGGACGGCACATTACCCTGGTGGGTGGAGAGATGTTAATCATATCCCGGATCTCTTACAAATCATACTAATGTCCTTCAATTAGCTTTAAATTTTAACATAATAATAGCTGCTTTTAAAACTACGGTAACTCTTCTACAGCTAACAAAGCGATGTTACCTTTTTGACCTCTCTGGTCAGCATGCAGCGCTCGATACGCAGCACAGTGGAGATGTCGATGTACTCCCTGCACATGTCATTCATCCACTTGGTGAAGCTGTCCACCGTGGTCTGGAAGAGCACCCAGGTGAACTTTATGATGTTGAACACTCGCTTAATAATGTTGTCTGAGGGAGGGCATACAACACAAAAGTTATTACAGTATACTGCAATTTGAAAATCACTGTCACATCAAGTGAATGTTTTAGGCTGCTCCTAAATTACTAAACTTGACAGTACAAATTCAATCTTTTCTTTTAAGGTCTCTGAAACAATTTTCTTGATGAGAAATCAACCTGGACCTCCGGACTTCTTGTTCTCTTCTCCTTTTTCTTGCCCGTCTGAGAGCTCGCCAACCTCTATGGCCACATGACCTGCTGAAATACAGGAGAGGCACCTCACTGTGGTTGAAATACCTGAAAATGAACGTATGTTGAACTTTGTTTCATGTCAGTTTTATGTCTTACCATCTTTTTTGGTCTTCCTGCGTCTGACTCCTTTGGTGTATTTCTTCCAAAATTTGCGCCTCTCTTTGCCTCGTGCCCTCAGGGCAGCTTTGGGGTCTGTGATCCAGGCGTGATAAAGAAACTGGAGAACAGAGAGAAGGAGTTTAGTATCAATGGAATGATGTGAAGGAGGTGAGTCACTGAGGTAAATTATGCACGAGCAACAACGGGCAAAGGGAAAAATTAATTGAAGCTATTAGCAGAGTTTCAAGAGCAGGACCACACCTCAACCGTGCCATTTCCGACATTCATATAAATACCCTCCTCACCCTCCCCTCCTCTTTCGCTCTCGTATTCTGCACCCTGCGCACCCACCCCATTTTCTTTTTTCCTATTTCTTTCTCTGCTTCCTACTCTTCATGGGGTCCTGAGGGGGTCCATCGTGCCCGGATGCTACAGTGGATTCCCCACAGAAACTTCCCCACAATGCAGCAGCAGGCCAAAGTAGTTCAAGAGTTCACAATTCACGCATGATCTAATCAATGAAACACTAATATAATGTGGTTTTAGTCTATCAGTTACCAATCATGTACACTGTATATTGCTACAGACGATTTTCAAAACAATACCATGACTTTTCAAAATTTTTTCAAGATAATGTTTCAACATAGTTCATGAATGCAATGCTTCTCCGCGGCAGACTCTAACAAAGCTTCCTTGAAATACAACAACTAGAAAGCAGTCCATTCAAAAGTCTGAACATTAATAAACCAACAAAGACCTAATATTCTATCTCCAGCAGGTTTTTATACTCTGCAGTCTTAAAATGTATTGTCGGGAATGTCGTCAACAATTAACACATTTTCAGTTAATGCTCTGAAACATGCACAACCACCACAAAACACAGGAAACATCTCATCACGAGGCCCAAACGTTAACTGCCAATACCGTTGTTGCTTCATCGATCATGACAACTCACAAAAGCAGTCGATCACACCAAACAGTCAAAACAGACAGGAAACAGAAAACACAGATAAAGCTCCAGTTTCATGCAACCCACTTCAAACCAGCCAGACAACGTCATGCAAAAGAGCAAAAAGTCGACGCATTTCCAGTTCATGTTTAATGATTTATGCCAAATCAGTGTTTGCTTGTGATACACCGTGGTGTGAAAACACTTCTGCTGAAGCAGAAGACCAAACATGAGCTGGAAAGGCAGTTTGTTGTGGCGTTAGTTGTTACATTAAAGTGACAGACATTCATACAGAAAACAAGCCGTGTTAGTGCTGATGGTGAGTACCTTGCCTGCCTTCACTACATACTGCAGGATAGTTTTAGGCAGCTTAATGATAGACTTTGGCAAAGCCAGAACAGCAGAGACAAACTTCCCAATAGCTCGCTACAGAGAGACAACAGAGTGGGACAAGATTAGTAGAAAATCATTTCATATTATCAGAAACGACAGAGGTTAACTGTGTTAGGAGACAGTGAACAAGAGAGGAGTGTGTGGTACAGGGTGCTGTAAATATATAGTTTGTCACATTCTGCTGAATGTTAGCATTCAAAATCCTTCACTCCTATCTTAGTGATATGTTCACAAGCAGTATTACTGTACTTTGCGAGCTATTCTGGCAGTTTGTTGAATGTTTAACACGGCAGCACAACAGCTGCAGTTACTAATTATTTTTCTGATTAAGATTTTTACATAAAAACATATTTAATTCAATTTTATTTATAAAAACATCAGATCATAACAGAAGGACACTTTTCATAAAGGGACCATTTCAAATGTGTTATCCTCTTTAAACTTCTCACATGATCTCATTTAAATAACTGTTTAAATTATTCAAATATTTCACCACAAATGGATACAAGAACTTTGTTTCGTCTTCTTTTCTCTCTTATTGATCATCTCACAATCCCAGATTTCAGATTGTGACCCTTTGAAGGGGCCCGACCCCTAGGTTGAAAAACCTCTTGACTAAATTAACCAACTGAATAGTTAAAGTAGTTAAAGCTAGTTTCACCACGATCAGCTACCAGCTTACACATTGATGGATCAGGTTTAACAATCTTATATAACAATAACGTCATATATATCAATATATCACTCACAGGGGACAGTTTTACAGAAGCCCTAAGCGGTCTAGATGTAGAGTCTAGTATATCAAATCATTGCAGGAAACATAATTCAGTGTATCAATGTCAGAGGAGCAGAAGAATGGTGCAATTTCAGTGATTTAATATACTAGACGATCCTTTTGTTTTCTCGAATTAATTATTGCATTATCTCGGGAAAACAAAGTTTTGTTATCTTGAGATCTCGAGGAAGTTATCCCGTTATCTCGGGATAACAACATTTGTTTGAAACTGATGGAAGAATGAGACGCTGCTCGAAGTCACCTGAAACGCCGACTTCTTTGGCGGTTCATCGTCTTTTTTCTCCTCCTCCTCCTCTTCCTCCTCACTGTCAGTTTCAAATAAGTAATAGTCTCCACTTCTAACCACTGAAGGGGGCAGAGGGTAAAGTGTAGTTACACTCAGTCAAAACAGAGGCTGAAGTCATTCATCGTGTTAACAACGTAACAGAAGGTTTGGAAGATCTACAGAGAGGAAAATCAAACCACTTACCTGTAAACGTGATTTAATTCATAACTACATATCAAACATTTAACTGAGGCTACAGTAAGTCATGATAAAGGCACAGTTTTAAAAACATCACAGACGTGAGAGGATGAAACAGAAAATGCATCGAAAATGTTAGTATGGCTGATATAACTATGAGCACAAAGCACAATGGAGAATGTCTATTCAAAACTCCAGTATGCACAGTATATGTCGCCTCTGAGCTATTCGACAGAGCAAATGACTCCAGTCTGCAGTAGTTAAGTTAGAAACAATGGGATAGACAAGGCTGACTTATGTCCTTGAACAGAACCACAGTGGGCGGGAGGTGAGGGAGGATGCTGGGATATGGAGATGAAACATCAAATGACAAAGAGATAAAATGGAGAAATAATTTGAAAATGTCATGTGGGGGGTGGAATGTGATATGAGACATGATTTCACACCAAACAGGCAACCACTGTATTGACTGTAAGTTTTTTTTTGTGTACCACAAATGTCGTCATTTCATATATTTCAGCACTTCTCCAATCGCTTGTTCATAAAACACCTGTTTGGTGATCATGTCTGCAGGCAAAGAATGAATAAACCCTTCATCCTTTATTCCAGTACTGAGAATAAAGGTGAGTCGGCTTCATATCTTTGCGTGAAAATGTTCTACAACAGAGTGATTCTCTACTGTGGGCTCTTTAGGTGAGACGGATGATGACATTTATGTTTTAAACAATGTCAAGTACAAACCTCCAGCCATTAGTCATTTTCTCTTTCTTCATCATCTCATCGTGTCTATTTAAGGCAACCCTGCTCTGCACCAATACGGAGCGGTTTTATAGATCATCTTGAAGTGCCTCTCCGCACGCAGTGTACGGTTACATGAGAGCTACAGGTTACAAGGGCCCTTAAATAGAGACAGAAAAGGACTAAAGTCTGGCTGGAAGCAAGGGTACTACTGTGTGTTGGTGCCTTCAGAGCCCGGGGGCAGTATGGGAATCCTCAGCGTTCTGGTCAAGGACACAAGGGCCAATCAGAGTGGAGGAAGAGAAAAAAAGGGGGTTGGGTTGGGGTCAACCTACTGGAAGCATGGTCAACCCACGGCCTCCACCACTGCTTTTTTTTGGTCTTGGCTTTCGTTCGCTGTGCTCCTAAAATTTCACAAATACAGCAATGCAACATTTCATAAGAAAATTAATTTTTCTGCAAACTTCAAGGCATATTTTTACTCTATTTACTAAGCTGCAGTTTTAGATCAAATACTACATACAACATACTAAATACAACATATGTTACTGCATTCCATTGATTAGGCATTAGCCGTCTTTCCATCTCACTATTAGCTATCATATAACCTCAACACCAACAGTGACTACACAGAGAAAGGCCCGGCAGCCTTTGTCATACCATCATCATCATCCTCTTCAGGCTGGACGAGGGCATGTCCTTCTCCAGACTCCTGCGCTATGCTCAGCATCTTCTCCTTTCCCCTCTTAAACTTTTGCTGCCTCACCTTAATGCGCTCCATCCTGATTAGATCAGAGAGACAGTGAAGAGACACGAAGTATCGACACACAGGAACATCACCGACGGCCCAACAGGCTGACCATAAACATCTCAGGGCTTCATATGGAAATTAGTGTACGTTATGTAACAGCGGAGTGCTCATTAGAGCAGGTGAGTGGATATTATCAGAGTTTATGAGTAACTCCTGAGGAAAGTGTAAGTGGTGGAAATACATTGACTTTATGTAGCATGATATACTTAGACATGGCTTCCTGTAAACAGTAAAGACGGAGCCAGGAGTTGCTTTTAATCCAGATTTTAAATGGCTTTTTGAATCATGTTTACTTACGTATGGATTAAATTAGGCCTAATGTACATTAATCCGCTGCTGAAAATAGTCCCCAACAAATACAGTGTCAGTAACATGCTAAAAGCTACAGTGTTACATCTGTTGAGCAGGTTCGGTTATTAGCAAATCAAAAGATATTCATTGATAACAGGCACCACCCTGGTATCAGGGACCAATAACCGAACCGTAGAAACAGTCTCCAAAATTGGAGGTTCACTCAGAAAATGTCAATATTTAATAAATATTTTACATTTATAAATTGAACAGGGAAGAACTGAATCCAATCCACACACAGGTTTCTAAAGAGCTGTTTTGAAGCTCAGAGTGTGGTGGCTCTGGCTGCTGCCACGTTGCCTCTTCCGCTTCCCAGCTAATCTAAAAATCGGCAAAGACGCGGGTCGTCGGTGGGCTGAATGAAGACTGGGTGCTCAAACAAGCCATCCGTAACGGCACCCACCTGTCAATCAAAGCAGCCAGGGGCTGTAAACATGTTTATTTCTGCTGTGAAGTTGGACATTTTAACATGGGGGCTTATGGAGACTGACTCGTTCTGTAGCCAGCCTCAAGCGGACGTTCGAGGAAGTGCAGTTTTTGGTACTTCCCCCGTTAGCTTTACTTTCACAGCCACGGAGGTTGCCGCTTGATCACAAAACCAGCTGTTACAACAACACCATGCACAGATAACAGCAGTTTTATTTTAAATTAATAACCCCATTTATATCAAAAATATCTTTTAATTTACTAATAACCGAACCTGCCCTGTCGGATGCTCAACACATCTGCAGTAAGAATCAATTAGTTCTTGGAGAAGAATAATAATACGAACTTTATCTTTTGAATGAAAGAAAACTAATAAACTGCAGTAAGAAAAAAGTTATTTTAAAGTCCAAAAAACTGCAATAAATCAAATAGTTTTTTACCAATACATAAAATATTGATGAAAAGTGTGAATCTAGTCCTAGAAATATAATAATAAAGTAATATAAAGCATGTAATCTTATTTTTCTGACTAACTGAAATGTTTTGATGATGGTTTTCATGCATGCTCTTTAGCCTCTTTAGGTCTACGTCTGTATGTGTTAGGTGTAAATATATGTATTGTATGCATTGTCGTGGGCAGTATCTTCTTAAATGTAAACTTTAAAAGCTCTCTTAGTATTACAGTGTACACAAAACCCCCCAAACCACAGCATTACACAACAAATATCTGGAGTCTCACTGTCTCTTCAGCTGCTCCACAGATTTGCGCTCCTCCTCCAGCCTGGCTCGCACCGCCTTCACTATGGTGGCCTGAAAAAGCTCCGCCCCTCTGAAACACACCAGTGACCAATCAGACGTGAAGGTTTGATCCAACTTTAGTTTTTAATGACAACAACAACAACAAAAAAAAAGAGTAAATAAAATCTGTCGTGCCTTCCCAACAAGTACATCGATTCCATATTTGTTTTACTATTCTTTAACTACAATACACTGGGGAAGTCACAGAAGGAGCCAAGTTGAATTTTACTGGAATAACATTGACATGAACTGCATGTTTCTTCTCGCGTATGTTTCTTGTTAGTGCTGTGTCGTGCGGATTAAAGAGTCAAGCTAAACTTTCAGAGAGAAAAGACACAAAGCTTTCCAATTATACTCACAATGAACTCCAGAGAGCATTTTGGATTTAGCAGACAGTGTTAGCTTGTTTTTTTTCCCTTCTCTGTCAAAAGTCTGTCCATCTTGAACTTAACATGTCTGATTAAATCATGCAAACCTGAATAGACAGACCCTATCCTGCTGTAACTAATACATTAAACATTTAAAAATACGGTAACTGTAAATATTGTAGCTCTTTTTTCTCATTCTACATTATACTAGAAGAATGTGAATATGGTAGCAGCACCCGTGGGCCTCAGCTCAGACGCCTATCCGTATACCTGGATGCGAGGATCTGTGATGCTCGGATATCAGCCACCACGTGGAGGAAGTAGTAGCTCATGAAGACTCGTCTCTGCAGCAGCAAGAAGGCGAAGCAGATACTGTCCCAGATGATGCCGGCCTCGTTTTTGGGCAGCTCACATTGTTCACCAACTGGAATATACACAGACAGTCTCGTTTAAAACAACATTGTGTAACTTTTTCTACCATAAAATAACGGCACTGCACTGACTCCCACTTCCTACATTCCCACTCTGCGCTCCGCACTGCACTATGTAACTTTGCGCTCCTGGCCACCTGCAAGAAGTAAGTAATACTTAACGGCACTAAATCACACACCATCGACTTACGAAAAAGATCACTGCTTCCCTCCGATGCGCTCCAGCTGCTGTGCCTCAACTCTCTCTACTGTATAGCTGCTGTTAGCTGGGTTGCCCGAAATGTGAGCTCAGAGCATCGGGGGAGTGTTAGTGTTTGTACCACAGGTGTTTTGGGCCACCGAGGAGGTTTCTTCATAAAGTCGCTTTAATCAAATTAATTTTTATAAAATTCAGCCATTATTGTTCACACATAATTAATCAGTGGAACGATTCAGCGATGAAGTCTGATTGCGATTACCTCATTTACCACATTTATGGGCGTAAGTTGCACAGACTCTGAAGGATGTTTTAGACTGTTACCTGTATTTTGCATAAATCTTACTGTTTCACTGAGTATCACGCTGGTGTTTTGTGTTCACTGTAAATCAGTTGTCCAGTGGGATTACGGTAGAGAGTGCAACTGGCCTGAAAAATGAATGGTGTGGATTTAATTTCAGCTTCTTGGGAAACTCACTCTTGGACACACAATCTGGCACCGACATGTTATGTATGACTAACGGCGGGAAGCCAAAATGTGAATTTATACTGCCCCTAAAACTGAAGGTGATATCTCACCTTGTTAAATTTATTTTTTCCAAAATAAAAGAGGCAAAACGTAGAGTCAACTCACCAATGTTGTTTTTGTATTCTTTTATGGTGCAGGCCAGACTGAGCAACTGGATCAACCAGCAATGGTTCGCAACCAGAGAGTTGATGTAGCCACAAGCCACGATCTAGGAACAAGAATCATTTACATTCAGACAAAAACACATTTGGTCTCTTTTGTTAACATTTCATATAACACGCAGGCAATGTTCAGTTCAAATTACAGTAATTGATCTTGATACAGACAGACGACTCACAGACAAAATGTTCTTCATGGTGATCACAAAGACGTTGTAGGCGATCAGGAAGTCCCAGTAATGGAGGATCTTTTTGATCGGTTTGAGCAACAGCTCACCACCGAACAGCAGGAAGTAGAAGCAGGCCACCAGGTAGCCCATACAGAAGACGCTGATACGCGTGGTCCCCGTGATGAAGATGATGGTGAGGACAAACCAGAACAGGTAGCTAAACATGATGACCTTCAGCATGTCCAGGTACGACCTAGAGGACAGATAAATTATGTTTCATCAAACCCAAGAATTTAATTTTAATCTAACAGAATCTCAGTTAGTTTGATTTATCATTTTATTTTTATTTAATGTCAGCTTTTTCCAGAGCTTTCAGACACTTCAACCCAGAAGAAGACAATGTTAACCACCATAGCTGGGTCAGATTATTAGAAGTTACTGAACACAAATTACATGGAAGTTTTTAATAATTTAGTAATGTAATCTGAATTAATTTGGATTACTTTAACCCTCATGCGTAGTAATCAAACTGGCATTTAAAGGGTTAAAATCCTCAAAATGATTGAATGTTTGTCAGTTTGAACAGGGCTGAAGTTGTTTAAGCAGAAAAAAGGGCGCATGAGGGTTAAAATCAAACTTTAAAAATAATTGAACCTTTACTAGAAGGGACGCAGCCACAAAAATTTGAGTTGCACAAATATTCTTTGTTATTTGTTCCTGTGTTGCAACTTTTGAAGCTGAAGCGAAGTGGCAATAATCCCAGGAAAGGAAGGAGGTTCTGGAGGTACATGGTGTAACTTCTGTCATAAAATTTTAACATTTTAAATCATTTTAATGATACACTGACGAGTAATCAGATGAATCGTGTCTCATTCTCATTCTCTTCCATTCTACATTTGTCTGTTTCTGCACAACGCTTTACAGCATTAAGTCACACACCACCAAACTGTTTCACTGGTGAAACTAGATCATATTTTATGGAGAACCTGTTTTATGATTTTCTCTCTGATGTCCTCCGGCAGCTCCACTTCAACTCTCTGTGATGTACAGAGTTTCCTGATGGACAGTAAAACAAACTGCTGCCAACTGTAGCTGCTGTTAGCTAATGTTAGCTCAGTTTGTTAGCCAGGCTGCCCGACTTCGAGCTCAGAGCATTCAGAGGAGTGTTAGTGTTTGTACCAAAGGCGTTTTGGACATAAAAAAGAGGTTTTAGACCAGACCTGGAGCTAATGAGTGTGGGATGTGGCTGAAAGATCCAGAAAAAGCTCGAAAGTGAACCTTGGATTATAGTAAGAAACTATTTTCCAATGGTCAAGAATGAACTTTCATGCCCACTCTCAAGGTATAAGGTATAATCTCGAGGTATAATTACATAAACACTCTGCCAAATGTGGCTTTATTATTTATGTTTAATTAAATTAATTTGAGTGTGTAATGGAGTGACGGGAAACATTTCAGTCACATCAACAGTATGGACGCCGGCCAGCTGAGCTAAGTTGCTAATAAGGATGCACGTTTACCACATAATAAACGTCAAAACAACATTTCAGTTCATTCTGCTGCTGTGTGCATAATCCGGCTATCAATCACACTTAGTGTATCACTTAGTGTCAGGACACCGGTAAGAGTCTGATCAATGAATGTGAACCCGAGCTGAAACCTGACTCCTGTCACTCAGCACAGGTACACTACAGCAAGTCCTGCATGTGTCTAACATGCTAAAAACACACACATACGGCTCCTGTGTTATCATGTGAGAGGCTGTTAACATGATGTGCGGAGTGAACGCAAAGGAAGCGACGTGCTTTAATTTGATGGAAAACATGGGACCACAACAACAGCTGCACAGTTTAGGAAGCAGCCCTGATGAAGTGGGTTTGGATCGGACGATGCGTTGATGGGCCGGAATAGCTGAGTGAGTGTCCTTCTTCATCAGGGGGAGAAAATACCTTTTCCATACTTAAAAGCTATTTATTGAGTTAGAGTACAGGGCAAAAGCGTCTGAGTCGCGGAGTGACGGACAGAGTGTTTTTGTGGATTATGGATTTCTCCCCCACCCCGTATCCGTAATTCGATCCTGGAGGGAAGCGATGGAATAAGTGCAGAGCTGCTGTGGCGTGGACAGACGGGCTGTACAGCTCGCTTTCTCTCTACTAGGGCTTGTTGATGGACACAGAGTGCGTTAATAAAAGACTTGTCCACTTTGCGCATCAAAACAGTGGAATGTGAAGAGCACATAATCAATGACTGTGGACAGGTCAGGATGCTCTTGCTGTCTTTCTAACTCGCTCTCTATTTTCCTGCCTCTCAAAACCTTCTCTTCACTCTTTTTTTTTATGTGCAAAGTCAGTATCAAGCTCTAGATTCAAATATCGGACAACAGCCAAATTTCTGAATTATGTACAGCATACAGCGGGTATTCAATAACGGCTCTCACTAAGGCATGAGCTACTTTTATCTGTCAGTTTTTTCTTACCTTTATTTATGTAGGATAAGAGATTTGCTGAGCGAGTATGTTATTATTCAGCACCACGCCACTTAAGATTTCTACAGTTACACAGTTAGCTGCCAAGTACAACAACAGTTTTCTATTGAGTTCAGTCTGAGCAGCTCGACTGGAGAGGTTGGACTACACAGCAAGCATCTTAGTCAAATGTTTCCTCAGTAAACAGCCTGCTTCTTCACCTTTTAGCCCTCTATGAGTTTAAAGCACGACTGTGCACGTGTCAAAAGTGTATTAACTGATCGTTTGGCCACTTTTGGGGAAGCAGAAACCATCAGCTGTATAAAACATGGATGCAGTGTCCGTGACATGACATGGTGGCCACCGCCATCTTGGAAAACCTGCCTCTGCCGTAAGACGTGGAGCGTGGGTGGAGCTGAGGCAGGCTAACTGAAGCATGGTTTCAAGTATTCATTCTCTTTTAGCTCTGTTTCTGGTCTCCACCAACTCCTGAGGTAAATATCTGGTGCTTTAGTTCACCAGCTGGTCGCTAACTGTGTTTGACTGCTGTTTGGTGCTGAGCCGGTAGTGGACGACCTTAACGGAGCTGACAACAACAACAAAGTTGCGACCTCGATAGCTGAAACTCACTATAAAACTCCTGAACAGAGCTGCAGATACAGTGGATTATTCTCTGCAGGTTGATCACTGCATCACATTTTTCACAAACATTGATTATAGCTGCTTTAAACATTTTATTTACACCTCTATCTCATGTTGGACCTTGACTAAAGAAAAATAAAATCCCACAAGGCAAAACACCTGAGTAGTGACAACAGCAAATATGTTTTGGCTTGTCACAGTGGGCCTAAAAAATGATGAACTGTTATTTTTAGAACTTTTAAGAACATTAGAAATTTCATTATTAAATTTAAATTAGCATTAACATCTACCAAGTCTTTAACATTACCAATAGTCTGATAAAACAATTCATTTCATATTAAAGTTTCGTACCTGTATACAATCCAGTAAACCAAAGAGCAAAATAGACATTTTTGCTTTGGTAGGAATAAATTACAAAGTAAAACTTTTTAAAACAAGTATTTTTTCTACTCTTAAAAGGCTGTAAACAAAGCTTTAACTCACTATGAGTTCTCATACTTAAATTCAAATTGCTGCTCTTACCTGATGACCGTCCATACTGTGGGATATAATCCATGTCATACAAATAGGAACTGTTTTAATAGTGCTGCTTGTTTTGAACACTTAACTTTTGACTTTATTGTAGCCTTCTAACCTCGTTAAGCATCAATTAAGCCGGCTACTTCACTTCCTTTTCCATTTCAGAGCCTTGCTGTCATCCATGTTAATGCTGGTTCAGTCAAGCTCCAATGGCACTAAAATTATGACAACTGTTTCAAGTGAATCTAATTTAAGCGTTGAAAGTATGGAGATTCATTGCCATATACTGTACTGTATCCACAGTGTCCTAATAGGCCTACACACTTGGGCCACTTCCTGCTGCAGTATAAACACAGCACGATGCCAGTGTAAGTTGCTGTACCTGCAGTGGATGAAGTCGGGGACGGGGTTGTGGACGCTGAAAGTGGCTGCGTCAAGGTCTCTGCAGATCTCCACGTTGTCTCCAGCCATGATGCGGACTGCCGCCTTGTTCTCATCATCAAAGACTTGCCTCTGGAGGGAGGCACACAGCAGCAACATGAAGTCATCTAAAAGAGGAGAGGATCAAACCATTTAGAAAATATAAAGACAATCACAACATATCTACGAATTTCTCTAGTGCTACCCAGATTCACATACAGATGAGGAACGATGAGTTGGGTTTGGTGCGGAAATCTGGAACATAGAGCCACTTGACGACGTTGGAGTCTGTAGTAGAGTTGGGAAATCTCCAGGGATAGTCTGGAAATAAAACATTATCATACTTATAGACGTATAAACAACATTAATATGTCAGGACTGGACACACATAAAGCACATAAGATTGTGTGAAACGTTTGTGTGTGTGAATGTTTGTTGTCAGCTGCTCACATGCAAAGACTAGCTGCTTTTATGCCATCTATATCCTTAAAAATGTCACGTGGAGGCCGTGTTTTCCCCTTTCTTGTGTTTCGGGGGCCTCCAAATCACTCCCTCCTGCCTGATCACCTTCACCACCTGCGGCTCATCATCCAATCACCTGTGCGGTATAAAACCTTCCAGCCTCTACCAGATCATTCAGTCTCCCTTGTCTTGTGGTGACAACACTATGGCCAGATTTAGTGCTCGTTGTGTCCAGTTTTTATGACGTTCTGCTCCCTCTGTGCCTCAGGATCCCTGCCTACCACATCCAGCTGGACCTGATTATCACTCCAGCCCTGCAACATTTGGATCGCTGCAACACCTTTCCCTGCACTATTTACCCCTCCGGCTTTGTTTAATGAATCTTCTTTGAACTACACTCAGTCTGCAGTTGTGTTTTCACTTTGGGTCCACTTACGTTCTACATAAATTCAATACTATAGATACTACAGATACTATAGATACTTCAGATACTATAGATACTACAGATACGATGGATCTGGGACTATTGGTTGGACAAAACAAAATTTAGAAAGATTTCACATTAATCTTTGGGAACTTTGGGAAAACACTTTCACTATTTTTTGACATTTTATGAACTAAACGACACAACTGACAAATAAATAAATGCTGGAAAAATCGATAATGAAAATAGTCATTGATTGTGTCCTGAAATCATAACAATGTCTTTCCTGTAACTGTCTGGTTACTGTAAGTACGATCTGTCCGGGTCGATCGCACAAACCTTTACAGGCTGCAGGAGGGATCCCGATGCAGACAAAATACTGGAAGGTCAGCATGCAGGCCAGGAAGCAGCAGTACTTGGGCCAGATCTCAGCGATGGCTTTCCTCCTGCGTTTATACATGACGACTATCAAGGCGAAGGCATGAAGCATGGCGTAGAAGTCCATACGCTGTCCGATTACATTGACCACCAGCAGCAGGCACGTCTGAGGGAAACACAGTTTTCAGATAAGAACATGTTCAGATAAAACACATTTTTAGTTACTTGTTTTTGTCTCTACCTCAAGTCCAAACTTGTAGAAGAAGTAGTTGATGAAGTATTTGATGAAGCTGATGATGCCGATGTCCAGATGCTGCCGTGTGATGTCATGGAAGATAATCCTGGCAGCGGGCGGAGACAGTTTGTTCCTCAGTCTGAAGTATTTCTGATGGCGGTAGATGGTCACCTCGAATGCTAACAGAGCGAGCATCAAGAGGTTGTTCTGCACAAAGGAAAGAAAGAAACATTAAGATATAATAACTAAAACATATGAGTGGTTGACTCAAACATTTTGTGATTTTTGACTAAAATAAAGTCAGGTTAAAGTTTGTCCACTGGCTGGTCTCAGTACTTTAATTTCTGGCAACTTGTGATGGACGTTTAAGTTAAGATAAGACAGACTTTAATGATCCCACACAGAGAAATTCACTTGTCATATCAGCCTGTATACACAAGAAATAACTCATAAATAAGAAATATATAGAAGAGAGTCATGAAGTCATGCAGCTGTTGGAATGAAGGAGTAGCAGTCTGTTGCCGAAGGAGCTGTTTAAGGCCTCCACAGTCTCATGCAGGAGGTGAGAGGAGTTGTTCATGGTGGGTAACAGCTTTGTTTTTTTGTTTTGTACCCAAAAGTTCAGGTTAAATACGCTATAATCAAAGTGTATCTGCTTTTATTAGTATCTTAACATTTTCACCTTATCAACATAATATTTGACACCCTTCTGAATTTTTCTAGAGGGTTACGTGAGGGACTGTTTCCTAACTAGAGGCCTGGAATACCTGGAATCACAATCAGCCTGTAAAACAACATTATTTATATTTTTACAGTTTTTTGTATAGACTAGACAAACAAGCTATAAGGTGGTAAAAAATGAGCTTTAGAGATGCTGATAGGTCAAGCCCAGAGAGTCTTTGTGCTAAGCTAAGCTAACTTGCTGCCAGCTTGAGCTTCATATTTAACCAACAAATGTATTTCCCAAACTATTCCTTTAAGTTACATCCGCTCGGTTGATGAATGTTTCCACTCCTCACCCTGAGGTAGTCCAGCAGGTCATTAGACTTCTTCAGGCCCACCCAGTGTGCTGGTTCCACAAGGTCCTTATACAGCAGAGAGTCCTTCATCTCACGGCTCTCATCCTCTGAGTAACTTTTTGGCTGTGGACAGAAAATATGTGTTGTTGGCTCTGAAGTATTACTGTAATACTGTACGTTTGTCTTAGATGGGACTTAATTAATGAAGGATATGAGGTTATATTCACCATAGAGCAGTTCTTGGAGTACGATGGCGGGTTTATAGACTTGAGCTGGTACAACATTTTGCATACGATGATGACACACGTCCACACGGTGCAAACACTGGAGGCAAGAGGCCGATACTGGCTGTAGGGCAGTGCAAAGGCCCAGGACGCCAGGAACACATAGTTGAACAGAGACACCTGCACAGGGGACAAAACAGGAAATGAGAACCAAAAAAACTCAACTTCTTTTCCTCCAACTACAACTCCTACATTGTTATCAATGTTTTTGGGTTACTGTTGAAACGTGTTTACGCAGCACTTTGAATAAGAAACAGGTAAAAAGTGTCAGTCTATCAGAGTGAGTTTTTAAAGAGTCTAACAGACTATGTCTTTGTTCCATACTCGAAGAGGTCAAGGCTTTACTTCCATCCAGAAACTGTAACAGCTATTACATTTAGCCCAAATACCCCCAGACTATTATCTGGCGAGTCTGCGGTGTAGCAGACAGTCCTGGTAAATTTCAAATCGGCTCAAGTTGGCTCAGTGTCACAGGAGATGAACTTCTTTTATACAGCGTCTGCCCGACTATGTAACTGTGTGATTATTGATATAACAGCTCTGTACTTAGCGGTGGAAGATAGGGACATGACATGTCATTTATATACAAGCAAATAAATGCAGCGGTCATTCATTATACATGTTGAGTCCGACCACAACTTACTAAAGACCTTTCATTTACTGTTTAAACATCAGTCACTACATCTAACATGTGCCAACTTACAAAACAAACAAAACAAGCAACAACTAACAACCATTATCTGTAACCGCCTCATCCCAACAGGAGGGGCTGGAGCCTATCCCAGCTGACTTAGGGCGAGAGGCGGGGTACATGCTGGACAAGCCGCCAGCTCATCACAGGGCACAGAGAGACAAACAACCATTCACTTACATTCACTCCTACGGGCGATTTAGAGTCACTAATTAACCTGTTATGACATGTTATGCATGTCTTTGGACTGTGGGAGAAAGCCAGATTCCCCTTTAGAGAGGACTAGAATTGTCTTGGTGTAATTGGTGCATAACAAACATTAAGTAAAACTATAAGGAAGATAAAATATATATAGAAATATATATACAAATAATATATAATATATATTTTTTTATAATATATTTTTAATATATTATATATATATATTTTTTAAAGATTTTTTTTTTTGGTCTTTTTGAGCTTTATTTGACAGAGACAGCTTGAAGAGTGACAGGAAATGTGGGGAGAGAGAGAGAGAGATGAGGAATGACATGCGGGAAAGAGCCGCAGGTCAGATTCGAACCCTGGGCCGCCACAGCAAGGACTGAGCCTTTGTACATGAGGCGGATGCTCTACCAACTGAGCTAAATGACACCCTATATATACACAACATGTTTTAAGGTGAAAAGAGCTGTACGGTGTGCAGAATATTTTAAATGTGCAGGTATTTAAGAAAACAAAGAAGTCCAATAGATGCTAAATAAAGGCTGAGCTTTAATGTAACGCACAGAGTTTGTAGATACTAACATACAAAGTAAAAATACTTCATGTCATACAGTGATCTGTTTTATTGACTTGGAAAAATGTTGAGCTTCTGACAATGATATAAAACTCCTTAATGTGTATTTCTCCCATTAATCTATCTAAATTTTGATTCTGACCCTCTCCTTGCAGTAGCTTCATGATTTTAAATGTAGAAACTCGTGTGAATGTGAAAATAAACTGCAGGAACATCTGGAAGCTTTAAACGTTATCCCCTGTGTCGACGGGCTACTGTAAAGCCGACCAGTCAAAATCACTCAATCAAGCTCAGATCCAGCTCAGTGAGTGCACATGGATACCTGTTATTACACGTACTGAGTTTATGTCTGTCTCTCATTGTACCTCAGCTTGTCATACCTCTTTGACAGTGACCAGGACGATGTAGCAGGACACGATCTTGATGATGTGGATCTCCAGCAGCCACCAGATGAACAGCTGCAGTTTGTGGAAATACTCCAGGAACTTGAGGAAGAGCACGGTCAGACGGTCGACCACCAGGTGCCATTTATTCTTCAGGTCTGACGAAGAGGAGATAAAAACCAGATACACTTAAATGGAAAAAACAACAGGACTGAAGAAGTGCAAATGGAAAGTGTTTCCCGGTTTCTCCTCTTAATTACAGCAGTATGTCCTCTGTTTTAAACACTATTATCCCTCCTCTAGCACTTTGCTTACGTGTCTTTTGATACACCGACTCAAGCTGGAAGCAGACTGACACTCACCAAATAACATGAAAACATCAAGTCCAGCTTCTCATGTGTGAATTTTTTTTAGGTTTAGTTTATTTATTTGTTTACATATATTATTTATATGATTTATTTTAATAAATATTGATTTGTTTTGTATTACTTTGTAACACTTTATTGGATAAAATGAGACATCTATAAAATGTCAACTTGGGTCTGAGAATTATAATTTACCGACATAGCAGCCCGACAAATCATCTCATATGTACTTATTAAAATTAAATCCAACCAGCAAACATGCAAATCCGTGAAAAGCTACATATTTATTGTGTGTATGACATGCGTATGTATTATCATGAGGAAAAGAGAAATTTAACGGTGTATACCATTTAAATCTCAGGTGTAATTGAGGTCAATGTTTTACATGTATTCTGAAGCTGTAAAATGTTTATGTAATATTTCCCATATACAGTATATCGAGGTTCATATAAACGTGCATTAAATCTGCAAACAAATTCCCAACAGTTGCTTTAATTACCTGAGAAAGACGACTTAATATTTAGTTTAATACTCTCACACAGGTTATAAAAGCTCCAGCCACAGTTTGGAGGTGGGCGTATGTTTTTACATAAGTTATATTATCTCACGTTTTCATAGAAGCCTCATTGTTTGGAGAAGAAACTTTGAGTGAGCATATAGCTCATACAGCTTGCAGCTCATTATAAACTGAGAGGCCCTGCAGGGTTGTGTGTTTTATCACCTATTTTATTCTCTGTGTATATAAACAACATTTTAATTTAAGACCAGTGAGACTGTCTGTCTAAATATGCTAATGGAGCAGGGTGAGTTGGCTTTAGCACGACGATGTAATGGGTGAAAGTGAGCACTTGAGCTACGTGCTCTGTCAGAACAGAAAAACTGGAGGTAAATTTCACTGAACCCCAAAAAAATCTGCAATACAACAGATTTTTACTGCTTTACTTTGGATGATTAATGAGCGGCTGGTGAGAGTGCAGGCGGCAGACTGAACTTCTCTTGGAGAACTCTGGCCTTTAAAGATTGTATGCAACATACGTCTTCTGAGCAGACTGAGGAGCCACAGGCTGAAAGATCTTAAGTCCGCACTAATGACTGAAAGTGCTCCACGGCCAGCGGTGTCGTGTTGAGTATACGCAGGTGTATTATATGTTTACCTACTTATTTTTTAGTCTCTGTTTGGTATCATCGCTGTATCATCGTTCAGTGGAGTTCTGCAAGGTGAGTTTTTATTCCCGAGGAGAGGGAAGCCATGACACAGATTTCATGAGTGGATGGAGTAAGGAAGGAGGAATAATCCGAAGTTTTAACAGACAGGTCCTGGACTCTGTTGTCCAGGACCTTCTTCAAAATCAATTTTATACAGCGTCTGCCCAACTACGTAACCGTGTGATATAACAGCCCTGTAATGAGTGGTGGAAGATGACATGACGTGTCATTTATATACAAGCAAATAAATGCAGCTGTCATTCATTTTCCATGTTGTAACTGACCACAGCCAACTAAAATCACCTTTAATTTACTGTTTAAACATCAGTCACTACATCTAACATGTGCCAGTAGAGACAAACAACCGTTCACATTCACACCTACGGCCAATTTAGAGTCACCAATTAACCTATTAACCAAAATCAGGCACTACCAATCATGTGCTGGTTTTGAAAGTCATTCACGCTCTGATATCATCCAGGCTGTAACTCACTCCATCCAGGAGTCTCTCAGACTTCCATTTCCTGTTTACAACTTAGCCACAACGTGACTAACAAGACCACATCACCCTTATTCTGGCGTCCCTACAGTGGCTTCCTGTTGACTCCAGGATCAACTTCTCACCACTAGACCCTCTCAGATGGTCCTACTGTGGTCTGTTGGTTTAAAAAAAGGAGAGCCTTCTGCAAGTCATTAGAAAGGTTGAGTAATGTCTTTGTGAAGCACTTTGGTGCAAAAACCTCTTTGCTATTTTCCTTAAAGATGATTTTTAGGATTATTTTGAGCCTTTATTTGATGCAGCTGAAGAGTGAGAAGAAGGTGGAGACAGAGAGAGAAAGAGGGGATGACATGCAGCAAAGAGCCACAGGTTGGAATCAAACCCAGGCCGATGCACTACGCGGGGCACACGCTCTACCAGGTGAGCTAACAGTGTACCCCTGTAAAGTGCCATATAAATGACATATACTTGAAGGAATAGTTCACTCAGAAAGCTTAATTATGTAGTGATCTCACCAATTCTGCACCTCTTCTGTGGCTTAATGTTGATTTCATAATGATTTATGTGAGCTAAATATGCAAAAGTCATCTTACATGTCATTATTTATAACACAGGGCGTTCATCCTTTCCTGCAGTCTCTGCTGTAAACACAGTGAGAAGGGTAAACATGGCCAGCCAGTGTGGAAAGCTTTAATACACTTTGGAGGAAAACAACAACCTGAGCATCAAACACAAAAGCTCACGAGAGATGCTGAAGTGTTTAAATACAACTCTGCAGAATGTGTTCAGCCACGTGGCCTCTAGACGAGCAGCTCGGCGATAACTTTTGTTTTTCACTCACTTTAAACACAATTTAGAGAAATTAGGAGATGACGATCTGCAACCCATTCAAACCCAAATGTTGGCGTAATTACAGGATATACGTGCCAACAAACCATCAGGGTGCCTCAATGACGCATTTAGATATAAAGAGTAATCCACATTTCAGTGACATTGTGGTGTTTTTTTCCACCTCAGGACAACAGCATTTTATTCAAACAATATACAGTGTGCTTTCTAAAGGTGCCTCTAATTAGTATAGTACCACACTGGAGGACATGGTTTGTTTTTTCAGTCACCAGGGTCAAAACAAGGACAGCAGAGCTAAAAGTCGAACAAAAACCTCATTCAAAACCACAATGCACGTGTTGTTTTTGTTATTGCAGACTGGCTGCATTCACCATCTGTTTGTTCTTCAAACAGTGACTGAGGACGTGTGAGGTGAGCACGACACGATATCAACTGAAGGGGAGGACGACAAAGTTCCTCCTAGCTTTAAATTCGACTAATTGTGGTAAAGTCAAACAGAATCAAACAGATTACTTCCTTGAATTATAGATCTGTAACATGGAAGCAGATTTTTAATAGATGGTTTGACTGAGCGGTTATACTGAGGTGTCTCATACTTTTCTTGGCAGAGCTGCATCACTGACAAAAACTTCAACAAACTTCAAACAGCTGCTTGTGGTGATTTTATCTTGTGATACCATTCCTCTTAATCTCTTAATTTGAGATTACAAATATAAACCACTGGATCTGCAGTTCTCCACACTTGTTTGTGTGTGAATTATTCCAGACCTCGGTGAGCTTGAGAAGGTCTGACTACAAGAAACTATCGCCACTGAACTTAAACCATGCTGTGCTGAAATGATGAGATGCTGAATCAAATAGATGACTGGCAAAACAATTATTGACCAACAATTTTGATTTCTGATTGATCATTTGAGTCTTTTATCACCCATAAATGTCAAATATTTGCTGGTTCTACAGTATCTTCTCAAATGTGAGGTTTGAATATCATAAAGTAAACATCTTTGAGTCCTCTCTGAGATACTGATTATTTTTTTTAGATTAGACAAATTAAGAAACTAACTCACAAATAACAGATTAATTGAGCCCTAATATGATTCACTGTATGTTCTTGTTGAAGTTTGTACCTGAGCTGTGCTCGGTGCTCGGCTCCGGCTCCGGCTCCGTCCCTGTCCCCGGCTCCGTCCCCGTCCCCGTCCCTGCGCTGCAGTGGTGGCTCTCCTCTGCGCTGGACTGCCGCAGGTCGGAGAGGCTCCTTGGCTTCTCGTCAATCACGTTGGTGTCATCCATCACCACCACCAGGGCCTCCTCCTTCCCCTCCTTCCCCCACTCCCCCTCCACCCCCTGCGGCTCCTGCGGCTCCTGCTCCTCTCTGGGCAGCGACGCCTCCATTGAGCTGGCGCTGAGCATGGTGAGGTCTGCCAGGCTGCCGTCCTGGTGCACCAGTCTGAAGACACGTGAGGAGTTATACACGCAAAGACACACGCATGCAGACTCACACTCACACATCTCTATTTATATACTCATGAGGACCTTTAATAACTTTCTTCATGTTCTCTTTCGGGCCTTTTTTGTCTTATTTCAGGCCTTCTTAGTTCTGGATCCTTCGATCATATCACACAATCTTCCTCAGCACGCTCGTCAGTCGCTCAGTTGTCATGGATTACATGTTTGTATTGTAATTTATTTAAAACTTCTCATCCATGTTGGCTTAAGGAAAGAAATGAATTTCAATCTGAGCTTGGAAGTAACATGTCCATTCCCTATCAGCTAAAAAAAACACACAATTGTCATTATTTAATGTCATTAATTTGCTAAATAACGGCAGCAGACATGTGTGAACATACGTCACACTGCACTGAATGCTGAAGTTGCATTGACTGATATCAGCTGCTTCATTCATGCTTCACCCTCAACAGCTCATTCAAGAGCTGCTTGGCTACCAGTTGACGAGTAACATCTAATTATATCAATATATTTGCACAGAATGGCTTTTATAACCCGATGCTTCTCACTGACTACTTGATTTATGCCAACACTGCCTTCACTGAGCTCCTCCTTATGTGTGCAAAGCTTTTGGTATTTTGACTCTACAAGAATCTAATGTTCGTGTAGCTGAACTAAGTGTCTGAAATATATCAGTGGATGATGTTTTCAATTACTCCACCTCCACTTTTCACCACCACTAAACCACTTTTCTCGACCATGTTGGTAGTTTTGTTTTGCTGATGCAGTAGGTTATACGGGTTGCCTTTTTTTTCCCACTGCCAGCCTTCATTTTATTTTCATCCCCATGAAACAGTTCCTGTTCAGAGACTCCAATACATCAACCACAGTGGCCCACAAACAACTGAGCCAGTAATGAATTAAATAAAATTAGAGCTGCTGAAACGACGGCTGCTCTCTCGTTTCTAACTTTCAACCACTCTATCTATAAACGTCAGATTTTTTAAAGTATTTAAATTAAGTTCTGAGTTTTTAATGCCTTTATTAGAGGTGATACACAAACAAAGGTGCCCAGATGGACGCTTTCTTAACCTGTGAGTTCATTTTTACATGTGAAAGCATGAGCTTTATCATATCCTGCCACTAAAGTGACTTCAACATCAACCTTACGAGACACAAATCTGAATCTGATCTTAACGCTACACATAAAAACAACGACTTAAAGGATAAAAAGAAATCAGGGCACGGGGAAATGACACATATATAAAGCTATTCTGTCCTCATAAGTACATAAATACAGCACACACTCTTAAACATGGTCCAGGTGATTCTCAAAAGGCTCCGATGCAAATATTTGGATGGGAATTATCATCTCTGCGTCCGCTAACTGAACAGCAGAGCAGCGTTTCATCATCAGGCATTGTGATCGATAAGCAGTGCACATTCCTTCTGCATTCTTTACAACAATCTCTGTTTTAATTATTATTTTTTTTTTGTCTGAGGGATTTTTTCTTCTTGCAGCAGATAAATGGTAGCAGCTGAAGGGGAGGCATTAACCCTTTAAATTCTTCTCAGGCAATGGAGCGAGGTCAAAGGTCAGGTTTTGGCTTGCATGAACCGGCCGCATATCAAGGCAAGCATTGTCACGCTATCCAGTCACACTTACTTGCTCTGTTGAGTGGAAATTTTTTGCTTGATGCTGCTCAGAACAATAAAGTTACACAGAAGTCAACATGAACAGTGAGGAGAGAAACCGACAAAAGGCAGGCTGAAACTGACACTTGAAATCATTTTTTAAAATATCCACATAGTTTTTTATTAAAATGCATGAAAAGTGGCCAAAAAGGCTCCTGTGGTTTTTCAGGAAGGGGGTAATTTTCTGTGCAGAAAAAAAGGGGGGTGTGGATCATGTGGCAAGATACTGGAAGGGAAGAACAGTTCTTTCAGATTCAAACATGCTTGTTTGAAACCATTAGACAGATGTAGAGGGGTTTTATCGGGGAAAGAGTTGGGCTGGGTTTGGAAGGGAAAGGGGGTTAAAGATCCAGAGAGGTAACAGAGAACCCAAAAATAGGCTACAGGCAAAAAATAAAATATAAAACGCCTCCAGAAGGAAGAAGATCATCAATGTATCATCACTGGCAAGTAACAGGGAGAGGTCAGTGTGGGAGGAAAAGGGCGTATTGCAACAGGAAGAGGAAGTTGAGACTCAGAGGTGAAATGGGATGTTGGTGGATGCCACAGAAAGCGAGCAGATACCCACCTATTCATGATCAGATAGACACGCCCATTGACTTTAGCGTGGCTGTGTGAAAAGGATGGCAGAGGAGAGATGGCAGCAGGTCACACACAGAGAAGCAGAGCACAGACGATGAGCTCAAGCAAGCTGCAGCCAAACGATGGAAAATCCACAACAACACGACGGTGAAGTTAAAACACAGCGCAGCGCAGACCGTGATAATGTGTGACTGCTGTTTAGCGTTCAACACGCGACACACACGGTGACAGATGGATGATGAGAGCCGTGTTTGAGTGTGAGATGAAAGGGGATGAATGCTTTCACCTCACGCTCTGCCGAGGGCGTGTTTCTGTTGTTATTCACTGCTCTTGAGTAACGGCCATTCTTGGGCAACAATTCAGTGTATTGTTTCTCAACTTTCAGAAGAATCATGTCTTAATCATGTCAGTTTTTATATCTCATGTTCGGAAAGCAGCTGCTTTTCTGAAGCAGCGTTGCACAATTTATTGTGCTGTAACGATGAGAGATTTTAAAGTTGCTGACAACACTTGTGTTGCTGTTTTACAGGATAATCAGAGACTCTTCTAACCATCAGGTTGAGAAATATTCGGTCTAACCATGAATAAATAATAAATAAATGATTTTTCAAGCTTGCCAGGAATTTATGTCTCAGAAAAACAAACTTAGCTCTTTGATTGATCGCTCGTCAGTTATTTAACATCGACTCAAATCTGAAAACACTAGAAACACAAATTAGAGCTAATTGTGATGACGTTTAGTCAACATGAGTTTATTCTGATATATTCCATAACAGTGGAACACAGATGATTGCATTTAAAGTCACAGCTTGATTATTTTGTGATTTTGCATATATCTGTCATACTGACTTTTTTTTTTGTAACAATAAGAGATATTTTAGGGTTGTTGACAACATTTTATGGGATAATCAGAGACTCTTCTCACCACTTGGATGAAGAATATTCTGTCTGATAAACAAACAAACAAAAAAGATTTCTAACGGCCTCACTCAAGTTGCTACACTATTTCTGATTTTATCATTCAAAGATCACTAGGAATATATTTTTCAGAAAAATCTTTGACTCAAATAAAATGATTCTGATCAGGATCATCAGGTATTTAACATCGACTTAAATCTGAATACATTAGAGGAACAAATTAGAGCTAATTGTGATGATGCTATTCTACAATTTTCCGAGCAAACTTTTGAACTTTTGATTTTACACCTGTATTTGTCGTACTTTCATTTTTTTAAAGTGATAAAGAAATAATAAGAAAAGACAGACTATATAATATTTTACAGGCAGGGACTTTAATAATACCTGTTATCCAACAGCACAAGTGTCTTATTATAATAATAATCCATGGATAACTGTAGTCTGGACTGATGCTCATATTCAGTTTTTGTTCTTAAAGAATGAAAGAATATTACCACCTCTCAATCTGATGTATTTTATTTTGAAACATCAGACCGTGAGAATCCTACGTTTACTGACTGGACTTTTTAGACACACGCACATGTGGCACTTGGTCACCATTAAAGGTTTTTCACTGCAAATGTTCCCAAGATTTTTAACACCAAATAAATCTTGCAAATCAAAACGTAAAGTTACTGGCAGCATTATTTATAAAGCCACCTCCCTATGGTGCATCACAAAAAAACAACTTCTTAATGATGGTTTGGACAAAAGGAAACAAACACAGTGACTCACCTGTAGATAGTGCTCTCCTCTTTGGCCACTACAGCCTGGAGGTCGGTGAGCTCGAGGAAAGGTTCGTGGAAGTAGTGCAGGTGGAGAATACACACCAGCAGGAAGGAAGTGGGAATGAAAATCCTGGTGAACAGCATGGAGACAGAAAACTTCTCCAGGCCCAGGTCCTTCAAGCTGCACAGATAAAAATAAGAAAGAAAACATCAGGCCTGAACTTAAATCTTTTTTGGGTGAGGAAGCTCTTGGGTGTGAATGTGTACATCAGTTTCAGTGAAGAGAAGATTAATAAGAAAAATGAGTGACAGAGCAAGAACCAGACAAGAGTAAATCTTGGACTTTTAATCGTGAAATATAATATATATATAATATGGCTGAAAGACAGATGCCGAGCTGGATTTCTTGCTGTTGGACTAATATACAAATGTAAGTTGCACATATGCTTTATATTTATATTTTGGCAGACAAATGTTGGTGCTAATGCTTTGCACAATTGCACTTTGGTGAAGAAGAAGAAGAAGAAGCGGTAAACTGTTGTAATCATCATTTCTGGAAAGAGCACAATGGCTGTACTTGAGACAACAAATCCCTGCTGAAATTATTGCACTATGGAAGTAAATAGTGTACACAGTGTACTGCATAAAACTGTAGTAACGGAAGTATCCAAATAGAGACACAGCGTAGCAGTGGGTCAGTAAACTGCGTCTCCGACATGCTCAGTGGAGCTCACCTGTTTTCATCCATGCCCGTGTTGTTGGACCAGAAGTCTTTAGTGCCGTCAAACTGGAAGGTGTAGACCAGGGTGAGAACCAGCATGGTGTACATCACCACTGACATCCAGAAGTACTTCAGGATCCTTCGCCACCACTCAAAGTGCACCTAGATGAGAATAATTGTGATCTTTGTGCTTTGGGGTTTATGAATCCTCTGACATTAACAGCTGTAATGTATTAAATGAAACATGGTGCACAGAGGACATCTGGATTTAGAACGACTGCTCTGCTCTTTTATTGTGAAAGGGGTTATAAAACAGTCGCGAATACACTGTGGATTATGAGCCTGCTGTACACAAACTTTATGGCATACTAAAATTGTCAGCACCTTCTGTCTTTGGTAAATTGAATTTGGAAACTTTACAGCGTTCTACTCATACGCTAATGTCGCAATACGCACATACAGTAGATACAGTATCACTGAGTAAGCAGCCTCATTTTAACTGACGACAAACTTTTTGGGTCTGACGATTTGTGCAAATTAAAGAGAAATTTTCATTTATTTAGTCGAGAGCCAAGATATTACATACGTTTATCTTAATTTCATATAAATTTGTACTGTATACTTGAAAATATGTTTAGATTTGACACATCAGAGCTGCTATAACAAACAGAATTTGAGATTTTAGTCAATATTGTGTGAATATATTTAAAGAATATCGAAAATTTGGATAAAACATCACATTAAGTGGTGTGCACATGAACTTCAATGTGTTTTGCTACCTGATAGAGCGCCACGCAGAAGAGGAACATCATCATGTAGATGATCTTGTACATGACAATGGTTCCCTCGAAGCTGACGAAGAAGAACATGCCACCACAGATGTAGATCCAGTATTTGACCAGCAGAGCCATGACCATGTTGCCCAGAACCTGCATGATGTCCTGCTCCCCTCCCTCCTCAGACTCCTCTTCCTCTATAAAACACAGCAGCAAATCAGAAAACTAACCGCACCAACTAAGAACTAAGACACATAGTCCACACTGCAGGTATATATACACACAGTAAGTACATATATACACAAGATAAACCACCTTACTTGACATTAACAAGCAGTATATAAACATTTAATAGATGGTTTACAACTCTCTATACAAGCACAAGTGTTTATTAATGTGTGGTATTTATTTACAATAACAATTATAACTTCTCCTATGATGAAATATTATACATTATCACAACTCTGTTGTCTATGTTTATGTACCGGAGGCTGACAGGAGGAGTTATACTGTACTTAATGGCAAATACATTAGACTAATATCTGCTTAAAGCAACACTGGCGTGATCAGGTGAATGGTGTCTCTGTCATTCGTCTGTTTCTGCACTATGTAACTTTGTGCTTCGGATATGATCACCCACAAGAAGTACGTTTTAACGCTTTATGGCACTAAGTCACACACCACCAACTATTTCACTGGTTCTAGGGAAACTGGAGAGAAAATGTTTTCTGGTTTCCCCTCTGATGTCCTCCGGTTGCTCCTCCTCAACTCTGTGTGATTTACAGAGTTTCCTGATGGACAGCGAAGTAAACTGCTACCAAGTGTAGCTGCTGTTAGCTAATGTTAGCTCACTTTCCCCAGACTGTGAGCTCAGAGCACCGGGGGGAGTGTTAGTGTTTGTACCACAGGAGTTTTGGACCACAGTTTTTTAGGCCCTGTGTACAGGGGGAATGCTGACAGAGAGCAGAGGCGGTGTCATGCCAGAACCACCAGAATAAATTAAATCAAATGAAGCCAGATGCTTCCAAAAAAGGCAAAAAATCTCAATCTACCATCTACAAAAAGTCACCAGCCACTCTATTTTCAGCTGTATTTTCAGATACCAGCAAATGAGAGTTGGTTAGCATCTTCCATTGTGGCTGCTAGAATTAATACATGTTCTGGTTATAGGTGGTGCTAACAGCTGGAGGTAATTTCAAAAATACTTTACTGTAACCTATATTATGCAGTATTCCTACTACAATCTGAATAAAATAAGAGTCCATGGCTTACCTTTCTTCTTCTGATCTTCCACATGAACGTCTGAGAGACCAGCGCTGTCCTCCTTTTGTTTTTCCCATCTCTCTGTGAGCGTTTGTCTCAGCAGCAGCCAGAAGCTCAGCAGACACAGGACCTACACACAATAAATACAATGTTTGGACACACAGATAACCGCCAAGAAAAGAAAAGACGAACCAATAAGTCATTTGCATTTACTTTAACTCGCTGAGAGCATAATATGGATGGTCAAAACAACACAAGGAGATACAGTATGTATAAATCAGGAGCTCCTAAACTTAAAGTGGAGTGTGTTGCATTCATCTGACACTTAAAATAAACTTTAGAAGTATAGTTTGACTCAGGTGTGAAATATAATTGCTTCTCTTAAAGGATGAACACACGCACTGTTTAATAAAACAGTAGCATGGATGATGAAGAACACATTAAGGCTGAACGTCTGTAGTATATGACGTATAAAATCTAATTGTAGACACATTTAGGTCGGGCTAAAAGGCTGCAAACAGGAAAGTCTTTGAGCTATTCCAAAACATGTCAAAACACGACAAACCTGACCTTCTCCTCCAGGAGTCCACATGACTGTGCTTTCTTTTTTAATTAATTGACTATCAGAGAGTCAAAGCTTGACAATGTTTAGTTACAGAACCTAAAAACTCCATTAGCTGCACGCAGAGTGCATCTGTTAAAAAAATCCTTGCACATATTAAATCACATTAATGTTTTGGATCCAAGATCACATGGATTTATAACAGAAACATAAAAGGCAAAGTCAAAATCAGAAATATTCTTTGACCCAAACCTTGGATGAAAGCGAGTGGAAAGGGTTGTTCTTCTTGACAAAGAACCCCGGTGCTTTGACTTCATCCATACTCTCAAAGCTCCAGATGTACTGCAGAACTATCAGCAGGTTGCCGTACGCCACCATGAAGGGCGAGGACAGCATGGCGTAACGCCTCCGGTCCCTCACCATCCACAACATGCAAGACCAGATGAGGAAGACAAACGTCAGCCAGCTGACGTATGTGATGCTCCACGCCTGAAGAGAACAAACCACAACAAAGTCTCCATGAATAAAATAAAGTCGCATACAATTGTTTGCATCTCTGCATGTTTGCATTGCACAGCAAATAGCTAAGACCTGAAGCTAAAACTACCGCAGTATGATGAAGTTTATGAGCTTAACTTAGCTTTGTGTCTGACTAGCCTGCTGCTCACCTGACAGCGTTATCTCTAACTTACTGTTTTCTTTGTTCACGTGATTACTAAAAAAATATCCTGATGTCTGTATATGAGGGTCAGGACGCAATATTTAAGGTGGAATAGATCAGCTGGGTGCTAAGTTTTTGCAGCTCTGAACAAATATTACAATAATAACAATACATTTTAACACAAGGTCTGTTTTTCAAATCATCATTAGCACTGTTAAAGCAACATTGCCTAAATTTTCTACCATGAAACAACAATCAGACTGAAGCTCGTGAGCTCAGTGGGAGTTTCAGTGTTTGTATCACAGGTGTTTTGGACCACTGGGAAGAGGAGGAGATTTTCAGGCCCAGGGTGCGGGCGAAAGGGGAGCGAAGCTGGTATAATGCCAGAACCAGAGCTGGGCAAGCGGGCAATGTGACACGGCTCAGCAGCCTGTATGGACACAATGAAGGAGGCGTAAAGGACAAAGTGACTGAACAAGAAGCCACCGAACAAGGCTAAATCTAGCACTGACTTTCTTGTGCGGTTGACCTTGCTTGATGTTTGGCTGTTGTCGACTCGCTAACCTTTGAACATAAATAATACAATCATAACAAATACACGTGTACAGCTGACTATATTTACACCAGTGATATTGAACTAAATCAGATAATCAATTTCTACACAGTGTTGCTTTAAATGTTTTTTGTATTTCTGCCCTGCATTAAAAGAAAGGTCCACTGTCGATATGACATTTGATAAATTACAGTGTTTGCGTGTTACCAAGTCAAACTACGTAACTGTTACTCAACTTTATTTAACTATGATTCATCCAGCAGTGTTCAAACTAAGAACAGATGCTCTTTTTAAAAAAAAAAGCCCTGCCCCACAGTCAGCCGTCGAAGCTGCCCAGTACAACCACAGTTTCCTCCCACTGGTCAGCCAGCGGTTCAACTGGAGCACAGAGAAGGTTCAGTGCCTTGCTCAAGGGCATTTTAATCAAAGTTGATCAAGGAGACAGGCGTACAAACCACACCAGCATGTTTCCAGCAGGTCTGTGGGTTTAAACTTTTTGTATTTCTGGTTGTGATGCTGCGTTTGGACAACAGTCGCTTCTTGGTTCCTTAAAAACTCATATTTTTGTTTTATGCTCAATTTTAAAGTCATAAACCAAAGAGCGTTTGCATGTTTTCCTTTCTAACATCCAAATGCTAACACAAATGCAGCATAAGCAAGCTTCTGTAACTCTGTAACACCATCTGTGGGCTACATTACTCACCATCATTGCTATGAGAGCACAGATGTAGCTCTGTTTCATGATGAAGTGGAAGATTTTGACCATCGCCCCGACTCCTTTTTTCTTTATCCCATCCTCTCCTTCCTCAGACTTCTCCTCTCCTCCCTCCAGCGCCGAATCCTCCGGCGGCAAACACACTTCATACACAGATTCATCCTTCTTCTCTGGTTGGACACAGAAACACAACTCACTGTTACAAATAGGCACAGCATTCAATTAAGTTAAGTAAGGCACTACAGTGATTAGCAGTGCTAATTAGCACTAACAACAAGAGCAGGCTGGACGTCTATGAAGGTTTTCAGCCGTCCAGGTCAAGCCCCTGACTTATGCTTCTCAAAGAAACTTCAGGCTGATATAAATGTCATTACTTTTGCAGATCATGAACCGAAATAATGGACAAATTAAAAATTCAACCTGATGGTGGTGCTAAAGAAGACGTTAAACGGCTGTATTCACAGTCTGTCAAGCCCCCCGATGACTAGTAAATTAACTGTGACACGTAAAATCAGTGAAGCGTCCTTTGTAACAATTTTTGTGAATTCAGCTGCTACAAAATACAAAGAAAGAGTCGAGACAAAATGCTCAATCAAAGGACTCTGGAAGTCTGATACTGTGCCTCAGTTTAAGACCTGGTTGATCTAATTTACAGATATACAGTATGGCAGCCATTTCTGGTTCACCTTGCTAAATACCACACTGACCCTGAAGTTCACAGAGTGCCACCTTCCATTGTTTAGTACTTGTGCTAAGATGCAGCAGTGTACTCAATTATTATATTTAAATATGCCCTGTGTTTGTTTGTTTTTGTTTCTATTCGTGTTTATTTTATGATGTGTGTCACTGTTTTCTGTAACATGTCATCTACAAAATTCTAACAAAGATATATAATAAATGTGTCAGAATACGACAAGACAGTTTATAAATGTAAATTAAACTGTTTTGTTGTTTTAACAATACATTTTATACTGTTAGATATTATATAATTATATTTTTCTACGTAACTTAATGTCACCTTTTCAGAAACAGAAAAAGTTTAGTTTTATCTTTTTAAGGAAAGTTCAGAGAAAAGACAGTAGAGGATAAACAGCTCACCTGTACCATCGCCGGGCTGGTCCATTTTATACTGGGGGGTGGAGTACAGACAGACTGGTCCATTCTCAGTTGTTACAAAGTCAAAGGACGTCCCGTTTGAAGTGGGCACAGCCTGTAGATCATCATCATCATATGTTACAAAACTATTTCTGTAACTGAGAAACTGATTTTTTTTTTTAATATGGGATCTCATAATTGTGCCCAGCTCTGCCCTACAAAGACAAACAGGAGTAACTTTTTGTTTGATTAAATGATTTAGCAGCTAGATTTTGTGATTTTTCACCAGAAAAGTAGATTACAGACGTGTCTTTTTGTTAGTTTTAGTTACTATGTTAGCCACTTAGTCACTACTCTGGCTTTGTAGGGCAGTTTTTCTACTTTTCACACTGCACGGTCCTTAATTTAACCCAACACAACAACTTATAACCCAGAGATAACAAACATTTCATAAAAAGAGATATACTTTGAAATTTACTAGCTACATATGTTGTCCTTATAAGATGTTATAATAAGGCAAAATTTGGATTTATAAAATTGTGACTTTGAATAACCATTTCCTCCAAATCAACAGTTAATTTAAGATCTATATCATATATATTCACTGGATTTATTGCACAGTATACAGTATATCTGGGTTAAACTCTAACTTTTAAACACGGGTTGTGGATAACTCTTTTATAAGAGGATGCAGTGTGAAAAGCACTTTGCAGCGCTTCCTTTTCTTGCAGCAGGACTGAGGGGTGAAGGGAGGTAAAATTCACAGATTCAATCCAGAGCAGCCCCCACCTCGGTTGTACTGATGCCATCCTGGGTGGAGAGAAGCTAGAAGGAGAAAAAAAAAAGAGCATACAAGGCAAGGTGTGTTATCGATGAGCTGCTGAAGTCAAAGGCCTCCTTGTTCTTTATAGTCGCTGATAAGCAGGAACAAAGTCGAGCAGCACTACTCTGTAAATCGAGCCCATCACTCATCTGTGTCTGCACACCCTAAAAGCTTTTAAACCTCAGGAGGTGGCCTGTGGAGACAGACTACGGACCTTGATATGGGAACAAGGTCAAAATGTGTGTGTGTGTATTTCTAGCTGAAATCTTTCCAGGGATGAGTCTATTACGAAGGCGAAAGCTCGGCTAAAACAAGATGTAAGCTTGTGAAAACAATAAACAACCACAGCTACAGTTTACACTTTAACAAAGAGTCAGCTTCCTGTTTATTTTGACTATTACTGCACTACAATACTGCAGGATTTCTCTATTCCACTTTATTATTGTTTAAAAGCTAAACTGAATCAAATAGTTTCAGGCCAACACTGGTTATCAGTTATAAGAATGCAACGAGGAAATGTGTTATTTGGGTGTTTAGCAGCCAAGCTTGTGAAACGAAACACTTCGGAGGATGAAGAGAAATATTATAAACAGATCCTCGTGATATTTTTAAGACTGTTTGGATTTGTCACATTTTCCCATAACATACAAAACACAGTGTTTTTAAATAATAAACAATATTCGTATTGTTCAGCGGTATGCTAACCAAAGGATGATTACTTCATGACCCGTCCAATAATCAATACTCTGTTAGTCATGTGTGTATCAACCCTGACATACGTTCTTCTCATCTGTGCCCTGGCGTGATTCCCACCACATCTGCCTCTTCCTGTTGGCTGAGTTACTTGTTCTGTTTCCGTCCAGATCTTCCTCCTCACAGATATCGTTGTCCTTGTCGTCCTGAAAAAACACCGAAAGACAGTTTGGATGATGTATATCTTCACCACTTTGAAGTCAGTCCACTATTGTGCAACAGAGATGATACTATGAGTGATCGCAGTTTAAATCAACTTCTATAAAACATTGTTTTACAGTGTAGAGCATCTACTGTAAGGAGGAGTTGATTAAAGAGGAAGTGATGTAGTTTTACTGTTATTTATCAGCATTTCTTATCATCGTACCAACAAAAAAGTATCATCGTCCAGGTGGCTTAAAAGCCACAAAACAATAAAAAAAAAGTAATTTCATCACAGATTTTCTTCTTCAGTCCACGTTGGTCAGACAATTCCACGTGTAATTTCCTGTGTTTCAGGAGTTTTGAGTCAGTATCTTGGAAAAACAAAGCAGCAATGCCTGAAGAAGAATTCCAGGTTTCATTCCTGGTTCTGGTCGTGTTTCTAGTGCTGGTTATGGTGATAAAGCAACATTGTGTAACTTTTTTACCATTAAATAACTTTAACGTGACTGTGTGTGCCTCTGAGAACAATGTAACGTATTACATAAGTCACACACCACCATCTATTTCACTGATTTTGGTGAAACTGTATCATATTTTATGGAGAAAATGTTTGCTGGCTGCTCCGCCTCAAACCTCTGTGATTTACAGAGTTTTCTTATGGACAGTGAAGTAAACTGCTGCAAACCGTAGCTGCTGTTAGCTAATGTTAGCTCAGTTTGTTAGCATGCAAATTTTGTCAGGGAGAGGAGCCAGTGTCATGCCAGAACCCGAGCTGGGCAAGCGGGCAATGTAAGCTGGCTCTAAGCTGACAGAGGTGAAAAGACTGAAGAGGATGTTGATCCAATCCAAATGTTTGCTCTGTAACTAAATTATCACACACAGTATGTTGTGTGGTTGAGTCTGCAGTCAGATATGAATTCCTCATGTCTCATTCCTTTGATACTTTCATTAAAATGAGATTTCATTATTCTGTTGTCAAAGTTTTTATTACACTGCTCAATGAAAACAGACGATGAAACACGATTAAATAACTGAGAAATTGTAACAGTGCATCTGCTTTGTTTTTATAGGCGAAGATGAAGTCCATCATAATCTGGCATCTTGACCATCGAACAAACCTGTCAGCTGCTGATTTATCTCGTAATCATGTTTTATTATTAGCGTCGTCTAAAGTGTGAGAGTAGGTGAAAACACACAAACACACACACACGCACGCACACACACTTCTCCATGGAGAGATCAATAATGCATACAGTCCTGCAGGTTTACAGGGAATTATTGACCCCTCTATAAAAACACTAATCTATAACTCCATTACAGGACAGAGGAGCTGAGCCTGGAGCTCTGAGGAGAAGAAAGACGGTTGGAGTTCAGGAGCGGGGGTCTTCATGACACTAAACTCCACCTCTTCAGGCACTGCATGACATTTCACTGAGGACTGCAGTAATTACACTTCAGTCGTAGAAACTGACTTTGTATCAAATAAAGCTTGTCAGTAATGATTAGATGTCACTTCGGGGATCAGGTACAAAAGGCAACCGCCGCGGCTGTGAAGTGAAGCCAGTGCGGAAGTGTCAAAAACTGCAGTTCCTCAAATGTCCACTTGAGGCTGGCTACAGAAGTGAGTCAGTCTCCATAAGTCCCCATGTTAAAATGTCCAACTTCACAGCAGAAATAAACATGTTTACAGCCTGGTACAAAAAACTGTTTTGGTCTCTATAGCTAATTTAAAGTTTTAAAGAATTTTAAAGTTTAATTTGTAAAACAACCACAAAAAGCATCATTGATTCATGAGACTTTAAATCTGGACACGGTGTCTGAGTTATTATGTAACAGTTACATATTTTTATACCCCTATAGAGCACTGTAACACAGCCTTGTTACAATCACGCCTTGTCAAAATTAGACCAACAGTGTCTCAGATAACACCTGAGCTACGGCAGCCAGATCCAGCCAGCCATCGACCGCCCTGCAATCTTCCATCAATACAGTTTCTCTGATCACGAGGCCACCTGGCTGCCCATTTAATTCAATCTGTTTTCTATTTCAGTTCACTGTCTGGAATTTACTGAGCAGCTGCATTGAAGGTGTTGTGTGCTGAATACAACTAAACATCTTCCACACACACACACACACACACACTGACTTCTTGCATCCAGACGGTTTTGCATTAACTGCAGATCCGATTTTCTCTAAGCAGGAGCTCGTTCAAGTTTAGCACCATAAATAATATGTTAAGTCACGCTGTTTGTGTGGCGTGAAGGGCAGATTATTTTATCTGGAGGATTTCAGTTCAGGGTTGTAATTAAAGAAAAATCGACTGTCAAATGTCTGTTCTCGTCTGATCATTTGATTTCTGTCCTGCTACTGTGCATCTTCCAGAAACCATGTGCACAATGCCCATAAAGCTGGTGTGAATCTGGTGCATTTAGCTAAGAGTTGAAGACAGCGATAGTGAAAACTGAATGACAAAATCACACACTGCATCCTACTACTGTAATGTCTCTAATAGCTGCAACATTTTCTCTCTCAAACCCCTGAAAATAGGTCAAACTCTGGCCACGTAGGTGTGGCTACAAGACAAATATATCATAAAACTTATCTTTCCAAGAATGTAATACACCACAAATCATCAAATTTTTGGGGTACACTTTATGAAACTGACTTAAATTTTGCCGTTCTGTTTTTTCAAGCAATAAAAATCAATCGCATGACTCAATTCCAGTCAAACTCACCTAATATAATGAACCTGCACGGTCAAATTATTGACATTATTTTACGGTGATGTCACAGTGCCGCTGTGCTGCTATAAAAGGTCTACCCTCGTGTGTTTTCATTGCATTTCTGTCTGCTGTCCTCACCGTCAGCTGGTCGATGGGTTCCTGCAGCCACAGGCGGATGAGCGTGGCCAGGGTGTAGTAGAGGATCAGCAGCATGATGGGATTGACAAAGTGGTACCACTTACGATCCGGGTGCACGATGAGCTTCCATGTGTAGGAGCAGTTGCTCTGCACGATGGGGGAGATGCCAAATACACTGCAGAGACACACAGACAGACAGACTCATGAGGATTTGAGTTGTAAAATCAACAATATTCTACTGAGAAAAAAACAAAGATATGGACTTGATTTGATAACACAGTGATCAATATAAACATTCTGGCATTAGGGTGTCATTTTAAGATATTTTCCATACAAGAAATGACAAATATTTGATGGCTCAAATGTAAAACTGGACAGTTTCTCAAGAAATTTTGAGTATGTGTGATGGTTTCTGCATCTCGCCCATCTACCAGCATTTATTTAGCACTAATAGGCTACACAGTGTGTGGTGCGTCTCGCCCATCAGTACGATATTACTGACAGTACTGAGTCAGCACAGTATTAATACCACCAAGATCTATCACTGAGGTTCCTAGGCATGACAGACAGAAGGCCAAAATGGCCGGCAGGAAGACTTGAGAGTAGCCAGTCTTGATTGATCAGTTTGTGTTTGTGTGTGCGTATATATGTAGAAGGACAGACATTTAAAATGTAGCATTGACCGTCATTGATATTAGACAGAGACTAATCAAAGTTAATTAAAGTCAGCCTTGTGAATTTCCGCCCAGCAACCAGGTTCAGTTAACTCCCAGCTACGCTGCAGTCGACCAATCAGAGCAGAGAGAGATCACTTTCGAGAGAGACCAAGACGACCAAACCGTAGGTCGTATCAATGAACCGAAACAATGAGAGGCATCCTCAGGTCTTCCTGAACGTGTCCGCGTCCAGTTTGTGTGGCTAAAGTTGAAAAATGTGACCGCTAGAGTGAGGTAAAGAACTGGTACGTCTGCTTTACTCCAGACGTTTCTACTCTCATTTAATATGGGACTAAATGCGGCAGTTGGTGGGTGATCCTGACGCGTCTAAGCTAACAGAACCAAAACTATAAGTCTGAGAGCTTCAGCAGGTTTATGTGAGCGGGCAGCACAAATTTGCCTACAATTTGACATAAAAAATATTTCTGTAGAGTCAAATTTGTGGCCGTGAAACATTTTTTTCGACAGATTTTGCTCTCCCTCTCCACTCGGTCACGTGACTCACTGTAGCTCCGGACATTCCGTCAATAGGCGGCCATGTTAAATTTTCCCGCTCTTTTTCGCACACTTCTCCCGGCTGAGACTAACGCATGTACGACCAAAACTGTGGTAAGAGTGCCAAAAAATAAGAATAAAACAAAGTATGGTGAACAACAATAATGCCTTTGTGCTTTGGACTATCAGACACACCAAAAATGTTGCTTTTCTTGGTCTTACTTCATAGTAAATTTAATATTTTTGGGGGTTTTGAGTGTTGGTCTGAAAAAAACAAGACATTTGATGACGCTACACTGTTTTCAGATGTTTTACAGACCAAATGTAGTAAATTGGCAGAATAATCAATCTAATAACTAATATAGGCCTATAGGCTTTCATTTTTGCTTTAAACAGGACTGAGAGGACGCATGAAGCTTAAATCTGTTTTGAACTGGTCCAAAGTCATTAATCAGTGGATTCGATTGTTCTCATTGAGATAAGTGTATTGTTCAATTCATTACATTCAATACAGTGTACGAGGCCTTGGGTTCTCCATCTTTAAAACTAATTATCGATTCCAGAAACAAAGCCAGGATGGATGAGGTGAAGCGAACATTACAAAAGACTGGAGGAACTGCAGAGTCATGCTATCTTTACTGTGTGGCCTATATACTATATACTATCAGTGAGTCCCAACCAGGGAGGTGCCAAGATGATTAAAGGGATGAGGAACAAAACAATACATTTCAAAATTATGTTTTACTATGTTATATTATGTTATTTATTTATTTGCTTTGTGTTTTTACTTTCTTTCTTGATAAAATGCCAAATACTTTCTCCTCTTCAGGCCTAAAAAGAGCCTTCAAATCAGAAGTCAGTGTTTGCTTAACTGCTCTAAACTGAGGTCAGAAGCTGTGGTAGGAGGTCACAGGCCAAAAAGATTTGAAGGCGGACTAGTGCGGCATCAGCACTAATCCAGACGTTGTACTGTGCTGCTATGAAGAGGGACCTGAGCCTGATAGCGAAGTTTTAAATTTACCAGTTGATCTACGTTCCAGCCGTCACCTATGGTCACAAGCAACGGATAGTGACCGAAAAAATGAGATCACAGAAACAGCCAAAATGAGCTTCCTCTGCAGGGCGACTAGACCTTAAAGATGATGTAAGGAGATCAGTTATTCAGAGAGAGCTTGGGGAGTCGAGTCGCTGCTTTTTTGTGTCGCTGGAAGCCAGCTGAGGTGGTTCAGGCAAAAAAAGGACGTCTCCCGGACACCTTCTATTGGTGGTTTTCTGGGAACATGAAACTGATGGGAAAACTTCAGACTGTCCCAGAACACATTGGAAAGATGATATGTGTCAGCTGGCTCGACAAAACCTTGAGGTCCGATTCGGACATAATTAATGTCCAATAGAGATCAAGGTCTCGTGTGAACACAGTTTTAGCCTTCTGCCACCGTGACAAGGGCCTTGGATATGTGCCCCAGGCACAACGAGTGACCTGAGTTGATCTACTTTAAACCCTCAGCTAGGGTCACAAGTTGGGTGGGTAGTGACTGAAATAATGAAATTACAGATACAAGAAGCTAAAGTGAGCTTTCTTTGCAGGGTGGCTGGTTCTTTGAGATGAAGTAAGAGCTCAGACACATGAAGAGAGTTTGTAGAGTCGAGTAGTACTTTTTTGTGTCGAAGGAAGCCAGCTGATGTGGATCTAAGGATGTCTCCTGGGCACCTCCTATTGGAGCTTTTCTGGGCCCATCCAACTGGAGAAATTATATACTGTATCTCTTCTGGCTTGGGAAAGACTTGGGATCCCATTTGGACATTTGTGCTTTCATGTACAGCTCCTCCGGGTAATATCCAGTAAAGTTCAGAATCGGAGTCCATGTGTAAACACGGTTTTAGCTTTCTGCTACTGTGACGCGTATATGTGGCTGAAAATGGATGGATGAATGCTACGGGTAAGTCCAAAGTTGAGTTTAATGTTTTTGTAAAACTTCAGAGCATCCAAGTGTTACGTCTGGTGTAAGTTTGCTAAATAGGAGCCTTTAACAGATATTACCATGATCAAACCACGTTCACTGTACAGCAGAAATATCAATATGGTATATGCGCTGTCAATCAAGTAAATGTACATCAGTAACAACATGTTAAAGTATCTTACAGTTGACTCTCTGCTGGACGGCAAAGAAAAGCTCCTTCTACGCCCTAACCTTGGAATCTGGGAAATGCACTGAGGCTTAAAAAAATCTGTTTGTCCCACAAAGGATGCCAAATGATTCACTCCTTTTCCTCTGAACAGAATAAAGGTCATCTACTCAACAGGAACTGCACTGACGTGTTTCAGTGATAACCACACAGATTTAGGTGTCTCCTGAGTATTTTCTTTCTATGCCATGTGGAGGAGTGAACACCCCCCTCTGACCCCGTCACACTTCCTGAACGGTTTCTTGTTGCAGCTGGGGAAGGCCCAGTGGTCACATGACTGGGGACCTCCATTGTAAGGAGAGGAGGCAGGAAGTGGAGTGGAAGTCAGGCCTCTCAACAGTCTCACTCAACACCCGGCCGACAGTAAGGCCAAGTCACTGTCAACAACCACAATTAGGGCAGGCACTAAGGTGGCCTATTGTCCAATGGGGCTGCACATATTTACGGCTGTAGGAGTTTCCCTCTGACCGTCTGCTGTGCAGAGAGGAAAGAGGCCGGATCGGAGAAGAACATGTTACTTTTATCATCACATTGGGCCTCAGTTTTCACGCAGCGGCAGACAGAAATACTTCAGCGCTGTGGAAAGTCAATAGAGTGCAGATGATGAAATAGTTGGCCCGTTTATGTTAAGAGCTATCAAGAAGAATCCGTGCCATCATTAACTTTCCAAATTTAGGACTTCAAATACACAAATAAAAAGCTTTTTTCCAAAAGTCCACTGTTTAAAGAAATTACACCCACTCTACCATATTTACTGCAGGAAAACTAAATAAAGTAAATTTACAAGTTGGTGTTGAAGTCGTCTCTTTTTTTGGTAATATTTATGTTACCAAGAAGTTTGGATCTCTGGTTCTGGACCATTTTAATATTTGGTGGAAGGTTAGGCCACAAACTAAAGAAATGTACTGTAGAATTAGTTTTTTTATGATGATCCAGAAGTTTTACAGTTCAATTCACAACAGTGCATGTGACTCTCTCTACTATCCTGTCGTCAGAAGAAAGACGCAATTTTTACATTACATTTTATGTAAAGAGTTAGAAAGAAGAACCTGTGCAATCCATTGAATCGTTAATGTGCCAAATTTAGGACTTCAAATACACACATAAAAAGCTTCAGTCCACTGTTTAAAGAAATGACACCCACTCTCCCATATTTACTGCTGGCAACTAAATAAAGCAAATTTACAATTTAGCACTGAAGTTAATTCGTCTCTTTTTTGGTAATATTTAGAGAGCATTCAGACAAAATCTGGAGCTGCAGTGAAAACACAGTTTTTTTTCCATTTATTGGAATGGGGGTAGCATATTTTGGCATATCTTGGTGCAGACCTGAGGGGTGCCCGCCAAATAACGCAGCTACCTGTCAGAGAAGTTGAGTCGGATCCAACTTTTGGATTAACACAGCCCGACGTCACGCTGCGGCCGCCAATCAGACCAATCAAACCTCCACAGTCAACCTGAAACGTCTCTGAAACTGAGACTATCCAGGTGGATTCACGGACCAAACTCTGATACTCTACCTGTTCTGGCTTTGTTTATTTCACTCACCCAGCTTCTAAATTTGTGTCTGACTCATAATTTACGCTGCAAAATAGAGACACAAAGAAGTTTAATTTGGTTTGTGTCCAATGGTTTGAGAGAGAGACAAAGAGAGAGAGCACCAGCATTGATATAACCGGTTAATCAGCAAAATAAAAAAGTTATTTCCTGATTGTTTCAGAGCGGATACGTTCAGCACAAATAGACACAGTGCCAGCCCCACAGCGCCTGTAATTGTTTCACGGTGTTTCAAGTATTTTAGAAGCCCAAAGAGATCCAAGATCCAGTTTTTCCTAATTGTAAGGCTCTTTAGAGGTCTGAAGTATTTTACAAGAAAAAAAAAAAACAAAAAGCAAAAACTATAAAATATTCTGTAAATCCATTTAATAATTTGGTAAGCCCTCAGTTTTATCTTGGGACCACCTGGAGGGGTCTTGATCCCAAAGTTGTAAACCATGCACGTAAATGGTGCTAAAGCATGCACAGCTTAAATAGACTTGTGCAGATGGTGTGGGAGGCGTCCATTCATTCTGATGAGTTTGTTTTCTAACGAGAAGACCATCAATGCAGCGCTATAATCACAACCTTATCAGCCATCTGAACCAGGAGAAGGATGGGGAGGACACAAGGTTTGTCCAAGGCAGTTTCAGCTATACATAGCTGTAAATAGCCTCGGTCCTGACACACAGCAGCACAGCTTTCAAATGAGAAACCGTGAGATCAATAAAAGCCTGCAACACCAAGGGCACTGAGGCAACAGACAGTGCTACTGGTCAGGTCTAAAAGACATCATTATTAAAGGATTGAGATGAAGCACTGCAAGTTAATGAAGCTACTGAACAGCAGCACGGTGCATGTTGGTTTTTTAGACTGTTTAAGCTGTTTTGTTGTTTTTCAGTGAAGTTTGGTGGAATGCGAAAGGCAAAAAAATGCCATTAAAGCAACATTTTGTAACTTTTCTAGCATAAAATAACAGATTTTAAATCATGTTGGTGTTATACTTAAATTTAATGAGGTCAATGTTGTCATCTGTTTCTGCACTATGTAACTCTGTGCTCCGGGTAAGATCACCCAGTACTAGTACGTAACACTTTACGGCACTAAGTCACACACTACCAACTATTTCACTGATTTTGGTGAACCTGGATCATATTTTATGGATATTTTATGCTCTGCCTCAACTTTCTGTGATTTACAGAGTTTCCTGATGGACAGTGAAGTAAACTGCTGCCAGCTGTAGCTGCTGATAGCTAATGTTAGCTCAGTTAGTTAGCCTGGCTGCCTGTGAGCTCAGAGCACCAGGGGAGAATTAGTGTTTGTACCACAGGTATTTTGGACCGGGAAGACTCGGTTTTCATGCTCGGGCATGGGGGAATGCCGATGAGTAGCGGAGCTGGTGTTGAGTAAGTAGTCAACGTAACAAGTCTTAATGACAGAGATGAAAAGACCGAAGAGGGCGTTGAAGGAGTAAGCTAAAAAAAAAAATCTCGTTCTGTCAAACCTCTGAGGTTGTAGCCTTGATGTGTAATTTGTAGCAATTAGTAAATAAACAGCATTCTTTACATTCCAGGTTGTCAGTCAAACACAATGAGTTTAGTGCCTTGAGGCCTGTTTCAGTCTGTACTCATCACAAACTGTGACTAACGTATGTTGGCAAGCTGTGCAACAATGTGGCTTTACTCCAACCACAACGTTTCACCGCTGCAGCCACAGACAGCTGATTGTCTCCCGTCTCATGCATAATAAAACAACACTGGTCGTAGTGAAGAGCCTAAAAGCTCTGCTTCTCATATTGATGTGCTCTGAGAAGGAGTTTGATATATCTCCCCTGCAGCTGGGTTTGCCTTTTCCGTTGCCTTCTTGTTTGTAACAATAGTAAATATTTATTATCGTTTAAACAAACTTGCCTCGGGCGCAATAAATATCGTCGAATCAAAAGGAGCGCTGGCTGCTGAGCTCCTGTCATCACGTCATGTATTTTCACATTATTAGTACGTGCTGTACGAGTGTGCTGTTTAACTGGAGAAATACAGTTTCAACAATTCATCAAAGAGATGGCAGATCTGATGTTTAACTCTCTCCAGATTGAGTCATCACTGTGTGGAAGATTTTGATTTAGATAGATGAATATAATAAGATGTCCAATATTTGAACCATGCGCCTACACTGAAAAATGAAACCACACAGTTAAAGATGTAAAACATACGATGTGACACACAGTTTTTGGTTTGTGTGTCTGGACTCTGCTCATGTCTGACCTGGTGTAGCTGTCGCCCGGTGGGATGGACTCTTGGAAGAACTGGAACTGGTAGAGGTAGAGGACAATGAGGTGTCCAGCGCTAAATATGGCCATCAGGACACACATGCAGCTGAAGAGGAGTGTGTCGAAGGTCCGACAGAGGGACCACCACGTGCACAGGAACAGAAAGATGAAGAAGTAAACAGCCGAGGTCAGCGAGGGCAGCATGATGCCTACAAACACACAAAAACAGGGCACTGCAGTTTATTTATGTGATCAGGATGATGTATGATTATCAGACTTTGTTTTGACCCAAATACAGATTGGCAGGATGCAGAGCCAACAATATTTGGATCTCAGTTTTTGTGAACGTGGCTACTCAGATTTATTTGTTATCCATCAAGCTGGTTTTAACCCATTAACCACGATTCAAATATGTTCTGCACTACTCTACCGTGATTACATCTGTGTTTTAAAAGCACAGCTCTGGGACCACCCAAAGTGGGTGAAAGATAAAACTGAAGCTCCAGAAGATGATTAACATGATAGGAGAGTAGAAAAGACTCAGAGAACCCATTCATCTTTGTGAATTAGTGGATCATTTTACATCTTTGAGCCACTCAAATAAAACCAGTCTTTTAAATATAATCTCTTTCTTGACATGAAAACACATAAACAGAAGTCAAGAACATGCCGTCTTGTTTTAAAGAGTTAGAAGTTTAAAAGGTTGGGAACCACCGACTTAATGCATATTCATATTTTATAAAAATCTGCATATTTTATCATTAATTCACAGCAATGATGATGAGAGCAGCTTATCCTCGCTGTCTGACGTTCAGCCAGATTGTACCTTGAGCATTTTTGGCTGCTCTAACAGTACAAGGTCCCTCCATTCCCCATCAGAAGCAGATCTTTAAAGGACCAGTGTGTAGGATTTAGTTGTATTTAGTGGTGTCATTTTTGCATTGCCATCTCCTCACCTCACCCTCACCTTCCTAGTGAATACCCCGAAGGACAAACAGCAGCGGCAGAACACGCAAAAGAACCTATCTAGAACTTTTTGTCCAGTCTGGGCTACTGTAGAAACATGATGTTTCAACATGGTGGAACCATGAAAGAGGACCTGTTCCCACTTATTTATTTATTTACTCATTTATTTATTTATTTGTGTGTTGGCTTGTGTTTTCTTTTTTATTATTGCTGTTTTTCAAGTCTACTTTATATGTTTACTGTGTGTTTGTTATGGGAAAATTATCTGAAAATAAAGTATTACAACACTGAGGACTGTCTAAACATAGATTTTCATTTCTGGTGCTAAATGTGTCTCATTAAAGTATTTTAGGTTTATTTTGTGAGCTAGTTCATGAGAAAAAGAGTTTGTTCTTCCACCTGAAAACAGAACACAGTTTTTAATCAGAGAGCAACGTTTTAAGAGCACCTCGTGTTGCGATTAACAGCTTGTAGAAAACTGTGAAAAACATATTTCCTGTTTAAAATCAAATCCACATAACAAATAAAAAGCTAACTTTGTGAATAAGATCATGTAACTTTAATTTCTTTCTTGCAGCTGACTCATATTTGAGTAATAAAGTGTGCTTCACTGTAATGGATTGTCTCTTTCAAGCAGGAAGAGTAAGAATTTTCATAGAATATATTATAAACTAAAATCTATAAATCAATCAATAAATCAGCTAAATATTCAGATGATGATGGTTTGGAGGCTCACCTGTCATGCCCAACAAAATGGTGACCACCACCTTCCCCGCCGTGGTGATCAGGTTCCCGATAATCTCCTTCACTTTGGACGCGACCTCCGCCACGTGCCGCAGAATTTTACTCTTGGTGCTCTCCTTCACCTCCTCTTCTTCCTCCTCCTCTTCCTCCTCCTCCTCTTCTTCTTCCCCCTCGTCCAGCTCCTCGTCCAGCTCGGCCTCGTACCCCGCTTCAAAGTCTTCTTCGAGCAGGATCTGGTCGTCCAGGCTCAGCTTCTCCTCTTCTTCCTTGTTGGTGGATTAAAGTGACACATTTTCAGTATTGAGTGATGAAGTTTGGAGGTCAGAGCTCTCCATGGTGCTGAAAACTGTTAGTACAGGTAACGTGTTCGTAACAAACCCCGTGTAGACTCCAGCTGGGAGCGTGTTTGAGCATGTTTAGCATGTAGCACAGCATATTCAGACATATACCTGACCTCTGTGACTGCCTAAAATGTTATTAGCGACCCTTTGGCAGATGTTTTCCTTTGGAGCCACATGTTGGCTTCAGATTCTTCCTTTGCTCTAACCAACTATGTGTCCCTCATTTCCCACAGATTCAATAAAACAGAGATATAATAACAAGTGAGCCATTCCCTGTGATTTATATAGAATGCAGAAGGCGCTAGACAAAGAAAGTAGCAGGTGGTACGAATCAAACAACAGTTTCAACTCAGACGGCTCACTGACGGAAATAAAAGCCGAGCACAACGCCAGCTCTGTAGATGAAATCCTGGTGTTTCTCAGTAATGGGGAGTGATGCCATCTGTGCCAGCGTGAGCAGCACAGTCGAAGTGAAAGTGAATGTGGATTTAATTAACACTGAGTCATAAAGAGGAGGGAGGACTTGCCAGAGGATGGGGGCTGTAATCCAAATCATCAACACTCAAAGGGAGCTCTCTATTCAAACTCCTGTTCCCAGCTTGCAGAGCTCAGTGTAGACAGGACCGAAAATTTTAATCTGAGCATTTATGATGCCAAAATGGTTTGACAAGTGGTTTGTTTGCTTACATTAAATGCCAGTAAACACACATAGATATCATTAATTACCAATATGAACTATCTGGAAATGTTGGCAAGCTTCTTTTCCTCATTCAAAAGTCTGCAATAAAGTTTACGTTACTCCAAGTCCAACCAAGTTGAGACGTTTCTTCTTTATATTTATAAAAACATTCTGATCAACTTCTTCAGTTTAGTTTTATGAACGTAAAGCTCTGGTTTAACTCCCAACACACACCCTTACCCACATCTTCATATTCTTTACTGGTCTACAAATATGGGTTGAAATAATAAGTCAATTAAACTAATTAATCCAGCTGATGCATTCCTGTTCCTGTTTTAAAATGTGGTGAAATGTTATTGGAAATGTGCAATAAAAAAAACAACCAACCAACAAAGGATAAATACTCCACATTCAGAGTTTCCTGCTTCTCAAGATGTGAGATTGTTTGCGTATGTCTGATTTATGTCATTATAAATGGGAAATCTCTGGGTTTCAGACTGTTGCTTGAACAAAACAAGTTATTTAAAGATGTCAACTTGAGCTTCAGCTATGAGAAATATTAATGGCATTTTTGAATTTCTGAACAATTTATTGTACAACTCTGATTCCAAAAACGTTTGGACACTGTGTAAAACAGAATGCAGTGATTTGCAAATTCTTTTTGACCTATGCACAGTTGAATACAGCAGAAATACAAGATATTTAATGTTCAAACTGATAAAATTAATTGTTCTGTGTCTAAATTTATGCCATTTGATGCCTGCATATGTCCCAAAAAAAGTAGAGACACGGGCATCAAAACACTGAAAGTTGTGTAATGGTCAAAATATAACGGTTCGGACCGTCCCACAGGTAAACAGGTCCTTGAAAGGCTCGTTCACAAGCAAGGATGGGGCAAGGTTCACCACTGTGAAAAACTGTGTAAGCAAATAGTCCAACAGTTTAAGAACAACGTTTCTTAAAACACACTTGCAAGAAATGTATGGATTTCACCATCTACAATCCATAATATCTTTAAAAGATTCAGAGAATCCAAAGAAATCTCTGCACATAAGGGGCAAGGCCCAAAACCAACACTGAATGTCTGTGACCTTCGACCCCTCAAGCAGCTCTGCATTAAAAACCGACATGGTTGTATAAAGGATATGACTACATGCGCTCAGGAACACTACAGAAAACTGCTGTCAGTTAACACAGTGTCTACTGACGCAGCGTCTACAAATGCAAGTTAAGACTGAGACATCAACAACATCCAGAAAGGCTTCCAACTTCTCTGGACGTGAGCTCATCTGAGATAGACCGACAGTAAGTGGAAAAGTGTTCTGCGGTCTAACTAGTCCACATTATTTTTGGAAATCATTGACATCATGTCCTCCAGGCTGAAGAGGAAATCCAGCACAAAATCTGTGACAGTATGTGGGTGTGTTAGTGCCCGTGGTATGATGGGTAACTTACAAGTCTGTGAAGACACCGTTCATACTGAAAGGTACACATGCAACATATGTTGCCATCCAGTCTGACACTACATTTTGCTCGCGCTACAACAGCGTGGCTTCATAGTAAAGTGTGCAGGTAGTAGACTGGCCTGCCTGCAGACCAGACCTGTATCCCACTGCAAATGTGTGCTGCATTAAGCAGCGTGAAACACGGCAACTGAGACGCCTGACTGTTGAGCAACTGAAGTCGAATATCAATCAGGAACGCAGAGAGAATTTCACGTTCAAAACTTCAACAGTTCGCCTCTTCAGTTCCTCCTTACTCTTACTGAGAGCTGTTAAAAGAAAAGGTGATGTAACACAGAGGTAAACATGAATCTGTCCTGACCTTTTGGGAATTATCTTGTCTTTGTGTTGTATTTAGTTAGATTTAGGTCAAAAGGGATTTGTAAATCTTTGCATTCTGTTTTTATCTACGTTTTTCACAGCGTCCAAACTTTTTTGGAATCAGGGTTGTAAAAATAATGAACAGATTAATCAATAATAAAAACATCAACTGTACTAGATAACTAATAACTAAAATATTTAATTCATAGATAGATGGAAAGTAAAAGTCAGACAGTGTCTTCAGGACATTGCACGTCACCACAAATGAAACCCACTTGTTCCTCTGCTTCAAAGTCGGCGTTGTACTGGGCCATGTCCTCAGGCGGCCTCTTCTGGACCAGACTGCGACACAGCAGCCAGATGGCCAAGCCAACCACGAACATGCCGATGTCAGGGATGAACACTCGGATGCCGTTCCCCGCATCTGCACCGATCACGCTGGGGACAAACAGAAAGAACACAGAAGATAAACACTGACTGAAAGCAGACGCTGGTTTCCTGAATGTAAGGACGAATCCCAATATCTCCTCGGAATTATGATTTGGAGCAATCGTGCAGGCCAGGATCACAACCAAATCATGGAAAATGGGATAGAGTACAACAAACTTAACTGTCCATGGACGCTCATTTCTAATATGAAACAGTTTTTCTTAGAAATTCAGGGACTTGAAGTTGCTCCTTTAGTTCACTTGGATGAGGCCCGCAAATAACTGTGCTGTCGTGTGTTTGACTCTTGTCTGGGATATTTGTCACATATCACCTCCCAATCTTTCGCGTCTGTCTCCGACTGTTTAAAAAAAATGCCTAAAATGGTTCAACAATCTTTAAAATATATGCCGTCACTCAGCATCGCACCCCTTAAACAGACTCAAACTCATACGAACAGATATTAATGAAACAAAAACACTACCTGTTCACATGAATGCATGGGAATGTGTATTTTTCCATGACTCAACTATTCTTTTAATATGTGTTGTGTGTTGAATGCTTCGGCTTTTATATGGAGTACCACCCACTTTAATGAAATCAGGCTTGCCGGCTTTAAATGTATCGCCGTTAACAAGTGAGTGAAATTCCATTCAAACAAAAAAGGCCATGAGAGTGTGTGGTATTCGTCTTTAACTGAACTGTGAAAAACATGTTTACTCCCTTTAAAATTGCATCCTTTGTTCATAATAAGGTAGTGTGGACAATAAGCCCGATTTTTCCTCATTAAACTGCATAAAATAAAGTGCGAAGGATTGAAACCGCTTTAGATTTTCCAGCTTAAATGATGATGACACCAAACGCTGTGTGCGCTGAGACTATAATAATTTACAAACAAATAATATTTATCCCCGTCCTGACCTGTCTAGACAGTGTGTGTTTTTCATTAATCCCCTAAAATACATTGTTTGAAGTGTTGCGGTTATATCGATGTAAGCAAACAACGCTTTTGTACCGTTTGTTATTTGATTTGTCTGCTCACCTATAACTAAATACCAAAAGGGCTGTTCAAACAGGAAGCTAAACAGTGACGGCCGACTGTTGCCATGACAGCTACAGTAACGCCGGGCGTCAAATAATCCGGTGAGATGTATTCGTACTGCCTGAGAACATTTTTTATGAGGTGTCGTGATTGTGTGTTCAATTAAAACGGATTCAAAAAATGTCCTTGAAATGGCTAACAGGTTTCAGAACCTTTAAAACTCACTTTTATCGTCCAAACCAATTTCTATTTCAGTTTTACAACAATCACACTGCATCCTGTGTTTGGCCACCACAAGTGTTTTCTTTACATTTCACGCTGAGCTTCAAGTGTGATTAAACTGTTTACAATAAACCAAGACGTACTGCAAGATTCTGCAGGCTGCAGAGAAAACGTTGAGCGAATGTTTGGACTGAGCTATAAAGCAACTGGTCATTTCAAACAGAACGGATCTCATCGCGGCCTTGAATGGATATAGAGCTTATAAAAGTTAACAAGTTGAAAAGCGAGTGCTAATCAACACGATGGAAAACTCACACTCAGATAAATAGCTGACCCTTTTGGCTGCTGTTGGCGAGTTTAATCTAATCAAGGACGTCTGTTTCCATGTGCTTTATTGTTGTGAAGCTTCGTGCATCCTCACATGGATGAAAGAGATGGAAACCATCTGAGCCAGACAAGGTTGAACCAGCAACTTTAATGACTCCTTTTTTCCCCTGCTTATCATGTGAGAGAATTACAATAACATCAGCGGCGCTAAAACCTGTCCTGCCTCAGGCTGCAGGGTGAATTACTCATGAGGCTTCAGTGAAAAACTACAAATACGGAGACAGCTAAATATGTTCTGAGCCATATAAATATTTGGTATTTGTAAGGGATTTGAAAAGGTCAGCGTTCAGGAAACTGGATGATCTGTCCGGGTGAAAAGACACACAACAGCTGTGACTCCTCTAGACTCCTTTACATCCGACTGGAGTGCAGCATTTTCCTACGTACCGGCAGTAAAAGTGAGAAAGCATCCGCCTGTGAAGCAGCTGCAAATATTGTATATACTGTATATGATCCTCAACACAAACAGGTAAACGCAGGCGGGATAAAATGTTTATGGCTCTACTTCCGCCACTTACAGTATACTATCCACCGAGGGCTGTTGAGTACTGGAAAAAGGATGTGGCTGAGTTTGGACATTCCCGTACTTAGGAAACCGCATCTAACGCGATGATGGGGGGTGTGAGGAGACAGACACAGCGGCAAAAGCTTTGAAAAATAGGCCTGTCAACTGATTGTCAGACGTAACTGGGTTTAACGCTCATTAAAAAATGCACACAGGGACAGGTCGGGAGCATTTAGAAACCTTGTCAGATGACGAGCCAGCGTGGCTAAATGCAAAAAGTGGTGTTTAATGTTGTTGTGGGGTTGCTATATTTAGGACACTCTGCACAGATAATGTAACCTTCGACTTGTAAATACAGTGGAAGAGAAACACGTCTGATTGCTGACAGGTGAGTTAAAGATTTATTTTAAGGATTTTGTTGTTGATTTCAGAAGTAAGACAACATCTATCGTGCTTTATGGGGGCACTCAGGAATCATAACGCTGTAACGCTTTCTGATGCCCTATATCAACATGTCATATCATAGCTGTTCGATCAAAAACACTTCTTTCTATGTGTGTATATTCTCTTCTGTCTGTCTTATCGACCAATTAAAAGATGTTTTGTTACATTATGTATGTTGGATAGTTAATTCACTGATGGCTGGGCAAACATAGATTATAATTTCTGGTTCTAAATGTGTCTCATTACATAATTTTAGGTTCATTTTGTGATCTAGTTTTTTAATCCGCCTGAAAAAAAAAAAGATTTTTGGACATACAGAGATGATATAATAATATAGATGTGACTTACAATGAATTATAACCTCAAGTGTCCTGTGGATGTTCTTGAATGGTCATAAACTAGAGGTTGACTAGCTTATAATACATTATGACAGTGTTTCATCCAACAGTGAAAATGCATTTTGTCTTTTTCTTATTTTGAATATATGATTTATTATTTTATACGTTCAGGTTTCATTACTACAACGGACACATTTTTTATGTAATTCTCTGAATTTATGATGAAGAATAATCTAATTCATTATAAGTCACATCCATAATAGTTTATGACTGTTGACATAGTGCATCCAAGAGCATTTTGTGTTTATGAGTGTAGTCATGAAGTATTATACATTATAATGCACTATGAATGCCCCCATAATGCACTGTAGATGGTCTTCATAGAAGGTTTCTCCCTTTCAAAAACAAGCATGATATTCTGTTCCACGGCGTGATGGTTGTCATAATGTTGACCCTCCCTTTTAATCAGCAAACAGTCACTGAGCTGAGACCTATCACTTCCTGAAAAAGCATCTGGGAGAAAGATTCATGCTCAGTTAAACAAAATATACACTGCCGCTGTGATCCAGAAACAGTTTGACTTGAGGGGATTTCTATTCTGGATTTCATCAAGCTTGCTGTATGAATCATGAAACCTAAAACAGTAGCATTATTCGGTGCATATGTTACTTAAGTGAATGCATTTGTTGTGCATGTGTTGAGTTCTTCATTATCTTACCTCTCAAAGCCAATTTGTCTGATGGATTTCTCCCACGTCGAACCTGGACAAAAACATGAAGTCAGTTAGTGAATATTAACACTGTTTGGCAACAAAATAAACCGTAACACCTTTCTATCACAGTCATTAAAACAAATTGGTTTTACAGGTGGTCCAGCAGCTGTGGAGAAGATTATTTCCATTACTGTATTCAGTATATGTACAGCCAATTAATTAATTATATATATACACACATACATACATATGCATATACACATTGCATAACACTGCTTTCTTGTTTTGAGCAAAGAAAGATTGATATATACATATATATATATATATATATATATATATATATATATATATATATATATATATATATATATATATATATCTTTCTATATATATATATATATATATATATATATATATATATATATATATATATATATATATATATATATATATATATATCAATCTTTCTTTGCTCAAAACAAGAAAATAAAAACATTTCATGTGAGCTTTGTTTCCACAGTCTGGACTGGATGAAGTGTTCCTGAGCGTCACTCCAGTGCTCAGTGAGAGATTTCCAGGTATTCAACTCGCACACTGAGAAGAACCGCGGAAGGTTGACAGGCCTTTGTTCTGCTGCCAGAGAAAACATAACACAGCTCGTGACTTGAGGATCTCGACTTAATGACATATCGATATATCCGGCTGTTTTGTCAGTGTATTAGGACACTAATTAGGTGGTGAACTGCAGAAGTTTCTGGTTTTTGGAGAGCAGTGAGGAGAGTGTAGATGTTAAACACACTTCACTGAATCAAATAACCTGTGTGCTTTCAGGAGGTTGCTGATATTAAAAAAAAAGAAGTTTTGCAGCAATTCTTGTTAAAGCAACATGTGTAACTTTTCTACCATAAAATAACTCTCTGTGATTTACAGAGTTTCCTGATGGACAGTAAAGTAAACTGCTGCCAACTGTAGCTGCTGTTAGCTAATATAGCTCAGTTTGTTAGCCGGGCTGTCCGGACTGTGAACTCACAGGCGTTCTGGACCACCAGGAAAAGGATACTGTCGTGCCAGAACCGGAGCTGGGCAAACGAGCAATGTAACCGGGCTCAGCAGCCTCTATGGACGTAATGACAGAGGCACATAGACCTAAGGCGGTGTTGATAGAGGAAGCAAGAGGCTGTTCAACAAGATTAGATAATCTGGGACTGACTTCTAGTCACTGGCGAGAGCTTTGTGAAATAAAATGTTAAACACTGTAAAGTATGTGAAATGTTCATGTTCCAAAGTGGCATACAAAAGTAAGAAAGAAAACAAAAACATTACTTTGGGATGATAGTTAAATATCTCTAAAATAAGGAGGATTCAGACTATACCAAACACATTCAAAACACGCTATCTGCAGTGGTAAGCATAAAGTAGTACCATCAAACGTTTGCAATGCTAAGTGTCACTTTAAAAAAGCTTAATTTGCAAATGGAGGAAGAGGAAGAGTGTAAAGCAGAAAACGCACGTCAAAAACTAAGACAAAGAATAATTTGAATCCTTTTCTCATAAATGAAACACACATCATGTATCCAGTAAATGAAATGAGTCACACTGTTAGGCACTTTGCCTGAAACAGGAAACTGAATTCCACTCAAGGTGAATAAAACAGTAATGGACTGTCAGTACAAAGCCTGGTGTTTCTTTATTACTCATCAGTGACAGAAACAGCTGCAGAAATAGCTTCACTATGACCCGCGGTGATGTGTGTTTTGTTGTTGGGGATGTCCAGCTGTCAACTGGAATCAATCACAGAGAGTGTCAGCGGTTTGGCGGTTGGTCAGACTAACTCCTGACACCAGCTCTGATATGAAACACTTCACCCAAGTCACAGAGTCAAAACAACATGTACAAATCAGCTATTATTCTGCAGGGGGAGCAATGCTTTGTGATCTCGGTGACATGACCTCAAATCAACATCACAATCATCTCACAAATTTACCTCAATGATGACTTCTTTCAGCCTCTGCACCACTTTTCTTGCATACTGACAGAAGTTAGGTTGCATTGTGAAATTAATTAATGGCAATACAATCAATAGGCTGCGTTTCTGAGTTTGTTTTGGATCATTCTGCCATGTAGTGGTTGAAAAAACAGCACGAGATACATTATATTCACTCTTCAGTGCTCTAATTAGCTAGCTAATTCACTATTGCATTTACAAGCCAAAGACACTAAGTGAACAGGGTGAGGGGCATGCCAGAAACAGGTCCCCTCCTGTTGTTGTAATCCCTAACAATCACCTGCAGAGGTTGATAAAGGTCATAGATTACTTAATGCCCCATTTAAATCTTCAAATAGAAACTTAAAATGTCAGCCAAGTGACGACAGGCAAAACACAGTCCGTTCCAGTTATTCTCAAATCCAAACATCTGCAACACCTAACTTCACCCAGCCCAAACTGAGCTTACAGGTGGAAGAGGAAACCCGTCCTGCGTGTGTGATATCATACGCGAGGAATGCCAGGGGTAACGTCAGGCCAGTCTGATCCATACGGTGAGGAGAGGAATGTTGTGTAATACAGTCTGAACGCAGCATGGACACTTCTGGAAAAGTGCGTGAGAGTTTCTGCCCGTTGAGGCGAGGCCGCTTTCCACCCCAGCTGAGCACCAAAAATACCTGTCCTCAGACTTTATGTGAACATCATAAAACACCCTTTGTACTTGCAGGGCCGTTAACCTCTCAGCACAGCATTTCTTTGCACTTTCTCTTCTATCTCTAGAGCCTAATGCCAGTTGCCCTTTTCCGCAGAGACTGGTAGGGGGGGTGATACGCAGCGTCAACATTTTCAGCACGTCATAACTATAATCGGACAATCAGTAGCTAAGCAGAGAGAGAATTCAGCAATTCAGTCTCACATTTATGGAAAGGTGAACGCGGCGTGTGTGGATACAGAGGGCGTTAAAGTTCAACAATGCTGAGACGTAATGAAGACTATCCTCTGAGGAATTGGTTACAAAACAGCCATTCAACAGGCCGTTTGCTCCTTATGAGCTGGTGAAATGTCCAATGCCATCAGATATGGGCGTTTTTATGGTTTGTTTTACCTACTTAGTTGCCAGATGGGCGGGGGTTGCCACTTAGGACAATAACTGCCAAAGTTAAGACAATCACAGGAAAGTATTTTGAAACTCAGTGAAGTGCATTTTTATTTTTTTTTGTCACTGTCTGACGATTAAGTTGACATTATCAGAAATGAAGTGAGCTCCACCCTTCTGGCGCTCTTCGGGTAATGCAAATTCTCCTGCGTGTTTGTAAATGCAGTTCCCACCGTGTCGAGTCAGCACACAGGAATGACGGATGACTCCAAAGGAAGCCAGCCTCTCAGCTCATCTGGTGACCAGTCACTGACCTGCTCTAACAGCTGGAGGTGTTAGCTTTTTTGGAAAGGTTTTCTCATTCATACTCAACTCAGTTTACTGCTCTAATGGTGTATTTGGCTACGAGCAACAGAGGAAATTGTATGAAGTTATCTGGAGGGAGGATAACCGTCTCACCGCGACGGAGGACTCCTTGTTTATACTCGGCTGCCAAAAGGAAAAGGGTGTCAGGGGGCTAAATGCCAGATATAGAAACCTGAGATAAGGCATTTACACAGAATGTAAGCGGCGGATCAAGGGGACAAAGAGTAATGTCCGACTTCCTGTTTCATATGTCGCCCAAAAATAAAAATAAAAATAGGAATAGGATGACATTAACTTCAGGAAGTGGAAATCCTAACAATATGTATACAAATAACATCATCACAACAGTGCTGAAGTTTTCAGGTACTGAATGGCTGTAAAATATTGTGTCTTAATGTTTTTATGTGCTGTAGAAAAGTTTACAACGCAGCGCAGACATTGTGATATTTTTAACGACAGTCTTAAGTGTCTCTTTAGCTCCAGATGAAGTTTTTCATCATGAGTGTGTGTGTGTGTGTGTGTGTGATGTTATATTTCTCCACCCTGTGCCTCATTAATTGTCAAATGACAGCCAGGAAACCACCAGCTGTTCACTGTAAAGCAATTCCTGAGCGGCCCAGCTCTCATACAGGGACTTTATCTGCAACATTTAACAGCAATGACTCGAGATTCATTAAAAGTTACAATGGAGCTTTGTGATATATCGTCTGAGACAAAATCCTGAACATGTACATTTGATGATTAGCACAAAACACAAAGTAGCTGAAAGTTATAAGCAGAACTTTTAAATGTATTATATTTTTGTATTTTTGTATTTTGCTCTGTGCGGAGGTGACGTCCTACAAGTAACTGAGTTGGGTAGCAAACTATATACGAGGAATTATTGTGATCTTCAAAGCTAAAGATAAAGTTCAGATTCCCCTTTACAGGAAAATTCACATGTCAGGGAGAGACAACAAACCATAGAAAGTATAAAACATGGACATAGTATCCATGACGTCACCCACAGGTTTCTGAAGAACTGTTTTGAAGCTCAGTGTGTGGTGGTGACTATCTTGGTAGCCCTGCCTCAGCCGCCTCCTGGCTAATCTAAAAATGGGCAAAGACGTGGATCATCGGTAGACCTGAGGCGGGCTGAATTATGCCTTTTTGCTCAAACAAGCCACCTGACGAACGACACTTACCTGTCAATCAAAGTGACCACACTTTAAATTCTGCATAACTTTAAGCCTTAATATAATTTGGACAGGTGAGTTGTATAAAAATTCACCCTCAGTACAGTTGTCATGAACAGGGAAATTAGCTATAGAGACCAAAACTGTTTTTTGTACCAGGCTGTAAACATGTTTATTTCTGCTGTGAAGTTGGACATTTTAACATATGGAGGCTTATGGAGATTGATTGGCCAGGCATTAGAGGAAACTGCAGTTTTTGGCACTTTGGGAGGTTGCCACTTGGAAACAACTGAACTTTAGTTTCTCGTAATCAAGCTGAAGGTTTCTGGTCACGTCAAGTGTCTATTAGTTTACGACCACACACCTCTAAATTCATTTTGACATTTTGACCTGACAGAGGAAAAAGATGCAACAGGAGTCTAAACCAAAGTGGTGGACAGACCGACAGACAAACATTGGCACCCAAAGCAGACCAGAAACATGCAGTACACTTTCATTTTTTTAAATAAATAATAATAATTTATTAAAATAGGGCACTTTTGTTTTTAGAAAACTTTATTTAAACAGGAGTAAATAGTGTGTTTTTGTGGACTATTTTCAGCTGCGGATTAACACACATTTTGCGCTCTCGAGTATTTGCAGCAGCAGGATGGTGTTTGTGGGATTGATTCAAAATAAACTACAGGTCGAGTTCATGTTAACTGAGGAACATGTGACACAGTGTGGCTCATTGATGTGGTTTTAAATATTGTGGATAGGAATTGAGCATCTGATCTGTGGCACAGAGGATTAAGATAGATTTATGGTTTGGCTGCCGACAATACTTGTTGGTAGGATCAGTTTGCTGTTTTATAGGAAGAATAATAATAGGAAAAATATAAAATATCACCAGACTTATCCTTTAAAACTATCTTAAGTCTTATCTGTCATGGTTTTTAATATCTTTGAACCATTTTGGTACTAAGTGGTTCTCATTTTATACTCAATTGACTGACGGCTGATATTAAAATTAAAGCTTTTCAAAGTTATGCTGCAATTTACAATCCATTAACTGTTGTTCAGTTAAATAGTCAGATTAATTCACAGATAATAAGACATACTGGTGGATAAATACAGTGGACAGGTAGATAAAATTTATGGTCTCATCACACCGAGGTCTGAGCTGCCAAAAACTGCAGTCTTTGAGAGGTGAGTAATAAAGATCTCCTTGAGTGAATATTTAGTCTACCCTCTCTGAACGGCTCTGTGTGTTTCTGCCTGAGGTGATAAGGTCCGTTCTGCCCTGTGAGCAAAGTTGGCTGTACTTTCACGTTTGGAAAGCGTCTTACCTCCATTAGAAAGAACAAGTCATTAGAACACAAGGTCAGCGTCTGTCTCGTCTAGACGCATTCAAATTTTACAGTTTGATACGGAGTTTCATGAGAAGCCCAAGGCCAACTATAAACACCTTCCCAACACTGAGTCAGAAGCTCGCAGTGTTTGCTTCACTGGAATCTCTGTTTTTTTTCTACGTGGCCATATGGCACAAGGAAGCTAATTACACTGAGGAATGTGTTAGATTCATAAATCTTCATGATGTGACAAAATCCAATAACAGTAAGGATATTTCTAGAAATCATGAATCATTATTAGAGAGCATATTTTACCTACTCATGTCTTCACTTAGTTTTTCTGGATGGAAACTTTCTCCTCAGGCTGTGAAAAAAACGACACCGTCTCTGGTGATATACAACTCTGTGACAATGCATCAATAGTTCAGGTCAGAGTTTAAGCACAAAACGGCCTGTGTGATGAATGGGACACACGTGTGCACACAGTCTGTCATGAACATGTGGCTCAACAAGTAGAGATCTCTCCGTTTTGGTCTTACATGAGTGCTCAGAGTGAGTAAGTTGTTTCAGGGGGGGAAAAGCCACTAAGAGCTAAGCTGTTCTCTGTGAACTGTTTCTATACTGCACAATATTCATACGACATATCTGTGAAACATTGACTGACAGCAACTTTAATCATTCCCACTCTGCATCCCGTACATCTATGTAACTCCAGGTACTATCACCCGCAAGTAGTATGTCACACACCGCCAACTATTGCACAGATTTTGGTGAACCTGGATCATATTTTACAGAGAACATGTTTTAGTTTTCCCCTCTGGTGTCCAGCTTCAGTTTTATGATGGACAGTAAAGTAAACTGCTTTGAACTGTAGCTGCCGTTAGCTCAGTTTGTTAGCCGGGCTGCCCGTTCTGTGAGCTCACAGCACCAAGGGAATGTTAGTGTTTGTGGGAACGTTTGTGGTGTCGTGCCAGAACAGGAGCCGGGCAAGCGGGCAATGTAACCGGGCTCAGCAGCCTCTATGGACATGATGACAAAGGAGAAAAGACCAAAGAGGACATCGATGGAAGAAGTTAAGAAGAAGAACGGAGAGAGTGACCGAGCAAGAAAGGACAAGAGCTGCTTTTTATACAGCTATTTTTCTTTTCTTAATTTCAGATATGAGATGGTTCACTCGCTATTCAAACAATGGATTGGATTTAAAGAAAAATGCTGACCTCAGTGTTCTGAGGCAGAGATGTTTTTTCAGAGACAGCGAGCTCACGTAGTTGTTGTTTTGTCTTCACGTTTATTTAAATGACTGTGGGGACATCACTCCCAAAGCTGTTTTTACTGTCACGCAGGCTGGAGCTTCAAACTGACTGATCACTGAGGTATCTTATAAAGCAAAGAGTATAGTTTTGTATAAAGCGTGTTCGTGAAGTTTGCATTTATTAGCACTGTCCGGCTTATGCTTCCTGTGTGGCTTATCTCAGCCGGCCATGTGGTCAGAGAGACATTTCCTTAGAGTCACTATGATACAGTGCTGTAATATAATTTCAACATTTAACTATTGACCTATTGAAAAAATTACTACATAACATCTGTCAAGCTGTCACGCACATGCACGTATTCAAGGCAGCAACCCCCTGCTGCATGTTAGCCAAAGTGATTTAATAGATTTAACTTAATCACACACAGGACTTGAGATCTAAACCCCTCCGGTGTCAAAGTCTTTGTAAACCACCCATCCTGCCCATCTTTGCATGTTTCTAACACTACTGGACTGAAAGAAATGTTACCGCTGAACGTAATCCAGCAACACATGTTTCCATTTTGCAGAATACAAACAGAATTTTTAGGAGACAACGTTGTAACTGTCACAGTAGAACCAATATTAAAAATGAAGTTTATTGTGGCTTTAATACTGTGTTTGTTTGCAATGTGTGTGTGTGTGTGTGTTTACAACCAAAACTAAAAGTCACATCCATTCTTCGCCTTCTTTGTGGATCCTTGACCTGTGACTCGCTTTGATTTCAGCATACATTCTCTACATGGACCACAAGGGCTGCAGTGTACTCACAGTTGAAGTCGGAGCTGATGGAGTTCCCTGCAAGGAGGCTGTTGACGGTAATCTGATAGATGATGTGGAGCAGCAGGAAGGACATACTGGTGAAGCAGAGGGACTGCAGCAGACGCCCTGTGTGGCCTGGAGGAGGAGAGCAGCTACAGTGAGTTCACCACCACCACCACCACCACCACTCAGTTTAAGGATTTCCACATGTTATTACTGCTGCTCAAGCACAGAAACCCAGAAAAGGTCTCTTTGCTGGTTATTTTTTCAAATACAAGGGTGATTAATTTTTTTCTGAGTTGTGCAACTTATTTCTGGATTCTTGTCGCCCAATTAGGGCAGAGCAGCAATTCATATTCCTGTGATCAGCTGTGAAGTTTTGAGCCGTTTTGAGTGAAGTAGTAAAGAAAAAAAGGTGAAGGTGACTGGGAGAGCGCCCAAGGGAGATTTTTTGTGAATCCCCGATACATACATTGGTTAAGAACTGGCAACAGCACCACAGAGCGAAGCTTATTTCTGTTCACAAGTCAAATAAACACTCTGGTGGACCACAAGACCTCTAATTCTCTCAAAACCAGCCTTTATACCTGATTTGTTTCTTTGGTTTCTGGCTTTAGTGGTCGTTCGTGTTCGCAAGAGCTCGGACTTGGCTGTCCAAGACCATAAGATCAACATATAATGTAGGTGTTGACTGACCCAGTGTCTTACTTTAATGTAGGTAAAGAACACAGCTGTCAGCAGACATTACTGATCCTGGGAGGGAAGGATGAGGAGCTCACACAGCTGCTCCACACATGGCTATTTTATAGTGCACCTACAGGTATTTGGGATAATTTCAGGAGTTGTTATGGTGATAATTCTCTACAGTAGGATTTTTCAGACCACATCTTATTATGAAAATGAAAATGTTCATCTTCAGAGAGGACACAAGCTTGATTGGACTCGTCTTCTTTGTGGAAGAAATGACAATAACGTGCCCTGAAAGATTAAATCGTCCCACATTGCTTCATGATTTGGTTCACTGCTTCTACACAGGGCAAACATCTCCATCTCATTAGATTTACTGCATCCTTGCAGGGGAACACATAACAGTTTTATTATAGTGTATGGCACAATATCCTGGCTAAGGTGAAGCGCTACTGCTGAGCCTCGGGGCGATTCGAGGGCTAACCTTATCAAATGTGTGCAACCCACGGCAGGCAAATTAAATGTTGAAGTGAAAACAATTTGTGCTAATTTCCCATTGCAATTCCCCGGGCTTTCACAAAGGGGGGAAAGAATGCTTGTAAATATGAGGTATGAGGACTGTTAGTGAGTTTCTGCGTCCAAATTGGTCCTGAGGCTCTGGACAACACAACTGTTCTGGCTCCGGCCTCCTTTTTTTCCTTTTTGTAATAGAGCATTTTTGTTGTGTGACGGCCTTCTTTGTCTTGTTTGCCTGACGCTCATCTTGAATTAGCACTTCGTTCCGCTTCATTATTCAGTCTCAAAGCGCCGTCCCAAGAGCACTTTTTAAAGGCTTCACAAAAACAGAGAGCATTGTTCAGTTTTAACGGTTGTTTTTGTTCCCAATCAAAGAATCATATCATTTGATAGCATTAGGGCACATTCAGACACGACCAGGCGCTGCAGCGAATGGCTGTATTGTTATCCGGCGTGTGGGAGTTGCTGGGGGTGCAACTATTCGTGTTAAAACAATCAGAAAATAACTTTTATTTCTATGTCTCTTGAACAATGACAGTATAAAGAACTGACAGCATGAATGATGTCACCCGTAGGGCCGTTTTGAAGCCGAAAATCTGTGGCATTGGCCCATGTTGGCTGTACTGCTTCTTCCGCCTCCCGGCTAATCTAAATATCAGCAAAGACGTCGATCATCGGTGGGCCAAATAACATCTGGGTGCTCGAATAAGCCATCTATAACGGTATCTACCTGTCAACCAAAGAGGCTACGCTGTTAATTCTGCATAACTTTAAGCCTTAATATAATTTGAATGGGTGAGTTAAAAAAAAAAAAAAAATTGTACCAGGCTGTAAACATGTTTATTTCTGCTGTGAAGTTGGACATTTTAACATGGGGGCTTATGGAGACTGACTCACTTCTGGAGCCAGCCTCAAGTGGCCGCATTGGCTTCATTTTCCAGTCACAGACATTGCTGCTTGCTCTTGAACAATGCATTTCTCTCTCAAACCATCGGATACAAGCCAAATTAAATTTCTTCGTGTCACTATTTTGCAGCCTTAATTGTGAGCCAGACTTAGATTTAGAAGCTGGGTACATGAAATAAACAAAGCCCGAGCACAACAGGTAGAGTATCAGAGTTTAGTCCATGAATCCACCTGGATAGTCTCAGTTTCAGAGACATTTCAGGCTGACTGTGGAGGTTTGACCGGTCAAGTTTTTCCAAAAGTAGGATCCGACTTGACTTCCCCGCCACCAGTCGCTGCATTTTTTGGCGGACTACCCTCACTCAAATGAACCAAATAACCTGCGTTTTCTCTGCAGTGCCTGATCATGTCTGAAAGTACCCTTAAGATCTGACATGGTCTTGCTAAATCATAGTGCCAGAGAGGCACAATGAAATGTTTTGAACCTCGTTGAGAAGTTCCTGCCAGACGACACAAAGCAGGAAAGATGGATTACAAGAAAAAAAGACAAACTCTGTGATGCGTTAAAGCCAGACACCCTCTGTTAGGAGTCTACTAGCTAAAACACAAACCTAATAAATCATCCATAACATCAAATATTTATACAAATTCATGCAACGGTACTAAAAGACTCCCCAAAGGGAAATTGTCATGTCAGTGCCCATTCAACAAGGCATATAGCGCCCCACTGTAAAGCCTCTTAAAATGCCTGCTTCCCATACCAGAGCAACAGATTTTGTTCACCTCCACTGAGAGTTGAACGTGGAGCCAAATACTGCAATTACGACATTAGAGAGTAAATTACAAACAACAACAACAAGTTGCATAAGATATTGTTTGTCTCCAGTTTGGATTGGAGTCTTGTGCGCTGACATATCCTTGGGCACGCCACACTGCTGTGGCTTTTTAAAGCAAATTACACCTAATGAATTATTCATGTGGAACATTTGGTTTAAATCAACTTTACCGATTAAACTGCCACATGTCCTTCAAGATTCAGCTGGCAAAATGAAGCAGACCATCAAGACAAAGCACCGAATTTAGCTCAATCCCTCTAAAACAATTAAAAAATGTCTGCACGATGAGATGCAGTTTGTGCCGTCTGTGCGTATTCAGGACGTCTGCAGTAGGTTTTAGTACGATAATTAAGTGAACAATTTAAATGTAATATACCGCAGCCAACAGGGAAGAGACACACTGTCATTATCTGTTTAAGATTATAATCACTACATATTTATCTCTAACCTAAATGTACACAATCTTAACTTAAATGTACAAATGATCTTTTAAAGTGCAAATTAAATCATCCTCAACCACAACCAGCTGTTGTTTAATATTTTAAAAAGGATGTGACACACGGACCTTTTTCCTTCAGTAACCAGACAAATATTTACATGGAGTTATTGTAGTTTCCGATCATTTCATAATCAGATAATTTCATAAAAGACTGCTCGCTGAAACTTCCTCTTTCAGCCCGATGGCAGACAGATGGTCTACCGTGACAGGTGTTACACCAGAAGAATATCTCGTATTATCCGAGCCTGTGACGATTCACCTGTGTGACTCACTTCTTTTGTGTTTTTGCCTCTGTGCATGATCCCCTGAAAATGGTTAAAGGTTACACAAACTTTGGAAAAAAAAAAAAGCTTTGATGATTCACTGAATCAGCATTTATTTTGGAAATATGAATAATTATCATACAGAGGTTGTTTCCTTTCTGCAGTTTGAGAAGCTGTGCCACCTTTACTGACAAAAAACACCAACCTGCTGCTCAGGAGGAAGCTCTATGTAGTCATGAACAAACTAAAGAAAAACAACAAACCTGCAGCAAAAATGTAACTAACATCATCAGTAGGTCTTCTAAAACATTTCTTGACATTATTGATGAAATATGTAAATTCACAAAGTTTGAAAGGCGTAAAGGTCTGGACAGAAATCAGAGTCTGTGAGGGAAAGTCTCATTTTTTAAGTTATATTAAAACCTGTAGACAAATTGATAATAAAAACCGATTAATACATAAAATAATAAGTAATATCTTTTATACACGTTACCTTAAAGCAACATTGTGTAACCTTTCTGTCTTCTACTTTGTATCTTTGTGCTTCAGGTTCGATCACCCACGAGAAATATGTAACGTTTCACGGCACTAAGTCACACACCACCAACTATTTCACTGATTCTGGTGAAACTGGATCATATTTTAAGCCTTTTTATGCCAGAACAAAAGCTGGGCAATGTAACCAGGCTCAGCAGCCTCTACAAACATAAAAAAACACCAAATAGGAGGTTAAGCTAAGAAGAAAAAAGTGACTGAAAAGAAGCCGTCGAACAAGAAAAAGTAAATCTGGGAACTTTTTAGTGGTTGGCGAGAGCTTGGTGAAATAAAAGGCTAAAAGAAAGACGCCAAGCTGGGCTTCTTGCTGCTGGACTAGTAAGTAATATTAGTTGATATCTATTAGGCGATAGTTCCACTTGAATTTGTCTATCAGACATTAAACACATAATCTCTTATAGTCTCTCTCATAGTCTCTTTGGCTACAGGCAAACTTCATGTTCACCTTTATATTTATAAAAAAAAAAAAAAAAAAAAAAGACCATGTACAATCTGAATTTACTGCCATGTGTTGAACCGTGTTTGAAGTCAACAGCTATCAGACGCTTGAACATCGAGCTTTACTAGAAGACTTCTCTCTTTAAGTATTGATGAGAGAGTAAGTGGTCCACTTTCTCTGCTGCCTCCTCTCTTCCTCTTTTACTTCCTGATTGTTATTTCAGCTGGAGACGAGCAGAGACAGCTCTCGGACTGGATGTTGTTCCCTCCAACAATATGAGTTTATGTATTATTAAACACTGCATGTGGTCTCTCGACAGAAACTCATATTATGTTTAGTATTTTTGCGGTGAGGGAAGTGCATAAAGGCGCGGCTGCAGTTGCCGACCGCAATCCCACATTCATCGGCTGTAAGGAGAACAGTCACCTCAGTCACTTCTCATAAACCTTCACTCTGATTTATATTTCTTCGGAGGGTGAGCGGCTGCTGCGTAGCAGTTAAAGGACGATGTAGAGGCTATTTTTAACCAGATTTTCAGGGTGGCTTTCATTTACCGAACTCTTTTCTAAACCAAAGAGCTTAAATACTTCAACTTTCACATTGGTTGGATTAACTAATAACACTTCAAATGCACGCAGGTCATGGTATTACGAAATGAAACCCCTCTAAAGAATCAGTGGAGCCTTAGGAGAAACTTTTATATCCCCCCTCCGATAACTGAAGTGGTTAGGCGTTTTCAAAAACAGCCCTGATCTCAATTTTCTTTTTCTTTCTCTGAAGGATATATTACAGACTCTTTTTGGGTTTCTTTCTGCAGCCTGTGTGTTCAGATTTCTTCTCTTTTAAGTTATACGGACATTATCTTTGCAAATAAACCAAACCAAAACCTAAAATGTTAATTTTCAAGGAGTGGACATCAGATCTGACCCCGATAGATCACGTCTTTCTCTGTCAGATCTGGCCAGCCATGGATCATTTTTATTTTTACAGATGGACTGATGCCCGCACTAACCGATATTACCTTTCATGGACTGAACTATGTGCCAAATCCATCCTCATCTCAAGGAAATTCAAGTCCCCTGGAGAAGGGCTGGTTTACATTAGAGAGAACAATATTGCAATTCAAACTGGAGGCTTTTGGGAAACAAGTCAAGATTCTCCAAGCGATGGACAAATCCAAAGCCACTGAACGTGTGAAGTTTAAAGAGGATTACACAAGAGATCTTACCCTGCATTGTTGTGCTCGTGGGCTCCGCGAAGAGTGGAATAAGCAGGAGGTAGATGAGGTAGACGAAGGACAGGGCATTGTACCTGAACAGGCAAGCTGCGGAAACAAAGACACAAACACACAGATTGAGCAGCGAATCAACGAGAACACTCCATTTAAAAATACCACTAATTCAATAGTGCTCTGTGCGCATTACATAACGTTTAACAGTAAATAAAGTGCAGAAGCTGGCAGTGGTAACGAGCTGCCTGGTCAGGAGTCGTCACTCAAATAAACTAAACACAGATTTGAAAGGAACATGTGGTGAAACTCATTAAAATATTCCCGGTGTAGAAAAGCTGCTCGTTGCAATAAAAAGCCAGAACATTCCTGTGACCAAACTTCACACTCACAAGCCTCATTATCTGTTCGTCTGGCCGCGTCACAAAGGAAAACACAGCCTGAGCTTTATTTAGTCATTCAGGGACGTTTGTTTTGAAGTAATCACCTGACGAGTGTTAAGAGAGATGACTGAAGCAGCCAGAGGTCAGCTCTGCAGCTTCATATCGTACGTGAAGTTTTCGAATCCTTGTGGCATTTCATGGGTTGTGAGCATTACAGAAACTGGATATTTTTTATGATGGAGCTTGGCTAAACAAAATCTCTTGCGGCGTCACGCACCAGTTGCCGCTAACACGCTTCATGTACCTCTGAGTTTTTCAAAAACAGGAAACTAAATGTCGGTTGCCAAAATTTGAAATGAAACAGCCACGTGGAGCATGAAGAGTGTGAAACATCACGAATGAACGGTGTCTGAAAATACTTCAGTGTTGTTTTAAGGCTTTTTTGATCTAAGGACTAAAATGAGATTTTACGGAAGCCCCAAGAGGTCATACATTCCCTATATTTTATTTCTTCTGTTTTCTCGAAATCTGGAGTTATTTATGTCATAATTTTCTCAAGATGGGTAAAAGGTAAAAGGTAACACTTTTTTTTACCCGAGATAATGCATTAATTAATTTGAGATCCGAGTAAGCAAAAAGATAGTCTAGCATATTAAATTACGGAAGTCCTAAGCGGTCGTACATTCATAGATTTTATTTCCTCCATTTTCTTGTGATGACAATTTATTTTCTTGAAATCTCAAGTTATTTATGTCATTATGTCGAAATAGCAAATGTTGTCCTGAGATAACAAGATAATTTTCCCAAGATCTCAAGGTAACAATATATTTCCTGAGATTATGCCGTAATTAATCTGAGATCTCGAGAAAACTAAAAGGATAGTCAAGTATATTAAATCACTGCAATTGCAATATTCTCCTGCTCCTCTGACATTGCTACACTGAATTATGCTTCCTGCATTGATTTAATATACTAGATGATCCTTTTGTTTTCTCGAGAGCTCAAAATAATTATGTTAACATCGTTATCTTGAGATCTCAAGAAAACTACCCCATTATCTCGGGATAATAACATTTGTTATTTCTACATAATGACATAAATAACTCGAGAAACAAATTAAATAAACTCATTATCAAGAGAAAACAGGAAATAAAATGTATGAATGTATGACTGCTCAGGGCTTCCGCAAGATTTGACAGCTAATGATGATGAATTTAAATCTTTTTCTACTCCAAATCTTTGTTCTTGTAATATTTTCACTTATCTTTTTGCATTCCTAATTTTCCTTTGTTAAATTTAATTTATGACAGTGATGAATGTTAAGGATATTAAATGCAATGAGTCAAATGAAAGACTTATGCTGATTTTTGTGCTTCTTCTTTATAACAATTTATCTCCTTTAGAACCTCAATTATTAGTCAATTATCAGTTGATGACTATTGATCAGAAAATATATTGATAATTGATAAATTGTTTAAGTATAACATTCCTCATTTCCAGCCTCTGAAATTTGAGGATTTGCCAGCTTTGTGGTGTGATGGACATTTTTCAGACGATTAACCAAGAAATAGTTGCAGCCATAGTTTACTTTAAATCCAGCTAAGCTTGAGTTTAATGCACTGTTTCAGTATCAGGCTGTGAAGTGAAGCCAGCGAGTAAATGTCAAAAACTGCAGTTCCTCAAACGTCCACTTGAGGCTGGCTACAGAACGAGCCATAAGCCCATATGTTAACTTGTCCAACTTCACAGTACGCCGTCCATTCTTCTTACTGTCATTGATCACTACACATGACACTGGATTATGTAACTGCACACACTCACCCTTTCCAGAACACTCCTCCTACACACACACACACACACACACACACACACATATTTATATTTAAACACACCCCGTGGAGGCACATAAAGGAAGTCTTTTGAGCTCATGATGAAAGTTAAAATGCTTAAGTGCAAACATGACTTCCAAAAACCATTAATTGATGTATTGATCCTTAACGCACCTCATCCTCCCCCCCAAGTCAGACTGACCATCTGCCCTGATCGGTGCTTTTACCAGTTAAACGGCTCACATCACCTGCTGACTGAACGTCAATTAACCCTGCACCTAAAATGAACCACACTGTAGCAACACTTACTCGTGCATGTGCATGAAGCCCGAGTACTTACTTAGCTCCGATACTAGCTCACGTAACGTTTACAGCTCAGAGTTTGCACAAAATATATTCACGTCTCTACATTTCTTTGAACATTTTTAGGTCAGGAGGTAGCGCGGCAGAGGAGGGAAGCACACAGTAACCTTGTACAAAATGTGGACTCACAGTCTGACCTCCCAAATTTCTCTTCACGGTTATATCAACAAGCACAAAGTTTACAACCTGGTCGGCTGCGTGAGTTACCGTCTCAGTGGTAGAGATCTCAGGCAGCTGCTGGTCTTGAACTACTGAAAAATTACACTTAACTGCTGAAAATGGTGCTTTTATTTATCTTTGCACACTCAATGGACCTATTCATTGACATCTGACTTGGCTCTGACTTTTCCCTTGCTGGAGCCCTACAGTAAGTGAACCTCCTTGTTTTCTCTGTGCGCAGATACAGACCAGTGAAAACTAACAAAAGTTAATAAATGTTACGAGGACTGTCATCATTTGAGAAAACCACCAACATCTGAAGATTGTGTAGATTATAGAATCACATCTATATGATTAAGTTTCACGTATGCCAGATACTGCTAGCAACAAGATAACAACATAAAAAAGGACTTTATCATTTTTTTGTTCCCTTTTTCTCAAACATGGAGGTTCAGCTAAAGCCTCGAGGGTGAATGACTCACAATCTTAAATTTTTGGTCTCACTCTGCACCATTTCTATCCACACCCACTTCATTTTATCTTTGTTAAATGTGCCATTAAATGAGCTCTAAACCTGCCTGTTTCACCCAAGTTGGCAGTCTGGAGCGCAAGCTGCCTCTGTTATCCTGAAGAAGTAAATCTGTATCTATACTGTGCAGAGATATAGATAATCTATCTGCATCTGCATGGCTCAGCTCCAGCTGTTATAGCCTGCAGACACTTGACCGCAGTCTTCCTGACCATTTGCCTTCTCTGTATGACTCACCATCTGAGGATTTTTACACAGGGAATGAAAATAAACTGCCGTTGTTTTCAGACATCAGATTACTGCCATTCAACGTCTGAATCAGGCTTTTGTCTCCCCCAGTAAAAAGCTATTATTACGGCCACACAAAGCTCAAACACAAGGAGAAGGAGACCAGCCTTAAATGTGAAATCAAGGCCAACTGACTTCAGAGTTTGAGCCTAGAAACATTAAAAAAAAAAGATAAGGCGGTGCGGTACTGGGCCAGACCACGCACTGGGTGATAACAGAGGAATTTAAACCCCTCTGAAGAAAATAATAAAGAGCATACCACAGTCTATACCACCACTGTGCAGAGGTTTACTGTCTTCATCACAGCATGAAACTTGAAACTAAGTGGATGATGGATCCAGAATGACATCCAGAATTTAAGGTGTTTAATCCGGATTTTAACAAACAAAAACTGCCTACTGGCCATGATATGACACATCTTGTAGCAGCTTATTTCATTCAGAGCTACAATTAATGACTATTTTCATTATTAATCTCCAGTTATCTTTTTTCTTTTCTTTACTAATTGTTTTGTCTATAAAATATCATGCGTCATAATATGTTATCTAATTAGCAGTCCGAACCCAAACATGGTCAGTTTACTATCAGGAAGAAAATATGGAAATATTAATTTTTGCTTGAGTTTTCTGCCACAAACCTAAACTTTAAATGCTCACTGGTTAGCTAACAACTGCTTAACATCAGCCATTGTGGCTAAAACAGACAGTTACTGTAATGTTATGACGGTAAAATAATACTACAGAGACGCACAAGTAGAGACGAGTCAGAGTCAACTGCAATTTCAAACATTAACTGCCGATAATTAGCTCACATTAGCAAGTATAAGCTAAGAGTCATACCAGAACAAGTAGCTAAAGTGTTTTATTGTTTATGGATACAACTTTTCATTTGTAAGAGTAATATTTCAGAAGTTACATTCAATGTCAGTAGCCTGGAATCAATAGCCTGCTAGCATGCTAAAAGGCCAAAAATGAAGTATTGATGTTAGTTTGATTAAAATAAAGCTACAAGGTGTTAATTTTAGTGTTTCATACATGAAAGCACCACATAGCTACTTAATAATAATAATAATAATAATAATAATAATAATAATAATAATAACATTCAATTTCTTCATGTAATATGTCTCTTTTTCTAACCTGAATCTCACATTAATGTGACCATTAAGAATGAATTGAAATTAAGCATTTAACAACTTCTCTGATTATTTTATGTTTACAAAAATGGCTAAAATGTATTTTTTTAATACTGAAAACTTTTTGTTTTTAGCATTTGTATTTGTCTTAGTTTTAATTTTATTGTGTGCTCGGCTGAGCTGAACAAAATCAGATGAAAGGCACATTTGACAGCTTATTTTTCTTTTTATGCCAAAAAAATTAAATAAAGCTAAAGTCAAAACACTTATTTTTCTTTAGATGACCTTTGATTTGAAATTAACTGATTACACCAGAACTAAATTTCTACTTCATTTCCAGAGGTAGTTGTTCTGTTTCTGCTTCATTTACACACTTTAATGTGGTTTTGATTGAACGGTTTTGTTCCTATTTGTTTAGGTATTTGAATAGACGATTCAAATACATTTTCAGTGGGTTAAAGCATTATTTTTTACACAGCCACCTCTCCTCTGGTGGTGCCAACTGTGTCTGCGCCTGAGTCCAGTGATGCTCACATCAGCTAAGCATCTGCACCCTCCACCTCCACCTCCACCTCTGTTTGCTGCTTTATTCTGACTCAACACAACTGACCGGCTGCACCATCTGTGCAACCACATCACAAGTTTGATATCAGATCAAACATTTGTTGCAAGTGCATGTTCATATTGATGTTAACACACCAAACTCTGCCAGTAAACACATAAACAGCGGGTTGCTGATTAGCGAAAATGTAGCTGTGTGTAAATGTCTGTTTGTGTGTGTGTGTGTGTGTGTGTGTGTGTGTGTGTGTGTGTGTGGTAGGGGGACTGTGTACACACGGGCCCAGCTTTTCAATAGAGGTGCTGTCAGATGGCCAACAGGAAACACAGACTATGTAACGTCAGCAGACGAGTCTTTCACATGAGAGGACATGAGAAAAGAGACATATATTGCACAACTGAACATATACAGTGAGGGTAATGTAGGAGTCAGGTAACATCTGCTGTGCTGCAGTGTGTTTCCTCTCCGTTCATTCAGCACTGAGAGGCCAAAAAAACTAAAATTACAAATAATAAGGAAAACAATCTGTTTACTGTTTGTGAGCTGGTGTTACTGATTCACACCGTTCAAGTTTGAATTAAGATCTTTGACTGTCAGACAGGAATAATGAAGGAAGTCAGGTGATGCTGATGACAGAAATACCTTCTCTCATGGCTAACGCTGTCTGTTCCTGTATACCTTCCCTTCTTTCCACTTTACATTTCCCTCATCCTGTCAGTTACTGTGTACAGCTGCAGTGAATGACAAGTGCTCATTTGCACTTTGAAAAAACATAAAATATTAAAGGTATGTTTACGATAAAAGGGGAAGGCAATTCTTCTCTCCCTCACAACCGCATTATTAATTCATACAGTTAAAACGACTTTCCACGAATTAATGGAGACAATGCATGGCCTCACAATTGCTTTTGGAAATAAAGGGGGCGTCAAGGCTGTCAAGTGATGCATTATGGTGGTACTGAGTGGGTCTTATCTATAGAAAGCATGCTGTTAGCTTTAAAAGTAACCTCAGCCCCATAAGTCTTATGCACAGACACCACAGTGGAACCACAGTGGCAGCTAAACGCTAATCATCTTTCACTTGTGGCCTACCACAGAATTAAAACACAAAGTGAACTGCATTTAATAGAGTTTGCAACCAAGGTGTGATCGTACTTTGAGCTTCGCAGACTCTAAAATCAGCTCTTAAGTGTGTGAGACAGGTCAAATCTGGGCTGAGAAGACTGTTTAAAGCAGCTAAAAGTTTGAGTATGAGTCATCTGCTGAATCTGCATAGCAAAAGAGTGAATCAAACAAAAACACTCACCAACACAGCAACAATAATTTCATCCGTGTTGAGCACTTTTCTTAACAAAGTTATAAATTCAGTAAACAAACTCCACCGCTGACTGAAACTCAGAGGAATGCAACACTGTCCTGACAATATTATTTTAAATTAACAGTATTAACACTAAAGACATGTACTGGATGTCCAGTCAGCAGATAAACAATCAATAATAACACTAATGATTCATTAATAATCAAAACCACACACAAGAAACCACAGAAATTAATTTCTAATGCTTTAATAATACATAATCTGATTCTCTGTTTGAGCCACGGAGGCAACCTTTTCATTCTGATTAAATCAAAACTGGTTTGTGGTTTTAATATTTCAGCATTTTAAATCTTTAAAAACAGAAAAGTTGCTCTTAATATTTGTGTTTTTTTTAACATTTCTCCACATGAACGGTGTGCAGAGAGCAAGCAGGGACTCCTAAAGGTTGTTTTTGATGCACAATCTGCAGTGACTGGACGCTCTGTTGTCGGCTGTGTTTCCTTTATCAAATCCAATAAAAGGTAACAGCCAGGTGAAGAACAGAGCTGCTACACCGCTGTCCTGGTTTGTAATTGATATTTAATCTGCTGTGTGACTGTGCAGTGTGTTGTTTTTGTTGTGTGAAGCAGAGAACTCAGCAGTGATGAGGAATGATCTGTGACCTCCAGCATCATGAGGTCAATCACAAATTATCCTAAAAGTCAATTATTTTGACACAGTCAAACATTTGATTTGTGCTCACGAGACTCTGCACACTCAAACACTTCAGGTTTGTCCTGCTCTGTCTCAGATTTTGATAATTCATGTCAAAGATTTTTCCAGAAAAAGTTGGTCAAACTCATTTTTAAAATTAAAACAAAGAGTTAGAATGTTAAATACAAGCTGCAGCCTTCCTTAAACGTTACCTTTAAGTTAAATGAAATGATTTATGGGATGAAATCAGATAAACTAATAACTGATCAATCACCCAACCCCACCTGGCGCACACACACACAGCAGTATAGTTCAGTTGAGATGCGTAAAAAGTGAAGATTAAAGACAAAAACTCACCAGCTGCAAGACACACTGGCAGCAGTAACCTGAAGACCAGCCCGCACACCACCTCAGAGGCCATGGCTCCGGGCAGCCCGTGTTGAATCCAGGTAAAAGTAGCCGAGGATTGTCTCTCTAAGGTTTCTCTTGCATCCCAAACTCCTGCGCTCTGTCAAATCCCAGCTGACATCAAACTGGTGCGCTCCTCCAAACGGCCACATCAGCTCTCCCTGATGACACCTGGACTCCGGTGGTTATTCCACACTGAGAGACTGCGCATTTACCGAGGTTCACCACAGCAGCAGGCATGTCACCGGTAAGTAATGTCACCATGATGGTTCAGTCGCTCTGATGCGTTAAAGTCATGTTGACGCTGCACAAACTGAGCGGCGGACTCAGGTGCGCAAAAAGCTGCGCGTAAAAATGCCGGAGAAAGGAGCCAACAAGTCCTCAAGTCCAATTAAAAAACTACAAACCACATTAACGAGAAACGTTCAAAATATGAGAAGGTCTAATTTCACTTCTTCACTGTGACGCTTGATGGGAGCGCTCAGAATAACCGGATAATTTACTCTTCCCGTTTGGTCTCCTTGGTGAAATTTGACTTTCTGACTTCTGGTGTGGATTGAACAGGACGCTACAGGACGAGCCTGTGATTGACACCTGACTCAGCCAATCAGAAGTCTTCGCGTGGTAACCGGTCCAGCCCCCTGTGATAATTGGAAGCAAGAGGTGGGACGCAGAGATGGAGACAAATACCACAAGTATTAAAAGATAACGTGTCCCAAAATCCAGCTCTTCTGTTTGATTTCACACGAATATTTTCTCGTGTTTTAATATTTAGTCTGAATGTTTAAAGTGAGCGGACATTAAGCAGGATCACTTCCAGGAAGGTTTGTAGAAATGTCAGGAGACTTTCAATGATCGTTGCATCTCTCCAGGTCTGCTGTCCAGCTGTTCATCAGAGAGAAACAGCGACACCTACCGGCATGAAACCAGCACATCCACTTCAATCTGATCACTGTTTCCACCAAACAGGCCTGTCACATTGCACCCTGCAGGCAGGAAAAATTATTTTTACCAAAATGTTTTCAGCTCTTGAAACAATTAAGAACATTGCAGTAAAAACATCTCTGATTTCATTTAATCCAGTCGTAAGTAAACAAACATGTATCATGACTCAAAGTGCTCAGATCTGTTTGTGGCTTTCCAAGTCCACCTTAAAATGTTGGGGACACACGAGCTGAATTGTGGTGTTAGTTGTCGGTGGGTTCATGTGCCGAGCTGTGACAGCTGCTGAAGTGTCCTCGAGCAAGAAAGAAACCGAATCTCTTTCAGCTGCATGACTCTGACCTCTGAATTTACTTTGAAGGCAACAAATGAAAATGTCCCCTTCAGGTGATCAGTGGGGTTAAAATTGTTGTTACATTTAAGACTTCAAATGTAACTTTTTATATCTTCTGTTCTCTCACAAAGATCACACCAACATGGTCATAGAGTTAGACCTTTAGGAGGTGTATTGCATATTGTAGATGAAGGTGAACTAAGATGAGGTACTGAAGGAGAGAGGAGAGGAGAAATCAGGGTGGCAGACAAATGGAGGAGTTCAGAGATGGACCTGTATCAGGTGTTGATAAGGAGGGAGCTGAGACTCTGAGTGGGGGAACTGTCTCATCGTCGCTCTACGGGATTAGAGCCCCAGTGGTTCATGTATTTGAACAAGAGAGACAGAAAACAAAACTAGAAAAATGGATTTCAGGAGAGGGAGTGAATGGATGAGATGTGCTTAAATACTTTAGGCGTGGGAATAGTCTTCACTCCTGAACCATAAACCTTGATTTAAAATCCACTAACTCTCAATATCAGTCCTAAATCTTTTATTCAACTTGTGATCTGGTGACTGAGAAGACGATCTTCACGACCACGAGACTGCTCCTACCTGAATAGTCTCATCGTTGATAAACTCACTGAGAACTTCTCGCCTTGCTTCACAATCCAAGTCTGAGCTGACTCAGCGTTTTTAACCGCACTATAGCAAGTAAAAAGCTTGAATAGCGGTAATCACTGTGTCGGGTCAGTCCACCAGTTTGATCCTGAAATGTCTCAACAGTTGTAACTTTGTACCATCACAGTCCTCAAAGAAAGAATTGCTCTGATTTTAGAGAAATCAAAAATGACAGCATGAGGCGATAAGGTTGACATATTTGGGTTTTATTGAATTGATTGTGATGATTGACTTGAAGTTCTGTGCAGACTTTCATGGTTCCCAGAAGATGAATCTGAAGGAGTCTAGTGATTTCTTGACTTTTCTCTAGTCTCACAAAATATTTGTAGACTTTTAGTCTTGCTTATACATCAACTCGTTTTTTGTGTTGAGTCACTGAAATCTAAAGCTCCACTGTACGCCGAGAACTCATGTTGACTCACATATTCACATTTACTCAAGATAAATTTAAAATAATGGAAAGAAGTTGGGGCAACACGTACAGAAATCTCTCAGAAAGTCTGAAAATAATTTAGTTCTTCATTTCTGAATACAATTTTTATTAAAGGTCTTCATCAGCGTAACATCACAGTCAAGTTATACATGTCTTCGTGTTATGAGGACACAAATTAATCTTCCTATTTACAAAATTTTGGTTTTTAATCGTCCTGACTGCTGTAAAAACTACAAAATGAGCACTATACAGTGATTTCAGACTAAAAATAATGAAGCAAAGTGAATATATAAATGTTAAAAATTACTGTAACTGGGTTTCTCTTTATTTCCCAGATCTCAAACAACACTTCAAACTCAACTTAAGGTTATTTGTCACCACTATTAAAAGAAACTGCGCAGAAGAACAAGCCAAGGAGCGCTGACCTCATGTTTACTTGTTGTGTACACAATCAGAAGAAGCAGCCAAGTTTGAACTGGAGCATTAACATACAGTACGATTAAAACATATCAATCATGCACGCTTTGATATGTTTAACGACTTTATTGACAAGAAAATGATCCATGCTTCCTCTGAAGTGCATTAGGCAGGAGGAAAAGCAAGGTATGATGGGAGTCATCAGGACTGAGCCAAATGACCCTCCTCGACCTCCACGTTCAAAACACGGGGCACTTGAAGGTCCTGCTCGTGATGAGATGAATCATCGCTTGGCCTAATCACCAAAACAGATTCAGTTTATGGAAATAAGCAAAATAAACAGCTAAATGCTGCTGAGGGAAAAGCTGACTTTTGGAGATCATCAACATGCTTGTTGCCAACCTCTGAATCCCTGAAGCGTCACTTTTCCCTGGAAATCCAGACCGACTGGATGCTGCGCTGCAGCAGTCATGTGGGAGCAGTCAGAGAGTCACCCATGAGGCCCTGAACTGCAGCCAGCCATAATCAATAACCAACCTCAGAACATGTCAGCCCTCGATTTGTTTCTGCTGTTTGAAGTCCGGACCTGCTGATCTAATCCTTCAGATGGATGTGAATCTTAAGTAACCTTTGTCTTTGATCCATTATTCATCTGAGTCTTGAGAGGGAGTTATTGATACGCTCCCGGGCCAAATGGGCCACAGCAGTTTTACAGAACACACAGTGAAGGTTCAGGTCAGATGATCCTGACTGACCTGCTGCACGGTAATGTCAGAATTATTAGAACAGCAACATGAATCATTTGTGCTGATTTACATCCTGTCCTTGTTTGTTGTTTTGAGTCTCAAACGAGCTATTCGGGATGATTGATCTCTTGAAACAAGAGTCAACAGTCACCTGCACAGCGCTGTTTGAGCTAAATGTTAATGTCAGCAAGCTAACATGGCTCAACTCCCTCACTGTTTACTGGGCCATCTTTGTTTGGAAAGATGGCCAGTCTCTTACACAGTTTATTTGTTTTCTTTATTTAACTTGTAGTCACAATAAGACACATAATTTTTGTCAACATTGGTGTCAAATTTATTTCTGAAAAATATTAAAAACATGATATGATACAGAGAAACATAACCTGTTTGAGTCCTTTGTGTAGGCCATTCGGGCGGGTGCTTAAAGAGGAAGCACACCTCAACAGGTAACCTTTTATTGGATGTATGAGTAGGCAGGTACTTTCATTTCATTGGATGTTGAATGTGTGAAGAAAATATCACATCATTAAGTTAAATATTGCATGTTGCATATATCAGAGTGTACAGTATTGCATAATTCAATAAGACTTTGTTGGTACAAATAAATCAAGGAAATGTCAGTAGTTTGGCAGATCTTTGATACCTGTCAAAGATTTGGACTCACCTTCTCATTCAGTATGAGAAGGTGATGATTTTTAAATGGTTTAAAAAACAAAGCAAAATATGTTTTATATTTTTAGATTCTTCAAAGCTTTACCTTTGATAACAGCTCTGCACATGCTTGACATCAGCTTCATGAGGTTGTCACCTGGAATGGTTTCCCAACAGTCTTAAAGGAGTTCCCAAATATGTTGAGCACACATCCCAAACCATCTCAACTGGGTTTAGGTCTGGTGATTGTGGAGGACAGGTCATCTGATGCTGCACCCCATCACTCTCCTTCTTGGTCAAATAGTCCTTACAGAGCCTGGAGGTGTGTTTTTGGTCATTATCCTGTTGAAAAATAAATAATGGTCCGACTTAGCACAAATTAGATGGATGACATGTTACTAAATAATGCTATGGTAGCCCTGCTAACCTTGAATTTTGAATACATTTCCACAGTGTCACCAGCAAAGCACTCCACACCATCACATCTCCTCCTCCACTTTTCACAGTGGGAACCACACATGCAGACACCATCCGTTCACCTTCTCTGTGTCTCAAAAAGACAGCAGCTAGAAACAAAAATCTCTAATTTGGACGCATCGGACCAAAGTACAGATTTCTGTTGATCTAATGTCCATTCAACAGTTCTCTTCTTCTTGTCGGTCTCCCTCAGTCGTGGTTTATTTGCAGCAGATCGACCATGAAGGCTTGATTCATGCCGTCTGCTCTCAGAGATGTGTCTGCTACCTGAACTCTGTGAAGCATTTATGTTGGCTTTACCTCACAAGAGCCAGTTTCATCATAACGTTTGGTGGTTTTTGTGACTACTTCTTGAAAATTTCCACAATGATTGACCTTCATGTCTTAAAGTAATGATGGACTGTTGTTTCTCTTTACTTGGATGACCTGTTCTTGCCATAATGTGGATTACAGCAACAGTTAATTACTATTTACTGTATAACACTACCTCTGAACAACAACATCTATCTGGACAATAATGTGTTTTCATCTTTAGTTTAGTCCCTTTTCTTTTTCAACGTGGCAGTCCACCCATGCACAAAACCATGCCATATATAAATGGTTTTCCCAGTTTGGGGTGGAAATAGTTGCGGTATTATTGCCTAACATCAGTGTTGGACCTGACTAGTGCTCTTGTGGCTAAATGGGAGCAAATCCCAGCAGCCATTTTCCCAAATTTGGTGAAAAGTCTAAAATCAGAAGAGTGGGCGATGTTTTAGGAGCATATTAATGCTATTTTTTGATGAATTAGATGTTCAGTTATCACATGGGTTAATTATCCGGATGTCTATGTATTTTTGGTCATATAGTGTACGTCTTTTGGTGAATGTTTGTGGTGGAAATGACGCGGGGCCTCGTGAAAATAGAGTTAATACTTGCCTCAACAGTGCAGGATTCATTTCTTAGATACAGTACAATACTACAGTTCCATTTCAAATTAAAGTATTTCATCATACATCAGGAAAAACTTCCTGACAAATAACCTCAATTATTTTTTCTGGAGCTTTTACAGTCCTCAACAGTTGATTGATTTTTCTTTCTCCAGAAATCGTCCTTTCTGTCTTCTGTCAGAAAAAATATCTGCAAAAGAAGAAAATGATGTGGATAAAAAGACTATTGATTATCTCTCTAACATCTCATAGCCCTGCCAGCCTAAAATATTCATGTGAATCTCATGAAAAATCTTCCTAAATGCTGAATTTCACCGGCGATCCCACACTGCCAGTCTGCAGAAAATGAGATTAACGTCCAGATAGCTTCAATATTGATCCGCGAGTGAAATCCAAACTGTGTGTGTGTTCAATATTTACATGGATGCACTTTCCATGCACTCCAAAGGTGCCTCTGCTTAAGTGGGCTTTTTAGTGTCTTTCTGTGGTGGCTGCGGGCAGATCATCTCTTTTGGAATTTAGACAGATAAACTGTAGATCGCTACAGTCGTATCAAGACCTTGTAGCTCCAGTTTGGATGATAACCTGTTGGTTTAGTCTGGGATCTTTGCACTCAAATCATGTCAACTACAATGGTTAAACATCCAAAAACATGGTAACACTTTGACATTATAAGGGTTTTTTTACAGTCGTCAGGTGATGACAATCAACCCTGAGGGGAACTTGAATGTCTGAACCAAGTTTTCATGGTAATTCAACCAGCAATTGTTGAGATATTTCACTGAAAATCACAAATGTGAACTCCAGTCTCCAACTCCAGTCCATACGATTCAACATCTGGAAACAATGAATCTTTGGCTGTGAAGTGAAACCCGTAAATAATTAACAGCGTGGCTGCTTTGATTGACACGTAGGTGTCATTACAGACGGCTTGTTTGAGCAACTAGGCGTCGTCCAGCCCACCTCAGGTCCGCTGATGATCCACGATTTTGGCAATTTTTAGATTAGCCTGTAGGTGGAAGAGGCAGGACTGCCAACATGGCGGCGGACAGAGAAGAAACCAGCCTTCTTCAGAAACCTGTGGGTGGCTTCACGCATATGCAGTCCATTCTTTGTGGTGTCAGTAGTGCTTTGTACAACATTTTGTGCCAATCCATGTAGTAGATGTTGAGATATTTCACAGGATAAGAGAAAACTTTGACCTGCTGATGGCGCTAGACAAAAAGTCAGGGGATCACGAAAGTTAGTTGGATTCATCCTTTGGGAACCACAAATGTTTGTACAATTTAATTGATATTCATCCAGTAGTTGCTGAGATATTTTAGTCTGCACCGACTAACTGTCTGACTGACATTTCCATCTGTAGAGCCAGGCTGCTAGCATGACTTAGAAACTCAAACTTCATGACTAAACTGTCTCTTGACAGGATTTTCATTCAATACAAAGTGCAGCCTCTGCATCGATTACAGATGTGATACCTGGATGTAAGAGATCAGTTATAGAAGCTATTTTATATGAAGGAGGATGATTCATTCACTGATAATTGAAGGTATGTTTAGTGGTCGTCAAAACTCACATCGCCTCGGCATTAGCAGACAGGAAGATGCTCATGTTAATGCACACATCCAGGATGTCGGCCTCATCATGAAGACCTGTTGTCAGATGTCTTGTGTTACCTCTGGGTTGTTTCTAACATTACATCCTGAAAGAATCACAGCACTCAGATTGAAGAGCAGCCATGTATTATTGAGGACTGCTGTGCTTCTGAAGAAGTCTCAAAGCAGGGAAGAGTTTAGCTTTTAACACACAACAATGAGGTCAGAGGTCAACAGGACTTCATTCTTCTGGTCCTGCAGCAGACAACAGCCTCTGTGTTTCATAACACAATGGGCTTCTTCGGAGGAGTAGGCGGTGTCTGCTCTCAGAGAAAACACAGAGTAAGTGACTTGATGAGGAGGAACATTGTCTGCGTTCCAACACAGTTTTAGTTAATAAGATTCAGAGATGAATCACTTTTCAGATCAGAACTACAGCTGCTGTTTGCTCTGTTATTATCTTAACTTTTCATCCAGCGGCTGGGGTTAGGTTTGTTTGGTGAAGCTTTAAATGCAGCCTAATAAATTATTTGAGGTTAACGACTTCTTCTGGGAACACTCAACCTCGCCGTCCTCACTGTCACATATATCATAATTTTCTGATGTTCAGAGTCATGATTCAGTGTTTGCTTTGTGATGAAGCGCTGTTTATATTTTCATGATACCTACTTTGCTTCAGCCTCTCTCAGCGAGCCGTACAGCAACCAGTGATTTCTCAGAGCGACCTTCAACGTTTGACTGAATACATTGTGTTCAGCTGACGGCATACTAAGAGCCAGTGGACGGTGAAAGTAAAGATCTTGCCGTCAGTGTGTGGCACCAAAAGTAAACATACTCACAATCCAGAATGGCTCCCTTCGACTAATCATGCTGTATGTTTTGTGTGTAAAATCTTCATCAACTAAATTAAGTAACTAAGAAAGTGGAATATACAATAGTTTCCATTGGAAATCCTTTTATTTGATTTGATGATCAATTTCAGTGTCTCAAAACACATACAGCAACATCGATACATGGTCTTTTATTTCTCATGTAGCTTTTTTAGTTTTAAGTTTTTCAGATATCAAACTTCATGCTCCTGGACCAGACATGTAAACAATAAAAACATAACTGAACAACAAAACAGGCACAGAAATGAACTGAAAATATAAAATATAAACTTGTCATTCATTCATGTTTTTATTATCCACCTTGTGGGTCTAACATGTGTCTGATAATGATGTTTGGTATCTGAAAATCAGGCTGCACGGTGATGCAGTGGTTGTGTGATGTGTGGTTGTAGTGTCGCCTCACAGCAGACACTGAAGCGTTGCATGTTCTCGGGAGACGGTTGTTCGTCTCTGTGTGTCAGCCCTGTGATGAACTGGTGACCTCGTCCAGCATCAGCTGGGGTCAGCTCCAGTCCCTCACGACCCTGATGAGGATTACTGAAAATGGATGGATGGATGGATGGATGGTATCCGAAAATCTTTCTGCTACAGCAACCTGAAACTTTAAAAGCTTGTACTTTACTTAATATTATCAGTCCATGCTATATTACAAGTGAAATACAAATATCTTAAAGTACAGTATGAGTAAATATACTTATTTCATTGCTGCAGACATTTTTCTTGAAAGCAGAGTAAGGCTGATTTTTTCAGTTTTCAGTTTCACATCTCTGAAATCAGTGGAGTGAACCTATCTTAACTGCTTGATTTGTTTTTTTCAGCTGTGGTTGGGATCCAACAGAAGGCATCTAACTCTTTTTATATATAATTTATGTTTTAATTTTTTATAGCCCATCTTCTACAGTTTACACTGACGTCAACACATCTTACTCTATCATCTACACTCTTACTGCTGAGCAGCTTTTAGATGAGCAGCTCGCTCATCTAAAGCAGGAGAGAAAACCACAAACAGAAGATGGATCACACAACAAATAACACGAGAGATTCATTGAGTGTTCCTGTCAAAGGTTCATTAGGTGTCTAATGCACATCTAATCTGATTCTAGTTTTAATCATTAAAAGCGCAAACAGTAGAGCTTCCCTCGCACAAAAACAGACCTTGATTGAAGTTGAGCCTCATCCTGTGATATAATAACATTGTTAAGAGCTGCATATTATCCATGAAAAAAACCCAACCGATCATCAGGCCCCTGCATTAGGTGTAATGTGATTGTAACTGGGAACTGAGTATGCTATTTCAAAGTTTCCAGCTGAGCCTGCAAAACCTGCACTGCTCTAACACCCATTTTAATTTAGGAGACACTCATTTATCGATGACTGTGGGTCCACCAACCGCACTGGGATCAGGTGCTGTGTAAGCCAGGGAGGAGGCAACGACGTGCTGACTGCTGGCATTGCAGACTGGTCCTATGAACGTGGAATGTCACCTCTGGAGCTGGTGCAGGAGGGGAAGTGCTATCAACGAGATAACCTGGAAAAAGGCTAGACTCTCTCCTTTTCTGGTTCAGGACGAGAGGCACCAGAGTACAAGCGGGTCGCTTATATGCGACCATAAGTCTCTGTGAGGAAGGCTTTGACTCACAGCTCAAAGTACATGACCTTCTTGAAGTCTCTGGGTGGCGCCTGTCTAATGACCTCCCACCAACAAATAAATGCACAATAATGACCGCATGAGCACAGTCTCATATTTTCTGTGGGACTGGGCAAAATGAGAGAAGGATGTGGACCGAGGGAAAAGGTCATCTCTGGAAACATCTCTGAAACATGAACACAAACATCAGAGGCCACGTGGGAGCCTCTCCAGAGGCACAACGCAGAAAACATAATCAAACAACATTTGTTTGTTTGGTTTGTATGAGAAGAACTCTTACTCACCTACTCACCTACATATCTTTCTCAGGAAGAGCTGTTTTTATGGATATTCATCGTAGGAGTAGTATGTTACAATATGTAGGCTTTGATGGATCTAAAAAGAAAATGAGATTGTAGAAAAGATGAAAACTATTTAAACACATATCACTAAGACATCTGCAAATAAAACATCTGGAGGTGGTGTCGAGTTTTGTATTCAGCTGCTGCAGGTGGAGAATCTGTGTTTCAACAGGAGATTGATGTAAACAGCTGTTGAAGATGACCACCAAACCGACTGCATCAACACCACTTTTTTTTAACTTAGATTTTGTTTTGATATTCTTATACAATAAAATTTTCTGTAACCACTTATCCGTATCAAGGCTGGAGCCTACCCCAGCTGACTTAGCGTGAGAGGCGGGGTACACGCTGGACAAGTTGCCAGCTCATCACAGGGCACACAGAGACAAACAACCATTCACATGTTATACAGTTTTAATACATTTTGTTCCATCTGTTTTTAATGAGTATTGCAAAGTTACAGCCCTCTAATATATGATGTGAAAGGGTGATAAAGGAGAGGAATATAAAATGTAAGAAAATCAAGTGCTTAGGTAAAGCTGTAGTGGATTATTAATGAATATTTAGTGCTGAAGTTACATTAAATCAATGTGACTGGCCATTTATATATTTACTTATAATAATAAAATTAATAAAAGTAAAACACAACAAAGATAAAGTCACAGAGAACAGGGAGACCGATGAAAAATTAAAACTGGATATTCGCTGCCTAAAAACCTATAGCAAAACAGTAATAAGAGGTTTGAATATATATGAGGTGCAAAAAAAGGAGAAACTGACGGTAAAGAAGCAGGTTTGGTGTTAATGGTAAAGATAAAAACGTGCAGGATGTTGCATTGCACTGACAGGACCATTACAGGACTCATGTCTTTATAAATTGGTACTTTTTAAACCTTTGTGTTTGTGTTTGTGTTTTTGCTCATTAAGGTCCCACTCTGTGGATCCATATGTTGTCTGAAGGAGGGTCAGGTTTCCACCTACAGGGCCACTAGTCGGACATAAAGGAAATAGATTTTCTTCATGGCCTTCTGGAAAGGATGCCTCAGCTCTGTTTGATCTTTATACAGTTATAAACCATTATAAAGAGGTGAACTGCTGCACAGTGTCAGCTCACACACTGCCTGATCTGATGAAGTCTGCACACATGACTTTACACACATTTTAGGTTCATATTTCACAAAACAAACATTTTTATTTTCATCAGCGGAAACTTTTATGTCCAGTTTTATCTTCCTAATGCACAGATTCATCGCAGCCATTCAGGATGTGTGTGTGTGTCATAACAGTAGCATGAATGTGTGTGCATTAAATATCACTTAACAGGGAGAGAGCATTAGCCTCATCAAAGATAAATAAGTCTTAGGAAGCTACACAGTCATTACATGTCTGTCAGGGGCCATTTTGGCGCAGACATCTGCAGCCGCTGTTCGTCTCTCTGATGTGGAAAATCTGTCCGCTAACTCGTTTAAGAAAATGTACAGAGACGATAAAATGCCACACGATGGAAATGTTTATTGATGCATGTGCAAAGTTTGGAGATATGCTTTTGAGGAACATACAAGAAGTGGGCAACAATACAGATAAAAAAATAATGTAAACAATCCCTTTATCACCGTTAGTTATGTGGTATCAGAGTCATTTTAATTGGCATGTAAATGATCACATTTACAGTATGAGCAATAAGATAAATCACAAAACACACACAGCATTAAGAAGGAAATCGATGCACCGAAAACATCACTGCATGGTCCCTTTTTTCATGTTTGAGTCGCTCTGATTGGAGGATTGTACTGTGGAAACTGGAAACAAAGACACAGCCGTGACTGTTTGTTAGCTGAAGGTGGAAGATAACTCACACCTCCACGCAGACGAATGAGAACAGTCGACTGGCTACGAGCTCATCAGGAACTGTTGTGTTAATTCTCTTGAATAATGCTGAAGACAAAAGTGCCACCGTCATTTTTAGGCATTAATATTCACAAATTCATAGCTTTGATTTTCACCATTATTCCAAACATGCATGAACAAACTGGTTGCATATTGTTCCAGTGACATTTTCAACAGGCTGCAGCCATGAATACTGAATAAATTAACTCTGTACAAATAAACACCTATACACTGATCAACCCATTTAGAGTGTTTCTGATTTTAATATACCTATAGCAATCTTTAGACTGTACTCACAAACAATAACAGCAGAACTTACAGCTTCACGGAGACGAGAAATAACAGAGCATTTTACATACAACAGGCTTTCATACATTATTGAATATTTAAGATTTTTCATTACACTGTGGATCCACCTCAAAGGAACGCAAATTAAAAGGCTGCTCGACTCCTCTGCAACACCGACTGTAACTGTTGCAGGTTTTTAAATGAGCTTGTTTCTTGTTTTTTTTTGCACAACAAAGATCAAACAGCCAAACATCTGGGCTTCAGAGCTGAAAGGGTTTGTCGAGGTTTTTAACTCGTACACGGAGGGTGTAGCGGTGCTGCAGCAGACGGGTCGAGTCAGCACTCTGGAGGCCGAAGGCTAACACAGCCCTCCCTCATAATCATCCTCCTCCTCATCCGCGGCAGCAGGCGCCCCGCTGGCGCCTCCTTGTGGAACGGCAGGAGCCTTCTTCTTCTTTCCTCCTCCACCGGGTACCCTCAGGGAAATGGCCAGCTTGGCGTACTGTGAAATAAAATGTGTCATCAGATCTCAGATTTTTAAAGAGCCTGAAAACTTATTTTCTCAGTCAGCTTCTCACTACGATCGATGGGATCCTTCATGAACATTTTTTCTGCAGAAGTTTGAACAGTTTTGTGTTTTTCATGACAGATTTCTGCAGTTCAGTTTTCATCCGTGATCCTGACAGTTTAAAAAGGCGGGACTCTGTTGGGGGAAAAGGTGATGTCATATTTTTGTGCACCAATCACATCACCGGTTCAGCTCAGCAACATTTCAATGAAAATGTGATGACAGTCGTGGGGGTGTTTGTTTATGTTACCAGGCACCATCCACACGGTCCAGTTGAAGCAGATTATCTGAGATTTTGAGTGTTAAACCCGTCCAGAACGTGTATGTGAGTAATAATTACAGCTGTAATTACTTACAGTTTGTTTGGAGCTACATCATATTTTGAAGTAAATCTCTGAGTTGTTTCCACAGAAAAAGAAGCTTTTCTTTCCACTTTTTAAAAGCTCAGTATGAAATTTGACTCGTGTGTGAAAATGGATCAAGTCAAAGATGGATGGAAACATGTTAACATCAACAAAAAAAAATAAATAGGTCAAAGCCATCAGGAGAGCAAAACCCGTCAGATCGTGGGCTGTTGAAATGTCAGCTACAGGTAGGATGTTTTTCTCTTTTTCCGAGAGAATGTCCACGGCTATTTCAGACCACATCCTGTAATTTCATCGTGGTTAAAATGCCGAAACGATGAGTTAAATTAGCGAGCACACTGAATATTTCATTTCCCAACTAACCCTGTAATGTTAATTGTGTCTGAATGGGGCTTAGGTTTTTTTTTCCAAACTTGAAATACTATTTAATGTTAAAGAGAAAAACTTTGTTTAGAACCAAGTTTTCAAGGACTTAAATGAGAAAATACATGCACGTTAGTAATGACCAGTAATTATAATACAAAAGGATAAAACAGTCTGACAGCTTGCTCAAATAAGTCAAATTCAGCAGCTCATGAATTAAAAATTATTGTCAGTATATTAAATGTTACGGCAAAGTCAAACTGAAGCCAAAGCACTGAGATACTGATGGTTAAATAAGAGGCACTTAACATACAGTATAGACACCACATGTATTTGTAATTATGTATCAACAGTACTCACATCATTGTCCATGTACTTCAGTAAAGGTGAGTTGCACACACGGTAGACCTGGTCCTCATCCTGCTCGTCGTAGCCCTGCAGTAACGTCTCCATGGCAATGCAATCTTCGCTTCCGCTGTAGCCGGGCAGACTGATGGGACACCAAGCAGCACTTCATGTAATGAACCTCTGTTTAAGTGTGACACCATGAACCACGTAAAGCTAATGTTGAGTGTAGTAAAACGTACCTGTAACTTTCTCTGACACATTTATCAGCTGCTACGTAGTCCCCTCTGTGAAGATGAATCAGCACTTGAGCAGTTGTTTTCTAAAGAAAAGACCAACATGTGTGATTAATACGCACTGAATAAATAATGTTTTATCTGTGTTGACGAGCTGCCATTCATAAGCGGACAGAGGTCAGGGGTAAGCTACAGAACAGCTGCTCAACATCTAGTAGGAACTCCTTAAAGTGCTTTACTAGCATTTTGTACATGATTAAAACATAATTAATCAGTTCTGCTGAGAGGAATCAACTAAACAGGCTGTATTCAACCTATATATCCTGCAGAGACACCACAACATAAAGTATATCTTCTATACCATAATTTAAATTCTGGCTGACTGCGGTGAAATAAGTTTGATTGAGGTGCGTAGAAATTTAATGGCATAAAAACAACCTTGAAGCACATGGGGAAGTTCTCGATCTCTTTGTACATGTTCTTCTCTTTCTGAATAGCGACAGCTGCTTCATCCAACCTGGTTAGAAAGGCGAGAACAGAGTGAGGGATGACGAGGAGCAGGCACTAAACAGATAAACAACTTTGCGGTTGTTGTGTCCATTTGTCGCAGCAGCAGGTGAATCCAAAGATGAGATAATATGTTAATATGTTCCTGACTGGAATAGAAAACTGTGTCTTTAATTATGGGAAAGGTTGAATTGAGTTTTCTGAATAAAAGTAGCACAAAGAAAAGCTGTAACTGATCCAGTGTTTTGGCAGCACAGGTGATTAGCGTCGATGTCTCCTCCACCTCGACTTCATTTCCTTTACCTTCTTAACCTGACCAGAAGTCTGGAGGCTTTTCCCAGCAGTTCAACTGCCTGTCGCAGGCGGTCCTCGTTCTGCAGAGAGAAAACGTGGATAAACTCAACAATCAGCATCAGTTCAGTGATTCATTCAGTTTTTTGGTTTTTGCTGGAAGCTCAGTTTCACCTCAAACACGCCCGCTGCCTTCTGATACAGGTCCACAGCTTTCTCTAGATTTATAGGCTCTATCAGTCTGGGAAAAAAAGAAATAAGGTTTTAGATTAAACAAAAGTCAATTCTGTTGTTATACATTACTAGTATTACAGCATTACAACTATTAGATGTTTAACAAACAGTTTAATCTATGGTCAAACAGCAAACTTCCTTAAATGTGGAAAATAAGGTGTCATTTTTACTTTCCGGCCCGGTCCAGAGCCATGGCAGCTGTGTCAGGAGTCCCATTCTCCATGTACATCATACAGGCTTTCTCTATGTACTGGATGGCTTCTGGCATCTTCTTTTGCTCCTGTCGCAGTGCAAACACAGCAATGTCACAACTCTGCTGCAGACATTTAACCCGCATCCACCTGTTCAATGGGTCCAATCAATGTTTAAACTCACCTTCATCATCATACCCGCCTGTTCGATAGCCCTGAGGAAAAGGGAAGATAGTCGGAGTCAAACAAGTGTTTTATTTATGATTGCTGCTGATTTATTACTGCAGCTATAACACAAGATACTCACTTTGCAGCGTGGAAAAGCCTGCAGGGCACGTTAAGGAAATTACAGAACAAAACACAGCCGTGTCATACATGTCATGTCATGTCATGTCATGTAATATAACTGTGAACAGAGAGGATACGTCTTGTTTTCTGTGTGATATTCAGCCTCCTTCAGGTAGGCATCCTTCGCTTGATCATACTGCTTTGCATTCTTGAAGCACACAGCTGAAATCAGGACACAGAATGAGTCAGTTAGGAGTCAAACATGTTGATATTTTGTTGATATTAAAAGGTATAATGTTGATTTTAGTGTACCTGCTTTGGCGTACTCTGATGCAGCACTGTCAAAATCAGGCTTCCACTTTGTCAGACTCGTCTTTAGGCTACAAAAACAAGATGACGAGCAAATTATTGAACATCTAAAGCAGCTAAATGATCATTTTAATGACGATTACAGGAGAAGACACCATTACGGCTCGTTTATAGTCTATTAAATCCACATGTAAAGAGCTGATAATATAAAAATAGTGCTAATTTACGGCGCATAAAGCTGGATGTGAACGCAACAGTGGCCTTTACAGCTAGCTAACGTCAATAAACTGACATTTCCTGAGCCGAAAATAATATTTATAATCGTGACTCACCATTTTTCAGCTTTAGCCATGTGCTCATGAGCTTCGTTTATCTTCTGAGCAGCCATGTCCCTGGTTAATCTGGTGATATGTGGTGATTTTGATGCAGTTTAATCGCTCTGTTTGCTGCTTCGTCGATGTTTGGATTAGCAGGAACTCCTGCTCGAGCGCGACGTCATCCAATGTCGCAGGCTACGGCAGCCGCCGAGGATCAAATACAGCCGCAATGCGAAAGCGCGAAGGCAAAAAGAAACTCAGCCTTCGTTTAGTATTAACTGTGATTTATGATTTTAGGTTATATAAATAAATCTGTTTGACACAATATGTCAAGAACATTACCTGTGCCGTAATCAGAATCAGGTTAATTTATTAGGAATTTGTCCTGGTGCATAACAAACATTAAAATCAGGTATTGAAAAATATAAACAATATAAATGTATGTACAATATGTGTTAAAATGAAAAGAGCTGCACAGTTTGTGCAGGAATATACAACCAGATAGGGTGCAAAGGTTCACAGAGGTATGCAGAATATTTAAAATGTGCAAGATATTAACCAAAATGAGGTAATCCAACAGATAATAAATTACATTAATGTAACGTGTAGGTCTGGGTGGGTGGATGGTGAGAGTCAGTGACAGAGGGGGACTCATGCCTTGTTGAAGAGGCCAGAGACAGATGGGAAAAAACTGTTCTTTTGGTCCTGATGGAGGGGAATATCTCCTACTGTATAAACCACTGACAGTATAAAGAATGGACAGCGTATCCGTGACGTCACCCACAAGTTTCCAAAGCTCAAAATATGCAGCGCTGGCTGCCACCATGTTGGTGCCACTCCCAGCAAAGACGGTGGATCATCAGCAGACCTGAGGCAGGTTGAATGACAGCTGTTTGCTCAAACAAACCATCTGTAACGACACCCACATGCCAATGAAAGCAACCTGCAAATGTTTAATTTTGATACAAAGGCTTAAAGGTACAGTGTGTAGAATTTAGTTGCATTTAGTGGTCCAATCACTGCATTGTAATCTCCTCACATCACCCTCACCTTCCTAATGTAAAGGAGAAACAACACTTTAAGGACCCTGTTTAGAGTCAGTATTTAGTTTGTCTGTTCTGGACTACTGTATAAATAAGGTGTTTCAACATGACGGCCTCTATGAAAGGGGACCCTCTCCCACTGTAGATATAAAAGGATATTTTTTAAGTAACAGACATAAAAAGATTCTTATTTTCAGGTGATTATACATGCATCAAAACATAGTTATGAATATTATATTCCATGTTTGCCTTATTCTGAAAATAGAGGCCCCAAATCTTACACACTGTACCTTTAATCTCTCTGTGCATATTTAATTTAGATTTATCTCAGGTTAATTTTAACGTATGGCTACTGTGTTGTAGATTGATTTCTAATGTATGTTTAATGTATGTTTGCATGCTGCTACTGGATGCTTGAATTTCCCTCGGGATTAATACAGTATCTATCTATCTATCTATCTATCTATCTATCTATCTCACACTCCTAATTATACATAACTTTAAGCCTTCATATTATCTGAACAGCTGAGTTCTATAAAAATTCACCCTCAGTACAGTTGTCATGAACGGGGAAATTAGCTATAGAGACCAAAACTGTTTTTTGTACCAGGCTGTAAACATGTTTATTTCTGCTGTGAAGTTGGACATTTTAACATGGGGACTTATGGAGACTGACTCATATTGTAGCCAGCCTCAAACTGCCGCTCGAGGAGTTACAGTTTTTGGCCCTTTTGCATTGGCTTCATTTCCCAGACAGGGAAGCTTAGAGAAAATATAAGAAATAAAATGTAGGAATGCATGGCCGCTTAGGGCTTCCGTACATACGCTAATAAATATATACTTATGAATATTATATTCAATTTAGGAGATTTATTCTGCCAGTATATTAATAAATTCCACACACTGGACCTTTAAATCACTATATTTGTTTCAGATAAATAATAATTATAATTATATATTATATTATATTATTTATGGAGAGGCGGCGGAAGCGGAAACGTGTCATAGTGCGGTCAATGACGTCATGACGGCTCCGGTCTCTAATGGCTGAACAACAACAACTGTCGGCGAGTGACAAACTTTCACCAAACTTCCACCCAGACAGAAGAAAGTTGGAGATCTCTGACTGAGTCTGCTCCTGTGACAGTTCCCCGCCTGGTCGCCTGAGTGTTTCTTTGTGATTACAAATGTGGAGTCACTGATGGATCCCAGATATGACATACCGACGCGGAGGGCCGCCGGTGTCGGCGGGGGCTCCGCGAACTCGTCTCCCGCTCTGGGGTCTCAGTCGCGCCGCAGGAAGATGCCTCCCCGACCCGCTGATTTTAAACTTCAAATTATCATTATCGGCTCCCGTGGCGTTGGTAAAACCAGCATCATGGAGAGATTTACCGACGACACTTTCTGTGAAGCTTGCAAATCGACCGTAGGTGAGGACAGGAGGCGTTTACGGGAGTAAACTTTTTATTGACAGCTTTAGCCGGGCTCTGTCTACTTACTGGAGGAAAGACGCATAAACCACCACAGGCTGGACGTTTTACACCTTTTATCTCCTATTTTACGGTGTTACATGTCTAAACAGAGGCTACACTACTGACTGGAGCCAGCTAGCTGAAGCTAACGGCGACAATAACACTGTTTTAGCTCATAAACTGTGTTAGCTACTGGACTAAATAGCTGTGAAGTAACCAGATAAACACAAGTTTGAGGCTGGGAACAGTGTTTTTGGGTGGTTGTTGTAGTTTTTAGGCTGTCATAAGGAGTCCTAGTTGGGATTTTAAAGCTCAATACACACTTGGTAACCTTGATTACCTGGATAGCATGGCTCTGCAGCAGTCCCATTAATAATTAACTTATTGTTTGGTTTATTTAAATCAGGTTATAGTCTTATCCCAACCAGTACCATCTCAATTCAAGTCATTTTTTATATTTATACATAAACTGACACATTGCATATTTCTATATTGAAACACATTACCTATAACTGATTAATCTCTGTTGTTTTTAATGGAAAACATCAGTACCTGGTTATAGATGCTGCCATCTTTAATAGAAATAAACACACTTAATCTTAAATATGTGTAATTGGGTAAACAGTCCTGTGACCAAAACAACAGTCAGTCATAGTATCCAATCCCAAAATAGTCTCACACACACACACACACACACAAGCAGCTGCCATGGCACAGCTCCATTTTGTGCCCTGTCATTCCCGTGACACAGCTCGTCATTAATGTTGTTTGTTTGATCAAAGTTTGACTCTAAAGTCGCAGTTTATCTATCGTAGATGATCACTATGATTATGGACAGCTGACACAGATGTAACTGCCTTACTCATTCGATTAAAAACAAATATAACATGACTGTACGTGACCTTTTAATGCAACTTAGAGCCAAACATCACAGGAAATGCCTTTACTTGTATGTGTCCACATGTGTCTCTTTCTGATTTCCTTCGTAGGAGTTGACTTCAAAATCAAGACCGTGGAGCTGAGAGGGAAGAAGATCAGACTACAGATCTGGTGAGTAACTGGACAGAAGTTTCCAGTTCCTTTTCTCCTCTGCATGGTGCATTTCCTCCGTCTGTCCTAACACCCTGCAGGCTGCTCTTAACAGAAACTACAGGTGACTTACGGGGTGCTGGGTAGGTAATGCATGTGCAAATTAGATTTCCTAAAAAAAAAAACTGCTGCATGTTTGTCAACCATTAACATGCAATATGTTTGGGGTTTTTTTTAATCATGAAGCCCACATTAAAAAAAACCTGTAGCTTCAGCGGGAACATAACTATAACTTCATGTGGAGCAGCACATGATCGTACTCATCGTGTTATTCTTGGTTACCTCATGTATTATTGTTGTTACCATTACATTTAGCACCCCCCCTAATTTGTACACACATGTGAAAACACACAAAACACACACAATAACTAAAAAACGAATATTATTACACCCGATCCCTCCTCATCAGTGTTTAAATCTGATTCTTTTGCAGTTACATTGAGTCATTTACGCTTTTATCCAAAGTGACTTAGAAAAAAGGGAAACAATCAAGCTACAGTGTGACAAGGACATGTTAGTGCATCAATAAGTACTGTGACAGTTGTAGAGGGGGATAGATTTATCATGTCCAGTTGTTGGTAGTGTTGGAGAGGAGCTCCTCTCTGAAGAGCTGGAGGTCTTCAGGAGGTTTTTGAAGGTAGAGAGGGACGCCCCTGATCTGGCAGGAAGTGGTAGGACGCTCCACCGGGTGGCAGAGCCAGGCGTCGTTCATTGAAGGAGGTAACATTTGTCTGTATGAGGACAGTTAGATGTTAAAATGAAATAAAACCAAGGCAGAGAGGGGCAAAACACTTTGCTAACATTGTAGAAACATTATTTAAACCCTGGCAGGTTTGTGAATGTGAGGTCAGTAAGGGATCATGCCTTTGTAGCTGCACTAGAAACAGCTTCTGGTTGGTCGGGACAGCATGAACCTCTGTGTACGACATCCTGCTGAAAGACAAATGTCAGGCCAGCGTCACTGTAGGTATATGTGTGTGCTTGAATTTAAATAGTTACTGGAAACTACACTGTACACTAAAGACAAACCCATTTTAAAGTGATTTTCCATCTGCACTAATCTGACACAACTACAGAAATGATTGTCATAGTCCAAAATTAGCACTAGCAGCCTTCACAGATTCTTCTAAACGTACTGTACTAGTTAGATTTAATTTGATTTCACTTTATTATCAGATTTCTCTGAAGGAGAAGATAAACTAACTAATACACCCTTATCAATCGGTGATACGTTAAAGTGTGGTAGTACTTGGCCACCGGAGTCAGACAGTGTTATTGTCACTTGATAATCAGAATACATTTTTGTTTCACTTCATTGTTCTAATATACCGTTTGAATTATAAAAAGCACAGATGTGGGCAGTGATTCAGAGATCTTGAACCAACAGTATGAGGTTCCCCAGTAACAGGGAGGAAGTTCTTTCAGTGGTTTGATTCTATTAAGCGTCTACATGTCTTGTGACTTTAACTAGGCCTTAATTACATTTTGAAAACATCTAGTGTTTCTGTGTAATGACTGAAAAACTGCCACAAATTACAGCAAGGAAAGCTTTTTTTTGAGTGTATGACTGCATTGGTTGTCCAAAACAGCGTAAATGTGGGAACTCCACTAACACATCTGTCCTGTCCACTAACGCCCCATCCACCCATCCCACCCTCACGTCCCATCCACCCTTTCACCACGTCTCGTTTCATTCCCGTTCACCTGCCTGCCGTCGACCTGTCGGTTCGCGGTGGCCGTCCTCAGTGTGTCTCGTCTCTCACGTTGAACTGCTCACATCAAGCTTCATCATTGCCACGCCCTAACCCTGCCACTGTGCTGCTGTGTCTCTGTCCGCTCTTCTGCTCATAAGCCTGACTGTGACTCACATGGGGAACGGGGAGAGACTAGCTGGCTGAAGGTACAGTAACCCTGCACTATGAGTGCAGCTCAAACTGCTTATCATGCTGATAAACTAGTGTCAAATGTATGAGATGAATCATGATCTCAAATGAATCCACTCATGCATTTAAAAATGTGTTTGCAACTTTACTGTTTTACAATGAAGAGTTCATTTCCAAAATGCAATATGATAAGTTCAGTTTAATGGGTGAATAAGTCTAATATATACATATAATATATACCTAGAATTTTAATTAGTTAATAGTAACACTTGAAGCATTTATAAGCAACATAAAAACATTTAATAAATATTTTCTAACACTTTAATGTAGCTGTAAGCAGATATAACGACATTTTAAGTGTTTATAAATCTTATATATAAAATAAAACTATAACCTCACCACTGAAGACATATTTTACATATAACTGTGTTATTATATCATCATTAGCGGGCTCAACACAAACCTTTTAAAGTGGTTGCCAGGCCGGCAGCTATTCGGCAGCTTCTGGTCGCCAAAACTGAAAATATGGTTACCATTTTTAACTTTTAACTGAACATTGTTTGTGTGTTATCTGATACTATACAGAATTTGAATAATTTGTCAACCCCCACATCCTGTAATACAAAATTCCAGCAGTGCAGCTGTTGTCATATTCTTCCCAGATCCCTGAAAGATGTATCGAACACGAGTAAACGCATCGAAGCGTGTGCTGTGTCTTCTGATTCTGGTTCCAGGTCCAACAGCCGTATTTAACTATCGTTAAAAACGTTCTTGTTTAGGGGGGCGCCTCCTGCTGTTTGCTGTCACTGTTTCTTAAATGTTAAAGAGGCCAAGAATTGGCTGCAGATTTCTTAAAATGTTTTCTAATAACAACCTGGCAACCATTACTGTCAAGCTCTGGATTATCTGTTCACAGACCAGCTTCCACCTACGATCCACTGCAGATTATTAAACACTTCTATTTGCTTACAGCTACATTATGTGTTGTAAACATTCATGAAATGTTTAAATACTGCTTATAAATGCTAAATATGGAGAGTTAAAGGAAAGAATTAACTTTGGACATTGGATGTCGTCAAATTTTAAATGTTTCATTTTGGAGCCAAACTCTTCAGATCTCAAAGAAACCAGATTTAGCAAAGAATGATTCAGTGTTTTACAATAAATGATACTGTCCTATATATACAGTTCTTACCAAATAAATTAAAGACATTTATTTAAATAATAAATTATATATGAATATATTGTTGTTGTTAATATATGAATATATATTATAGTGTTGATTGATTTCATTGATTTGTTGATTGATTGATCTTGTTTGATCTCTATTAGTCATAATCGTCTTTATTGAATGAAAAATTACTTGAATCAAATCAACCAATCAGCTGTTTGATATTCGGAGAGGTCTCGGTGACCCCGCACTCACTGCGCAGACTTTTAATTACATTTGATTTCATTCATTTTCATCCAGGGACACTGCAGGCCAGGAGAGGTTCAACAGCATCACATCAGCCTACTACAGAAGTGCCAAGGGGATCGTGCTCGTGTACGATATCACAAAGCAGGAGACCTTTGACGACCTGCCCAAGTGGATGAAAATGATAGACAAGGTAGGAAAACACTCTTCTCTGTGTTCTTCTGTTGTTATTATATGCCCGGCATGTCAGATAGTGTGTTACAACCCTACTATAACTACCATAAACTACGATACAAATATACTCCTGTACAGTGAAAAGACAATCCTTAAGCTGTGTTCAGGCAGGATCAGGCGCTGTGGGCTGCTGAGGGTGTGTCTGTATGTGTTGAAGGTAATCGCTGTGAAAGGTATCAGAGTTTAGTCCATGAATCCACCTGGATAGTCTCAGTGTCAGAGACATTTCAGACTGTAGAGAGCAGCCAACACAGTACTCACACTCAGACGAATGTAAAAACCTGCGTCTTTGCCACAGCCCCTGGATCCTGTCTGAATCCGGCCTCTGCCATGCAGGCGCTGAGGTTTAAGGCCAGTCCAGCCATACACCCCCTGACAAGCACCCTTCAGTTCTTTTTCTTTAATCTCACCAGTTCCAGCTGCAGTTACATGAACCCGAGTGTCACTTTGCTGAAACACTTTGTTACAGTTATAGCTCAGAGAGTTTGAGAACTCTGCCGATCAAACATCACATAAATAATGTCCCGTAAGGATGACAGAACTTGCCTCCCAAGTGGCTTGAATTTATTCATTTTGAAGGGGGTTGTACATGTGTGTACATCAGGATTTAATATTTATATAAAGTCCCACCTTACCATCACACAGAACAGGAAAATTATGCCCTCACAGTCCTTTCTACTGTAGCTTTATAGGTACATTATCTAGAATTTAACTTTTCGGGTATTCGGGAATTCAGTTTCCCAAAACATGAATGAATGTGAAGTTAATTTGTAAGAAAATGTCACTGTCTCTCGTTTGCTGTACTATAGAGCCGGTTTTTACAGTGACAGTGTGCTGATTTAATCGCAGTAATCTGGTTTGACTTTAATGAAATGGGAGCCTGATGATGTCCTGACGTGTCTCCTCTCTGCTTTCTGTTTTGTGTCAGTACGCCTCAGAGGAAGCAGAGCTTCTGCTGGTCGGGAACAAGCTGGACTGTGAGACTGATCGTATCATCTCCAGACAGCAGGGAGAGCGAGTACGTCCAACACACACATCACAAAACCACATGTTCACTGTCTTTACATTAGTACAGACCAAAAAAATCTAAAAGAAGAGGCAGCAGTACAAACAGTAGATGTATTCATGTGTGTTATTAGCAACATTTTGGCAGTTCAGTCACAAAATAAACAGAAAAATAAATAAAACAATCCTAAATAATGCAGAATGTCGAGCAGACGCTGATAACACTGATGCCCTCCTCCAGAAAATAACGTGCAGCATCCAGAGGAGGCTTTGTCATGTAGTTTCCAGTTGTTAGAGAGGTTTATTCTGTGTTGTTCAGTTTGATTTCTGCTCCTATGTGGTGATTCATTTGTTTTCATTTAGCTAATTTTACTGTTTGTGTTGCAGTTTTCCTCTCGAATAAGTGGAATGCGCTTCTGCGAAGCTAGTGCCAAGGATAATTTCAACGTGGACGAGATCTTCCTGAAGCTTGTGGATGACATCCTTAGCAAGGTTGGTGTGTTATCAGTACAACTTTTATTTTTCTGATGATACTATATTAGTCACATGTTTATTTTTTACCATAAAAACACAACATTAACTGACATTTATAGTCTGAGTTTCTTAGATTTGGTTAATTAATTAAATATGCACTGAAATATGCACTAATTGAAATGAATGGCAAGTGAAAACTTGCTTTGTACAGTCATTATTACATCTGAAGTTGATACAATACTGTTTTAATACCAGTAAATTCAACACTTTTATTTGATATAATCAGAATGCTACAATTCTTGATTCCTTGTTTTATCTCTTCTCTACAAATTGAGGTGTATTCAGTCGTTGCACTCAATAAGTCACTGTGGACGTCGAGTTTTTGCTTCAGAGCATTAACCCCCGTGTGTTCTGACTTGTCCCTGATACAACAGATGCCTCTGGAAGTTCCCAACAGGGAGCTTTCCAACAGCGTCCTGTCTCTGCAGCCTGAACCGGAAGTGCCTCCGGAGTTGCCGCCTCCTCGCATGCGCTGTTGCTGAGAGTTGCCGAGTGGTCCCCCCACCCCACCCCACCCAACCCCTCCACATCCTACACACAGTCACACACACATACACACACACACACACACACACACACACACACACACACACAGTTTCAGCTCGCACATGCAGAGTACCAGTCTGACCACCAGGGGGCAGCAAACAGCAGCAGTTTGGAGTTATTGACGGCTGATGTAAGATGCATGGACTCTCCTAACAAGTAGTATTATCTTCCCCTGTTCCTTCTCCTGTTTTGTAACTGTACACTAACACTTAGGCCTGGTGAATCACACACGTGTACCACCCTTCTGTCTACACTTGACCCCCAGACTACCTCATTCCCCGGACCGATTAGGCTAGCTGTGCCCCCGCAGGTGCCTTCGAGGTAGAGAGCCCTCTAGTAGCAGTTGCACATTTACAAGGAGGGGGGATAACTGAGGGCCTTACAGCTTGTTCTCTTCCTGGTTTCTTTTTAAAAAACACATATTGTACACTAAGTTTGACGTCGTTCGAGTTGCCCCTTGACGGTCTGGTATCTCTGCATTATCTTAGCTTACAGAAAAGGGATAACAACATCTCACATCTCTTCGGCTTAGTTTAAATTCTGGGTTTAGGTACAGTAAGTAGTTTTATATTCTTATTAATATTGCCAAGTGAGGAGTTAACTTGAGGTAAACAAAAAGCACATGATGTACATACGTGTGTTGCTGTAATGACTGGACAAGGTGCAGATTTTTGTAGCCAGCAGTAGGCGGTTGCGCGGTGGTGACCATATCAGTTTGTATTCCTTTGCCTTAAGGTATTAAAAGCGGCTGGAGCGACTCATTTCACATTTGTATAAATTGTTTTGCACTACAATCCATCTTACCTAGTTAGGCTGACACGCAGAGGAGGGAAGGACACGACTTGTAGTTTTAGCACTAGTGAAGATCAATGTTGCCTCGGTAGTGGCCGCTCTGAACTCTTTCCCTCGCCCCGGTGAAGTGGGATGTTGACACAAGGAGAGATGGGTAATGTAGTCTTTAAGGGATTGGTGTTTTCACAGGGGCATTCTCCATGTGTGTTTGCTGGCTTTTTAGAGAGAGAGAGGAACATGAAATAACAAGTACACACACATGGTTTTAGCCTTTGTTTTGGTTTAGTTACTAACATAGTTTTTGATGTTTTTCCTCTGAATTCAGATACAGCTTAGAGAAGAAAGTTTGAGTCTCCCCTTTCTTTGGGTGGAAAAGTGCAGGAAAGGTTTGTTTTGTATTTGAATGACTCAGGAAACTTTGATCAGCTCATATCTGCTCATTTTGACAGGCTTTTATTTTAGAGTTTCATAACAAATAAATAAATAAAGAAACGTCTTTATAAAAATCCTGCTCGAAGGGAGACGTTTGTGTTTTTTAGACGAGTGCAGCAGTTTTTAATTTATGATTGGGCAGTTTGTTACAGACGTGTATAGAGATTTCTCATTACTTGCACATTTTTAAAAAAAGAAATTAGGCTATGCATGTTAAGCCCTCCTGTGTTCAGACATTAATAATCATTAATTCTTCCGTCTTTTTTCGTTAAATTAATGCAATATTAGCGATGTAGCACTGTGAGTGTTTCTGTTTTGTTCTTACACGTTGAAGTCTGACGGCGAGGAAGGACGAGCCCGCTCAAAGGACCTGATTTTAAAACTGACTCGCTTATTCGGTTAATTTTATTTTCTGTTGAAGGTTTTATGTTAATGTCGAGCTTCTGTGGACTTAAAATGGCACATTATGTATTCTCACAGATGAATAGTTTGATACCAAAAACAAACAAACACAGTCGCTGACATCCAAGCACATCTCACAATAAGATTATCAGCCAGCAAACGACGTGTGCGTACAAATTATCTGCGACTTTATCAGTTGTGTTTTGGAATAAATAAACTTGATTTTGTTATTTTGGAATCAAACCGTTCATTTGTCCTTTGACTTTTTTGCATTTGGCACTAACCCTGTGGTCTTTGTTTTAATAGTCAAGCCTTATAATACTCAGTGTTTCAAATATACATTTTAAAAAAAATTAGCTTTTCTTTGAAATGTGTATCCTTTAAAGATGGAAGACTGTACTTTGTATTAAACCTGTTCTACGTCTTTGAAAAGTTTTGGCATGTTTAAAAGCAGATTTGTGGTATTTATAACTTGTGGCATTCTTGAACTAATGAAATGCAATTAAAGATATCTATATTTATTACCAGATCATGGTCTTCATTTTACTGTGGGGTCCTTTAAGATAAAAAAATTATAACTAACTTCTTTTTTTATTTTTAAACTGAGTTTTTCACACAGAAAACATACAAATAAAAATGGTTACGACCACAACAAATAGTATATAAGTGTATCATACAACAAAATATTAGTTAAAGATGTTAAGTAAAATAATAATAAATAAAACTAAATAAAGAGGCAGCAGTGGTGATGATCTTCAAGTTAATACAACATTCTCATCCTCCAAAAATTCCTGAAAAGGTTTGTTTACTTTAATAAACAGATTTTTTTTTGTTTCTTTGTTTATTGAGTTTTCAAACGTATAATTCAGTTATAACAAACAACAACACACGACACACTTTCCATGCTTTTAATCTGTTTTTGGATGATTCCTTTTCACGAGACACCGATCAAACATACTAGACCCCTTTTTATTCAAATTTGTAATGATTATGTTTTCAACATTTGTCAAAGGTCATTTTGAAAAAAGACAAATTATTTGCTCAAAAGAAATAATAACGTCCAATAACTGGTTAGTGACATCTCCACATACTATAGTGGTTAGTCTATTAAAGAAAAAAAAACGTCTTCCAAAGATGATTTTGTTTTCTTTCTTCATTTTTAGTTCTTTAACAAACAATTATGAAATTGAAATAATCTTAAAGGTGGAGACAAAAACGTACCACCTGTTTAGATTCCCTGCACACATCACTTCTTCCTGGTCTAAAATCATTGTTTCCCCATATGGAAGAAAAACAAAATAGAGCAGAGAAAATGATAATTTACTTAATTTTAATGCAGTTTGTTTAACTATAGAGGTTCAAATCAATGAAAGGTTCTGATTTTGACTTTCCACAGGTAGAGGTGAGTGTTGGTCTCTCCTGAATCCATCTTTGTCAAGGTGTCGTAGCCAATTGTGTGTGTGTGTGTGTGTGTGTGTGTCATTAGGGCATGCGCACCAAAGCGTGTCAGACCTGGTCCCAGAGAAAACAAGGGGTGTGCTTGGGTGCTCGTGAGGAGGCAGCAGCGCATGCGCCCCGCAGAAAATCACGGGCGTCGAGCCTCACACCGCAGCGATTGCAGATCTTACATGCCAGATAGGAGGGAGTGGGAAGGGGGTACAGAGAGCGAGAGCGAGAGAGAGAGACACGGGGCCCCCATGAAGACACACACAGCCCCGGTGTAAGAAGAAGGATGGAGACCCGATCTGCGGAAGAAGAAGAGGGCTGATGCGCGTCCTTTCTTTCCAACTTATCCGAGCCCTGTCTGCAGATGCAACCTGTCTGTCATCCCGGTAATCCCTTTTTTTTAGTGCAGCGTTTCCTCCAAAAGAGGACTACGATGACAACCTGGTGAATGCAAACGAGATGGAGTAAAAAGATCCAGCACAACGCAGGATGCGCATCCCCAACCCGACAAGGAAGAAGGTGAAGCAACCTGGCTGTTTTTCTGGTGTCGCATGTCAGAGGTTTTCCGCGGTGTTGTGGATTGATCGTTTCCTTCTTCATCACCATCGCCCTCCTCCTCCTGCTCCTGCTCCTGCCGGTGTCGGTGTATAATGGAGAGCTCCAATGGCTCTGGCAGCGACACCAAACCGCAGAACCACCAGTTGGAGAAGAAGAGACTGAACCGAGCGCCTTCCCCGGCCAGACCTTTCCTCAAGGATGTGCACTCCCGCTCCACCAAACCACCTGCCATCGTACCGAAATCACCCAAACTCAGCAAGCAGCAGCAGCAGCAGCAGCAGGCTGCCACACTGCCCTCCTTGGCCCATCCGAACCGCAGCTCCAGACGCAACACGACCGGATCAAAAGAGAAACTAGCCTCGGTGAAAAGTAACACCAAGTCATCTGTGGTGAAAAAGCCCACAAAGGTGACCCAACATGCAGCAGCCGAACCCAAAACCGCCAGCATCAAACCGGACAGCACCAGCAGTCCGATCCTCGCCAAAAGCAAGAAGGGGAAACTAGCCTCGGGGTCCCCGGGGCCTCCCAGCCATGGATCTCCCATCCGTGTACCGACCGGAGCGCCCCTCGGCCGGGTCACCCAAACCGACAGCAGCTCGGACCTGTCAGACTGCCCGTCCGAGCCGCTGTCGGATGAGCAGAGGCTGGCACCGGCCGCTAGTAGCGACGCCGAGTCCGGTACCGGCTCCAGTGATCGGGATCAGCTGGGAGCAGATAATCCGCTGCGGGCTGAAGCGACCGGAGCCGCTGCTGAAGCTCCGTTGCGCACAACCGAGGCTTCCTCCGCCAAGGGAAGCATGTCTCAGGCTCAGCCCGCTCCGGGGACGCACGGGGAGAAACACAAACCATCATCCAGCGCACAATCCAGACTGCCAGGCACCAAGGATGTAACCGAGGAGGACCTGCTGCGGGAGGTTGAAGATCTGAGATCTGAAAACGACTACCTCAAGGTATGTTCACAAGTCTGAGTGCAGAGAAACGTGTCTACTGATGAATCCACATTTTAATCACCTGATTAAGAGGACAGTCCACCTGCTTTTTAAGTGTCCTTGAGCAACTTCCACCTGCTCACTAATTAAAATCCTAATCTGAATGTATAAATTATTATAATCTGAATTTCCTTTAATGCCCAGCTGCTGTCATCCCAATGAAGTCGACTCTCCATCCATCTCCATCATGTCGTCTTTTTTAACCTTCCCGGGGCTTCCCTGTGGATTTGACCTTTTATTGATGGGAGTTTTATTAATAGTGGCTTCACCCTCATGTGTCCTCACTTTTTGTTTTTTATATATATCATTGCTGTCAAGTCATCAAAGTCAGTTTTGACAGAAAGACTCAACATTTCGTCTGCTACATTTGGTACACAGAGAGTCTCCATGTGAACAGATTGTCCTCAGGGATGCACTGTGGTCCTTTAATCAGCGTTCATTGTGTTTTTTTTTACATTTTGCATGAAGAAAGCAGCCTGAAAATATCATGCAGGATCCCCCCTCCCCCCTTTTCTTTAAGTAGGCTATCCCCCAGAAGTTGGGGAGGGGAGGCAAACAGATAATGCGGCAAACAATCTTGCAGTTTTCCCTTTTTTTGATGGTTTATTTGCATGTTTCTCTGAGTATTATTTCAAACTTGATCATGCATGTCTCTCTCTCTCTCTCTCTCTCTCTGGCTCATTGGAAACACAAGAGAGTTAATCAGCTTTACTGGCTCTGGCTGTAATGGCTTTATCCCACAGGACTTGATAACAGTCAGATGTCCCATGTGTGCTGGGTTCAAACACCCTCCTGCCTGCCTGACTGTCAGTCCGCCAGCTGGGACTCTCTCTCTCTGTCTTCCACCTCCCCCACCATCCCACCACCATGCCCCAAAATGTCTGGGAGTCCCCCACTGACGCTGCTCATGCACAAATCATCACATTTATTCTAAATATTTCAGAGTATTTTTGCGTTGTTTGCATGACGGGAAGCGAGACAGAAAAGATGACAAAGGTCATGAGGGTGATTTCAGTCTGTGTTATCATGTTTACATACAGAAAAAACACCAAGAAGCTGATTTTTAGAGCTGCAGAGATTAATCGACAGCTGTTCTGATAATCAGTAAATCAATCTGAGTCATTGTTAAAGCGAAATTGTGAAACATTTGCCAAGTTTTCTATTTTTAATATAATTTCAAATGAAATATCTTTGAGTTTTTAACGTCAGTTGGACAAAACAAAACATTTCAGTATGTCACTGTTAAATCTGGGAGCCTGTAAAAGACGTTTTAAACCGTTTTTTTTTTTTTTTATGTTTAGTTGATGAAACGACAAACGCAGCCCTAAATATTTTAATCTTCATTTAATCTGCTGAATATTTCTTTAACTTTCCTGAAAATTGTGAAAATGTCCCTCGCAACTTCCCAGAGCCCAAGATGACGTCTTCAAAAAGCTTGTTTAAAACTCAAAAGATAAATGTAAATTTCCTGTTATAAAAAACAAAGAAAAGCAAATTCAAATTATTTTATTTTAATTATTGTTGCTTGAATTTTCTCTCAAACTCACCATTTAATTTCCATTAATTTCTTTAAAAGCCCGCGTCTACAGCTTCATTAACTGTGGTTGAGTTGATAGAGAGAAAACGTATTGTACATTTTTTAATATAATTTTGATAAGCGATTCATCGCTTGCAAAATTTTTCATGCAAAAAATTGGCAAAAAAATTGCTGGTTCAAAGTTTCTTTGACTTTAGGATTTTTGTTGATCGCTAAAAACAAACTATATAATGACGTCATCTTGAGCACATTTCTCAGACTATAAGACAAATTAATAATGAAAATAATCAATAGTTGTGGACTTTCCCACTTTCGTCCTGCTATGAATGAAATTGGAAAGTTCAGGAGCAAAATAATTAATTTTCTATTTAATCACAGCAGCTGCTGAGTAAAGATATCCACAGTTATCAACCTTAAAGAGACGGCTAAGCACCGGTGATGACACTCACAGAAACATCAGTGATATTGTCTACCTGCTCCCATGATGCTCTTCTGCCTCTGGCTCTGCTTTTAACCTGGCCAATCGATTGGACCGACCCTGTGCGAGGTCATTAGCTCTCTCCTCCGGGGGCCTTCCTCAGATAACAACAATGGGCTCTGCGCTTTTCCAAATGAGGATAGATTTAGTTTTCATTAATTGACACACTCCTCCCTTCAGCATCACTATTGCCTTTTTATCAGGTGCCAGTCAAACTGTTGGAATATTCTCAGGGGAAATCTAGCGAGCAAACTGATCTCTCAGGATGGAGCCAAACTTAAGACCTCCGAGGTTACTGAACAAACTGCCGTACTACGACGGATAAATCTTTCTCTTTTAACCTCCGTTCAAGGCCCGGGTTGTTTCATGTTGCTAGGAGATGGGTAATATGAATACATCCAATCCCAGAGATAAGATGCTTAGAGCCAGCCAGTGATGTTACATCATCAGCACTAAGAGTACATGAGGCATTACCGGCGCTCTTGTTATCATATGAAAGTATTAGCACAAAGGTATATTATGTTGCATCTCCTTTGTAATAGCATTTAAAGTTCTTTGGATTTATGTCGTTGAATTGGAGAAATTTAAGCACCTTACATAGTCCCTGTGTTAAAAAATGTGTCTCAGTGTTTGAGCAAACTGTAAACCACGTTACCTTTTTTTATGAAGCAGAACTTCCTGTTTAAATCTGATTAACATGAGAAATAAAAGTTATGTCAGGGACGTCCTCGTGGCCACATACAACAAAGACCTTTGTTACGTGTCATTGCCATGTCAAGTCGCTGTCAGTAAACACAAAAAAATGGCCGAAAATTTTTGTACTTTTCTGTTTTCAGCCGGCGTTACATCCGCTGATCTGTCTGTGAGCTGTGCCTCAATCATTTTTTGATGCTCCCGAGTGGCTGAACATTTGGTGACCTGCCTGTTGTGGAGAATTTTATTCATCAATGGTCAGTTCAGTCAGTGGAGAGAAAGTGCACAGGAGTCCAAGATGTCTTATGCTGAGAGGTTTATTGGAGTTTGATCAAGGAGAATGGAGGATTTATCAATACACCACCGCCTCAGTTCTGAAGAAGCTGTCCTCTCTGGCTCGTCTATGTGCCCTCGAGATAGTGACACGACTACTCCATGTCCATAACAGTCCACAAACAAGGAAATATGTTTACACTTAGTGGTCTGATATTGTTGTCAGGCTTCCACGTTATGTGCCTATCTGTTGTGAGTGAGACAACCCTATCCTCTGACCTTGGTTAGCATAGCAATGATCCGAATAACACAAACATAAAGCTGCTCTGTATCTCAACGAGAGAAGTTAGTGTCTTCACAACAATCTAAGGTTAGACTCCATCCCTGCAGTGACCTGAAGACATATGTTAGACTCTGTGTATCGCCCATATGTGGCATGCTCCCTCATCCCCTCATACCCCTGTCCTGTCCTCAAAGGGCAAACCTCAAGTTGAAACTTCTGCTTGAGGAATTATTAAACTCTAACGGGCAGATTGATTTGAAATGTAATGAGCACATTCATGCTCCCCGGAAGCTGAATATTTTACACTACATTAGCCTTCCTCCGGTGCCAACCTCGAGTAATTTTTTTAAATGCTACACAAGTATGAAAACACCCTTTTAATGATGATGATCCTGTGACGCCACCCGAAAGAAAAACTCTTTTAAACGCATTTCTGGTTGGGCTCAATGCCAAGTCTGTTATTTGTATGTTTCAGACTTAAACACTGAAGAAACTAAAGACCTTTTTTACACCAACACTGCTTCACAAACAGAGATTTTGTAGCTGCTAAACAGTATTTATCTTGTGTACCAACAGAAGTATTGTTGCTATATGTTTGGACTGTACATCAGCTTTTTGACCTTTACCTTTTCACTTGGTGTTGCAACTGTTGGATCAACATTATGATCGATTATCGTTGTGTACGAGTGGTATCAAACCCACGTTTCAGGCTGTGTATCCCCCCGTGTGTGTCTCTCAGGATGAAGTGGACGAGCTGCGGGCCGAGATGGAGGAGATGCGAGACAGCTACCTGGAGGAGGAGGTCTACCAGCTGCAGGAGCTTCGCAGGGAACTGGACCGCTCCAACAAGAACTGCCGCATCCTGCAATACCGCCTCCGAAAGGCCGAGCAGAAGAGCCTGCGGGTCGCACAGACTGGACACGTGGACGGAGAGCTGCTCCGTAGTCTGGAGCAAGACTTGAAGGTCTGTGAGAGCGTGTGTGTGTCAGTGTCTGGATGTATGTTTGTGTGGCTATTTTATATATTTTATATTTCTCAAGAATTATATCACTGTAACCTGTTAAACTTTTAAACCAGACATAAAAAGATATTAAAGCGCTCCACTGAACCCAGACTAATGAAATATAAATATATTTTTAACTGGGTTAGAAGTTACTTAAAGTGGTGACCCACAGCACTTTTTCAGTGTTGGTGAAAACCATGAAAAATAGAATAACTAGCCATTAATCCAACCGGAAAACTGAATTAATGTGGAGATACTTTTTTATTCCACTGCATTTAACAATTATTTTCATTATTAATTAATGTGTTGGAGGTTTTTTTGGATTTGTCCTGCTTAAAATGACAAAAGACCAAAGTGACATCTTAAAAAAATACTTTTTTTGCCTGATAGAGTCCAAAACTCAAATATATTCAGTTTACAATTACTGACTAATCCTTTCAGCACTACGCTGTTTTAATGTACTAGTCAGTTTAACTGTAAGTGACATGATTGTGGATTCATTTAGTGATTTTTAACACAGATATCTGCTTGATCTTTGAGTCTAACTCTGGTGTGTATGTACAGTCAGCTCCGTATTACGTGTTTGGACACTGACACAGTGTTTCTGTTGTTTTGGCTCTGTGCACTTGCACAGTGTTTTTGAAATAAAATAATTAATATGCTTTCAGTGCAGACTTTCAGCTTTAATTTAAGGGTACTGACGGCAATATTGGGCGAACGTTGCAGGAATTACAACCATTTTTATACATAAATCCACATTTCAGGGCACCAAAAGTAACTGGACAAATCAACTTAAATTAAAGCTGAAAGTCTGCACTGACTAGTTGTTTTATCCTGAATCCATTATGGTGGTTTACAGAGCCAAAAGAACAAAAATTGTGTCACTGTCCAAATATTCATGGAGCTGACTGCATGTGCGTTGGTGTTTAGATGTGAGCTCGTTTTGTATTATCTGTTTAAACTGTATCTGTCGCTCTGATCTCAGGTGGCCAAAGATGTGTCGGTGCGTTTGCACAACGAGTTGGAGAGCGTGGAGGATAAACGCAGCAGAGCCGAGGACGAGAACGAGCTGCTCAGACAAAAGATCATCGAGGTGGAGATCTCCAAACAGGCGCTGCACAACGAGCTGGAGAGGACCAAAGAGGTGAGGAGATAATAACGGAGGTGTTTTTAATACGGGGCAGTTGCAGGTCATGCACGCGAAGCTGCGTTTTTGTCTCAGCAGGTGCTAATTGTCTGAAAGTTCTCAGTTATACACTTAAATAACATCCTTTTGAGAGTGTGTTTGGGCCTAGTGGTGGATGAATGATGAGACTATTAGAGAGTGTTGAGAGTGAGTTGTGGTAGTCTTCAGAAAAACAGTGAAAGTGACAACTGTGGTGGATGTGATTATAAAAAATGAAGTTGTGGCTGTGCTGTCTGCACAGGATAAATCTTCAGCCTAGCATGAGATGCTAGTAAGTGCTGTGGCCTCTTAACTACCTGCATCTAAACGAGGGGAAATCTCAGATGATGTGGTGCTATTTCAGATCAATGGTGATCACCGACCTGATCAGCAGGGTTGCTTCAGGGAATTAATTTCATTAATCACTCAACCCGCTCCGGGAAAGCCCCTTTCAGAACAATTGCTCGGTGCAATCAGGCACCTTTAGTCTAACTAGTGTTATTTTTAAGGCCTTACAACATTAAAACATGTCCCGATTTACAACTTAATACTGATATTCACATACAGAACTGCTCGATTTTACTTGACAATGCAACCCTCCGTCGACCTCGCAGCTGAGGTGTATTTACAAGGTAACCTCCAGGGCAAAAAGAAATCCCAGTCAGTTCCCATAAACGTTTCTCTGGATAGAAGTTCAACAACTTCCTCTCTTTCCTCCTCTGCAGAGATAAAAAGCTCACAAACATTTTTTGATTTCAGCAAATCAAGACCAGATCTATTACTGTAATTGTGTTTGAGCCGTGTGAACTGTTGTATGTTGGTTGTTTTTTGTGCTTTTTTTTAACTCCCTTTATTTGCAGGCTTAAGGCCCGTACATGTCTTAACTCCTCTCGGCATGTCATGTGTTGTTATTTTCAGAGTAAATCAGGATACTCAAATATTAACTGGGCATCATTTGGTGTCTCGGTCACACAGCAAAATAATTTAATGGTTATTGTTAGTGAAATTTTGAGCCTTACTAATGTAAAAAGAAAAACACAATTTTTCAGGGCACCAAGCAGCGTGCACCCCATGTACAAAGGCTGAGTCCTTACTGCAGCAGCGTTGGTTTGATTCACACACACGGCTCTTTGCTGCATGTCGTCCTCTCTCTCCGCCCACCTTCGTGTCTATCTTCAGCTGCAACTATCAAATAAAAAAAAGCAATACAAGCCCCCCCAAAAATTATAACAAAAAAAAAGGAAATTTTCACGTTTTGTCAGTTTTATTGTTTTTGCTTGCAATGTAGATGAATAAGCTTTGAGTTTTGGGACTACATCTCCCATCCTGCTGTGAGTGATGAAGTGTAATGTTACCATGGAGTCATAAAGGGAGTGATGGATAAACCTGAGCCTCATTTTAAGACTTGTTTGTTTATATTTTGTTAAACCTGAACCATAGAACGTTGTCATTCTTTATCTACTGGCAGTTGCTCTGTCACTGTGGATGTTCTGGTCTGTTCTGTTGGCTTGAATATCTGCATTGTGAAGACCTGACTGTTTTACTAATGCAACCTCCAGACTTTTGTCTATGAACTTTTGTGTCACCGTTACTCTCACGTTGCTCAGTATCAGCTTTGATAGCTGTGAAGTAATGTTCTTCTCACAGGTAATAAGATGAGCGGAGGCTATTCTCAGTGCCGCTCGGCTTAGACTAATCGATTTTGACAACGGCAGGTAACATGCCGTCAGGCAACGAAGAGAAAGTAGGCTAATACCAGACCAGTCAACACGGTGATGTGGCTGTCTTTTGGCTGCAGACACTGTTTCTGTTTTTGTGCCACAGTGACTCAACATGAACTCTTGTTGTGTACGTCTGGAGGTCTTCCACTGGTTTAAAATCTATATTCTGAGGAAGCGTATGACCTTAACTATCTGTGTTTGCAACATTGCTGTTGGTAAAGGCGTCTTATCAGCCTCAGACTGAGCTGCATGTGCTCGGATGAAGGCAGAAAATCCACGTCTGCTGTGTATGTGCTAATGCAGCAAACGCAAAACTCCAGTTTTTGTTGTCGCCGCTTGACGCTGGTGACCTTTTCAGATGAAAATGGGCGAACAGTAAGACTGAATGAGGAGATGTTTTTTTTAAAAATTTGCACAGCCGTTACAGTATTTGCGGCGGCTCCAGACGATACATAGAAACACAGGATGACACAGACTCTTGTAAGAGGAGAGGGAGGCTGAGACAGCGGCTGCTCCAAATGATTACAGATTTTTTTTTTTCTTGTGTTCCCCTGAGGTTTGTCCCAGAAAAACACAAGCTGTCTGGATCTGCACCTCGACGTTGCGTGACGCCATGTCCCCCCTCTACATCCCTTCTTATCAGAGGCATGCGTTTATAATGCAGCACCCCAATATTTTCATTTTTGATCACCGTGTTTGATCATTTTTAAAGCGAAACGCTTAAAGCACAGCATGTAATTGATTTATTCTTTTAATTACTGATAACAAGGGGATGAATTAGTGTTTGCAAACATTTAGTTAGGAATGAATCTGCCCTTTGCTCTTGTAGTCTCACAGATAAATCTCAGTAACAGAGGAGAGGAGGAGGAGGAGGAGGAGGAGGAGGAGGAGCACATTTTACTGATAAGAATGTTGTTCAACTGGACTGAAAAGTTGTTCCTTTTCCATTCAGCTCTAATTACACCTTGTAAATCGTGAGCCAGGCGCGATGTAACACAGTCACGAGTAGAAAATCCTTCACAATCCTTCGTTTTTTTATTCAAACCGAGGCGCCTGTGTCTTCTTTCGTTTGGTTAGCTAAGTGGTAACATACTTTAAGAATACAAACAAGCTCCGTCAGTTACTTTTGCTGTCAAATGTGGTGAAAGGGCAGCTGACCTCAGATAGTTCAGGTGTTCTCTGGCCTTTAAATGCCACCTCCTCGTGTCCCTGTGCCCGTTTTTTATCGAGGCTGCACAGTGTGACTCTGGCCCAGAGATTGGCACCCCTGTATGGATTAATCCAACAAGAAGGCCTGTTATAAAACTCTGATGGGAGGGGAGAGAGAGAAAAGACAAAGAGGCAGAGTGGCAGAGAATGGCTGTAATCTGATGGCTGTAGGTCCTGTCCGCCTGCGATAGGACCACAGCTCCACAGCTCACAGACCTGATATCAAACAGTCTAGGAGGGCTGCTCGACAGGACCATCTGTTGTTACAGTACCGGGCCGAGGAGCGAATCGCAGCAGCCGCTTTTGTGCGGTCAGTGTGACGGCGGACGGCGATTGGTGGAGAGATTTTTCATTCCCCTGACATTTGAAGAAAGGCCCGCTGATACGAGTAATGAAATGGAACTAATGAAATGTCAACGCACATAACAGGAGCATCAGGTGATTTATTAGGTGCTCTCCGTCCCTGTGATAAGTTCATCTCTCATTACAGAAAATGATAATCCTTTGCGCCGTGCTTTTACTCCGTAGTGACTACCAGCTTTGTCTTGTGTCACATTTGTTGACTTATTGAAGCATTGATGACTCGACATCATGAGGTTAGAGCACAAGAAACAGCTGAAATCTGCACATTTTATGAGATATTTTGGAGGCACTCTCCCACAATGATGTGTCATGTTTATATTCAAGTAAGTTTGTGGTATCAGGCCACACAGACAGCGTTCATAGGGACTATTTCTTCAATTAAAAGTAGTTCCAATGAAAACTTTAAGGTCTGTGGATTATTGAGTAACTAGAATTTGTTTCTGGGAACCAACATTATTATTCAACTTTTTAAAAACAAATTTCTTCATAGGTACCGCAAACAAAATCCCAAAATTCCTCTGTTGGTTTGGAGTGGAGGCAGAAGTTAGTGGGGCTGCAGCTGATGGTCATTTCATCATTGAAACATTTTTGATTCATTTACATCACTTTTAAATTCCTGCTGTAATAATCGATTTATCATTTCAGTAATTTTCAGGCAGAAATGTTGAATATTTTCTTGATCCACCTTCTCATATTAGATTTGTTGCCTTTATGTTATAAAGATAAGATAAGATAGATTTTAACGATCCCACACTCTGATCACTGTGATATTCATATCACGAGATATTTATTGTGGATTGAATATCTTTTGGGTTAATCTGACAAAATGAGCAATTCAAGACCCCGCCTTGAACTCTTGATGGGCACTGACATTTTCCAGAATAAACAATTAATCCATTCATTGAAAATTATATATAATATAATATATATATTCTATAATACTCTAAAGATGCATTGATAATGAACATAATAGTTTGTTGCTGCCCTTAAACAGAGAAAAGTATCAAATCCTCGCATTTGAAATGCGGTCACCAGGGAAGCTTTTTGGCATTTTTCATAAAAAATGATGAATTGATTATTAAAAAAATTGCTGATTAAGCTATAAGTCGACTGACAGAATATAAATCAACTTGATGCTGGCCTAGCTTAGCATGAGGACTGGAAACAGTACCTGTAGTTCTACATTCAGTGTGTTTGGCAGTATGCAAAAATAGAAATGGAGGGTGTCTCCAACCTCAAGTCATTTGTTGTTGTCGTTGTTTCACGACTAGAAAGGTACGAGAGGGGAATGCCTGCATTGTCATGAACAATGTGAGTGAAAGTCACTGCAGACGTCGTTTGTTTGCATGTCAGAGCGGCCGCCTCGTCTCCTCTCTCACTTCTTTCTTTGAAAAATCTCCTGATCCTCCTCCTCTCATCTCTGCCTCTCACTTCTCCTTCATATCCTCTCCTCTCCTCTCCTCTGCTGTGGATCCCCTGTTGGAGGAGTGCGAATGAATCTCATTGACCTAGTTAATATCTTGTGTCTGACTCCACCAATGGAAAGGAGAGCAGACGTGAGGAGAGGAGTAGCGTAGAGACTCTGCTGTAAGTCGAAATCTGCTGCAGTGACACGAGTCCATATAAACCTTATCGTCACACAGCGGCCGTGCAGTTGCATTTACATAATTGACAGGAGGAGGCGAAGAATCATAAAATAACACTGTTCAGGTAGAGATCACTACAGGTAACACCTGTGTTGCTGTTGATTCCTGAAAAACTTGATGACAGTAATATGTTTTTCTCAAGTTTAATGAAGCAGCACCGATAACCTGAAGGCAAACCATCACTGACACAAAGCAAATAGGAAAATCATCATTTCTGTACGAAACCCTGGAGTGATGTGTTATAATTCTGAAGCGCGGCCCTTTGAAGTTTAAGACCTCGAAAAATGAGATTCCTCCTCCGTACGAACATACGAGTGTTTTAATTTACAGAAATATCAGATCTGACAGTTTATAATCATAAAACATCCTGAAGCATTTGCAGAAATCAAATTTCTTTAAATGCCTTGAGACAAAAACACATATTTAAAATCATCTTAAATCCAATCTTGAGAAGGAGTAAATATGTGATAACATGTTCAGTTACAGTCAGTATATCCTGAAGTTTAACAAATTTTGAGATAAAGCGATGATTTATGGAATCAAACAACATAGCGGGATCCAGAAACATTATTATGTCATTGACTGGTGCAAGTTCAGAGTTGCTGCCACCTTTTAAGCTCCCTTTGTGGTTATATTTATAGTTAAAATAGGAAATAAAATACCCATCAATGCAAAGATCCTGCAGCTTTTCTCTGATCTGATAAATTAACCCTGACATAATAGATGTTTTGGAGCATGCATCAATTTAATCTGCTGCAGGAAGATGAAATACAAGAGCGTGACACCAAGTCAGAATACAGGAGTGATCGTCAAACACAGGAAGAATACAGTTGAACACGTATAAGCCACGCGAGCTATGCTCAAAGTCCAGTCCAGTTCTAATCTGTGAATCTCTGATGTCCGTACAAAATTTCATGGCAGTCCATCCCGTAGTTGCTGATATATTTCAGGCTGGATCAAAGTGGTTAAGTAACCAACAGACGGACAGACTGCCACGTCGCTAACATGGCTAAACAGTATTATCTCATCGCCCCGCGGTACGCCGCTCAGCTTAACCTAGATCTGAAAACAGCAGAACATACACAGAGCCCATCCGAGGTTGGTTCCTGGTCACTTCTCCACTCCAACAAATTGTATTAGCAGTTATATTTAGGGAGGTTGACAGAAGCTTGGCAGGCTGTAAGTCAGACTGAGTCATTGTGCTACTCGCCTCCCCCCCAAACACAAGGAACAGACAGGCCATCAGAAAAATAGAGCTCCCAGTAGTATGTTGGGAGGCCATAGCCTTGAGTGAAATATAGTTTTTGGCTTTGCTAAAGGTTGTGAGAGCGGGAAGATGTCTGTTTTAATCTGAGTTATGCAGCCGAGTTTTATAGTGTATGAGAAAATGTTTTATAATCACTATTAATTATCGATATTTCTATGAATCAAATGACTGTGTGTGATATCAAAGGGGTCACATGTAGACAGAGAAAATGATCACCCAACTCTCACAAATGGCAAAAAATGGAAAAATTATTATTAAGTGTTTAGCTATAAAGAGCCACATACCTTTTCTCAGGTGTTGGAGGAGTGAATCTTGGACAGAAACCTGACTCTAAATAGTTTATTGTTTGCTCACGTTAGCTGTTACTTCCTTAGGTGAGTTAATATTGTAAGTAGGGCTGGAACTAACAAATGTTTATTAAATAATACTAAATAATCCACTAAAGAGTTTTCTGAATTTTTAGTTATTTAGGTTTAAGGTAACTTTTAAATTGCTCGTTTAGTCCAAACAACTCTTCAAAAACCAAAGAAATTAAATTTGATGAAGAATTTTGGCATTTTTCATTAAACTTGACTGTATTAATCAGTTAAATTTGTTCAACCTTCAACCGATCATTTTATCTCTTTTTGTAAGTGTTGAATGTGCGGCTGGCAGCAGCACTCCTTTAAATACAAACTGTGATGATGTGCACATCGCTTCTCACTCAGTCAAACGTTCAGCGTTCAGTCTACTGTCGTCTGATTGACTGAAAGAGTTCATCTGACGGGTCAGAGACTGTCTGAGTCACGGAGGGTCATCACCTTCCTCTAGCCAACAAGCAGCAGAGTGATGCAGGGCTGCACCGACAGTGATGTGTAGTACAAGAGACTAAAGGGGGATTCTGCAGGCCGTCTAATTCAGATGAATATTGTCGCTTTTGTCATAAAAAATTCATGGAGATAGACAGATAGATTCAAACCTCAAAACCTTTTCAGTATCAAATGAAACCTGTCTGTGGCGCTGAGTTAAAAAATGTACCAAAAGCTGCCAATCATCAAGAGGTCCATGTGCAGTAATGATCTCCACAAAAAGACATAAAAACGTTAAATGCGTCCGTATGTTTGACTTTTCTTAGCTTGACCTGACAGTTCAGGATTTAAGCAACGTTTAATATCTGAGAAGTTTGGCTGCTTTGGTTAAACCTACATAATAGATTTTTTTGCCCACTAGGGGGCAGCACAACGAGCTCTAAACACAACATTTACATATTATCATGTCTTTAACTTGAATGTGCCAATTCACACATCCAGCAGACTCAAGAAGCAGCATTAACGTTCATTTGGAATCTTATGGCACTTTCCTTTAACTCTGTTTTTGGTCTCCACCAACTCCTGAGGGGAATATGTAGCTCTTTAGCTGATAACTTTGTTCACAAGCTAGTTAAACCTAACTTCGTCTGTCATTTTGGTGTCGGGCAGGTGGTGCACAGCGTGTTTTATAAGCTTTTTCAGTGAAAACAGCTGCCTGCTGCAGCTGGAAATGAGGTTGACGATTTGTCAATCTACCAAGCGTCAGTGATACTGGTGAGGTGAGGCGCCTGCACAGAGCCCAAAGGATATTAAAAGACAATACACTTTCCGGCCGCAGTCTGTACACCCTGCTGCCATCTGGTAAATGATACAGAAGCATCCGGTGCCATCACCAGACTACAAAGCAGCTTCTTTTGTCAGACTGAGAGAATTCAATTCATCCTCTGCACTCCACCATAAATACTCGCCTATTTTTATGTAGTATTATTATTATTTATTCATCCATTTATATAAATTGTGTTTTGCATGTACCATAAAGGGACTGAGGTACAACCCTGTGTTATAAAATGAAATTAAGATTGTACCTTGATAGATAAGATAGAAATAAAAGAAAGTCATGCTGGTGTTAAAGAGTCTGACAGCTGTTGGAATGAAGGACCTGTGGTAGATCTCCTGGTGGGAGTAGCAGTCTGTTGCTGAAGGAGCTGTTTAAGGTCTCCACAGTCTCATGCAGGAGGTGAGAGGAGTTGTTCATGATTGCAGGACAGAGCTGGCCTTCTTGACCAGTTTGTTGAGTCTTTTTCTGGTCCTCTCTGTTCGTGCTTCCTCCTCCTCAGCAGACGACTGCATAGAAAATTTCGTCTTTTTTGATGAGAACAGTGAGAACTGAAACCGTGAGCTGAAAGATAAAATGGTGAATGGACTGTACTTATACAGCACCTCGTTAGTCTTCCGACCACTCAAAGCGCTTTTACACATTCATACACTGATGGCAGTGCCAACAGCTCATTGTTTTTGGGAGCTAACCATTCATACGCATTCACACACCGATGGCACAGTCTTCGGGAGCAATTTAGGGTTGCTTGCCCAAGGACACTTCGACAAGCAGGCTGGTTTGGAGCCAGGAGGTGAACCACCGATCATCTGATTAGTGGACGATCTGCTCGACCTCCTGAGCCACAGCCGCCCTCAATGTGGAACTGAAGGGGCGTTGCCGTTGTTTACGTCACTACGTTTGCATGATAGTGCAACTTTAAATCAAAAAATGTGAATGTTGGTGGTCCCTAAAGTAAGGCATCAAAAAAATATTACTTACTAACGATGAACTCTGCTATTTGCACTCGTATTGAGTTTTTAAAATTATATCCGGCTCTACACAATAATCAACACAAGCTAGCTGATGCAGATCTGACCATGCAAACCGGATCAAATCAAGCAGAAGTCTCTTGTGAAACTGGTTACCATGCTCAAAAATAGAGCTGTCCCTGGCCAGTCTTGCAGTAACCCTTTAAGTCCTCTATCAAAGTGCTCTATTTGGGGCAGATATACTGGTCTTGGAAGCTACATGGGCAAAATCCCCGGAGCATTTCCTCCACAGAAGTAGACGCAGCGGCTTGTATTTGAGGACTGTGGGAGCCTATAGACTGATGCTTCCGTTTGAAGTAAAGTGCACTCGTTATAGAAGATGAGAAAAAATGTGAAAGACTTGGGAGGGCAGGCAGACGGAGGCCCGCACTTCCAGCTCTCTGGGGTTGTATGTTGCATGCAGTCATGATTTAATGATGACTTCAGCAGCAAAGACAGAGACCTGCCTACACAGCTTGATACACTCCAAGGCTAGACTTCATCACAAGCTGTGACATGTTAATGAATCCTCCATCTTCCTCTTCTGCGTGCTTTCAGTAGCTCTTCTGTTGAAAAATAATACCCCTCCTCTTGTCTTTCTCTTCTCTGCTGTACCGTTACACAATAAAAAAAAATGTCTTCTCACTTGAGTGATCATTCGTGGGTCACATAGGATATTTCAGAGTAGCTTTCGACCCTTCCTCTCTTGTGTTGTTGCTGATTCTTGATTAACTGATCATGACGCTAGAGAAGAAGATCATCTAAAGTGCACAGATGTGCTGTGTTTGCATATTTTGTTCTTAAATCAATATTTAAACTTTATTGTGTTAAGTTCTGCAGACACAAGCTGTGTCCCGATTAAGCAATATTACACAAGAGGGTGTGCTTTGGCCGGACAGTGAAGCCATCGGGTCCGTAAGTGTCACTGAAGTTAAAGCTAACCCTCTCATGTAAAATTGCGATTATACATTAACAACTTAAATAAAATATATAATCAAAATGTTTCATATTTTGGGGCAATTTGCTCCCAAATAAACATTTGCATGGAAGTATGCAGGGACTAATACCTGGAAAACAATCAGTCACTGCAGTGGACTCCTATATTTAATGATATATTTAATGACTTAGCAATGGAGACGCTTTCTAGTCCCGCCTAGAGATCGTGGAGTTTCCCACACTGAAAAAGTTTTTTTTTTTGATGGACAGATTACCGACTAAATCCTTGAACTTCACATTTATTTTTAAGCTAGTAGCGCTATATTTGCGACTCATCACACGGACCAAAAGTCACAACATGTTTTTATCTAACGAAACACTCAGCTTCAGTCCATGTTAGTTGACCTTTAATCCTCAAAAACATTACATCACTAAACTGTTTGATCTCCAACGTGCTGCACACAAATGAGGTGCACACCTGTATTAACTAAGCAGTCTAACAGCTCCATAACACACAAAATAGTCATTAAAGAAAGCTGGAATTTTAAATTCAGATGTATAATTTCATTAAAGTTGGCTTCCAGTGTACGGAGCTACTTCTTGTATGATTCTTCTTGTCATCACCACCAGTTTTTCCAAAAATCTAAAATTCTTACGCCTTCCAACAGGATTTTATGATGAATATTTAGTATCAGAATGCTGTAAATAATATGAATAAATCATGAGAAGTCCAAGCTTGAGGTTTGCACGTTGAACTGCAATATCACAGAAACAGAGGAAGTCCAGGTAACGACATTATAGATTACTGTGGGCCTCTGTTGCCTCCTGAGCTCAGAGTTCGTTATCTTTTACAGCGTTTCGTGGTGGCTCGTTAGTCCGCTGGGCTTTGCTAATAACCCAGTACGTCAAATCTCACTTACGTCCTTTCATTGGCCGCCCTCCTACAAAAATTTCAAGCCACAAAAGACGGCATGTGTGCACATACGAAGACCCCTCCCTCTTATTACTGACCCATTGTGAAGCTTTGGACACACACACAAGGGGACAGTGAAGTGCTGGGCGGCGGAAAGTGGCGCGGGGGTGAGGACGACCTCATTATCAGCCAGCTGGACGGCCCAGCCGCCCACCCATGGCTCCCCCCTTTTTTTTTAACCCCCATCGCACACCCTCCTTCAAGCCAAGCTCCTGTCACAGATGAGAATAACACTCTGTTGTCTGGTTCCCAACAGTGAGCCGAAGAAACATAGCTGCAGCCCAGAGGGAGAGATCCAGGCCACCTCTGCAGAGTCCCAGATAGACTGATAGAAGTTTATGGTCATACGGTTGTAAGGCTTTATTTATCAGTGCCTTATTACCATAGACGTATTCTTAATGGCCGCAGAATGGAGGCAACTTGTAATTATGAGTAGTAGATGATCCTGGAGATGGCTCCAGTCCCTAGCTAGATGTTAATCGTGGTTCTGAAGGATAATAAGCTGCTGATAAAGGCTTAATTAAAGCCCGGCAGCCATCTTAAAGCCTGTTTACATAAACAAAGAGGTATAGCACAGATTAAATAGGCTTATTGTACTTTTCACTGCTGTGTTTCACCGTTTAATTCAATTCTCTGATCTTTGCGGTTCTATCAAAGTATTCTGACAAACCTTAAATGAAGGTCTAATGTTGTTGAATATGTTATATCAGGTTTTGGATACTTTATTGTTTTATGATTAATCCATCTTTGATTTTGTCGCTTTAATTGGATTTTTTGACAATAAGAAAAATGTGTAATCTCTTCGTCCTTATCGTTTGTGCTAACCGAGCAGCAACCTCCGTGATCTGGGAAATGAAGCCAGTGCAGAAGTGTAAACTGTGTTAACGTTACGTTACGTTACTAACTCCACAAACTAATGTAGGTAGTTAATGATGTGCTCCTTCGCCTTCGAAGTAATTCACATCTCAAGCATGAATATGAGCTGTTGGCAAAGTGTGACCACTTCTCAGGCAATTTAATTACAGACCACTCCAATCAATCCCTGCTCATGCTGTTATTAATCATTGTTTAACTGTATGCAATATATTATATTATAAAATTAGATCTTTAGACTGTTGAATGACTTCAAAGAACAAACTGACCGACTGGATGCAGCCACGATAAACAGTGAGTGCTGTGAGGCTGATAGCCTTTTCACTGATGTGGAGGTTTGACAAGTGCAGAACTGGCAACCTCCCCCTGTGGCTCTGTGAGAGCGCGGGTGGTGTTGGAGTCTTAACAGGAAGACAGGTCCCCGACTGCTAGAGGCCAGGAGGGGGAAGTGGTGATTGATATTTCTGTTATAAAAGGGACATGAAGAGACGGTCAGGCGGTATGAAACAACATCAGCCAACAAGAGCAGATTTCCAGCACTGAGACAAAAAGTATAGGCAAACAAGTCTTATTATTTTTGTTATAAAGCATTGCATAGGTGGAGTTTCCTGTTCAGTGACTCAGTCACAGAGAATCAGACTTAATGGACTGTAATAATTCTAGTACTAAAAAGGCTACATCTTTAAAAAAGTGGCTCAAACTGCTAAACTGTTGCACTAATTTAAAATATTTGTACATGAAAACAAAACAGAAATCTTTAAGGTGAGTTTTGGGCAATATGCTTATTTGCTTTCTTGCCAAGAGTTACAGTAAAAGATGGATACTGATTTTATGTCTACAGATATGAAGCTAGAAAGTGATTAGCCTAGCTTAGCATAAAGACTGAAAACAAAGGGAAATAGCTAGCCTTCTATCAAAAATACACCTTTAATTCTCCGTCATATTTTATGGCAAAACTTTATTTTTACGGCATTTTAAGGGAATTTATACAGAATAAAGTAGATTTTCATTTTACAGTAAAACACTAATATTTTATGGCAAAACATTTATTTCATATGATATTTTCATGTCAATTATATGGCAAAACAGTGTTTTTTTTAATATGGTAAAATATGGAATAAAACACCAGCATTTACCGTAAAAATCACTAGGACTAATATCCTTTTCTGTAATAGCAGAAAAAGTTATACCGTATTTATTACACTAAAATTCTGGCTACCACAGCTGCCAGTTTTTTTTTACTGAAAGGGTAGCAGGCTATAAAAATATATTGTCAACGGAAGCTAATCGATTTGACAGTAAAACATCTATCTCTATATTGTCCTGGATGCTGCATCCTGATCTTGTATCCTCAAAAGAGGAAAATCTAAAGCCAGAGCGATGAATCCCTTCAGGACAAAATGTGGTGTTGTTATTAATTTTACAAGTCCAAAATGACAAATGACAAGTGTAGGTGGCGATAGTAGCCTCGAGCTAACAGGAGGATAAAATCAACTCTAAAAACCATGAAAAAAAATGAATGAGCAGCCCGATTCTCCCTCGACAGTTATCACGTAGCCCTCTGTGAAGCCATGAGACTGGAGTGGGCAGCTCCCAGGAGGGAATGTGAGTGTAACTATGAATGAGCTGCAGGATGGTGTTTTAAAAGAGCTTGCAGACTCAGCAAACACCTTCCCGAGGGAGACGCAGGTGACGAAAAAGAGACCAATATATGTGAAAGGCATTCACCGCACTGCTCGCTGCTCACTGCTCTGTCTGGAGGTCATCTCATCTAAAAAGCTTGCCCTCTCACCAACCGTTCACACCTGTGACTTTAAGTGGAGGCTATAAAAAAAAAAAACAGAAATTCAACATGTCACAAGAGTCGTCCCGTCTGTGGCGCAACACTAACAGCTATAAATGACAGTGTGACTCAGACAGGCCAGGAGGAGGGAAGAGCTGCCATGTCATCTGCCTGCAAACTCCTCAGCAGGTCCGCCGAGTATTCTGGGACGGCAGACGCCTGGCAGCGTGCCAGCGGTGTGTAATGTGCAGAGATAGAGAGCTGTTTAAGAGAGGGCATGAGAATGTCGCTCCACTCTCATCATGACGTACAGAGGAGACGGAGACGATCGGAGAGTTACACTTGACTGGAGGCCCCGGGCAAAATAATGCTGACAAATCACAACTGGAAAGAGATACTACATTTCCCATGCTGTTCCTGTCATAACAAATATCACGACTCTGACATGTAAAGAACAGGGTTCAACTCTTTTTTTTTATTATTTATTTATGTGACCTGTCTTGTACCAGCTGAGATAAGTATTTCTCTCAAAGGATATAGCTGGATTTATTCTATCTTTAAACATTTGGCACATGCTTTTGTACAAAGCAACAACAAAAAAAAAATCTTCATCCCTTTGTTGCCATCTGCAAATCCCAAGAAAACATCAAAACCAACAATAAATTGAGCAGCAACCTTACAAAATTGCCGAAAACTGCAGTTCCTCAAACGTCCACTTGAGGCTGGCTACAGAACGAGTCAACCTCCATAAGTCCCCATGTTAAAATGTCCAACTTCACAGCAGAAATGTTTACAGCCTGGTACAAAAAACAGTTTTGCTCTCTGTAGCTAATAAAAAGTTAGCAAACAGCGTCAACTTTATGTGGAAGTCACCGGTAAATGACTTAATAAATACAATGTCCAGCTAATTAGCTTACTACATATAATAGTAACCAAGAATTGCTTCCAATGCCAAGGAGCACATCATCAACTACCTACATTACTTTCTTAAGTTACAGGTTACGTTTAAAAAAATGTTCATAACTAACACATCCAGTCTGTACTATATGCCCACTGTGTAGATGCTAACATAGTGTAGGCTAACGTTAGCAGCTCTGTCTTACTCGTTATAGTATTTGGGGACGAAGCGTTACTCAAGATAGAATAATGTTTGTCATTTCAAAACCAGAGCAGCTGTGTTAAAACGAAGTCTGAGCTTACATTTTTTATCATTATTCTTCATGTATGTATCAGTAAAGAGAATTTTAAGGCTTGTGTGTGTAATTCTCATTTTAAAACAAGTCAACCAACAGTTGGATTAGCTAGCTAACTCACGCTAATGAAATCATTTCAGCTGGCAAAATCAAATCATTGTTCGACTAGAAATAAGAAGGCTGCTTTTGTCGACTTCTGAAATAAAAGACTTATTGTTTACAAGAATCACTGAGAATTTCGACGTTAAACCTGCCTTGACAGGCTTATCAAATCGTGATCAAGTGCTGAACTGACAGTTGCTTCTCTTGGTTGGTTGCTCTGGTGTTTTTTTACTCCCACTTAACAGACTTAATCTGTCAATCAGACACTACCAGAGATGTACAGTGGTACCATTTCTGCTTTGGTTTTTCTGTAGATTCAGCTTTAGTTCAATTCTTTGTCTGATCGGCCACAATTGGCCCTTCTGTTCATTGAAAACACACTAATGTTGCTGCTGTGAGCATGAAAACGGATCACTTTTATTTCTATGAGAATTTTTTTTTACCCTGTCACTGACTCTCTAGTATCCAAATGTTAATGTCATTTAAATCCTTACATTGTAACTGTATCCATTATACTGAATCAATTTGTCAATTCCTGGTGTTAAAGAGGCCCCTGCTCTTCATCTCAGTTCTTCTATTTCCAGGTCAGATTATTCGATTTGCCTCTTTCAAACCATCCATTACCATGGCAGCCAGTGATGGACAGCCCAGCCAGGCGATGGGTCGTTAAGTACTGTGAGAAGATTTCACGGCTTTACTACCGTTCACAAGGCAACCACGCTAGTGTAGCTTCTGACTGTGAGCCAGCATCTTTACCATTAATTATGAGAGCTGAAAGAGTTCAAAAGGTTTTTGTCTTGGATAATATACAGTAGTCTACTGACTCGGTTTTACAGTAACAACGGTGAGTAAGACTAAAAAGTGTACAACAGTGAGAAGTTCAAATGTCATGTAGATAAAAATAAACCAGAGGGATTTTTTACTTATATTTATTTGTTACTTTTTGTAAAACTGGATACTTTGATCCTTCAGGCATCTAAAAAGTGTTCAGATTAAACTACTTACAGTATAAAGAATGACGACTGACGCCTGGTTGCTCAAACAAGCCATCTGTAACGGCACTTAGCTGTCAATCAATGTTAGATATGCATAACTTTAAGCCTTAATATAATTTGAACAGGTGAGTTCTATAAAAATTCACCCTCAGTACAGTTGTCATGAACGGGGAAATTAGCTATAGAGACCAAAACTGTTTTTTGTACCAGGCTGTAAACATGTTTATTTCTGCATTTTAACATGGGGACTTACGGAGATTGCCTCATGTTTGTAGCCAGCCTCAAGTGGACGTTTGAGGAACTGCAGTTTTTGGCACTTTTGCGTAGGCTTCACTGACTGATACAACATGTGGGGGTTGCAAATAGACGATGCTTTATTTTAAGGAGTCATTACTACTTGATTTAGATAATAAAATCATAATTATAAGATTATTAGAATTTTCAAGAGTTGTTTTTTCTGTTCTGGACTACTGTACAAACATGATGAATTTCATGATAGAGGACGCGAGGCATCTTTCGATATAAAATGGCTCATTTTAAGGTATAAAAAAACAAAATGATTATTATATTCAGTTGATTATGTACCAAAAAAACATAGTTATGAATATTATATTATATTTCTGACCTATTTTGGACATACAGACCACTAAATCTGACACACTGGACCTTTTAAAGGCCTCAATATATAGTTTCCTCATCATTTATTACTTCTATGCAGATTACTGTACCACTCACTGGGCATATCTTGAGCTAAAATGTCTAAAATGACAGAATATAAATGAATCCTGCCAGTCTGTGTATCATGAAGGGACCTTGAGGTGGAGCTGGTTGTAATTATACATTTCAGAGAAGCTAAACCTGCTAATGGAGAGCGCTCGCTGAAGTGTAACCTCCTCCCCTCATTCCTGCTCCCTCCTCACTGTGAGATCAGCAGATTCAGCACTGCACAACTCGAGGCATTCGAGAACCAGTTTGCCAGCAAGTTAATGTATCATGCACACAACACACACACACACACACACACACAATGACTAATCACAAGGCTGATCTTTGTTATGTTGTTCAACCTGATTTACTGTGGAGGACACTTTGGAGCTATTCATGTTTGCTAAATTGTTTAGTCCTCATCCTATAATCAAGAAAAGGGCTAATTATTATTAGCAGCTAATTACCGTGTCTTGCTCTGTTCTGTACGAGGGATTAGTCGAGAAAAAAAAAACACACTCCTGTGAATTTCTCACTATTTATTTCACCTAAAAGTCGTGTCAACCTTGTGTCTTCGCTTTGCGCCAGTTGGCATCGTGTTTTCCTGCGAGCAGCGTGCCAGGCTGTGATTTGTAAAAGCGGAGTGACACGCCCCATAAAAGCTCTATTGTGCTGCTCTTTAATGCATGTTGGGTCCCACACTGGAGGTCAGGGCGCGCTCAGTGAAGAGGAACCGTATGGGAGTGACCCTCGGCTGATCGCATGCGACCTCCTGCACGCACACACACATGCACACACATTAAATTATACGCGCACAAACACACACACACACACACACACACACACACAGGCGGTGTATTATGTGCTCATGCTGCAGCGCATGATATATAAACCTGTGCATGTCAGCGTATACGTCGCCATAGCTACCGGTGTTGATTCCTACGAGGTTTAATGTTTTCTCAGTTTGCTGTAGGACCTACGAGTCTCCGGTGGGAAACCAAGAATAGCAGCACTGTTGACGCCTCATATAACACACCTGTGAATTCACAGCCCTGTAAATGTGCTTCTTGTTATGATGTTGTGTTTTCACCCCCTCCTCGTTATCGAGATATCTTGAGAAGTTCTAATTCAGTTTGTTTGAAATATGGCTGACAGATAATCCGATAATCAGTTAATTAGATTTTTGTGATCATCATGGATTTCCCGTATTACAAGATTATCACATTTCAGCCATAAATATAAGGACTGGAAGAAGGAGCTGACATCTAGGACTTCTAAACCCGATGGCTAATTATCAATTAATTCCTTCTTATGTCAGAAATATTAACAAAGGTTTGAGCAGCAAAATGTTCAGTACTGTGGATGAGTATCACAAACCAACACGTTGGAAACTCTCCACTCTGCGGGGACTTATGGAGACTGACTCACTTCTGCAGCCAGCCTCAAGTGGCTGCTCGAGGAATTACATTGGCTTCATTTCCCAGCACCTGAGGTTGCCACTTGATTATCACATTAGCATTATTATTCATTTGGCATCGCGTCTGTGTCCACCTGAATTTAAGTCCATTATTCATTCTCCTTGTAGCTCTTTTGTTCTCCACCAACTCCTAAAGAAAGTGTAGCTGCTAAATGCTCCACTGTGTCTGTCGCTTGATGTTGAGCAGGTAGTGTATACTGGATTTGAGAGGTGAGAGTGGACCAAATTAATAAAATTATGGGCCAGAAAACCAAAACGATGAGCTGAAAATTGCTACATGTTACAAATGCTCACATCGGGTTGTGGTGGCAGGAGGTTTAGCAGGGCGTTCCAGACGTTCCTTCTCCCCAGCAACACATTCTAGCGCCTCCTGGCGGACCCTGAGGCGTTCCCAGGCCAGATGAGCTATATAATCCCTCCAGTGATTTCTTGGTTTGCCCCGGGGTCTCCTCCCAGTTGGATGTGCCCGGAACACCTCCAAAGGAAGGAGCCCAGGATGCATCTTAATCAGATGTCCGAACCACATCAGCTCGACATGAAGGAGCAGCGGCTCAACGTAATATTGATTACTGCAGCTTTAAGATCATGTGTAAAGACCCTATTGGATGTTTTGTGCCAAAACATGCCCATTTTTTCACCAAATAAACATTATTTCTTAACGTGTGGGACGTTTGATGTTCAGTCCCGAGCCTAGCATCCTCTCTGAAGCTCTGCTGTCTGATCAAAAGCATAATTCTTTTTGGTTGTATCATTAAGGATTTCACATTCGCCACCGAGGTAGAGAGCAATCTCTGGACTCAGCTATTGATGTCAAGATGCAGCGGCGATGGAGAGGCCAGAGTCTGTTTACAAGATGCTCACATCCGCTGGGGTTGGCCTGACATTGGAATGACCTCAGAGAGTGCTGCATTCGGTCTGTCTCACTGCCAAACGTGTGCACGCACACTGGCAGACGTACATAAACCCCCACAGCCTCGTAGCATTCTTGATGTAGGAGACTGCAGATATATACACGCGTGTGCACATCGGCCGAGCAGCGCACTCTACTGGATCACTTTAACTCAGTTAGCTTTGATTGGTTTAGGGCTTTTTTTTTTTTTTTTTTGAGATATCACTGCCACAGCTATTCGCAGTAGCCTCGCTGTAGCCGGTACGGGAGGTTTGTGCACCATTTTCAGCTGCAAATTGAATTCCAATGGGTTGCATGGGTTCATATTTGGCTGATGGAGCAGATCCAGATGCAGTATATTTAGACTGTACAGGCCTACTGCAGGTGCTGCAAGCCAAAGATTGATCGTCCATATAAAAATAACACAGTGCCGTAAATCACAGCGTAGCAGGAGCTTTGAAAGAAAACACTTGTGCATCAGATTGTGTCCTTGGATGGAGAAAAATTAAATTAAACGATAAAATGAGCACTTAAATGCATTAATTAATTCATTGAAACGGATTAGAGTCCAGATTGAGCACTCATTCATCCAGATCTCACTAATATAATCTGCCTCTGAACATTTCATAGCGACTTATCTCTCTGAGCTCTCTTGCCGGGTGAGCGATATTTATGCTGTTGTGTTGGAGTCTTAGGCTCCTCTGTCAGGGATGAGAAGGGGGTTTATCTGCATCCAGCGGCCGTCGCAGCTTCTTTTGTGCTCCCTTCTCCTTCTCCCCCCGCCCCGTTTCGCTGGTCGCACCACACTTCCTGTTAAATCCCATTACCGGAGCCAGACGCCGCTCTCTGCGGTGTGTTACAGTGTTTGAGCAAAATCATAAATAGGCCAAGCTGTTGAGTACAGATGCTGCTGAAAATACACTCGCTGTGTTCCCGTTTTTACTCATCCTCCAACCCCCCGAAATTTTTTTTTTTTTTCCTCTCCACACTGGGATTTCATGGTGATGATGTCACTGTGCGATGTCATCCAGCACTTGTTCCAAAAATGCCTCGGTGTCTTACACAAACAGGCGTGTCAGAGTACACGATATTCTCCCGTTCCCATGTGAGCACACTAGTTTTTCTTCCAGGATCTTGTAGTGAGATTGTTGCAGCAGTGTGTTTTTCTTTCAGAGTAAATGTTACCTATCAAACGACGTGCTTGTACTCATCTGTTGAATATTTTTCCCCTGAGACTCAGAGAGACACTAACTGATGACAGAAGTTATCACACCTTAATTGTGACTTGTGACGCTTCACTAATTGTACTACAAAGTGGAGTAATCCTGGAAGTAATTACCGAACATAAATGCACACCGTGCACATTCCTGAATGTTTTATTTCTGTGTACACACCCTAACATGCAGCCTTACACACATTGTCTAACTGGATTTGTGAGGATCATTAACCCCAAACTCAAACTCGAATCCTCAACATGACGTGACAAAACTTAAAGCTACATTGTGTAACCATAAAATAAAAGGTTTAAAATCATGTTGATGCTCAGGAGAGGAAGGGTGTCACTGTCATTCCCACTCTTAACTATCTCGCTGATTTTGGTGAAACTGGATCATATTTTATGGAGTAAATGTTTTCAGGTTTTCTTTGTGATGTCCTCCGGCTCTGCTGCCAACTGTAGCTGCTGTTAGCTAATGGTAGCTCAGTTTGTTAGCTAGGAGGACGAGGGGGTTTACAGGCTCGGGGCATTAAAGCCAAATTCTTACCTCAAATTTACCTTCACTTCAAAGCTACTTCAACCCAAAGGTTCTAACCCTAAACTTTAATCTTGCCGCAATCACCCTGAGTATAACACTATGTTCAAAAAACTGTAGTTTCATCATTTATTTCAATGAGGTTTCTGCATTTGTACATAGGATTGTCTACACGGAGGGATCAGGCAACAAAACAGAAGGTCGTCCAGTTAAACCTCAAGTTGAAGCTGGCTCCTCTGTTGTTGCATCATAAGATGACATTATCTAGTAGTGCACAACGTCAAGCAAATTCCTGAAGAGTGAACTATACTACTGCCCAGCATGTCTGCACTGATAAACCTTTAAATTCACGGATACAACAAGCCTGCACTGTGTAGCCTGTTGTGTTTTTTATATTTTCTTTGAATTCTTCAACAGTAGAGAGCGAGGAAAGAACAACAAAGATCCCCGGCTGGGCTCGAACAGGGGATGTCCTGATAAAACCACCACCAGGGTGACCCCCTTTGCATGTTTTTATAATGCAGCGCTGTTTTTGGTCAGACTGATAAGATAATGTAATAAAATCAACTTCACTGACCGACGTCCCTCCTCACGCTCTGATGTATCTCTTTTCCCCTGAAGTTATAGCAACTAGAAGGAGGTAAAGGGGACACGATGCCAGTGACAGGCGACCAAATGAAACGCACCATTACTTTAAATACTGTATTTGAGCATCACAGGAAACACACTTTAAACTCAATCATTTTAGTCATTTTAACCATAATCCTGATCATAAAGGAGGACTATAAAGATGTTTTTAGCGGCTACATTGGGCTCACGTTGATGTTCACAGCTGTCTCTCAGAAGGGTCATTATCTTCCCCTCGACTTTTCAGATGTCCGTTACGTGTGACGTGTGAGAACGTGGATGTGAAAGAACGGAGAAGAGAAGAAAACAGGAGGGACGGAACGAGGGAGGGAGGGAGTAAGACGCAGTAGAAAGGGATGGAGGGGTCCAGGAGAAAGCCAAAGAAATGCAGTCAGTCAGGGCTCACAGCTCCTGGTTCATTCATTCGCAGCAGGGTAACAACTGTGTAACTACAGTCTGTTAATCCTGAAGCCTGGCAGAGCCCCAGGGGAGTAAAACCAGTCACACCAGCGCTACAGCCTCCCACACCAGCTGGAGCTCCATGCCAGCCTGCATGACTGCATGACTGACTGCCACGAACCCCATGCTAACAGGCCTGTGAGAGCTGTGCATTCAGATGATGATGAAGAGATTTGTCTGTGTGTTTGTGCCTTTGGTGCGCATGAGTGCCATTGTGTGTCAAAGTGGAAGAAATACAGTCGCACAAAGGGCGTGTGTGTTTGTGTGTGTGTGTGTGTGTGTGTGTGTGTGTGTGTGTGTGTGTGTGTGTGTGTGTGTGTGTGTGTGTGTGTGTGTGTTGCAGATCAGGGTTTTAGTTTTGCAACAAACACAGCAGGAGAGCTGCTCAGGAAAGAGGCAAAAATAATCTCAGTGGTTTGAGTCAAATTTAAATATGTGGGGCAGTACTAGTGGACGGTGCCTGGTAGTGTTGTTCAAATAGGAGTGCGACTGACATTCATTATTGATTCATTTATTCATTATTCTTTTTTTTTATTAACAATTTGGTCTTTAAAATAAATTTAAAAAAATAGGGAAGATTTCTCAAATTGCGTCAAACCCCAAAGATTTGTTTTTAATTATATATAATCAAAAAAAGCATCCTCACATTTGAAAAGTGAATGTTTGACATTTATTTATCTTTTATCTTATATTGTCAAATTAATTAACACAAGCAAAAAAAAACTAAGCACAGTTTATTTCATTGAACAGTTTAATTACCAGATTGTTTTATATTAGATTGTTGTTAATATTGTGTTGTTGATCACTTAACTGGTGGTGGTGGAGTTGCATGATGGGTAATGTAGGCACCAGATTTTGACAAAATAGAAGAATGTCTGTCAAATGTTAAAATGTCCAACTTCACAGCAGAAAAAAACATGTTTACAGCCTGGTACAAAAAACAGTTTTGGTCTCTATAGCTAATTTTCCCGTTCATGACAACTGTACTGAGGGTGAATTTTTATAGAAGTCACCTGTTCAAATTATATTAAGGCTTAAAGTTATGCAGAATTAACAGAGTGGCCGCTTTAATTGACAGGTAGGTGCCATTACAGGTGGCTTGTTCTCAGCTCGCCTCAGGTCCACCGATGATCCACGTCTTTGCAGATTTTTAGATTAGCTGGTAGACAGCAGAGGCAGGACTGACAAGATGGCGGTGGCCTACAGGTGATGTCATGGTATGACGTCTGTGATCCTGCTGCATCAACTCTTCGTCGTGAGTCTGATAGTGTTATAGATGTGCAAAGCTGAAGCGGTGAAGTCTTTTAAAGACAATAAACGGAAAGCAACCAAAAAAATAAAAATGGAGTCGGCACACATATAAACTGTTTGCACCTCACCACAGTACAGTTGGTGTCAAAGGGCAGTGTGAAAGACTAGTGGTGACTCGGGAGGAGGTTTAAAGTTTATCTTTAAGTATGGAGAAACACGCCATCTGTTACAGGGATCAAACCTGTGACCCTGCAGGTATGACCCCTCTGTTGCACTTCTGTGTCTCCATTGCTCTGTTTGTGTGACCTCGCTTTGTGAAAGGCTAATCTTATTGATCCTGACAGAGTGATCAGGTGTGCCTACTCTCTCTCTGATGTCCATTTACATTTAGCAGCAGCTCCTCTGCAGGACCTTGGGAAACGTGATCCCAGGTGGTATCAGATCGGTGCACTGACAGGCGTAGTCGCCAATACCCGATCTCGCATTTTAGGCAGTATCGGAGGCATTTTCAGTACCAGTATCGGAACAACTTGTTTTCCTTTTTGCCTCTTTCAGTATATTTATTTTGAAATGCAGTAAATGAGTTGCTTCTTGTAAATTCTAATAACATATCTCAAATCATAAGATTACCCAACAGATAAATATTTTGTATAGTAACCCATATTTAAAGGTCAGACGGAGAGAGCAGGATCCCTGGTTGTGGCCGTCTGGGGTTCTGAGGAGCTTTGCAGAAGATGCCGTCTAATCCGCTGTCTCCCCAGAGAGATTAGGTCTGCCACCAGGGCCGGGAATTAAAGCACGACTGGTGTTGGAGATACTCGGAGAGACGCAAAGCTGAGGCTGGACCCAGGGGAAGGGGAGCGATCTGGGACGGGTGTGGATTCACACGTCTGATGTAGCTGGTAAATAAATAACCAGCGTAAACCCTGAATTACAGTCTGTCATCATCAAATGAAAACAATTGTGATTCCCTGAGGATGAAGTGCTATATGAGCCAATCTGGGTGGGTGGGGGGGGATTATGGGAGATGATTTTTGCAATGAGGTAAACAATGGCGGTGTGTCATCGCTCTCAGTGACATGTAACGGAAAAATTCAATTTGACAAGTTAAATATTGGAATAAACAAATCTGTTTACCTTCCTTTGAAGGGAAATTCAGACCGTTTGTGGTGTGACGAGATCAAACAACATGTCAAGCACATCATGGAATAGATGCCAGGCCAAAAAAAAAATCCATGTACTATCAACCTATGGGCTCATGGTGGATTTGATAGTGCCAGCACTGTTTCAAAAAAGACTGGGATGCAACAAGAGGGCAGACAGAGAAGCTTGAAACTCTCAGAAATCCAATGTTTTCTTCAATAACACGTTGATGAAAGGCAAATTTGGAAATATTGATCCTGAAATGTGTTGAAGACCTTCTGAGCAGCAAAAGATAGACGCTTTCAGCTCATCTAAATTAAATTTGATGTGTACCGTACATTTGATTCAGTGCCTCAGGGAATTAATCATCAGAAACTCCAAGGTAAAAAAAAAAAAATGTCACAGAAGTGAACTCGATGTTAAATTTACAACACAGACACAGAATAGGAGGCACACGTCTCTTTGTGTGTTCATGTTGTGGTGCTGTTTCTAAGCGGGCGCTCCCTTCCTGTCGCAGAGCCAGCGACTGAGTCAAGGTCCGTCACTGCTTCGGGCAAAACAGGTTCACCCTCACACTTTCCGTCCGTCTGGCCATGAATGATTCACACTGTCCTACTGGTCTATTTTGGCTGGCAGCAGAGCTTGTACAGTGAAGAGGTCGCTTTATGTGAAGCAGAAGAAGATCATTGTGGTCTTGAACAGCAGCAGCTGCAACACTGATGAAAATTAATCTGTTCATTAACTTTAATCTGAACTGGGGGAAAATATAAATCCATTTAAAATACTTAAATCGTCTGTCAGGTGGCAATTTGAGGCAGGTGGGTTTACAAACAGAAAAACACACAGTCATCAATCATCAATTCATTAACTGCATAAAAATAAAATCTAAAAATACAAAATATGATCATGTCAAATGAATCAAACACTACACACCACCAAATCACATTATGTCAAAGTACAGATCGTCTCTTGTACCACAAACCATTCACAAGTCTACTGGGGTAAAACTAAACTTCCCCTTTCAGAGTTGCACGCTGCTGAGTAATCTGCAAGTTACGATGGCGATCTTTTCAGATCAGACGACGCAACGTTTCCATCACACTTTGAATATGGCACCAGAGTTGAATTGAATTGAATTGAATGCTGTCACATCAGAAGCTCAGAGTGTGGAGGCTCTGGCCGCTGCCATGTTGGTAGTCCTGCCTCTTCCGACTCATCTTCTGAATCATCAGCAGACCTGACCTCAAACAAACCATCTGTAACAGCACCTACCTGTCAGTCAAAGTGTCCATGCTGTTAATTCTGCATAACTTTAAGTCTTCATATGATCATTTTTTACTTTGCATTTTATACCGTAGACTAAACAATGAATCCAAAATTGATATAACCTATTCATTCACTGCAGCCTTTGTAAAACAGTTTGTTTGACTTCGTATGAAGTGGCAGTACATTGAAATACGATTGCAACCCTGAGATCGGAAATATTAATATCTAGTTGTGCTTCCTAGAAAGGAGCCCAGCTTAACTGATCGTCATAGCCTTTAAATAACTCGGCTGCCAGGGCCGCCTTCTGTTCGTGGAAAAAAAGGTTCACACTTGAAAGCTGCACACTCTGCATTCACAGAGAGGGATTTCTTCCCTTCCTCGTTCTCTCTTCCTGTCTTAATTTTTCCTCTCTCTTTTCCTTTCTCTCAATGATTGTCAATTTTTTCCGTGTCTTACTGAGCTTTATGGTGGAAGAAAGTGCACAGACTTGATAAAAATGAATGATTTTATTAGTTGGTAAGACTAAGCTGGCGTGTAGAAGTCACTGTTTTTATCCAGGCTTTGCGTGCGATTCCTAGTATTAGCCTCAGGACAGATTTCACCACTGGACAGGCAGATGTTTCCCCCCAGAGAGTTACAGAAAGCGCCATGTGTCATTGAATCTGAGCCGGGATAAGACGTCTGTCACACTGAAGTCTGAATTTAAAGCACCCCGATGCATCGTTCATCAGAAGACGTGACCGAACATCCTCATCATGCGCTCTGAAGATTTTCTGTACTGAATACTGAGCAGAATCTTCTGTAGGGACGATGAACGACATGTAAATCTCATGTGGCGTGCGTTCACTCTTCCCCTCGACTCACTCGCAGACTGACAGATGTTGGCCTTTGACTCCGGCTATTACCGTTACTGTGTGCATGAATCAGACAGTAATTATGTCACATGACCTGCATTAGAGTAAATACTTCCTTATTAGACTGGGCTTTGACCTGATGATGGAAACGTTATGTAAGATGTCCACATAGATTAATGTTCTTCTGGCCTTTTGCATGTGAGTCTGCTTCACATTAGGGGAGTTGGCGTACATGTTAGGAAACCCATTCGTTCCACTGCATTGGTGTGACGCCGCGCCGTCATTACTGTGATTGTCAGTTATTGCGCTTATTATTGTCTGTATAAACACTGACACTGTGATGTATGGAAATATCAATATCGTCTTAAATCTGCAGAGATCTGCAATATTGAATTCACAAAGTGTCTTTTATTGCTTTCCTCGGCGTGCTGTGTGAAGGTTTATATCATTTCTGCACATGCACCACAGAATAACAGAAGAATGTTTAGTTATTAGTAAAGTGTGTGTTATTACTATGATTACTTATGAGGACTTCTTCTTCTTTGTTCTTTTACAGACTGCACTGAGGAGACGAGGCAGCAGAGAAACATTTAAAGACAAGAAGTCCACGAGTCAGGTAAAAATATATTATTTTGTCTCTTTCCTCTTTTTCTTATTGTCAACAAATCCCATGAAAAGACCAAAACCAGCAATGAACTGATGCTACTGACAAGTATTGTGCCTGTGTAGCAAAGATAAGATAATGTATGATAATAAGATGTGTCTTATTCCTGATGCAGTGGTTAGCACTGTCACCGCACACTGGTTTGTTTATTTATTTATTTTATAGATATTTTATTGATTCCTCTGTGAGGAAATTCTTTTTATACTCACGTTTTTACATACATAAGCCCGAAATACAACCAAGGGCTCATAGACATGCAAGAGTGTGGCCCAGGAGGTGAGCTGACACAAGCTACCAGTCCACCCTCCATACTTGAACCGGCCATCCTCCGCATCCCAAGCCAAGCCATGTCACTACAGACTTCTTCCCACCGTCCAAAAACACGCAGGTTCATATTTTTGTCTTCGAGAAGGGTTAAATTTGGGGCAACTGGACTTGTTTGTAGAAGACATTTCACCTCTCGTCCAAGAGGCTTCTTCAGTTCTGACTGACTGGTGGGGAGATCCAGCTATGTAGCCTAGGTGGTATTATTGACTCGACTGTTGTCCGAGTCAATAAAGCCACCTGAGCTCTGGTTGTTGGAGTCTTATGAGGCCAAGTCTGAATTGTTCAGTCACCTGAGAGGTCCAGTTGCCTCAGATTTAACCCTTCTCAAAGAAAGACGACCTGGATGACTGATGAGAACCTTCACAGACTTCATGCAGGTTAATCGGTGACTCTAAATGGGCCGTAGGTGTGAATGTGAGTGTGAATGGTTGTTTGTCTCTATGTGCGCTGTGAAAAGATGGCAACTTGTCCAGGGGTGTACCCCGCCTCTCACCCAAAGCCAGCTGGGATTGGCTCAAGCCCTCCGCAACCCTGATATCGATAAGCAGTTACAGAAAACTGAAACCTTATTCATAAAGCATCAGTGTTGTCCAGAAACACATCAGAGAGCCACACCGTTGCATCCGGTGACATGTTCATCCATTATAGTGAGCACACACTGCAGTTTATTTTAAGTATATCAATGAGTAAATACTCACCAGAGCACCAAATGTGGATAACTCCGCGACTGAAAATAGTCCCCAACAAATGCTCGATTTTTTAGCTGATAGTAATATGTATCATAAAGACTACATTTCCCATCTGTTTTAGGATTATTTAGCCTTTTTATAAAATGAAGCTACATGTTTTGTGACTGTTTTTTGCATCTTCAGTAAGAAAGAATAAACTTCAAAGTGCTGCATTGTTTTTGATCTTTCCGGGGGTTTGTTATAAAATGTCACCAGCTTTATCCTTCAAAGTTTTTAATTGCATCACCCTCGTCATTATCACCCTGCTAGGAGGACAGTGCAGACCTCAGGTGCCAACTCCAGTTTGCCAAAGAGGAGTCCGGCCTGATGAGGAAAAAGATGGCGAAGCTGGGCCGGGAGAAGGACGAGCTGGAACAGGAGCTGCAGAAGTACAAGTCAGTCTACGGGGACGTTGACAGCCCTCTTCCCCTGGCCGAGTGCTCTGGTGGAGGTCCTCACACCACTCGAGAGGCCGAGCTGAGATTACGACTCAAGCTGGTGGAAGAGGAGGCAAACATCCTGGGCAGGAAGATTGTGGAGCTGGAAGTGGAGAACCGAAGTCTGCGAGCGGAAAATGAAGATATCCGCTGTCAGTACGAAAGAGATTGCTTCGGGCGGGAACCCTTCTCCAGTATGCCCTCGTCGCCGTACGGTGGTGATGCGCTGGAGTCGGCGAGTGAGCTACGCCGCCATCTACAGTTTGTGGAGGAGGAGGCTGAGCTGCTGCGCCGCTCCATCTCAGAGATCGAGGACCACAACAGGCAGCTGACATCTGAACTCAATCGCTTCAAGTTCGGCCCCACCAGCAGCTCTGGGCTTGTTGGCGAGGAGGGCAGTGAGGGAGGGTTGTTCAAACCTGGTAATGGGGGGAACGGTAATGGCTCCAGCAGTGGGATGATGATGGAGGAGCTTAAATCAGCCAGGATGCAGATCAACGAGCTGAGCGGAAAGGTGATGAAGCTGCAGTACGAGAACCGGGTCCTCATGTCCAACGTCCAGCGCTGCGACCTGGCTGCACACCTCGGCCTGCGCACCAGCAGCCCTCGAGACAGCGACGCAGAGAGCGACGGAGGCCGTCGAGAAGCCGCTGAGGATGAGGAGGCAAGGCGACTTCTCCTCCTCCACCCAAAGAGGGAGGGTCCTATCGGGGGCGAGAGCGACTCTGAAGATCTATTTGAGAAAACGACAACCACCTCAGGGTTCGGAAGCATCAAACCTTCAGATGGCAGCGAGCTCAGCGCCACTGAACTGGCCAACCGCAGGAGGGAAGAACGGGAGTCATTCACCAACGTGAAACGTGAGGCAGAAAGGCTCGGGAAGACGGTGGACCGTCTGATCACGGACACCGACAGTCTGATCTTTGAGGGCAGGCTGCTGGTGACGACGGGGGAAAGCCTGGAAGGAGGAGCGGCGTCCGGAAACAAACCAGACACCCAAGTTCTGGACACCATCAACACTCGCATGAAGGCCTTCCGCACTGAGCTGCACATCTTCGTGGAGAAGCTGGATCATATAGGAGAGGGGCTGAGAGAAAGGACAGATGATCTGTCACCCATGCCAAACCTCACAGAGTCCAGCAGCTTCCTGTCCACGGTCACCTCCATGTCCCGCGACTCTCCCATTGGCACCTTTGGAAGAGACCTGGTGACCGACTTCCAGGTAAGTTCAACAGATACACTTCCTCTGAGTTTGAAGGTGACATCTTTCTGTACATGCAGACGTTTTCTTTCTGTCGCTGCTTCGTTCTTTTGCAAAATAAAAGGAGAAACATCAATAAAAAGGCAGAAGGCCTGTCAGCTCGTACGCCAATTAACCATGATGGGAAGAAGTCAATACTTTAGATTTTCTTAAGACCGTCGCAAATAAGATGCTCTTTTAAAATCTTTCATAAGAACACTGATTAGCATTCAAACTCAAAAGCATCCCACCTGGTTGTCGATATGTCGCAGGAAGATAATATTGCACCAGGTGGCTTCATCGCTCGCTGGTGTATTTGTAAATGTGAGAATTCATTTTGATTTAAATGGCCTTAAGTGTGCAGTCATTAGTAGACCATTTAAGGCCGAAATAAACTAAATTAGATCCTAAGTCAGCACTGTGTGCTAAAAAAATCAGCTCTAATTAAAGACAGAGGCAGCGCTGTACATCTTTAGCCAAACACATACTATCCACAGTCTTGCTTGTCGATGGGAATCTCATTACGATGTGGGCAGATAGCTTCCCGAGGATAGGTTCGGATTTTTTCAAGTCTATCTTAATGCAATATTCAGAGGTGGTCCAATATAATTCCTCTTCTCAATAATGGCAGCAGTGCAACTCCACTGTAAGATCAATAGTCCTTGTTTCATGGAAGCTTTAGACCTCTGGAGCTAGGCTACGTTAGCCGCTGCTAGCACAACACACCCAAACCTCTGACTGATCCGTCAGAGGTCGAGTTGCTCTGTGGGTAATGTAGGCATCAGGTGCATGGAATAAAAAAAGACAATATCTCTGGATTGCTGCATCAATTTTGATTCTTTCTTTTAAGAACTGTTCATATTAATTCCAGACATGTTACAGGAGCATCACAAGTGCAAAAGTCAGAAGCTAAAATGAGCGACTATCGTCCAAAAATGAAAGTCCTTCACTGAATATCCCCGTCTTTCCCTGGATAGTGTGGTGAGATGAGATGTGGTGGAGGGATACGTCTTACCGGGACAAAGTTACCAACTTAATTGAGCTAAAGTCAGACAGCTGAAGTCACATGTGTCTAGACGTAAGAATGCATTTTTGCATAAAGCGAGGACTGTGGGTTTTGTCCTCTGTTTCCGACAGTGGAGTTGTGCTACAACAGGTGGGGAGTTGTCACTTGTCAGATGGTAAAACAGGCGTACTGAGGCGAGTTCAGGGAGGACAGAAAGCTCCCTGTGGAGCAGAAGGGCAAAAGTTCGCTTCATCTTGATCGTCGGTGTGAATACAGACCGTGAAATTGGGGTCTTGTGATCCTTCTGACTTTTTATGTTTAAGCAGGAGGTGTCAGAAGAGTTACAGACCTGTGGTGGACAAGCATTCATAGCGACGCCTCATTTTCATCCTTGAGTGTGCTTTTCGTACCAAGTCAGACAGGTTAGAGATCGACTTGAAAAAAAATCCGAACCTATCATTTAAATCCTCAAGAAGACGTTCAGGGTGACGTAGCAGGCTCCCTGCTCCAACATGAGCCACCCAGCTCTACCACACTGGCGCCACCGCCACCGCCACCCTTCCCCTGACCCACCGTCACCACCATCGCTTCCTGCTGCTGCTGCTGCTGCTGCCACATCCACATCTGCATCTCCATGCACATCCTCATAGCCAGCAGCCCTGCCTGCCTTCCTCCTCCTCCTCCTCCTCCTCCTCCTCTTCCTCCCCGCACTCACTGTCTGCAGCCGTCCTGCTTCCAGTCAGACAGGGCCAGGGGAGGGTGCTTAGGAGGGTGCTTGGTGTGAATGGAGTAAGTACTAAAGGATTTATGGCAGCTTCTTCCATTTGGCTCGATCCAAAGCTTTTTCCTGACATAGTGAAATGTTGCATGATAAAGCTGAGTAAATATTTTTCTCTTTACAGCTTTGCTACACCACGCTACCATTTGTATGACTCATTCTGACATGTAAACGGTGTAGCTATTATGTTTGCACAACATATCATCACACAGAGACGCACGTGGGATTGGTTACTCCAAAGCGTTGCCAAGGAGATGAAGCATAGAAATATGTGCACTGTTTAAAATAACCTGTGTTCAGTAATAATAATAATAATAAAAGAAGAGTTGCATGGCGCTGTGTGGAAGAACCTCGCTGGCTGGCATCCTGCTTTCTGTTGTTGTTTTATTGCAGCTCAGTCAACATGTCAACATACTGTGTACTCTTCCAAAGCAGGTTCATTATCTCTGCGCTGCATGATCGGGCAGACATCTTGGATGCCTTTTCTAATCAGCCAGACTGTCGTATGGAATAAAACAAACAGCTCTTCGAGCGTTTCTCACCCCAATGTGCTTTGTAGAGATAATAGAGCGAAGCTGCCTCCATGCTCATCCTATCCAATGACTTGTTTCTGCTTTGCTCCTCTGCCTGTAGGACTCGCCGGTTAGTCTGGGTGAAGCTGGGTGGTTTTAGTCAAAGCTAACCACTGTACTAACAACTCACACCTGTTCAAAGCAACAAGTTTGTGCTCCGTCCATTCAGAGTTGTTGAAGATGATTCAAGTTGTAGAATAGTTTCAAACGTAGCAGTCAGAGAGCGAACATTGAAAGGAGTCAGGTATTTTTAAAACTGAAGAAAAGTACAGAAGCACATTCACTAAAGAAATAAAGTTTAGATGTTTTCTTGCAGTATTTACTTTAGAGTCCAATAAATAAATAAAAAATTGATCCTGTAAAGTGTTGGAAATGTTTTCTTGCTAATATGACTTTCGTATCTCGTAATTATAACATCTTCATGTCAATTTTGGATAAGTATTCGATCTTCACGAGATAATTATCAGACAGTTTAAAAATAAGAAGTTTTTCATTAGTACATGATGTTTATCTTGTAATTAAGAGACATTTGTCTTGTAATTATGACTTCTGTATCTATAAATATGAATCGGCATCTTGTAATTATGACAAAACATCAGGATCATCACGTAAAACTCAAACATGCAGCTCTTGCAACGATGACAAAAATGTTGTAAATACGAGATAATAATAATTTCGAGATGCTGAGTCATAATTACAAGCTATGAAAGTCATAATTAAATAAAATATGTCTCCAACTCTTTCCTTTGGGGAATGTCTTACACTTTTATAAACACATATTTGGCACAGTAACATAAAGTTCCTGCTAGCTTTCTCACTTTAAAAAATGTGGGCACTGCTACAAAAAACTAGCATGGCGCTGTCTTAAAAGCTCGACTGAAGCCTCGAATGCCTCGGGTGTATTTTAAATGCTGTAATGTCTGAAAACAATGTGCATCAAACAGGCTCAAGACACAACGTTTCCTTTAGTTGACTGCTTCTACAGCACACATGGCTGTGCACCGGCATGTGTTGAAAAAAAAAAAACCTTTAGCGTGCTAGCTGTCGCTCTGCAGTTTTGCCGTGGTATCTCTCAGCTGTTGGTTTGGACTCATGTATCCCTCATTGCATGCGCTTCATAACAAGTGTTTTGCATTCTTTTCCCCCCCGACTCCCTCTCTTTGTTCCTCTTTGTGTTCCCGCCAGATGTTTCAGCCCATGATTTTGTTCATCCTCATTCTCGTTCTCTTCTCATCTCTCTCATACGCCGTCATCTTTAAGTTGGTCTTTCTCTTTGCGCTTTTCTTCGTACTCTAGTCCGTTTGTTCTTCTCCACACCGTGTAGTCTGTTAGTTAATTTTCCCCTCTCTCTGCTTATATTCTTTACCCATTTTATGTTTTATTTTTATTTGTTTTTTCCCCGCCCGCTTTCTTTCCTCGTCCCCTCACCCCGTTTGTTGTCTTCTGTCTGTTTTGTCCACAATCCACCTCACACATCTCCCCTCGACTACCACCACCACCACCTCTACCTGCACCCCTGCACCTGTCACCCATCTCCCTCCTTAACCCCCCGTACACCTACACCGTCCTCCTCACCCCACCTTCCCTTCCCTTCCCTCCCCTCCCCTTCCCCGCCCCCGTCACTCACAGTCCGGTCAGAGGGATGAGCTGGAGTGGCGTCTAGGACAGGAGCGAGGCGTGGAGTCCCAGAGCCAGAGCCAGGGTGGGGGCCAGGCCCAGAGCAGGGGAGCCACGGGACTCACTAGGTACCACAGGCCCCTGGCTTTAAGAGCAGAGGTCAGTGCCTCCTCCCTCCTCCATCTCCCTTCCACCTATGGGGCTGAGTTTACACTGGCTCTACCATGTGCCCCGTACACCACGGGCCTTCTGTCGACCTATTTTCTAAACATTTAAATCGATTCAAAGACAAATCTGGTTTCTTCTCTGTAGAGCGACGAGTTCTTTCTATCCCATGGTGAGCTGAAGGGCCCGTAGACGCTCCAAAACTAGCTGAAACACGTGATTCCGGCAAATAAATGAATGAAAATAACCAGTATTTTTAAAGTGGGCACATCAGAGTTGAACTTAAAATCAAACTGAGTAAATGTCGGTAACGAATGACACTGAAAAAAAAAGTTTCGGGCGCCTCTGGGGTTCATTTTTGGAGCGTCTGTTGACCTGAGAATCAGTGCACCATGGCAAGAAAGACTTGGCTTGCCCTACAGTGAAGCTGTTGATATAATTTTACAGGTACAGGTTCAATTCTGAGGAGTTTTATCTACTGGAGATGAATGAATTGAAATTAAACACACCAAAGTGTGTCGAGTTTATCTTCCATACAGTGTGTATCCATTTGAAGTCATTTCTGAAGGAGCTTTCTCACATCTCTCAGTGTTTCTGAGCAGACTGAACTATAAATTTTGAATCAGAGGGGATCAAATATATATTTAACAGAAGGCCGCTCAGTCCAGCATGTCTAGTGACACTCCAGCCACGGTCACTTTTTTTGATGCTGAACACGATTTCACTTCATTCACTCACTCTACTTTTTTCACACTAAATATTCACTCCTACAGCCACAGATCTTTATTTATTTATTTATGTTACTCTTTTGTTTTAACATTTTCTTATTGCTTTTTTAAATCCGTACCATGTTCCCCCTTCGACATTTTGTGATTGATTTACTCCTTTCAAAGAATCTAGATTTATCACTCTGAATGTCTGACAGTATGTACATGACCATGCACAGCTACAGTATACAGACCTGTTAGGCGTATGTGTGCACTAAATGTATCACGGCTGAGTCTGCACTCTGTCAGTGATGCCCTCTGGCAGCTGCTCATCACTCCCGGCTGCACTGTCATGACTCGACTCAGCAAATTAAACGTGCTGTATGTATGTAAAAGTGCAGCTTACACAGAAGTGTCCCAACACACACTTTCAAAAAACAAATCAAAGAGTCGAGTGGTAACGTTGCTGCCGCCGCTCTCACAGCTCGGATCTGTTAAATCCCTTCCATGACTCGGCTGTTTAATAAACCGGCCGGACTCTGTGATTCATAATCGCTGCCTCATGCTTGTGTTTTCATCGAGAAGTCGCTCGCTCTTATGTAATACAGAGTACTGGCAGCGGCGATGTGACACATTACTGTTATACAGTTACAGTTATAGCACATTCGTGTGTCCCTGCGCTTTCTGCCACAGTGTAATCTGTGAGGGGGGAAATGAATGAAAGTGGGAAAGCAGCTCGGATGTGGCAGGATTAGCGCTGCACTGTCGGCCTGGGTGATTTGCATTTGACATTGGGCTGACAGGGAGGTGATCCAGGGTCAGTACAAACTGAACAGCTCAACTTACTGTTGGAGGGTGCAGTCGACGCCCAGGAGAGGAGAAAGAGAATCGCATTATAAAAACCCAATTTCCAAATTGTCAGAGTCTGCACTTCGAGGATAGACAGAGATGTCTTATAAACGAGCTGAAGAATCATTACATTAAAAACCATAAACATCTCATTTCCCTATGAGCATTGTTTCACCTGTAGTAACACAGCTCACAGGCATTCAGTTCTTATTGCGACTGCTGTATACTTTTGGGAAATAATACCTATTATAAGAAAACTACCAACCTTCTAGTGTTTTTAACAGCTTTATTTTGGAGATACACACCATGATTTAGATGTTTTTGAGCTACTGTTTTGTGCAGCTGTAGTAGAGTACATGCACTGTCTTAGTATACAGTATTCATGCAGACAGTATTATATCTTATATTTATGAGGTAAATATGAAGCTGGAGCCAGCAAACTTTTAGCTTAGCCTAGCTTGGCTTAACTTATCCTAGCTTAGCTTAGCTCAGCTTATCTTAAAGACTGGAAACAGGTGCAAACAGTTAGCTTAGCTCTGTACAAAAGAAACAAAATCTATCTACCAGCGCACCCAGTGTGTTTTGTTTGAGCACCCAGGCGTCATTCAGCCCGCCTCAGGTCCATCGATGATCCACGTCAATTTTTCAGATTAGCCGAGAAGCAGCGGCCAACATGGCGGCAGCCAAGGCCACAGATTTTGAGCTTCAAACAGCTCTTCAGAAACCTGTTAGTGATGTCACGTATACGCCGTCCATTCTTTATAAAGTCAGTGATTAACATGTTGTCTTGTTATCGGAGTGAAGAAGACAAGTTGCAGTCTTATAGCGGGGTTATGTGCCGGACTATTTCTTTGCGGGGAGCAGTGACTTCCTGGTGTCTCCACTTGTTGCCCGGAAACCTCACAGTGACGTCAAAACACCAGGAAGCATTTTTTATGCTTCAGTTTGAAGAGCTGTTGATAAACAGATAATGTTTTACCGATGGACAAGGCCAGGCTAGATGTTTCTCTCTGTTTCCAGTCTTTATGCTAAGCTAAGCTAACTGGCTGCTGGCTCCAGCTTTGTATTTAGCAGGCAAACATTTAGCACACTCTCAATCTTTTGATCTAACTTTCAGGAGCAAAGTGAATAAGTTTATCTCACAAAATGTCGGACTATTCCTTGATGAGTTTGAGGTTTGATTAAAAAGCTTTAATGTTCGATAAAAAATATTTAGTCAAGTTCAAAATGTGCAGCGTTAATTAAAATAATTTACCGAGGTTGCTTCAGAAGATGAAATTAGTTTCTACTTGTGTGATCTCATTGGAGGTTTTTCAGTCCTGCTCAGCGAGTTTTAGTTTTTCACAGCAAATATAATCATCTCAAACATTTCGTGATTTGTGTTCGACGATCAAATATAGCTCTACAGAGGGACAAACAGAGTGAGAGTGAGATATCAATATGTGATGTGATTGAAGTGTTGGTAAAGTAACTGTGTGCTGTGCTGTGCTGTTGTGGGTTCAGCTCCGGGACACGCCTGCTTCTGACATCCAGTTTCGTCTGGATCACGAGCGAAGGCTGAGAGCGGCGACGGAGGAACGGGAGGCTGTCGTTTCTCTGCCTCAGGTACGATAATGCAAGTCAGTCACGCCACGTTCAAATACATGAACAAAAGAAGAGCAGTATCACACTTCACTGGCTCTGCAAAGTTTGAACATAATTTAATTAAGTGTCACCAGGAGAGAGAGCAGAAAACTTTGTTTTAGACTAAGACTGACGTCCATGTTTTCAGTGCGTCACATGCAATTTCCACTAAATCCCTGAATAAACCTGACTTCATTCACATAAACACTATGTTCAAAATACGATCAACAACATCTGCTCTGACCAATTATGCTTTTAATCAAATAAAAAAAAGAAATTGCATGTGGGATTTAACATATAAGCTTTTAGAGCTGGAACAGTTTGTCGAAAAACACATTTTTCAAAGCAAAAATATCTCCGGTCCAGGCGTCTGAAATATAAATATTTTCCTAGTTTTCTTAATCTTCTGATATTAAACTGAATAACTTTGAATTTTTTATGACTGGTTGACAAAAAAAGCAATTTGAGTCTCTCAAATCTCATTTTGGTGATTGGGAAATTGTAATTCTTCACTATTTTCTGACATTGGACTAAATTAATCTAAAATATATTTATTATTTAAATTATGACAGATAAATATTTGGTAAACACCCCTCTCAAACACTGTGTGAAGCTACATTTCCAAAATTATGAAGATAAATCTCACACGATGAACATTTTCTTGACTCCCTTCGACAGCAGGACGATGAGCGTTTGCGTCTGGAGGCCCAGCGTGGAGGTCTGGAGCTGCAGGGACTTCAGAGTCACGAGGTGCCCTGGACTCAGGAGCGAGCCATGCTGCAACAAGAGGTTCGCTTCTTCAGACGCAACACCATCATCTTCTACATGAAGCTCAGGTGGATCCTTACGCACTGGAGGCTTGGCCGAAAGGACGACTCCGGAGAGGAGACGGCGCACCCGGAGGTGAGTCGGGGGGATTTGGTGGTAGAGTACGTCTGATTGATGGTCTGGTTAGTTCAAGCTCGTTGATTCGGCGGTCGATGCTTCACTTTTTCTTGTTCTCCTGGTTGATTAAACTCTGTGAGATCCATGTTTTGCCGGTTTTGTTTTTCACACAATGAGCAATCACATCTCAGCGCTGCACTTCCCCCACAGATCACAGAGCAGCTTGACCAACACTGTGACGTCTGAATTATCTGTTGATGGAGTTCCTGTAATCACTGCTCTGTTCACCCAGTTCCCCGTTTATCCCCTTTTGTAGTAACATAAAACACTTTACCATGACGGTAAAGTATTTTGGTTTTGACATTTAATTCAACATAATTCTACATCACTTTGATTTAAATGAATTGAATGTCTCTCCACTCTTCAGTTTATTCATGCAGTATCTTGTTGTGAAACCTAATTTGCGCCTACAGATGGTGCAGCAGTGTGGAGCCGGCGTGTGCTTTGCTGGATGTCCTTGACTTGACATTGAATCCCAAGAGAACATTTTCTCAAGTCGGGTTTATTTTTAAAGCCTTTAATCACGGTTACAGTTTCACAGAGCCTCTCAGTTTTATAAACAAGAAAGAAGGACTCAGTCAAATGAAACACATAAATCCACGTAAACCACAAAGATGTGACGTTCTCTTTCTTCTCGTCCTCGGACTTCTGGAGTCACCATCTGAAATACCCACAATCCAACAATCAGTCAAACGATCAATCACAGCAACAATAGAAAATAGTAGAAATGTGGTTGTTTGGATTTATCTGTTTCATAGTGTGTTTTATTTTTGGATCCACCTTAATGGACTCACAGACTTTGATGTTCCTGGTCAGTCTGGAAGAGTCCGGGGCCGTCTCACGGTGTTATGGACGCTCTTGTAGACTTTTCTAAGTCTATAATTGTTCTGGCTTTTTTTGGAGGAATTACCTCCAAAGTGTGTTCTGATGTTAAAAGTGACGACAGAGGAAATCTGAAATCATAAAAACACACACAAACCACAAAGAACAAGTTTATGTTCATTGATTCATCTTTTATATTTACTCTCTTCTTCACTGAGCTCTGTGTACAAAGTTAAAGTAAAAATCCAAGTATTGGTTGACAGTAAAACAACTGCAAATAAAAGATGAAGATAAAAAAAGAACTTCAAACCTGCATTAAACAAAATTTGGACACAGATCAGCCAGAAAAGTTCAATTGATCCAACTTCAGACCTCTGGGAACCTTCAGAATGAGACACTACACCCTTAAAAATAAAAGTTCAAGTCAGAACATGAGGTGGTTCTTCATGGTGACGCCATACGGGAAACTTTTTCAGTTCTGCAGCAAACCTTTTTACCTGTTGGTTCTTCAAAGATTATTATTATTATTATTATCAAGTTCTTCTCAGAATTTAGTGTAAATAGTACTTAAGTTCATTCAGTGTAAAATATTTAATAATTATAATTAAAATATTTGATTTAAAGGTCCAGTTTGTAACATTTAAAGGGATCTACTGGCAGAAATAGAATATGATAACCATAACCATGTTTTTATTTGTGCATATTACCCTGAAAATAGGAATCATTATGTTTATGTTACATTAGAATGAGACTTTTATATCTACAGAGGGAGCGGGTCCTCTTCTGCGGAGTCTGCCATTTTTCTACAGATAAACGGACTCCAGATAGGACCTTTTCTGTTTTTCGCGAGTTTCGCGGCCACTGTAGTTTACCCTACATACTTGGAGCGGGAGTGCGAGGCGAGTGGTATTCAATTGGTAGATGCCACCAAATTCTACACACTGCACCTTTAAATGCAACATTAAGTAAATCACTTTAAAAACAAGTAAAATTGGGGCAACGATTAGCTCAGTTGGTAGAGCGTCCGTCCCATGTACAAAGGCTCCGTAGCGGCCCGGGTTTGAATCCGACCCGTCGCCCTTTGCTACATGTCATTCCCTGTCTCTCTCTCCCTATTTCCTGTCTCTCTTCAGCTGTCTCTATCCAATAAAAAGGCCAGAAAGAAAAAGTATTAAGTATAAGTACAGAAAAAATATTTAAATAAAAAAAAAAGTAAAGTTATTTGTAACTTTATATAAATTATTATCACATTACGAATTGCTAGTTCATATTGGAGAATATTTGTTTCTATTTTTTAAGATAAAAAGGTTTTTCAAAGCACCAAACGTTCTGCAGTTGTAACTTAAAGAACTCTTAAAGAACCTTAAAGTTTCAGTGTGTCAGATTTATGGGGATAACTATGTTTCACTTAGTGTATAAACACCTGAAAATAAGAATGAGCCTCTTATATCTACAGACTAAGAGGTTACAGATAATGGATGGATGGATATCTACAGACGTCATGGGTACCATTTTGAACCGCCATGTTTTTACAGTAAAGGGTTCTTGACAATAAAAAGCTTCTCCAGAGACCTCAAAGTGCTCCAGAACATTTATCAAGATCCAGTTTTTCTTACAGTGTACTGAGATTTAGTAAATCGGTGAACTATATTTTAGACGTTGGCTAAACTACAGAAGAGGTGCAAGATATATTGGCTGTTTTCCAAGAAGGGCTTCATAAATCTTTACTAATGAGTACAGACTCTTCTAACTGACAGAGAGGGCCGACCTGCAAGTCACCGAGTCCTAAAGCCATCACTTAATATCTCAGAGCACTATTATCAGGCATTACTGTAGCTCTTTGATCGCTTTGATATGATGTTATTATCTGTGACGTCACTTTAAGTGTGTTAGCCCTCAGTCCCTCGAGGTGATTTCCACCCTGCTCCTCCGACAAACAATAACAGTTCCCTTCCTTCATATCAAATATTAACTTACCGGAGTCTTAGAGGAAGAAGAAGATAAAATAATCTTTGCAACAAGACAAAGAAACCCAAATTAAATACATGTATAACTGTAGTTTTCCTTTGGTATGAATGTAAATGTGGCAGGTTGTTTGTGTGTTTTAGCCCTGTGATGGTAACATGCTCATCCAGGGTGTTTCTCTGCTCTGCACCCACTGTATGCTGGGAAAGGCTCAGCGGCTGTCAGCCTCAAACAGAATATTACGGAACAGAAAAACAGGCGCATGAATTAAAAGACAGGCTTTACATGATGGCTGTATCATCTGTTCCAGTTTGAGAAGTTGGAGGGCATCCCAGAGCTGGGAGTGATAATGGAGCAGGCGGAGGGCGAGTCGGCTCGAGACGACAGGCTGTGTTTACCGCAAACTCAAGGGGACGCCCCCGACACACCACCCATCATGCCTCTGCTGTCACCTGATCGACACCTGCAGCATCAACGACAGGTACTGACACTCACCTGGTTTTTAATCAGTTTTCAATCTCCACTGCCTGGTCTTTAAATAGATTTTTGATCTGATCTAGACTTACTTCCTCATGTTAACCTGAACCTGTGGTGCGTTTGTCACGCAGCTGACACGTGATGCAGATCTGAATTATAACTACACTGATAATCTCCTGGACTAATCAGCCATTGCTTCAGAAACATCCCTCAAAGGTTCTTCACGATATTTGGACAGGTGGATCAGACGCATCATTTCTCAACTCCCTGTTTTTAGATACATTATTTATCCCTAAATTCAGGGCAGCACGGTGGTGCACTGTGGTTAGCACTGTCGCCTCAGGTTCCTGGTTTGAACCTCGGCTGGGGCCTTTCTGTGTGGAGTTTGCATGTTCTCCCCGTGTCTGTGTGGCTTCTCTCTGGGTACTCCGGCTTCCTCCCTTCCTGACCTTAATAGGTAGCTGGGATAGGCTTTCACAATACATTGCACCAATGACAGTATAAAGAGAGCTTTTAAGAGCTGTTTTGAGTAGTCAGTAGTCCTGCCTCTTCCACCTCCCGGCTAATCTAAAAATTGGCGCAGACGTTGATCAAATGACTGAATGAAGCCCGGCTGCTCAAACAAGCCTCCTGTAACGGCACCTACCTGTCAGTCAAAGCGTCCACACTGTTAATTATTCATAACTTTAAGCCTTAATATAATTTGAACAGTTGAGTTGTATAAAGATTCACCCTCAGTACAGTTGTCATGAACGGGGAAATTAGCTATAGAGACCAAAACTGTTTTTTGTACCAGGCTGTAAACATGTTTATTTCTACTGTGAAGTTGGACATTTTAACATGGGGACTTATGGAGACTGACTCACTTCTGGAGCCAGCCTCAAGTGGACGTTTGAAGAACTGCAGTTTTTGGCACTTCAACATTGGCTTCCCTTCACAGCCATGGAGGTTACCACTTGGTAGTAACCAGTGCACCACCCAAAAAAATCACAGATAAATTACATTTTACAATTGAAAGCGTTGATCTAGATATTTCAAACTTGACTTGAGAACTGTTATGCCATTGTCTTCATGGCTAACACTAGTTATACATATATTATAATGTACTGAGAAGAGTTCCCTGCGCTACATAAAGGTTCACAACCAATGTCAGAAAACTTACAGTATTCACAGTATTTGTTTATGCTTCAACAGTATCAGACATTGGCAGTACCAGAGAGAATGAAGCACGATTTTCCTTCACTGAGCTGCCAAACTGACTAGATTATGTCCAAGTCTTCACTGCAAACTTTCATTGACCTCTTTACAGCTTAACATAGCCTACTATTATCTCCCTCTGGCTGCAGGAATTATCATCTGAGCTTGCGCTTTGCTCTGCTGTAGTAGCCATGTGTGCAAATGCTTACTAAAGCAAGTCTACATTTCTGCTCTCATGCATAAAGCTTAATATAGTCTACGGGGCACGTTTGAGGTAACGCTGGAAAACTTCTCGCAGAGTAAAAACATCAGATCACTGTACAAACCTTTTTCGTGATGTTGTAGAAAAATCAAAACACAAGACAGAGTAGAGCACTTAGAGCTGCTTAATAATGCATCCAACCCAAAATGCTTATGTACTTTCTTTACTTCTTACAGACGGACGTACTGAAAGTAGATCTCAACACAGTCTGGGTAAAAGAACACAGCTCCTTTTGTCAGAGTCCATGTCTGAACAATAAACCCAAAAGTGGGTGTACTCAGTAATTGCTGCCTCTGACGAGATATCTAGGCCAAAATTCTCATCTGCATACCAAACAGCTCTAATGAACGTCTGCCAAACATTCATACCAACACAATTAAAATGAATGAGAAAAATAATGAAAGGCTGCGGTAAATGTCCAAACTCCATACACCAATCTACAAGAGAAAATATGAGTTAGCTAGCTACCAAGCTATATTCTGGTGTTTTATTCCCGTTAAAAGTCAACATCTTCGAATGAAAAATGTTTTTCTGATGTTCGTATGATGCGTATTTAGATCCACAACAGTAACCCTGGTTCTACCTGGACTGTATTGAAGTGCACTGGTGTTTTAACACCTGAGCTCATAACGTGTTCTTAGCTGCGTTTGGCAAAGCCGGCGACGCTGAAGTGATACCTCGAGGGGATGTTTTACTTTGTGCTCTACTGCCTCCTGCCAAGACCTGAAAACTCTCCACAGCGGAGCCACCAGAGGCCAACAGCTCTCTGAGCAGACACTTCAGGAAGTGCATGCTGTTCTCCTCAGTCGTTGTCGGTGCTCATATAGCCTGAAGCCACTTTAAATCCAAATGTAGATTTTAACTAAGACTGTCTAAACTTTCTCAAACCTCCTGCAACACGAATGGACTCAAATAAATCAGCGTCGGAGCTGTTGAACAGGTTTTTGTTGCAGCTTTAATTATTGAACTATTTCAACTGATCAGTCAGTGAGATTTTTGAGTGCAAACTTATAGATACACCCATCCATACGATCATATTTTAGATTACTTATGATCAAGGCAAAGACAAACACCAAGCAAGGTCAGCAACAGATTTACTCTTGTCTGGAAGCTTCTTGCTCGGCCACTTTCTCCTTTTCTTTTCTTAGCTTCCTCCGTCATCTTATTCTTCGGTCATTTCGCCTCTGTCATTACATCCATGAAGGCTGCTGAGCCCGGTTAAGTTGCCTGCTTGCCCTGCTCCGGTTCTGGCACGACACCAGCTCCGCTCCCCGTTAGCATTTCCCCGAAAACCTCCTCTTCTTCTTCCTGGTGGTCCAAAACGACTGTGATACAAACACTAACATAACACTCCCCCGGTGATCTGAGCTCACAATCCGGGCAGCCCGTCAAACAAACTGAGCTAACATTAGCTAACAGCAGCTACAGCTCTTCGCTACTTCACTGTCCATCAGGAAACTTTTTCTCCGTAAAACATGATCCAGTTTCACCAAAATCAGTGAAACAGTTGGTGGTGTGTGACTTAGTTACATAGTACAGAAACATGCGTATGAATGACAGAGACAACATTCACCTGATTACATCAGTGTAGCATCAAAATGATTTAAATCTGTTATTTAACGGTAGAAAAGTTGCACAATGTTGCTTTGATTCCAGCAGTTAAGAAAGGGTAGATACCAAAGGACAAGGATTTAAAAAAAAAAGAGGACACAGACACAGATGGAAACAGAATGAAGAAGCTGAAGTCAAATTGATTTATAAAGCACTTACAAAGCAGGTTTGTCCCAAAGTGCTTTAGAGAAACAAAGGACACAGGCCCAGATAAAAACAAGAGACATCAAGATAAGGAGAGAACTCGCTGAACTTGCCATATTCATGTGTGTCTGAGCGTGCTGGATTAACTAAATATGTGATTTTCCTCTCTTGTCTGAATCCCCTCTGTGCAGTTTGGGGAGAACCGTCAGGTGCTGCAGGCCGTGCGGACGCTGCTGGAGGAGTTTCGGGAGGAGCTGCTGGAGGAGGAGACGCGGCGATGCCAATTGCAGCAGTCCTACGCCAATGACAAAGCCGCCTGGGAGGTCAAGTGGGCAGAGATGAAGTGCCAGGTCGCCCAGGTACAGATGGCGTCTCAGCGCCCACCTTAAAGGGACAGGACACAATCTGGTGTAGAAAACTAGCGGTGCATTCAGTAAGCAGCAAGGCGACAGTAAACATGTTGCCTGCTCCACGGATGAAATCCCACACAGGGCAAGCCGATAACAAGTCGACAACAACAAATCTTTTTTAGCATGTCGTTTCAGCCAACTCTCTCGGGCCGATCAGCGTCATTTTGAGAGCAGCAATGAAACGAAGTCGTGTCTTAATCCATATCACAAGTGACAAAATGGACAGAATCCAATTTATAATCAACCCTCAACAATTAAATTAAGGACAGCGTCCAATACGACAAAAGAAATGATGAATCGCTTGCTTGGCACTATGTAATGGGAATATTTTGTCATTTTGTAAACTAATTAATTCAGCTCTGTGCCTAATTGTTTGATTTGTCTCTGAGTATTTCTAACTGAACTCTTAAATCCCTAATGGGAGTGTAAATACTTCGATCAGGATGTTCGTCTTAACTGATATGAGCACACGAGAGCTGAAACCAGTCGTTTTGTATGGAGGCTGCTGCTGGTCTTTGTGTCAATATCAAAAATATTTAAATTTGTAATTACAGTATTGATAAATAATAATAAACCTTATTTATATAGCACTTTTCAAAATGTACAGGAAGCGCCTCCAAGATTATAGTTGTTCTCTGTTTGTCACAAACAGTTCAATTAAACAACATTCACAACATTTTGGGAAGCTAAAAGTCTTCACTGATATCGAGGAAAATAAGCTTTTGTGTGTTCAGACCGCTGACAGTATAAAGACTGGACAGCGTATGCGTGACAGGTTTCCAAAGAGCGGTTTTGAAGCTCAAAATTTGTGACTCCGGCCGCCGCCATGTTGGCAGTCCTGCCTCTTCCACCTCTAATCTAAAAATCAGCAAAGACGTGGCTCATCAGCGGACCTGAGGCGGGCTGAATGAAGCCCGAGTGCTCGAACAAGCCACCTGTAACAGCACCCACCTGTCAATCAAATCAAACCTCTGTGGCTGTGTGCCAAAAACTGCAGTTCCTCAAACGTCCACTTGAGGCTGGCTCCAGAAGTGAGTCAGTCTCCATAAGTCCCCATGTTAAAATGTCACAACTTCACAGCAGAAATAAACATGTTTACAGCCTGGTACAAAAAACAGTTTTGGTCTCTATAGCTTCATGAAAACTGTACTGAGGGTGAATTTTTATACAACTCACCTGTTCAAATCATATTAAGGCTTAAAGTTATGTATAATTAACAGTGTGGACGCTTTGATTGACAGGTAGGTGCTGTTACAGGCAATTTTTTTGAGCAACCAGGCGTTATTCAGACTGCCTTGGGTCCATCAACATCTATGTGTTTGCCCAATTTAAGATTAGGCGACAGAGGCAGGACTGCCAACATGGCGGCAGCCAGAGCCACCACACTTCTTCACTTCACAGGAACCTGTGGGTTACATCAGTCCATTTTGTCATCTATGTTCTTCACATAGTGGCTTTAGATTTGAATACCATCGAAGGTATCGACTGTTTCTATGTATTACTACTGCCCAGCACATGTTATCTGAGTTGTAATTTCATGGCGGACAAAAAAAAAAATCAAATCAGCAGTGATTGGAGGTGAATTTGTAGGAGAGGGACAGCAGCGTGGCACAGAGGGGTACTGAATAAATGTTGCTTTGTGGTACAGATGGATATCACGGTCGGAGCCTCGTTGTCTGCTGTGTCAGAGCACGATCAGGACAGTTTGAAGATATTGAACATGTTGTTTTCTTGACCTGACCTTTATCTGATGAACTACAGCTCTGGAAAAAAAAAACGTTATAGGTGGACCTTTTTAAGTCTCACGCTGTTAATCTGTACAGTTAGTACATGGCTCATATTCCTGCACAGCGCAGAGCTCGCTGGGGGCTTCGACGAGAACTAATTTGCTTAGTTTCGTCCGATAACACAATGTTGAATTCTTGTCTTGCTCCGCTGTGCTTCGTTCTGATTAAGACTTCAGAAATATGCCCCTGAACTGCTGATTTCTTTTTTTTTTTTTTACTCGTGATTATTACACAGCCCAGTAGAGCCGAGCAGGACTGTAAATTACCCTCACCTGTGTATTTATATGTGGATATACTGAAAGTCGTAGCTACTTTTTGAGTCACAGTTAGCAGATATTAATATCTTAGCTGTGACTGGCTCGTGTTTCATACTCTGGTCTCTGGCACAGTGTGAACTCTCCTAAATAACTGTCTATATTTATAATGTCTTACATCTTTGCCTCCGTCAGCAGACATTACTGTACATGTTATCCTCTCCGGTGTGTGCTCAGACAGTTTAAAACCCTGTGTAAAAAGTCGACAAGACAAGATGTGAATGAGAGTTATGTAAGCTGATGTTTAAAGACAGCCTTGACTTGCTCTTCACACGGCTCCAGACTCTGGTTTGTACCATTATGTTTGGGTTTAAAAGCCCTGGTTGAAGATCACAATGCTCTGCTCTGCCCGGAAAAGTCGCCGTCGCTGTGCAGCTTTGAAGATTTCTGCAGTTAATCTGAATCCTCAGTTCATGTTCAACCCCCCCCCTCACCAGCAGCAGGGAGTGGTCTGAAATATAAATTTGGGAGCCCTCGATCAAGTCTGAAGTGTGCGTCGCTGTCGGCTACAAAACAAATACTCAAAACAGCCTCGTGTTGAAACAGTGCAGAGGTCTGTGCTGCTGAAATGCAACCCAGGAAGTCGAGTTTGAGTAACAGATGTGTGAAATTGAAGGTTTATCTGACGCCGGTCGGCCTGAACGGACGCTCAGCGTTGTCCTCTTTATATTTATTTCAGCTGTTTGTATAAATAAGCAGCCCCAGTAAGACGTTTCATCACTAGCTGGTTCATAAATTGTGTTAATTTGGTGCAACAAGCAACACATTTTTATTCACTCGCTTTAATGAGCTCCATTTCTGTTTTTATTGTTTTATTTTATTAAACTCAAAGACTGAAGAAAAACAGATCAAAAGAGCCAAAGATTGTTTATCCGTATGTCATTTACAATATTTCAGACACAACTCTTTGGATTTTTACCAAACTCTGAGAAATGATGCATCTCACCACCAAACATATTGATTTATAGGAGGGGCAATAAAAACAAGTTAGTTGTGGTCTCTCGTCTGTTTACTGTCTTCTTCTTTCTTTCTTTTAAACATTTTTGTGCTTTCAAGTTAAATCACAGGTTCATCCAAACATATTTTCTCGTATACCTTCAGCATTGTGCACATAGTTTTGGGTTTATTGAAGATTATACCCACGTACGAACAAATAAGGGTGAATAGACGCAGCAGCAACATCTAACTAGTGTCCTCGTTACTGTGATTAATCAACAAAACTTACTGCAAACAGCTTTCACAGGGACTATTTCCTCTGTCAAAAAAAGTTCCAATAAAAGTAAATTATTTATTATTGTGGTATCTCCTAATAATCCTGCCTTTTCTTCATGATTTCTTTCCAAATATGCAGTACAGTAATCAACCCAACATCCTTGTGTCTTTTCTCTCCGACCAGTTGGAGGAGGAGGTGCAAAGTAAGGTCCGAGGTGAAGCGCAGGGAGATGAAGGAGAACTGGCCAGAGACCCCGAGTGGGCCTTGAATCAGGAGCGCGAGGAGCACCAGCGTCTGCTGGCCGAGAGCCACAACACCTCGCTGGACCTCCGCTGGAAGCTGCAGCACGGAGAGATGAGGTGGGGCCGAGAGAGGGCCGAACTGCTGGAGCGCTTCGACCGGGAGCGGCAGGAGTGGGACGGCAGCATGAGGGAGCTCCACCGCAAGATGGAGAGGGTGAGGAGGGGAGAAGGGAGAGAAACGATGGGGTCAAAACAAATTCACCACAGGGTCCATTTAGTAGCAGCTCTGAAGCCTTTGATAGTTCCACATGATCTTCCTCAGCAGAGTTATAAATGTTCAAATTTACATTTTTCTGAGCACTTTAAAGGACCTCTTGTCCACGTTGGCTTAAAAGTTGAAGTTTAATGATCATTCTTGAACCTTTGAATCTACAGTTAACAAAAAAATCACACCACATTTTCTGTGTTTCACATCACTGGAGATGTTTGGGATTGTTGATGAGACAAAACAAATCATTTAAAGACATCACCTTAAAGTCTAGGACTTGTTCATTGGATTTTCTTCACTATTTTTATCTATTCTAACATTTTACCAATACATTAAGGCCCTCTTGTCCATGTTGGCTTAAAAGTGAGGTTTGGTGTTCATTCTTGAACCTTTTTGTCCATTTAGTAGCTGTTCTGGAGCTTTCAATCGTATCACATGTCCATCTCGAAGGTCAAAAAAGGACTTTGAATTTCCGGTTTGAAAGCAACATCCGAGAAGTCGAGAAGTCCTTCAAGTTTTTGATTATTTTCATTAGAAATAATCAAATAATAATGTTGTTCCTATTGATATATACATTATTTAGTCTGTAAAATATCAGGAGACACTAAAAACACCTTCACACTAAGTCTTTACGGTACAAAGATATTTATTTTACAATCACATCAACAGTGAAAAGCAGAAAATCTTCACATCCGAGAAGCTCAAACCAAAAACAACTGACTGATCTGAGCTTTAGTGAGTGTTTTGGGCTGTTGTTGAGAAAAAGTGAGTAATTTAAAGACATAACCTTAAAGTCTTGGACTCGTTCATTGGCTTTTTTAAAAACAATTCTAACATTTTATTTTAAATAATTTAATAGAAACACAATAAACAGACCAATAAATGATAAAAATAAGCGGTAGCTGCAGTGTATAAAACCAGTTTAAACTGCTAGAACTAGAAAAACACACCAGAACTTAAAGATCTGAAGCCTTCTCTTGTTAAGCAGTGTGTGAGAGCGTTTGTGTTCGAGCAGATATGAGAAATGGTGACAAAGCACCGAAGGCGATAAAAAATAATACTGAGGATTACTGAATAATTGATGTCCTTTGTGAGATTTCATTAGACGAACTGCAGTGTTCCACCTCGCCTGTGTGTGATATTCAGGACAGGGGAGTAGCGCTCGTTAATATGAGATGAGCGTAAGAGTATTAACATATGAAGCAGGGACTGGAATACTAACAACAGGAACACACTCTAACAAAAAAACAAAACAAAAATCTGCTGATGCATCGCAGAGCAGAGACACAGAGCAGGAAGCAGAGATGCATTATTCAGCGATGCTGTGGACTGAACGATCAGCATCAAAGTGAATGAGTGATGTGGCTGCTCTCCTTTAACCTCGAGACCTGAAGTTAAGTCTGAATGTTGCAGGTGGATTACTCAGTGAATCACAGTCGAGGAAGTGGAAGAACAGTTTGTTATATTAAAGGAGAATCTCACCTACATAACTGAAACATACTGTAAATGTGTGAAGGACCGTACGAGGAGGGTTTCTGCATGTAGACTCCCGGTTAATCTAAAAATCGGCAAAGACGTGGATCATCGGTGGGCCAAATCACACCTGGTTGCTCAAACAAGCCACTTGTAACGACACCTATCTGTCAGTCAAAGCGTCCACGCTGTTAATCCTGTATAACTGAGTTCTATAAAAATTCACCCTCAGTACAGTTGTCATGAACGGGGAAATTAGCTATAGAGACCAAAACTGTTTCTTGTACCAGGCTGTAAACATGTTTATTTCTGCTGTGAAGTTGTGACATTTTAACATGGGGGCTTATGGAGATTGAAATGCTCTGTAGCCAGCCTCAAGTGGACGCTCAAGGAGTGACACTTCATGGCTGCATTGGCTTCACTTCACAGACACAAAGGTTCCCACCATGAGCAAGCACTTGGTGACAAAGACGAGGAAAAACTTTACGTTTAAGAGGCAGAAACCTCGAGCAGAACCTGGCTCATTTGTCGCAACCGGTATAATATAATATAATAAAAATAGGAATTAAACAAAATATATCACTTAAAGTATGAAGTAAATAAACATCTTGAAGACTAACTTACCTTGCCTAAGAGTAAAATCTATGTTTAAAGTCCAAGAAGCAACATATTTCTTCAGTATAGAAGTTTTAAGAAATTAAAATTGGACAGAGACGTGGTTGCAGTTTTATTATGTATTGTTTTTTGTCACCTATACACCAGCCTGTGAATGCCATCGTACTGATCACTTCATACTTGTGTGTGATTCTTTGTGCAGCTGCAGAGAGAGCTGAACACCCGGCGAGACGAGGGCATCGACGTCAAAGATGGCAGCTCGGCCCACAGAGGCGTGTTTTCCCCTCAGGACAGTCCCTGCAACGCCCCGCGGTCACCTCGCTCTCCGCGCTCCCCGTGTACGTCCACCCCTGTCCCCGTCCCGCCCATGCGCTCCCACTCCGACTCTGAGGCCATGCTGGAGGAGCAGGGCGCTGCGACGAGGCTGAAAGGCCCGACGGAGAACCTGTTCCTGGACGCGCTGTCTCTGGATCCCCTCAGCGGCCTGGAGGTCCCACCACCGCCCTCCAGACTGGAGAGCGAGAAGAGGTTCCCCTGCATGAAGGAGGTGAGACTTAAAACCAGTCTGCTCCAAGGAGCTTTTACAAATGGGTTTGTTGCACAAGAGGGGACAGGAAGTAAAGAAACTAGAGCTGAACAGATGGCATCTAGACACGTAAAAATCTGTCTCAAATCAACCAAACCCTTCACCAGATGAACTCCGTCATTGTTGTGTCTGTTTCAGGCTCTGAACGAGATTTCGGAGAGAGAAGGCGATCCTGATTACCCCGAGGAGGAGATGGGCGGTGGGAGTCTGCTCAGGTAACCCTCCTGACAAAAAAAAACTTCAAGTCAAACTGAGTTCAAAGAAAAGTTTTAACTGTCGAGTGATTCTTTAAAAAAACTGATGAATTTTCATAGACGTCAAGAGTGAATTCATCACGGAGGACAGGTCTCACTGGCTGCAGATTATTCAGCCTCCTCCTGCAGTTTTGTTGCTTATACGTACACATTGATCTCTCCGGAGATCGGCTGTTGATGCCGTTGACTGTAACTTGAAGTGACACTGAGTTTCCCCGCGGTGATTTTTCTTTGAAAGTTTCTCTCATTGCGAGAAAGTGATCCAGCTCGCTGTGCTGTTGAATAATTCAGTTTTAAAACACTGAATTAAGTTGATTAAAAAAAACAAAAACAAGCACACATATTTAGGATCTTTTTCTGCCGTGGGAATATAACGGAGATGAGATTGGGTCCGAGCTGAGGTTAATGTTGATGAACTGTTGTGTTTGTGTGCAGAGCCAAGTCGGTGTGCTCCATGAGCGACTTCCAGCGGTTAATGGACAGCTCGCCGTTCCTCCCCGACAAGACTCGTCACGGTGATCAGGGCCAAGACGACGTCACCCCTCCTCTGTCCCCGGACGACCTCAAGTACATTGAGGAGTTCAACAATAAGGGCTGGGACTTCCCATCATCCACCTCTGTCCCGGGTCCCGTCCGTGATGTGTGGACGGACAAAACCCACGAGGCCCGGGGAGGGGACCCCATTCTCGATCCATTCCAGCCACCCTCCTGGTTCCTCACCACCAGCGCCACCCTGACCACCAGCACCCTGAGCAGCCCTGAGCACTGCCACAAGTCCCCGCTGAGGGGCAACGGAGCAGGGGCAGCAGGGGTGGGAGTGGAACACTGTGGGGTTCACATCCTCCACAGCCCCACCAGATCTGGGGCAGCTGAGCGCCCTACTGCCCAAGACCCGGACTTCCTGTACACCAAAGGGACCAAAGCCAGGGGCGGAGGAGAGGCTGGGGTCGGAGCAAGCGGGTCGGATGAGGTTTTTAGCACTGGGAGGTGGGCATGTGGGCTTCTGGAGGGTGGGGGATTGAGGACTTCTCCTAATCAGTCTCCTATCTGCCCCACGGTGGGTTACACCTCCTCTCTGGAGCTTCAGCTCTCCAGAAACTTGAGCGACGACATGAAGGAGGTGGCGATCTCCGTGAGGAACGCCATCCGCTCCCCGCCAGGGCCCGTCTTCCGGGACACCGCCTGCCAGACCAACGGATTCACTACAAGAGGCACTCAGACCACGCAGACCATCAGTGTGGGTCTCCAAACGGACCTGCTGAGGAACCTGACCAGCAGCCCGCACCGCTGCCTCACCCCAAAAGGCAGCGGCACGCCTATATCTTCCCCGTCTCGCAGCCTGAGGAAGGTGCAGTACTCTCCGGTCGTCCAGAGCAAGTTTGAGCGACCCTGCTGCTCGCCAAAGTACGGCTCGCCCAAGCTTCAGCGCAAACTGTCCACCTCCAACAAGGCTGAGCTCCCCAACACGAGCCGCGCTCCCACCCCAACCACGCCGCAGAAGGGCAACAACGAGTCGGCGTGGGCCCGCTCCACCACCACTCGCGACAGCCCCGTCCACACCACCATCAACGACGGCCTTTCCAGCCTCTTCAACATCATCGACCACACACCAGTGGCCTACGACATGCAGAAGTTCAACAAGTCCCCCAGTCGCTCTCGCCCAACCCCTCAATCAGAGCCCGGCCCCGCTCAAGGGGCTCTCGCCACGGACACCAGGAACGCGCAGGAGTGCCTGCGGACTGCTCGCGGGCGCTCGCCCAGCCCCGTGCAGCTGATAGTGGAGACGCAGGGGGACAAAAACCCAGAGGTAGTGAGCATACGGCAGGACCTGTCGGCCCCGCCGGGCTACACGCTGGCTGAAAATGCAGCTCGCATCCTAAATAAGAAGCTGCAGGAGCAGAGCTTTAGAGAGGAGAGGAGGCTGCAGGCTGGAGGACAGAGCAGCCACAGCAGAGACAGCAGCAGGCAGGCCGACTCAGACAGAGGACAGTCTGGATGTATGGAGGTAAATATGCAAGCGCACTGGATTCAACGCTTCATTCATTTGATCTGGGGTCCATGTTTTATGACGCAGAGATATTTATGACTTTGCCTTGGATTGTCCTTGTAATGGTTGAAGACTAAAGCATCTGTGGTTAATCAGAGAAAAAGCTAATCGACTATAATATCACTAAAATGTTAATGCTTTTTTCTCAGATCGAAAGCACTGACTGATGCAATGGTAATGTCAAAATATTCGACCCTCTTCAATATTACTGAGCTTTTCCTTCGTTGCTGTATGTAGACACTCTTTAAGGTTTCTTCTTCTTCTTCTGTACTTTTCTGACTTCCTTAAAGCGTGGCTTTTTTTTATTTCTTTGCTTTTTAATTACCACGAGGCCCGACCGAAAAAAACCTGATTAATGTGTCAGATAACTGGAGAAATTAATGATCTCACAGTAATGATCTAAGTGCTACATGAGTCATCATTATCAGCACTCTCCAATTAAAATGTAAAAACCAGAATTTTAAATGATGAACCAAAGGAAAGTGCTAATTTCACTATATGAAATCAGCGCTCTGACACATCGGTCGGGCTTCTTTTCCACCACCCATTCAGCTGACCTGCGGGGAAAAAGATCTTTCTGGTCACGTTGAAGCGATGAAACAGAACAGAAAAATATCATCCACTTTACTGTATGTGCGCCTCTTATTTGGACGATTATAATAAAAAGCAGGTCACGCAGTATTAAAGTGCCGAAGACAGGCTGTGTGTCTGAAAGCACACCATGAACAGTAAGCAACATAATCCCACATATGGTGACCAGTATGTCCACGAACATCAGCTGATCTGCAGAACAGACAGATTAGAGTCTGATTTTATGATTTTATGGAACAATCAGAGCAAAATAATGGATTGTGACCGTGACATCCTGATAATACAGACCTGGATATGGATCAACATCGCCATCGCCATCAAAGAACATCGTTACTTTGTCACAATTCACACCGTACGTAATTTATTATCGCGATAGTTTCACGTGTAACAACATACACGTCTGTTGTGAGCTAACACAGTGAATTAAAGCTGCGAGTCATGATTAGTTTCAATTAATTGTTCAGTAGTTTAGTGTCTGAATGTTGTAGAGCTCAACATATTGTTTGTTTTGTCTGATTAAATATTCAAAAATGTAATGATATAAATGAGGAAAGCAGCAAATTCTCATATTTAAGATAAATTTTGATAAATTATTTGAATTATCGATCATTCACTGTCTAAGTCACTCGACCACTGCTCGCTCTCTCTCTCAAACCGTCGGACACAAATCAAATTAAACTTCTTTGTGTCTCTATTTTGCAGCGTAAACTGTGAGTCAGACTCAGATTTAGAAGCTTAACTTCTCTGCCGCTGGTCATTTTTGGCGAACACGAAAAAGCACTACATCCACTCAAATGAATGGAAAAACCTGTGCCGGATCCTGTCTGAACGCGCCCTTACGCGGGATTTACACAGGGGACGTAAGCGCCGCGGAACGGCTGCGCCGCGGTCACCGGAGCTGATCGCTGCCACTCTAGTCAATGAGACCATTCCCACCGGGCGCGCCGCGTAACGTCTCAGCAGCATCCCAGCAGCGGCTCTCCGCTCTGCAGCGCGAGCATTCCGTAGCACTTCTATTTTTGACGGAGCCGTTGCTGATTCGCGTCAAGCTCAACAGAGCAGATTGCACCAGACAGGAAGTCCGACACAGAATCAAAGTAATACACTTCCGCCCCCTTTCAAAATAAAACACAATACGCCGTTCATGTAGCCTATCACAACGTCACATCAACATTACGCCATGACCGGTGGCACCAGGTCAGCAGTCAATCGATCAAAGGGTCTCAACATGGACGACGACAGAGTAATTGTTGAAGTGGAACAACACACAATAATTTATGACACAACAGATCCTTTTTATAATCTCTTCCACGTCAGAGAAGCAAAGTAAGCTGTTTGTTGTTGTTGTTTCCACAGTTTATCACGGGATCTTGCAGTTTCGCGTACGTTCAGGATTATCGCGTGATCTCGTGATCTCGCGTGAATACGGTTGACTCGCAAGGCAGCGCTACGCTGCTGTTACGCGCCCGGTGTGAGTTGACGCCGGGCAGAGGACGGAGCCGTTCCGCGGCGCAGCTGTTCCGCGGCGCTTACGTCCCCTGTGTAAATCCCGCGTTAGTTGACATTGAACGAGTTCACAGCTTGAAGTTAACATAAAATGTCCATAAAACAAAGCTTTACCAAGTGTCCTGTATCCAAACACTTCCAAAAGTGGGCTCCGGCTCAACTTCTCGGCCACACGTCGCTGCGTTTTTGCAGCCAAAAAACGCACAACCCGCTCAAATGAACGGGGAAAAAAACACGTTTTCGCCACATCGTCTGAACGTACCTTTAGAGATATTGAATATACAGTAATACAGCAGGCCGATAAAACACTCATCATTCTCACAATGTAAGAAGCTAAAACCAGCAAATGTTGTGTCCGTTGTCTGACTGATAAACTGACTAAACATTTCAGCGATACTGTGAATGAAATAACTGTTAAATCAAAGTATTTCATCACGCTGGAGTGTGTTAGCAACAGTTGGAAACAGTGTTGGAAAGTCTCTCCTTGTAGATGAAACTTTATATATCACCTAACCCCGGTTTGGCCGTTTATATTGAATCTGTATCAAGGTCAACCAGCCCCCCCCCTTTGTGGTTTTTCCAGGTCTACAGCGAATGGGTGTGTGTTTTATTGCTGTCTGTGTGGTCTGCAAGCTGAAATCAGCCACCTTATTTCTCCTGGTCAACCTCTCTGCCTTTGATATGCCAGACTTATTTTTTTCCTCTTTGCCCGACTTTACCGATTAACATTTCCCGCTCTATCTTCCCTCCTCCTCTCCCCTCTCTCTCTCTCTCTCTCTGTCCTCCCCCTCTGGGCTTTATCTCTCCCTCCTCCTCCCTGTCCGCTGTGCTCTGATCCAGAACCACACTGTCATACTAACAACTCCTTGGGGACTCTAACTCTGCTTGTCTCCGTGATGTAAGTTCCTCTTCCTCCTCCTCTTCCTCTACGACCTTTGGCGGTGGGTTCACCAGCCACACGGACCTCTCACCTCACGCCCTGCAGACCCCTTACCCGCCTCCTCCTCCTCACCCTCTTCATTAATGCATGCTTCACAGGACAGCAGAGTGACAGTGTGTGAAGCCATCGGAGTGGTGTCGAAAGTTGTGCGGCGGCCATCCATCTGTTTCCTCGTGTTAATGCACGCATGCTCAGTTTCTTTGGTATAGATCATCTGTTTGTTTTTTTTAAAGGACCATAATAGTGTTTTTGCATGTTTTAGTCCATTAACCATAAATCACATCTACTGTTTTCCAAAACCATACCATACATTTATAGATTATTAGGTCTAAATTTAATAATCCACCAGCATGGTATGAAAATCAACTTCAACTAGCATGAGATGAGTAACCAGTTACAGCAAACCGTTATTAAGCTGTATTTGTATCTGTGAGGTCCATCACAGCAACTGATTTGATAAATCCTCTTGTTGCTGACACAGCTTCATATGCTGCGTCTGAAATCATTAACTCACTTTTAATTAGACAATTTTAGAGTCGAGTTAACTTTGAGATTAGCCAGTATGCATTAGCTTAGCTGACTGCTACCTAACGTAGGCTGGTGACATTAGCCAATGCTAGTCAGACAGTCGTAAAAAAAAGAGTCGTACACAAATGAAAATTAAAAATGTTGACAAATATGATATAGGATGAGCTCCAGTTTTCAAATACTAGTTTAAGCAGCTTGCTTAGATTCAGTATTTGTGGTAACTAAATTACTTTGGGCAGATAGTTTATCAAAAAAACAACGTTACTGTTGACGTTAGCTAGGCAGTGCTGACCTTACTAGCTAACATAGGCTGCTAACATTAATCAATTAAAGCTTGATCTTAGGAACTGCATGATATAGTTGGCTATATTTCAGACACAGCTATCATATTTGTAAAGGTATTTCCAATTAAACATGTTCGAATGAGCTAACGTTAACTGAGAAACATAAACAATTTTAAAATGCTGGCAAATGTGAGATAGCATTTGCTCCAGTTGTCAAATGCTATCTTAGGCCGCCTGCTTAGATTAGGTAAACTAATAATTATTGTAACTAAACTAATATGGATACATAGTTGATCAAAAAAACATAGCTAACGTTGATGTTAGCGAGCTAGCGTTGACCTGAGATGTAAATGTTTATTACTAGCTAACGTAGGCCGCTAACGTTAACCAATTAAAGCTGGCACTTAAATACAAACCTGAAAGACAAACAATAAATTAAAATGAACAATAAAGTGAGTCTCAGTTTCCTGTAATCGAAATTTTGATGTGGCAATTTCTCACAAAAAAATGTCAGTATAATTCCTGCTAGTAGCAAGTTTCAGCAAGTTGATTGTCATATCATACAGAAAAGGAATTAAACCAGTTTGGCGATAATAATAATAATAATAATAATCATAAGATATATCTGATTTGCCATTAAGGCAATAGATTGTGCAAAACCACTGGTATGGTCCTTTAAAACAAACTCAGTTCATGTGACTCAAAGAGTCATCAGATTGTGTCTTGATTACTGATCATATAATCAACATGTGAGCCAGTAAACATGACTCAAAACCAGACGACTCTTTTGGACGTTTCACACACTCCTCAGCACAGGTTGTTTGTTGTCTTTTGGGACCCCGTACGGCTTTATCTGGATTATTCTAACACTGTGTTTCTACCAGGTCCTCCTCTTTGTGTCACCATGTGTGCGACTGGATGGACTGTGATGTTTTCTTGTGATGTTTTACTTTTCTCACCCTTTTTGTCCATACAGTGTTTTCTTTCCCTCCTACAGTTCCCCCCCTTTGGCCATTTCCCCTCACACTAACAAGTCCTCCAAAGACTAACTGAAGAAGACAGCTGCTAACACTCATCACTTTCTATACTACTGTCACCTGTCGGGGGTTGTGTTTGATGCCTGGTGGATATTAACTGGTTACTCTGGTCTCTTTTGCATGCTTAAAGGAAAAATCCACCATCAGACACTCTTACACTGTTATACAACACATTACAACCTGTCAGTGCATCTTCATGACGAGTGCTGGAGTTCAGTTTTCTGTTTTTCCTCAACCGTCAGCGCCTTATTGTTCAGTTAGTGATTTCCTACTTTACACAAAATACCTTCGAAGAACAAAATATTAGATAACATTCATATAGATACCAATATGTCTGCGATAATATAGCCTGAGTGATATTTATGTCGGATATTTATTTAAATGGCTGTGAAGTGAAGCCAGTGCGAAAGTGCTAAAAAAACTGCAGTTCCTCAAACGTCCACTTGACGCTGGCTACAGAACAAGTCAATCTCCATAAGCCCCCATGTTAAAATGGCCAACTTCACAGCAGACTTAGTTAGAAAGTTAGATGAGAAAATCAATGTCACTCTCATATTTATACTGTATGAAGCTGGAGCCAGCAACCAGTTAGCGTAGCTCTGTACAAAAGCAAGATCCGTCTTCCAGCGCCTATAAAGCTCACTAATTAACCCCAAGCTGCAACCTCCACGGCTGTGAAGTGAAGCCAATGCGGAAGTGCTAAAAAAACTGCAGTTCCTCAAACGTCCACTTGACGCTGGCTACAAAACTTTGATTGACAAGTAGATGCCATTACAGGCGGCTTGTTTGAGCCGTCGGGCGTCATTCAGCCCACCACAGGTCCACCGACGATGCACGTCTTTGGCGTTTTTGGAATGCGACAATGGCAAGAGTGCCACATTCTGAATTTCAACACGTCTCTCCAGAAATCTATGGATACAACGTCCATTCTTCAAACTGTCAGTGGTCTGAAGGTTTTGCATTGTTATGTGGTAGGTAGCTGGAGCAAAGAGTTTCTATGAACTGCTTGATAACTCTTCTTGTTGATGAGTTCAGGTTCTAGAAAGACGCTTTAAAGTTTGAGAGTTGCCGCCACAAAGCGTTGTATTATTTTGTTAAAGCTAAAGACAAACAATATCAAAACATGGATAATGTGAATTTGATGTAGAATGCTGCTCTCTGAACCCAAAAAAAAAAGATAACATTCAGTCCTGTTGGCTCTGATGTCTTGAGATGTTCTTGCTTCCTTGTAATTAATCATGCTGGCAGCATATTTCACATATTTCCCTGTGTTATTTATGTGTACCTGAAGAGGCAAAAAGTCTATTAGCCTGCAAATGGATGAGAGCTTTGAATTCTGCACAATGTAAGCATAACTGAACAAGCTGGCAAGTTTATTGTTAATGAGATCACAGACGAAAAGCCACAGCTCGTATGAGCTCCATTAGTTTCTCTTGTAAACTTTCTGTTGCTGACATTTGTACAGAGTACACCGCAGCGCACACAACCAATGCTCTGAGGGAATGCTCATTCATATGTGTAGTATATTAGTGCTGTTGGTGAAAAATGGTTTGGTGATTATTTTCTACTTATATTATTTGGTTGGTCTAGAAGGAAACTCTTGCTCTTTACTTGAGGAGGGTTAAATCTGGTTGGTTGTAGATCTGTGAAGACGTTTCACCTCGTAATCAAGAAGCTTCTTCAGTTCTGACTGACTGGTGGGGAGATCCAGCTAATAGCCTATTATTCAGCCATTGTTTCCACTTGTTTAGTTAGTGTCCCTTGTTGTTGTCACGACTGTCGTCCTAGTTTGTAAAATCACCTGAGGGCTAGTGTGACGGACAGTCATGGAGTCACCTGGGGCCAAGTGTTAATGATGTGTCCAAAATGATGTTCGGACACGACTTCGGGTGCCTTTAACAACTTGGACGACAGTCAATACAACAACAACGAGCACTAACGAACCAGGTGGAAACAATGGCCTGGTCAACGATACTGCCTAGGCTAAATACGCCGATCTCCCTACAGAACAGTCAGAACTGAAGAAGCCTCTTGGAGGAGAGGTGAAACATCTTCAGTCCAGTTGCCTCAGATTTAACCCTTCTCGCAGAAAGATGATGATGACTGAGAACCTTCACAAACCTCTTTGTTTGTTTTTCTTTCTCAACAGTGATTTTCATTGATTTCATTTCATTATATTTGTTTACTTGTCATGTAATCAACAGAAGATCATCTGTTTTCTGTGGCACTGACATCTACATCCATGGTGACAAAAAAAAAACAAGACAAAATGTGTCCAGGAATCACTGTCTTAACAGTGTCAAGGTGTTTTAAGGTGGATTTCTCCTTTAAGGTAGAACTCACTGAGAAGTCAGGGTCGTTGTGAAGTTGTTTACGTTGCTGTCTTCAGTTCCTGTACACTGACTTCCTGTACACGTTACTGGTGCATGATCTGTAGCGTTGTGTGAGCTGATGTATTAGCATCACGTAGGGAATCTTGTATTAACCCACAAGCCGCCCATTAAACAAACCACTTGTCTGTATTTCCGGTGTGTACACAATCCATCACTTGTGTTCATAAACAAATTATTTATTGATGGAGACGCCGCCCATCCGTCTCCGTGACTTGTTTCCCCGCCTGTTTGGCAGGACGTGTAACGCATCACTCTCTGGTGGATCCATCTACTCATCCATCTGTACTTATTTTTCCTTCAGTTCATCCTCTCTCACGCCACCGCCAGCCTCAATGCCGTGTATTTTTAGCAGAACTAGATTGTTGCTTTGCGGGCTCAGTGTCCCACCATCCTTCAGCCGAAATCTAACGCCTGGAGATGAGTTATTTATAAATCAGGCCAGTGGTGTGATGTCCCGGTGTGATCATTCACCCAATCACACTCTGACATCAATCCGAAGGGGGGAAAGAAACTCACCCACAGACGATTTCCTCCCTTTTTATCGTCTTCTCCTCAATTTTTCTTTTTCATCCAGGGGACAGATGCATAAAAGTAATTTCAACCGCATTAATCTGTGTATACACAGCAGAAATATGCAAACACAGCCTTGAACTACATTTATAAACCTCCTGTGTTTGCATTATTCTGTGTTATACGTCTCCGTCAGCACACAGCCTGCGCGCATATATATCATAAATTGATTTAAAGACACTACATCCATGTTTGGACGTAAATCAGGTTAGCTTTGTCCTTCATCTGACTCCAGCAGTGTCCTTTAACAGCGCTAAAGCAGCTTACACACCTGTGTGTGTGTGTGTGTGTGTGAGTGAGCAAAGTGTTGATTCAGCTGCGTGGTGTGTTTGAGGCTGTAGTTTGTGAATTTTTATCGCGGAAAGGCTGCTTCCTTCGCATTTCACCGCATACCATGTGGGACGGATGATGGAGATGGGAAACACTCACATGATGGTTGCATGACTGCAGAGTTGGTTGTGAGAGGCTCAAAAACACTTGGCAACATAACTTTATATCTATGAATATGTGGGTTTGATTACTTTGAACGTGGGACTCTCGCTCGCTTGAGGCGTCCACGTTTATTCGGTTTCCAGGATTAAGCGTCAAGTAGGATATATCGGCGCTTCCTGAAAAGTCTGATGACTTTAATGAAGTGAAATAAACGACATGAAAGCCTCATTCCACACCATTATTCCTGTGTTACATCATTTATTTTACTCCAGCGTTTTGCTGGTTAACCAGCTACAAAGATGTGATCTGTTAAACGTGGGATCCTTTAAACTTTAAATCTCCATGTTCTGTTCGTGGTTTTCGGAGCGTATTTATCTGTAAGTGACTGAGCACCGTCAAGGTGACATTAAAATGGGGGACCGCTTGTGTTTTTGTGCGTCCATACTTTAAATGTTAGCGTCAGCAGTAACTAGGTGATCCTAAATGACTGTTTTGTTTGTTTATTATTGCACGCCTCCACCTGTTTAGCTGACCCCATGCTTACCTGAGCAGATGGTAAGTTCCAGTTGTAGGTGAGGCTGAGAAATTAAAATGGCAGTGGCTGCGAGGCTTCATCGGTTCATTTTACTTAAGCTTCAAGTCGGTTTTGTTTGAGCTTTTCATCACTCTCATCCACGGTTGTTCCATTTGTTTCATCCCTTCATACGGGCTGTCGGCACATCTACATCTACTTACTGTAAAGCCGCCTCTAATCTTCTGTCCCACTTTTACAAACATAAAGAGGAACAGAACATTAGAAATACATCTGAGCATCACGCACTGCAGCCTCTAAAGTTACCCTTCAGTATTGAGTTGGTGATTTAACCCTTTGATGCCCCTTTGCACATTTTTGTGTATTTGGCTTTTACCCTCTTGCATATTTGTGCATTTTTGAGTGCAAGGTTGTGCATTTTTGAGTTTTCTCACATTTTTTTATGTATTTTTTATTTTTAGCCTATTGTAAACAACGTGGACTAAAATAGACCTGTTGTTACTCCTTTGCACATAAATGTTACCACACTGAAACCCATTCAAAACACTATTTTTGACCCTGCTCAGATACAAAGTATAAAACATGTAAGTTCTCATTTCTCCACTTCATTTGAGGCCGGGGGCTTTTAAGTGTAGATTACTGAAGATTTTATGAAATATAAAAAATATTTAAAATAATAATAATAATGCATATAAATAAATATTGCTGCTAATCTTTCACATACACCGAGATGCAATAATCAACCTATAAATAATCCAGTTTGCATGAAGTACATTGAAAATAAATCATTTTTTGTGTTTTTTAGACCATAAAATGGAGGTGTATCATGACAAAAACTTGGCAATTTAAGGGTTAAAAATGTAAAAAAAAAAAAAAAAATCATTAATATTTGATATGTATGATTAGGACTGATGCTGATTTAAAAAAAAAATAAATAAATAATAATAATAATTTATAAGATTTTTATAGCTAACCCTAACATTAGGATTTTAAAGGGGCATCAGAGGGTTAAGGTCCGAATACGCGACTGTAAATATGTAGATTTAATCCAACTGGGCTAAATGTGTTCAAGTTTTTTGTGTGTAGGTCCCATATTGAATTTTAAACTGTGTAGCAGAACCTAATCTGTGAAATACTATTTTAAAAGATGGTCACATGTAATCTGGATGTCTAAAAACCTTTAAATTATCAACCATAAATACAGTATCCACATTCATGAGCTCGTCTCACGGTCCACTTACTTGTTTGTCAGGGAGCTTTCGGCCATTTGACACACTCCTCATGAGGATCTACTACAGGATGAGCTTGTAAAACTAAAACTGTGATGTGTCTCAATTCAGATGCTTCCATCAGTACACTTCTTTGTAGTACACTGTGTATTCCAGCAGAGTAGTGTTGTCTCAATGTTTGTACAGCTGTTGTGCATTTACTAGAAAGACCAGAGTGTGTATCAAGACCAAGACTTCGAGGGGTTGAGACCAAGTCGAGACTAAGACCAAGTTATTGCGAGGCCGAGTCAAGAAGTTATAGTCCACTTAGGTAACTAATATTCGAAAACAAGGTATGAGCCAAATCTTCTGGAAAACAATCTGGTTTCGTAAACCACAAAGATCTGCAAAACAGTGAACACACAGCAGTTTGTAAATACTGGAAGACGACAGAAATTATGATTTCAACACTTCTTCTTGTAAATGCGATGGTGTGAAGCAGTAGCGCCAACATTTGACTGCCAAGATATAAATATCATTATCATTTGTAGAGACGATGGCGACTGCAAGGTGAAAAAAAACACAAACTACAAAGAGGTTTGTCTAGTTACTGTGATAAAACTTTAAACATAGTTTCTTTATTAATGTGAAATACTCAAAATATTTCGACTTTTAAAAGATAATGCGTCAGCACCAAATTATTAGTTACTTATTTACTTCAAACTAGCCCAATAAAAAACAAAAATATTCACCACAAACACATTTTTTTAGAAGCTTTATCCAGAATCAAACTTGGCGTAAATAAACTGCCACACAAAATACACAGCGTAATATTTGCCAGAACTGACAGTGTGAACGCTCTCATGTCCTCAAAATATCTGTAAGTGTGGACATATGTGAATTGAGACACAGCTAAAGTTTAAAATGATGCTTGTAAAAAGATGTCTTGTTTTTGACACATCTCACTCCTTCTTGTCTAAAGTTGAAGATTAATCACACAAGATTTTTTTGTAAACATCATTTATTCATCTCCCCCTGCTCATTCTTCCTTTCATTTTAGTTTGAATCTGTTCACTTCCTGTTTCTTTTGCCGCCATCGAGCCGCAGACGCCCCGTTGTTGTCCTCCCCCTCTCTCTGACGGCTCCTTGTCATTGGCAGGACCTGCCTCGCTCTCCGGTGGCTCCGCCCCTGGACTCCCGCTTCCTGAGACCGGCCCGCCCGGCCAACCGCCGTCCCCCCTCGCGCTGGGCCGCCCACTCCCCTTCCTCCTCCCCCAAGTGGAGCGAGGGCTCGAAGAGGAGGTTCACCTTCCCGCCGCCGGGACACCGGAAGAACATCGTGATGGAGGGTGAGGAGCCAGCGTGAGGCCGTCCTCTACCTCCTCTCGCCTTCCTCCTCCTCCACCTCAGCCTAAAAGACCCAGTACCTCAGAAACCCCCCTCAAAAAAATCAAGAGACTCCCACGAGACGGAGCCTGACGGGGGGGAAGGGTCGCGATCCACCCAGTAGCACCAGCTGACCATCGAGGAACCAGAACTTCTGTTTAGAAGAGCCTGGAATGTACTGTAATATCAGAAAAAGACATAAAACTACATTTCCATAAGAGGTGCCTGCACACACTTGAGTTACTCATCACCCCACATGTGTGTATATATGTATTTAATACATATATGTATATTTTAGTCACAAATCTGATCTTTTTTCAGGTGAACACCGTAGGTGAGCTGTTGCATTTGTATGAAGTTTACACCATTTTGTTCTCATCTGTTTACACTTTTATTTTTCTACATAAAACGTCTTTTAAGTTCAAATTCGAGCTAATTTTCTTTTCAGTAAGAACATCCATCTTTTTTTTTTTTTTTTGCGTTGCCGGTCTTTGAAGCTTTACTTTTCCGTTCAGTTTCGAGGAGAGGAACGACGACACACAAGCAAACAAACAAACAAAAAAAAAAACTTCTGCTTCATCGGGTCTGAAGCGGAGACACATGATGTCATTTCTGATGCTAATGTAATTTATTTTTACGTTGAGATGAATGTCTGGCTCCGTGAACGTGTAGAAGATGGGTGACAACAAACTGAATAACCTTATGCATATTTGGAAGGCAGTTGTACAAATATCAGTCAAATATTTGCATGCCTTTTGAACACTTTAGCACTTTAGTGCATGTACATACGAGTTCTAGTCATTTGTGATCACTCGGCTCCGCTGTGGGGGGAAAAAGAAACAAAATAATGTCGTGATGGGAACTCTTGAGCTGTTGTTTTTTTGTTGTCACATGATTTGCATTGACTAAAATAAGATTTTTAAGTAAATTATTGTACCTACCAGGCTGTCTTTGTACAGTTGTTACTATTGGATATGAATTTTTTTTTTTTCTTTTGACAGGAACAAAAATGGATTGTGGAAAAAAAAAACTATGAATGTTTTAAATGAAAAGTCTACGTCAAAAAAAAGTCTAACGATCTATAGTCTTATGTAAATAGTAAATGGTAATAAACATGAATGTGTATTTACAAGACCTCCTCCTCCTCTGTGTCATGATTTATCTCCGTGATAAAGTTTAGATACAGCTCATGGTAGATTATACGCTCTTTCATTAGACCTGAGTTTGTGCTCGTCCTGAATCGTGTGTGTAGATTACAGGATTATGGGTCATATACAGAGACAATGTGAATAAGAAGATTGTGTCTTCCTGGAAGTCAAATCCTCTTTCATCATACATGTCCCACCTTTACTCATGATGTTCAGCCTGACACGCCAGATACAGACCCGTAATATAAAGACCCAGACTCAGGGCTTATTTTTTCCTGGCCTTAGTCTGTCTATTATATTATTTCATGTGATATTTTTGGTTTTATATTCCAACATTTTGACGTGCCTGTCTCTGAGACTTGCCATCAGACCAGTCGACCTTTTTCACAGCCGACTAACACTAATAACATTAACAATGGCTCTGTTATATTCAAGTGTTTCACTAATGATGTGTCTCAATGAAGCAGCAAACTCCGTGGCTGTGAAATTAATCCAATGTGGACGTGCCAAAAGTGCCTCTCACCGTTATACCATTATTTATTATATTATTATATTTTTATGACACTTATTAAAAACAGTGTTTTACTGTTGTAGTTGGTTGAAGTAAAACTCATTTTAAACAGCTTTGTAGATGACTGTAACTAATTATTATATCATTATATTCATTATGAATTCATCTGGTGATTTTAAAGCAAAATAGAGAAATGCCGTCACAATTACTCAGAGCTCAAACTGACAAATAATAATAATAATGAAATAATTTAAGGCAACAAATCTTCATATTTATGTAACTAAAACCATTAAATGTTTGTGACAGTTATCAAAATAGTTAGCAATGAATTTTCTGTTAAACAAACTGATTACGGCGAGGGGCGGCTGTGGCTCAGGAGGTAGAGCGGGGGGTCGTCCACTAATCAGATGATCGACCCGGCTCCTCCAGTCTGCACGTCGAAGTGTCCTTGGGGCAAGATACTGAACCCGACGGGCTGCACCATCAGTGTGTGAATGAGACATGTAGTGTAAAAGCGCTTTGAGTGGTCAGTAGACTAGAAAGGTGCTATATAAGTACAGTCCATTTACCATTTACTTGAGTAAAAGTACTTAGTTACATTCCACCTTTGACTAGAAGTGAATAGAAGAACATCTTTTTGTAATTTAAGTGAACTTATCCTTTGATGAACAGGAAAAGTCTTAAACTTGTGAATGTTTAAGGTGCAGCTGCACTCAGCAGCCTGAGTGTGATGTTGCTGCCAGCTAATCGAGACAAATTTCTCGCTTTATTCAGCTCATTTTCAGCTTTTCACATGTGAGCACAAGAATTAAATCAGTGAATTTAAAACCGGCTCTGCTTTTACTGGAAAACTCAAAGCTTTTATTGGCTCCGAGGGAGCGAAGCTGATTGTGAGAGAGGGAAAAGAGGGAGCGATAAAGAGGAAGAGACAGAGAGCTGAAGGCCCCTGTATACCTTTCACAGAGTTATAACGATGAATAATTAATGCGGCCCAGCTGCAGCCTGGGAGCTGCTGATGGCACTGAGCGGGTCAGCGAAGGGAGGAAGAAGAAGATGCTCTGCTTTTACTTCCATCCGCCCTGAGAGAAACCCACCACTGCTGAATAATTTACACCAGCCCTGAAGTCCTTCAGACTGCTGCTCTCTAAACTCTGGACTCTGCTTTAATGTCTGATGTCAGCTGCAGCAGGAAGGGTGTGACCTCTGTGAAATAGAAGTCACACCCAAAAAAACACAGAAGATAGCCCGAAGCCAACACAAAGGAAGGACACATCTACTTTAAATTTAATATGTGGCATTTTTAGAAAGTAAAGTTTCTGTAGGGGGCACGAAGATACTCAGCTCATTACAAACAAACCTCTGCTGCTGTTTGTGACTGAAACCTTATGACTGCTGGAGGACCAGAGGGGAGCTGAGAGTGATTATACTTTCAATATTAAACTTGTGTTTTAAGGATTTTTGTCTTACACAGCAGCCATTTTGACATGAAATAGTAAACACAGATGTGTCCTTTCCTAAACACTTTTCGTCATGAGGTCAAGGAAAGATGTGAAGGAGAATTCATGAGGACGACCACGATGTTCAGAGAATCCGACTGCTCGTACAAGAGGCTACATCATCATGCGACGGCGGACGTTGTTGAAACTACAAAGGTCAGAAGATGGACTACAAAACACACATCTGAGGCACTTCGTCCGGTGCGCTCTTACCGTGTTGTTTCATGCAGGATATATAAATGTGGACAACCCGATGAAAAATATGACTTCATTATCAACGTCAGAATTATAAAATTATAAAGGAATATTGTCCACCTGTCACAGAGGTCAAATGAAGCCTCATTCCCACCATCCTGTCCACTCATTTATAAACATATTAGCAAGTCATGGTAAAAGAGAGATGATTAATAATCAACGGTAACATATTGATCTGCAGGACGCTGGAGAAGAACTTTTTTTGTTGCTGGCGCAAAGAATTACGGGACGGCATTACCTCTTTCCTTTCTTAAAGGATGGTCCGGTGTATCCTCTGCAAAAGGAGATACTAAAGGAAGCATTGAAGCTCCTTTCCTTAACATTCAGAGAATTCAAACAGCTCTCACCATGGTGGCTACGTAAATACTTTCGGGTCATTTCACTCTATGGGTCCAGTCAAAGAGTCTATTTTACTGAGGAAGATTCCTCACCCACTAAGTCTGATAATGAAGTCATATTTTTAATCCATGTTTATATATCTTGCATGAAACAACACGGTAAGTATCCCAGATGCGTGTTTTGTAGTCCATCTTCTGAAGTTCGTAGTTTCAACACAGATCACGTCAACACCGCAGTCGTCTTTTTCCTAACTCCTTATGAATTCTCCTTCACATCTTTCCTTGACCTTGTGACATTTTCCATCGAGGTCAAGGAAAAGTGGTTAGGAAAGGACTCAAGAGATAAGTCTCTGCTGCATTAAATGTAAGTGAACCTTAATTAGCATCATTGGAAACACCTGAGTTGACTATTTCACGTCAAGATGGCTGCTGTGAAAAATTCACTACTGCACAGTGGCATAAAAATAGTTTGGACGTCACCTCACAGTTCATGTGTGAAATTACTTCACAAAGTCACCTGACACTGATCCAATTAAATGATAAGAAAAATAAATGAGGCATCAGGATGTTTACTGGACGTTTGTCGGGACATTAGGTGATAAATACCTGCTGATCCAAAGTGATTATCGTGTCTTTGACAGGACACAAAACTCATCTAAAAAACTAAAGTCATCTTATAAAACTCATAAAGTTTCAGACTTGTCAAAACTTTCTAAGTGGTCACTGCAGTATCTTCTGTGGTTTGATCGTGTGGATTGAATCCAAAATATGCTGAACTATGAATAAATAAAACCTGCACGACGCTTTTTGCAAACTAAAACTAATTTCATTGGTGGGAAAAACTCCAACAGAACAATCAGTATGAATTGTTTCTGTCTCACCAAAGCCGAGCTGACAAATGGTTCAGATGAGCTTCTGAAGTGAGTTAAAAGGTGAGCGTCTAACTTTCCTTCAACGTTAAACCACCTCTACAAACGAAGCTGCTTTCCAAATATTTGCTCGGACGTCTGACTGTGATTGAAAAAGATAAAAAGAGCAATGTTTTCCTCTTCGGCGTTGATGAATAATGCAGCGGCGGCTTCATGGGCGTTTCTGTAAGATTGTTTAGGGCAGTTTTCTCTTTGCGCTCCCAAATCTTTGCGCGTTTGACTAAACAGATGAGACGACCCACTCGTTTCCTCTTTCGACTTGTTTTGTGGACTTTGCAGCTGCTGTCTCAGGATTCAGCTGACAGTTCAATCTCAGCACTGGAGAACAACAAGTAGGGTCGAAGTCCAATCTGCGGACACCGTGAGGGTAGACGTTATGTGTTGGAGATGGATTTGTTGTTGTTTAAAAGCAGCAGAAAGCAGGACTTTTATTTAGAAATGCTCTTTGGGTGTGGTGATAGTTTTCAGGCTAGATGGGAGGACATATCATAACATTCACCCAACAACATTTCCATTAGAAACCTCTTAATAATCTTTCTTTAATAACTGGTTCTCGCTGTATTTTCATAGACCTTCATATCACACCTTAGCCCGTCACCTGACCCTGTTCCTGTTAGGATGTGTGTTTTCCTGGTGTTTCCCTTCCCTTCGTGTTCTGTGTCTGTTTTTGTCTGTCTCCCCTCTCTGTGAAGGCTGGGCGTGGCTGACCTCCTTCTTCAACCACTCCCTGAATTGATTCTCACCTGCTCAGCTCCCACACCTGCATCTCATCATCTCATCAAGCTCCTGCAGTATTTAACTCCGGTTCACCCTTCCAGACTCCACCAGTTCGTTGTTGTGCCTCACGTGGTAACTATTCCTGTACCGGCTCCAAAGAAACCTTCTGTGTAGATTCTTTGTTGTAGATGTTTTTTGGGTTCCAGCTTCTTTTGAAAGCACTCACCTGCCCTGCAAAGCTACGCTCAGCCAACCCTCGTCTGCTCACCTGTCCTCGTCGTCCTGCCCCGAAGTTCCCCCCCCCCCGGACTCCTCCTGTCTTGTCTGTTCATGTTTTTTTTTTTTAAAAAAAAGCCTTCTAAGTCAACTCCTGTTTGGTCTGCATTTGTGGGTTCAGTGTCCTGCCAAGCACAAGCTTAACAGTTCCTCCCTGCACACCTGCTCCTCATTACCCCATTAGCCCCATTTTTAGTGATCAGATTGTCAATGTCGTTTTACTGTCATTGTGGACCAGTAGGTCCGGCTTTGTTCCTGTGTTTTTGATGTGCTAATTGTCTGTGACACTTCTTGTCTTGGCCCTTTTAGATTTATTTGCCTCTTTGGACCTTTCATGTTGCCGAACTGTAAAGGTACGATCATGTTGGTTGTCCTTTCGGTGCATTAATTTAATATAATTTGTCCGACACTCAACCCTGAAAAAGATTTTTTGATGTGGCAATAAATAATATCGAGCTGAGTAATATTGTACTAAATGAAGTGATGGCACACGCTACGGTGTGGGCGGGATGTAGATGAAAATGATGTATCATTATCGGGCCTCACAAGGGCAAACGGCTCAAAATATTTCCATCAGGAGAAACTTGGTGCAGCTTCAGAGACAATGCCGATACACAACCCCAAAATACAAGAAAACATACTGCAAATTAAAAGATGTGCCGCAGAACGCCAAAACACATTAACAACAAACAGAAACAGAAACCCCAAAGATCGATCCAACAGAGGAACTCTGCATATTCAGTCAACACAACTGAAGTTTTCCAGGCCGAGCATCAGGTGGAACAGCTTGATTGATTTTTGTGTTTGTGTGTGAAGCATAGACAGTATGACGTAAACTGGATAATCTAATAATCAGCAAAGACGTGGCTCATCGGTGGAGCTGAGGCGGGCTGAATGACACCTGGGTGCTCAAATAAGTTGTTTATAATGGCACCCACCTGTCAATCAAAGCAGCCACACTGTTAATTATGCATAACTTTAAGCCTTAATATAATTTGAACGGATGAGTTATCTCATTACAGCTAAACTTAAGAATACTTTCTCATGATGCCTCTTTACTCCTTTTATTCTTCCTGCTTCAAAAACAAACACTGCACTGATTTATTTGAGTCTTTTTAAATCTGTGTCATTTCTGAAGCTGCAGCAAGTTTTTCCTGATGATATTTTGGGTCCTTGTAGCATGTTTGTGCCTTTTATGTAAACAATGAGCTAAACTCACTACAAAGCTCCACAAAGCCAAGGGGAACTGCAGATTCTGGTGGTAATACTCTGAAGTCTCCTCCTGACTCCTTTTGTTTTTATTAAAATATTGATTATAGTTGCTTTAAGCCTGTTTTTTTTATTATTTGTTTTTGTATATTTTACCATAGTTTCAATTAAAATATATTTTAATTCAAGTAGCCACTACCACACAAGTTATTAAAACTGCACCATTTGTTAGTTTGACCAAATTTTAAGACGTCTGAGAAGTTTAGGTAGCTTGTAAGTCATAACAGCTTTATTACCATTAATAAATAATTATGTTAAAAGAGAGCTATTCAAATAGAAATAATATTAATAATTTATAAATCAGTAATATTTGTAAGTAGACTGCAGTAGTTTAATTCATCATGAGGCAACACCAGGCAAATTAGCAGCCCAAAGTTATTCTCATTAATGGCTTATTACTGAGCTATAAACATTAATACATATTTATTTACCATTTATACACATTAGTCACAATGTGTACAAGCCTTTATAAAGTATACGTTACTAGAAAATGTTACCAAATTAACAAAAACACATGAATTTTCTCTGAAAAGTGAATTAGTGCCTTTGTTCAGTGTTTAATTGTATTAATAGTAACCTGCTGTCCAGACAGTTAAATAGCAGCATGTATAATCTGACATGGATAAAGACGCATTTTAATCAATTTTTCTGAACTGCCCTCGTTCTCCATGTGTCCCGCTGACAGAATTAACCTTTCTGAGACTCCACGCTGCCTTGTTCAGCATGCAATCTGTCAAAAATTGGACCCCAAATTGCATATGCCTGCAGCTGTGTGCGAAGGCCTCAAACAGACAATGAGCAACACAATGGGCCTGAATGTGCCATTAGCTAAGAGGTTGTCATGCCAACGATACAAAAAGCCCCACGCTTGACGCGAGCAAAAGGTTTGGCTGCGAGGAGAATTCATATTGAGCGAGAGCTTTGCCTAGAGGCCCTTCACTTCTCCTCACTTTCTGTTACATCATTATTCATGTGAGAAAAAAAAGCCTGTCCCCTTCCTGAGGCTCCGGTTGAGGCCCGAAGACCGGCGTGATGGCAGCTACCAGTGCGCTCCAGCTGGGGAAACAGCGTGGCAGAGGCTGGGTGTCAAGTTTTTTTGGGCTGGGGGGGATTTTAGCTCCACAAGAAATGCACTATTGTACGAGTAAACAGACAGCCTCATTGTGCTGAGGAGTGTGACGACCGCTTGAACCCTGAACTAAACCAGCAGGACCGTCGCTCAGGCTGGCGTGGAATCAGAAACAATATGTCGAGCAAGGAAAACATTCTCAAAAAAACATGAAACCAGCTGAACAAGAAATGAAAAATATATTTATGATTGATTTGTTGTGGAAATCAGTAGTGGAGGAAGTGCTCAGATCTTTTACTTAGTAACACAAAGTCAATACAACAATCTAAAAATACTTATACTCTACTTATGATTTTACACATTAATGTCTGTTCACAGGTCTTGAGAGTACTAATATAAATGATATCTACAAATTGTATAAAGCCTTTTGTGGCTGAAGACTACATTACTGTGGGTAATGTAGGCACCAGTGTTTGACAAAGAAGAAGAATGTGTGGAATGAAAAAGACGATATCTCTGCTGCATTGATTTTGTAGTACTCAATCAAAAGACAAGATAGGATAGATATTCACGATTATATACAGATTGGTAATCCAGCAGTTCCTAACCTAAGGGTTGGGTCCTATCCTAAGAGGATTAGGTAAGAAAAAAGAAGACAAAACATCTTTATGTTAACTTGTTGTGAAATAATGGATACTTTTCAGACAAAGAAACAAACAGAAACCATCAGAAAAGTTCTCCACTGATTAAGTTTTGCACTCCTAGAACATTTATTTATATATATATATATATATATATATATATATATATATATATATATATATATATATATATATATAAATGTAGCAGAAACAGAAACAGTGTTTTTTATTCCACACATTCTTCTTCTTTGTCAAAAGCTGGTACCTACATCACCATCAATGCAACTTGACATCCAAGAGTTCTGTCAGACGTCAGTGTTCATCTGATAACTGGTAATAACGGCTAATATAGAGATGAAGAGACATCTATAGAGGTCTGGTAAGCCCAATTCAGCTCCACAACTCCAGATTTATTTCATTTTCAAACTTGTAGTCAGTCTCAACCCACAATGACTCAACTGAAATCACGTCAGGCATCTAGTAAGACTCAGCTCCCTCTGGAGCCACAAACATTTTTATACAACTTACAAGTGGTGTACAGTTGTAAGTGATGTATGAGTTCAGTGGAGTCTCTGCTAACTCTGTTAAATAGACATCTGAAATGTGACAAAAGGCTCCAACAGATACTGACGCTCACAGGTTGTGAGACAAAAAGGTTGGCCACCACTGGTTTAATTTTTAACAATGCATTTTATATATTTATTTTTTTAACATATTAACTGTACACATTCAAACTATAGTTGCCAAATAAATGCAGTGGAATAAAAAGTGCAATGTTTCCTTTTGTAATGTAATTGGAGAAGAAGTATAAGAAGACTTATACACAGTACAAGTTTCATTTTTGGCTGATCTTCGACCCGTGATTGACCTCTAGATTCATCTCAAAGCCTTCAACAGACAGTACGACCATTTCAAAATAACAAATGTCCAGCAGCCTTCAAGTTCAGTTAGACCATCTGTCCATCTTTTTGTGGAGCAAAAACAAAAAGGCTCCTATTCATTTGGTGTCTCTTAGATTCCTCTTTTGTCTGTGTAATTTGCTTTCACACACACACACACACACACACACACGCACACAGCGCTCACATCTTTGTGTCACTCACAGTGGGACTCTGCCTCTGCGCAGGCTGGGATGTATAGTGGGGAAACCTCCAGATCCCACAACATCTGAGGCCAAGTCTCTCTCTGAGCCGGTGTGATACCACATCAAAAACAATGATGAGGGACTTTGGGCCGTAATCCTCCGACAGCTTGGGGTTGAAGAAGGTTGACGGAGAGTTACAACACTTCACACTCAATAATACTCTGCTTTTCCTACCAGAAACATGTAAAAACATGTAATATTTTCTGTTTTTCATATGTATTGTGAATGCATTGACTTACATTAAATCTCTGGAGAGTTACTTCTGCATGCCTAAGTCTAACAAAAAAACAAACAAATCCATTCCACATATTAATTCTAAGCAGGTGTTGAGCGTGTAGTGTGTTCAGGTTGAAAAGTGACAAACAGCATACTCAAATTATCCAAAGAACACTTGATTTTTGAGTATGCGCTTCTAGTATGCTCTTACAAATGCAATGAAGCTGCACTCAGCTGGAAAAAATCTAATTGTGGATGGTGGTGAAACAACTCCAGGAACAAACCAGAAAACAAAAATGAGCTGTAAAATATTTGGAAAAACATTTTAATTAAGTCTGATTAAAGTGTGAACAAGTTGTAGGAGCCATTTGTGTGTGTATATTTTTTATTTAACCACTAGGGGGAGTTTTGTTGTTGTGTCACTAATTACAGCTCGGCACAAGGTGTATACATAGATCATTTTAAGGTTAGTTCTGGGTTGGTAAGTGGAGGGATCACACAATTCTTACTGCATACTATTTACCGTTTATCATACAGGACATACCATAGAGGTCAAGAAATGTAAGTAACAGTATTTATGCAGCCTTTCAATAAATGGGAATGTCACCCAAAGAAAGCCATCTGAAACCTTAATGCCTGTTTTTATGAAAACTGCATTACCTAACAAGTGACTGAGTTTGGAGTTTTGACAGTCACAAGTATTGTATCATTTCTTCTTAGTATAAATCAGTTAAGCAGGTTGTTTTCTTATAACTGTAAAAACAGCTTTAAGATTAGTTAACAGTCTACACTGTGTAGAGTTAGTATGTGTTATAGAACTGGGACACAGCATAAGTTTTAATCCTAAAATTTAATGGTTAACCTTGTGGGGACCAGCGTCCCCATAATGTGTGACCACATCAATGTCCCCACAATGTCAGTAATACAAGTACACTGTGATTAGAGTGATGAGTTTTTTGAAGACTGCTATTAATATATCAAACACTATATGACACAATATAGTGTAATATAGTGCCTTGATTTGACCATTTCCATGTCAGAAAGTTCTTTGTTTTGCCCTCAATTTTAGGGACTTTATGGAAATGATTAAAAGGTAAGAGGTTTATGGGGTTTTTTTTCTACTCATAAGGTTTAAATGGGAGCAAGTTTTCGATTTTTGCTTTTTAAAATATGTTCAGCTTTCATCTACCAAATAATCATACAGTCCCATAGTCTAGTTTTATTCTTGAAAGAATGGGAAATGATCAGAATCAGTGCAGTGAGACGTAAAAACACAAACTGAAACTCAGGATACTGTTACTGCCAGTATGATTATGAACTCTATAAAAGAAAAAAGAAAAAAACTCTAAATAATCACGATGACCTTATCATCTGTTCAGGAGGGCCAATGTTTCCAAATTTTAATCAATTCCACAAGAACACTCCAATAAACAAAACTGCAACGTCAACGTCACGTCTACCACATCAAAGGTGTGGACAACACAGATATTTGATATCTATTGTTCTATTTTTTACAATCTATTATCGGCCTCAGGTATCAGTCCAACACACGCAGCGGTTTTGTTTTTGTAACTGAATTAAAGAGACTGAATTTCACAAAGTCGGACATTAAAGCTTCGCTGATCACTGCTGACAGAGCAGTCTTTGGAAAGTGACAGCCAGATATCGACAGAGGATGATGACATTATGGCACACAATGAATTATTAATAAACTCCTCCTGCTTCGATCTATACATCCCAAATTATGATTACTGACTTTGCAAAGACGTGTATTTTGTTATTGCGGAAGTAAAATACTCCTCGAATATTACAGCTCATTATGAAATGATCATTGGAGAAGCAAACATTTGTGTATGTTTTATGAAATATTTTGAACATTTGAGTTGTTAGGGGTGCTGAAATGCAGATTTAAATCAGGTTTTTGTTTGTTTTTCTTTTTTTTATTCTTATGAAAAGTTTTTCTCTTCATGTGACGTGTAATATTACATTGCTACAGATTTTTATCTGTAATTTTTTATTGATATTGATATAACAGTTTAAGAACTTTGCGTGAAAAGGATCTGAGTGTTGTCAGACTATTGAAGATTTTTCCAGATGTATGTAGGCTTATAAATGTCTCAAATTGGAAAGCTATGGCCTTGTGTGAATGTGTTTGTTTCTGTAATCTACTTTATTGTTGTTATCGCTATTGTATTTCATTTTTTGTTGGGTCGGGGTGTAGAGTATAAATTCAGATCTCAACATTTTGATTTGTGTGTGGCTGCAGCAATATGTTTTAGATTTTATATCTCTTGGTATATGGAGGGGGCGGCATGGTGGTGCAGTGGTTTGCGCTGTCACCTCACAACTAGAAGGTTCTGGATTAAAACCCACCAGCAGGTCCACACTCTGTGTGGAGTTTGCATGTTCTCCCTGTGTCTGTGTGGGTTCTCTCCAGGTTCTCCGGCTTTCTCCCACAGTCTAAAGACATGCACTTAACAGGTTAATTGGTGGCTCTAAATTGCCTGTAGGTGTGAACATGAGTGTGAATTATTGTTTGTGTACCCAAGGTGTACCGCACCTCTCACCCAATGCCAGCTGGGATAGGCTCCAGTCCCCCACGTGACCCTGATAAGGATGAAAACATTGACAAAAGAGTCCACCAGTCTGCATCATGTACCCTCAGCTGAAGCATTATGATGCAGGACACGACTTGTTTTTTGTTTTTTTTTAATGTTGGTTTCAATGACATCGAGAAGGTCAAGAGATGCAGAAAATGTTGAAACCTTCCTTTACTTCTGTGTGTGTGTGTGTGTGTGTGTGTGTGTGTGTGTGTGTGTATGTGTGTGTGTGTTTGTGTGCGAGGCTCGCCCCGGTCCTCAGGTTACAAAACATCTGCAACGGCCGCTGTCGTAGCCGCAGGAAGATGGAGAGTTGAAGAAGTGTGGTGATGGTGGGGAGGGATGAAGAGGGGTTGTCATGGTAACCACTCCTCTGCTGCTGGGGGTGATGATGATGTAATGTTGCCCATCGCTGTGTTTCTGGGCTCTTCTGTCCTTATCCTCCGCACACACACACACACACACACAAACACACAAACACACACACATATCGCTGCATGCTTGTGACATGGAGTAGAGGTGTAGAGGAGACAACAAAGGAAGTCCACACACTGTACGTGACCCGACATTAACAATAAGATAAGATTCCTCTGGGGCACTTTCATTACAACCTGCTGCTCTATAATCTCTTTAAAAAATCAGATTATTGTTCCTCTTTTTTAAAGCCCACTGATGATTGTAATTTTAAAAGAATCCAGCACACTTAAGATAAAACAGACCCTCTTTTTCTCTCTTTCCGTCCCACCATAATCGCTGCTCCCTGCTGCACTTCACATCATCAAAGCCATGTGTGTGTTTGTTTGTGTGTGTGTGTGTGCATCATTAAAAGACAAAAGGCAGAAAGCCTCGGCAGCAGAGTAAACAGGCTTTTACAGTACATCAGATAGCGGCTGCGGAGGACGATTCCTGCCACACGAGGGCGTCAATCAGCTGCTGAGCTCCAAGGTAAAAAAAAAAAAAAAAAAAAAAGACACCACACAAGATGAAACACTTTATTGTGAGGTCATAGAAATGTTATCACAGGCTGAACATGTACATCAGTTGTCAGTCAAAAACAAGCTGTGCAAAGCTGATTTCTATTTCAAGATTTATGACGTGAGACGTGGAACTGAAAGAAAATATAAAACATAATAACTCTGGTGCCTAGTTTGTTTGATATTTTGGCCCAAACACAAAGCAACATCCCTACATCTGTACGTCTACCTAATCAATCATATTCATATTCATATATTTATATTCTCTTCACATAAAATAACCATTTTAAATGCTCTGATGTCCCTGCCCCTTCATTCAGTCCCAAAGAGTGCACACAAACACTCAGATCCAGAACCAGCTGTTTGTGATTGTCTATATCTGTACCGTTTCATAGCATGAAGACGAGGGCGTCCGTTCAGGCTGCAGCTTCACACCTCTGGCTGAACAACACCTCCACCACCTTGGGGTCCGCCAGGGTCGAAAGGTCGCCCAGGTCCTTCTCGTTGCGGGCGATCTGCCGGAGGATTCGCCTCATGATCTTCCCTGAATGGATCAGAGTAAGACAGATGTTACCGAGGAGGAGGAGAGCAGAGGAGGAGGAGGAAGAGGAGGAGGAGGAGAGCAGAGGAGGAGGAGGAGGATGTTGGTTTAAAGAGGCGCTGAGCGAGTTTACCTGAGCGAGTTTTCGGGAGCGCCGGAGCATTTTGAATGAAGTCTGGCGTGGCAATTGGTCCAATTTTCTCTCTCACTGAAAATACAAAAAAAAAGGACTGAACTGAGATTCTGATTTGTTTTACCAATCTGAAAACAAAACATTTCATTCAAAGACGTATGGGCATGTCAGCTAGTTTTCTCTGCTGACGATACTATGATATAAACTGTACACTGATGATATGATATGGTGATATATATGAACAACTGTCTCCTGGGATTAGTAGTAATTTCATCTGAACATATCTTAATTTGAGAGTAAAAACACCCGAAGGACAACAAACACATTAAAAACACAAGAGATGAAAAGTATAAATACATTTACTTTAAAGATAAATAAAATATTAAGCAAGAAAGAGAAAAAAGAGAAAAATCAAAGAGACCAAAACCCAAATTAAAAGATAATTTACAATTTTATAAAAACATAAAAGCAGCAAATTGACACATTTAAGTAACAGGAATCAGAACATTTTTGTTATTTTTGTTTTGTAAATGACTAAATGTCTTTGCAAATGTGAAGCGAGAGCTTCCACCAATAAGTTTTCCTTCTCCTGTTGTCTCATTTGAATCTTTTTTTAAAGGCCTTAAGAGGTAAAAAATATTCAGTTCTTCACAAAATAAACTAAGATTAGAGAAAAATACAGCTGCAACAATTAGTCTGTTAATCAAAGTCATCATTTTAAAGTATCTTTCAAGCACAAATAACAAAACTTTGATGGTTGCTTATGTGAGAATTTGCTGTTTTTCTTGGTCTTACATTATAGTAAAAAACATTTTCACTGTTTTCTAATGTTTTATAGACCAAAGTATTAATTGATTCATTGTGAAAATGCACTATAATGCATAAATTTAATACATTATTATGTGTAGCAGAAGAAGAAGTCTTTTCTTCCTGATACTGTCAGCTCAGGTCATCTTGTGACCTCTTGAAGGGGTCCTAACCCCAACTGGACTCGGCACACCTAAAGCAGTATAATGTACCCTGTATTTAAAGTTAAGCTATTGTTTTAACCATTTACCATCATCATCATCATTTTTAGTGGATCTTTCCTTTAACCCTCCAGTGTGGGAGCCTCACCCTGTCTCTTGAGCTCCTCCACCAGCGTGTGGTTAAACTCCCTGCTGTTTTTGAGGCTGACGAAGCAATACAGACACTCGCCCTTCACCTTGTGGGGCCGACTCACCACCGCGGCCTCCGCCACGGCCGGGTGCTCCGTCAGAGCTGCCTCCACCTCCGCTGTGCTCATCAGGTGGCCTGAAGGACAAAAAAATAAAAAGTCATGAGTGTACACAAAGCTCTCAAAAGGCTGCAAGTCTTTAGAAGTGTGTAAATAACACAGTCTGGTACTGTGATAACCTTTTATCACCTCACAGTACCTGACACATTCAGCATGTCGTCTATCCGTCCTGTGATCCAGTAATAACCGTCTTTATCACGCCTGCAGCCTGAAAGCGGACAAAACAAGTTGAATAACCCCTAAAACAGTTTTTATAGCTTCTCAAGAGGCTCTTTAGTATTTTGTAAGAAAAATAAACGGACATGTGTTTGTTATTTAGACTCTTGCTCAATCCAGTGTGACACATAATCTTTGTGGCAGCAGGGATTTTTTTGTGAGTGATTTCTATTGCAACAGTGTCCAGACAGGAGTTGTAAAAATCATTTTTGTGGCTTACCGTCACCAGTTACATAGAAACCCGGGAATTTCTTGAAGTAGGTGTTCTCGAAGCGTTCGTGGTTTTTGTACACAGTGCGCATTATTCCGGGCCAGGGCCTCCTGAATACCTGCAACAACAAGTACACAGAAAATACACACAGAAGAGAGGTATTACTGCTGATACTGTTACTAATGCTACCACCATTAATAATCAAAAACCTGATAATAAACTAAAGCACCTTTCAAAAATAAGTGAAATAAACATGTACTAGTAATAGTGCAATTACATCTAACATCATATCATTTGTATAAAACTGGATATAATACTAATCATGTTAAAATTTAAGTGCTTCAATCTGAAAATCTACTAACAACTAAATTTATTTCAGCATGTAGGAGAGCGCTCTTATTCAGGCAACAAAAAAACTGAGATCATCTAGCCGATAATAACTGAAACTGAGGTGCTGAGGTGAATTTATTTTTGTAGTTATTTATAACCTGCAAGAGCCACTTAAACTGTGTAAAATCTGTTAGTCAAAATTCTTCTACTGCGGTGGTTTTCATCACAAGAACTGCACGAGTAGCCTGTGGAAGTTATTAAGGTTACTCTACTCACTTGAGGATACATATATTTAGCTATTTAGCACTGACTACCATGCAAGGTGAAACCAAATCAGTTTTTGGGAGCTTACTATTCATACACATTCACCAACTGATGGTGCAGCCTTCACGAGCAATTTGGGGTTCAGTGTCTTGCTCACGGACACTTTGACAGACAGACTGGAGGAGCCGAGGATCATCTGATTAGTGGACGACCCGTTCTACCTTTTGAGCCACAGCTACATAAGTGTGCACGGGTGCAGAAAAATATGTAGGTAACTAAGTAGTCAGCTGTAATCATGTAAACTATGTGATGTAAAGGACCGGGTTAAGATGTATGAATAATTCTGGATGACTTTAATAACACTTTAAGTTGTTAATATTATTAATATCATTGTTCAAGTTTACCTTCCTACCTTGGGTTTTAAGTTTATGGTCTAAATAAGATCAGCAGACTACGTGACCTCGGCGCTTCGAGCTTGTGGTAAAACACCACTACATAACTGGTTCCACTTATAGCACAGATAGTTTTTTAAGCTTATAGCCATTCTATCTTTCTTTCTCTCTCTCGTCTCTACTGTGTTGGTATCTATTGATCTCAGTGGCGAGCTGCTGCACACAGTTGCTCTTACAAGGATAAATAAAGTTGTGTGAAATTGAATTGAAACTTACGAGATAACCTTCGGCCTCGCCTTCCAGCTCCTCTCCGTGCTCGTTGAGGATTGTGGGCTCTACCCCGAAGAAAGGAAAGGTCTGGAATATGAGATGTGGATTTAATGTGAGATATTCTTTCCAGCTTTTCTTTCACATCATCACCTGGATCATAATGTACACATAATATAAATGTATATAAATAAATGTATCTCCTACATTTCAAGATCTATTCTCGCACACAGAGGTCAAAGCTTTCCTTACCAGCATGATCTGTATTGATGAAACTCACAGGAGGAGATACGTATACGGGTGTGTTTAAGATTTACAGTGTGAGGTAACACAGACAGGTGTTGGGGGAGGTGTTGTCACTTACAGCAGAGCCTGGTTTCAGTGGCGTGGCTGCAGGAAGAGGAGTCAAAACATGACCTCCCTGTAGAGAAACGAAGAACAGTGAAGTAAACTGCTGGATTCTGGATTATTAAATCTAACTTAATAAACAGCTGAAGTGTGTGTTAATTGCATGCAGATGGCGCTCACAGTCTCCGTCTGCCAGAAAGTGTCGACCACCGGACATCTGCCCTCACCGACGACCTCGTGATACCACTGCCACGCCTCTGGGTTGATCGGCTCACCAACAGTACCCAGAATCCTCAGGCTGGAGAGGTCATACCTGGTAAAGGCGAGTAAGAACATTTCTCTTAAATATGTTTAATCATTGTGCTCTAGTTTTGTGTGTCTATTGTTGGTTTTCTGGGCGTGTATGTGTCGTTTTTGTCTGCAGGTTGTGAAAAATATATCTAACTGATTGAATAATGTTAAATATTTATTTGTGATACACTTAATGAATTCCACAAGTTTCACTTTCTGCCACACTTTAAAGGTCCAGTGTGTAGGATCTAGCAGTGAGGTTGCAACTGAACACCCCTCACCTCACACTTCCCCCTTCTAAGCATGTAGGAGAACCTACGGTGGCCTCACGAAAAACATGAGAGTGGAAAATGGTTTGTCCATTCTGGGCTTCTTTGCTTCCTATAGCTTTTAGTTAGCTTAGCTCCGTCTGCAGGTAACAAAAAATAGACCTAACGCTACTTCTTGGTTGGTCCAGTGACTTCCTAACAGAACCAGGCTAGCTGTGTCCCCGTTTCTAGTTTTTATGCTAAGCTAAGCTAAGATAAGCTAACTGGCTGCTGGCTCCAGGTTCATGCTTGGACACAAGAGTGGTATCAATCTGCTCATCTAAATCTCAGTAAGACTAAGAAACTATTTCTTTAAATGTTCAGTGTTTTAAGCCAAGTTGTATTGTTACAAGCTGATATGAGTCAGGGGTAATGTCCTCTACTTCCATTGTGAAGAGGGTCAGATGATTTCTGCTTCTTACATTAGAGTATTGACAGACTAAAAATTTGAGTTTTCTTCACATCTTTTTGACAGATATCCCCGATGCTGATTTGACAGATTCTTGTGAATTTAGTGTTGGAAATGTATGAAAAAACATGTTCACACAGTATCGCTCACATCATTATTCACACAGTTTGGTTTCTTCATCTCACCACTGAGGAGCTCTTATATAAGAAGTGAGAAGGAGGTCTTTCAAAATTAAAGGTGGAAATGTTCACATGAAAGCTGGCAAACCCTGCTGTAAAAACACACTCGGACCATCTATCAGGTCAAGCTGTGTTTTGAAACTCAAACTCCTGCTGTGGCTTCTGGAAAATATGATTTAAAAATCAGGATTTTTTTTTTTTTTTTCCGAGCTGCTGCAACATTCAGAGGAAATGCAGGCTCTTACTTCTGCAGCGGTTCCCGTCCGTACTTCATCAGCAGGCGGATGGCTGTCGGAGCTGTGTAGAACTTGGTCACTTTGTACTTCTCAATGATCTCCCAGAACCGGCCGACATGAGGGTGGACTGGAATACCTTCAAACTGGACACACACATGCATCTCCGTGAGGGATAACAAACACTGGCATGCTCCTATTAAAGGCCTCTATGCTAAAATGTGTCTTATACAACAGTTAGCTCTAACAAAGTAATTTGATTGGACAAGAGTCGTTCCATGAGTGCTGATATAGAAAATAACAGCAGTGGGACTTTTAACTGCATGTATCCTTCCTCACAGGTGTCCGAACGACCATTACGTTAACGTTACATTTATGAACGTCATCTATCTTAAGTTGTAACAACACAAAGATGAACATAAAAACATACTGCTGTTAGAAACTGCTTAGCTGATGATAAACCTGATCAGACACCGTCAGTAATCAATACACAACCATTAATCAAACCAATAACTAACAGTTGGGCAATGTCAGACAACCACATCATACTTACCACAGTTGCCTAGTGTTTCTGTAGCGTTGATAAAATATTAAAAAATAAACATATTAGTAGCCTGAATTAAACTAAATGCTCCCTATGACACCAAACTCCCTTTAAGAAATATGACTTTTGAACAATTCATTACGTGTCCGTAAAAACATATCACTCTAGAAACACTGCATCAATATAATCCATAAAGATGAACTGTGTTTCTGTACAATCTTTATATGTTGGATTTTGTCACCTCTTTTAGTTAGCTGTGTTATTTTAGCTACTGTACCTGCAAGAATAAAGCAAAAACAAATTAAAGATTTCTCACTAAAGTAAGAGCTGGTTGGTGGAGCAGATACACACTGAATTAAACACACACTCAAAACAAAGCTAATTCACCATCTGTCGAGTGTGTGTGACAGTATTTTAGGAGTTTTTTTAGGCTGTTACCAAAATAACTAGCTGGTTTTCTCCTGATAATGTGACACATGTTTGATATTATCATTTATCATTTGATATAACATTTTGTGAGAACGTCAAGACTGATATTTCACTCTTATTTTACTGGTTGCATACATGATATAAAGCAGCCAGCCTGCATAAATGATTAAATAAACAAACAAATCATAATCTGTTGTCACTTTATTGTTAACTAATAATTGCCATTGTAGAACTGTTGTATAAAAGCAATATCACACACAAGGTTGTGCTGTTATACTGAATATCAGCACGGCCGTGACAGTTGTTAATCACAGCCGTGCTGATATTCAGTATAACAGAGCTTCCTCTCGTGTGATATTGCTTTATTTGAATGTGATTTTATATAGAATAAAAGGAACAAAGTCTTGTTCGCTCTCACCAGCACACTCGTAGCACCGTTTGCAAGTGGGCCGTAGGTGATGTAGGAGTGGCCGGTGATCCAGCCGATGTCTGCGGTGCACCAGTACACGTCGTCATGGTGATGATCAAAAACATACTTGAAGGTCAACGACGTGTAGAGCAGATACCCGGCAACAGTGTGGAGAACACCCTGTACCGTACGCAGGAAAAGAAGCGTGAATTTGGAGATAATTGGTCAACAAAAGACGGCAGGCAGCAAAAATGAGGGGGCCTCCCGATGCTGTGTGTGTGAGGAAAAGATGATTTCATCCCATCTGATGCTCCAATCCTCGGGTTTGATTGTAATTGTGGTGCTTTAAAATTTTCTAGGATGCATTTGTGCCTCTTAGCTTTAGAAAACCATCATTTGTTACCCATTTCACAGCAGATTATGTAAAAAACAGCACGGTTAACACCATTACAGGCTTATCAGAGTAGAAAATAGACACTGTGATTTCAAATATTTCCTCAGCTACTCTGGTTTCTCCTCACGTACACACACCTGTTTCTCTTACCTTTGGTTTGCCCGTGGAGCCGCTGGTGTAGAGGATAAACAGAGGATCCTCAGCGTCCAGCCACTCGGGTTCACACTCTTCAGGGGAGTCTTTCATCACCTCATCCCACCACACATCACACTCGGAGTCCCAGGGGGTCTGAATGCACCAGAACAACAGGGAACAAATGAAACACATAAAACCCCTCATTACATCTACGCATATCGTGCACCCAAAGCCACAGGCAGCAGCACACCGAGTCAATTTTGAACTGACTGCAATTTTCTGTGGCCCTTGGAGGCAAATTCTGAATCCTAAATTGGAAGACATGTTTTCTTTTGGTGATTTTCTTCTGTTTCAGCCTCAGGAGGTTGGTTACATGATGCTCTGTGGGGCCTTGTTCATATGCATTAACATGAATTTAGTCATCAGGTGCTTTCCCTCTTCCGTTTCTCTTCTCATAGCCTGATTTTACTGACGCTTCAAAGTTCACCTCAAGTCCTCTGCATCTGTGTCAGCGCAGTACTGCTTTTAGAGACTTTTCTTTGGAGACTAACTATTTTTATCCACCCTACTGCAGGAGTGGACTTAACCTTAAATATGTGCACCTTTCAGTATAAGGCCCTGAGAGGCTCTAATATTGTCATATACACACTTTTCTTTCAGTCAGCTTCATAAGGTCGTCACCTGAATGGTTTTCCAACAGTCTTGAAGGAGTTCCTATATATGCTGAGCACTTGTTGGCTGAGTTTCCTTCACTCTGCGGTCCAACTCATCCAAAAACATCTTAATTGGGTTTAGGTCGGGTAATTGTGGAAGCCAGGTCATCCATCACTCTGATTCTTGGCAAACTATTCCTTACATAACCTGGAGGTTCGTTTGGGGTGACTGTCATGTTGAAAAACAAATGATGGTCCCACCAAGTGGTGTCTAAAGTGTTAATCTACTATGTAGAAAATAATAAAAACAATCATTGAATGAGAAGATGTGTGCAAACGTTTGACTGGTACTGTTTATCTTGTATTTTCCTTCCTGTTGTGTAAAATCTCTCAAGAGCCAGGAAAAACTGCCACAAGAAAACAAAATTTACTAATTTCTAATCTCACCGTTGCATCACGTTACTCATCACAGGTACTGTCACACAATATTGTCATTTTTTAGCTTGATGAACTGTAAACCAAAAACAAATCTACCTGTAGTTTGTTGCATGCAGCTCCACTTTTTGTCCTCAGAGCGTGGTGTTTGATGACGAGGCATTTAGTGACACTGGATGACGCTCTGCAAGGAAATAAAGAAAAAGGCAAGGTTTTTTTCAAATATTCTTCAAATCTACTTGTCAATTCCTTGTATAGGTGAAATCTGAAGGTGAAAGGCCTCAGTGGGCGTCACAATCTGAATAAAATACAACATAATGATGTAAACAATGATATTAAGTTTGAAAAACTACATAATATAAAGCTAATAGTAAATATAGTATATATATTATAATATAATACGAGTTCAGGATAAATAGTTACAGAAAAATGTTTTGCTACATGATGCTTTGGTGTAATGAACAGCATCACTGCACATTTTATTGTGAAATGATGCCCCTAAACACCACCCCCTCCTCAGATAACCATTCCCAGCATGCCATGCTTCCCTCCCAGGCTCATGTTGCCACAGGGAACGAGCAGCTTGGGCTTACCTGCTGAATCTGAGCGCCCCATGTTGCCCGGCAACCCCGTAATGTGGAAACTGGGCTTTGCCGTGTGTGTGTGTGTGTGTGTGTGTGTGTGTCCAGTAACTCATATGACAGCGGCTGAGTCCCATTATCAGCAGCTAGTGTAAATAAGGGCAGTTGCTGAGAACCGAGAAACTGCTGGCCTCGTAAGCAGGACTTACTTTCCCCTGCACTTCTCCAGAGCCTCGTCTGCAATCTGTTTCAGGTTGATCAGCTTCTCTCCCCTATAAACACCATCTGTATATGACAAATGGATGGAGGGAGAGATGATGAGGTAGCAGGGAGGAGATATTCAAACACTGATCCACTTTACAACTTGAAAACCATCTTTACAGCCCCTGAGCGCTGCGTCACATCACATCCTGGTGCTGCTGGACTTACCTGCTGTCACCAGGATGCTGCTGTGGGCGTCCACGATCCTCTCGCACAGAGAGTCAGAGGAGAAACCTGCAAACTGAACATGAGGAAGAGAAAAGCTGAAAGCAGGAGTTGCTGTAGCACTTACAACCTTCTTATTGTCATATTTCTATTGGTTGGAGTCTTGGGAACACACAACAAAGTGTGCTTGCAAAACATGCCAAATTATTCACTTTATTTGAAGGTGAAACCAAAAGTGAGGGCACAAGGATGTTTGTAATAATACCTGATTACACAAGAAATGTGTGGAAACACAACCACAGTAAAGTGTTGATACATTTGCTGGATCAAATATATTTGTCCATCCATCTATTGGCTGTAACTGCTCATTCTCATCAGGGTCACGGTGGGGCTGGAGACTATCCCTATAGCTGACTTTGGGTGTGAGGCCGGGGTACAACCTGGACAAGTCGCCAGCTCATCACAGGGCACATAGAAACAAACAACTATTCACACCTACGGCCAATTTAGAGTCACCAATTAACCTGTTAAGTGCATGTCTTCGGACTGTGAGAGGAAGCCGGAGTACCCGAGAGAACCCACACAGGCACAGGGAGCAACATGCAAACTTCATACAGAAAGGTTCCAGCCGGGGTTTGAACCAGGAACCATCTTCTTCTGCTAACCACTGTACCCAAATACATTTAGCTTCAAGCAAAATTAAGCGATTAAAAAAAGTACACAAGTAACAAAAAAGTGCCACTTCAGCAAGGTCATGTTTGCAAACTACAAAAAAAGTTGGAATAAACTTGACTAGTACTAATTCTCACATTCGATTAAAGCAGCATCTTTAACCCAAATGGGGCACATTGTGTGAACAACAGACAAAAAATGTGTCAATCCATTTAGCAAAGGAGCGTAGGAGTGTGGAAATCTCACTCTGGTGTCTCAGATATGAAACTTACATTTAAAGTAAGACTACATAACTTTTATAAGAAGGAATAACACATTATATACACACCTGGTCTTGGTCGCATATGACCAGTGGCTTATAGTGGCTTATCTTAGCTGAAGTTAGCTAACTTTTCACTGACTTCATGACCCTGTTAACACTTGGTTTTAAAATGTGGCTCACAAGTGCTAAATCCAAGTGTGAACGACCACCAAGACGCATTGTGATTGGACTGCTCAAACTACTTGGCGAGGACACATTTGACGACATCCATGTGAAACAAATCTGGCGCTTGTCTGGCGACAGACTGAGGTAATAACTGTTATTCTTACAGAAGTGACAAAGGCAGCAGAGAACACAAGTGGTCAGCTGCACACCTTTGACACACGACAGACTCCGGCATGAATTATGACTTGTCTCGGCGGTCCTCTTGTGTTCAGAACATCAAAACATATTTTAAAACCAAGTGTTAACAGGCTCTATGACTCTCCATGTTTTAGCTTTCACCATTATTCCTTCATTGTTATTTGAGGCCACAATGGCTGCAGTTCTGCAAACAGACTGATCTGTCTGATGCATGCTCATTATAGAGGAGTCACCTTGTGCAATGTTACGTAATGAACCAGACATTTATAATTAATCTTTTATATGATTGTCATTTGCTGCGTCCTCGGCCAGACGCTTGTCTTCTGGTGAAGGTTAACAGTTCACAGAGTATAAAGTTTCAGTGTTGATGACAGCATTCATGAATCAGGTTATTGACGACTCTGGACTCAGCAAAATGTCACAGTGTGAGTGACATTGGCTATCCCGCCTGGCTCCATCTATGATTTCATTTCATGCCAAGCTAATTTATGATTAACACTAAGAGCCGTATGAGAATCCAAGAGGCTGGCGTTATCCCAAAGATCCTTATGTTGCTAAAAGATGTTCATATCATATATGTTAAAAAGTCAGAACTGGAAGATTTACAACAATGACTAAGCACAGACAAGGTCACTCACTCTTCAGTCTGCCAAAAACAGACCTTCATAAGTCATAAAATCCAGCCTTGGAGCTGCCTGGAGATATTTTTAACAGGGCTACTAACCTTTACATAGATGGGGACGGTTGAATAGCTAAAATAGTGTTGTCTTGCTGCACTGACTCTGATGCCTTCCCAAGCTGGATACAGCCAGTAAATGCCTGACCCATATATTGATTGCAGATGCTGCCAGCGCTGTGTTCACACGGAGAACAGCTGATAACTACAGGAGCAGAGCGGTCTGGACTACCAGAAACAAGAGCTCAGGTACAGCTGATGGGGTTTTTTTTGTCCTGGAAACGGGGTCAAAGCAGCAAACAACAGCTAACCCGCATGCAAAACTTCCCACAGATGACAGCACAACTCAACATTACATGATACTACATCTGCTTCAACAAAATGGGTGAAACAAACACCATTTGCATCAAGTTAAAGAGGCCATTCATCGTATGACTTACCACAATGGAGTGAACGGCGCCTATCCTTGCACAGGCCAACATAGTGTACACCAGCTCTGGGATCATGGGGAGGTAGATAGACACTCTGTCTCCCTTTTTTACACCTTGAAGAAGTAAACAACAAGTAAACACTTGAGGTTTTCATCTGGGTTACTTCTCAACTCAAACAAGCAATGGTACTGCAGCTTCAGGATGAGTTTCAGCATGTTGGATCTGGTCCAAATGCTTTACTGTATGTCTGATATGCAACAAGTTCATTGGGCATACCGGGTATACTCACGCATTGAGCCATATCTGGAAGTATGGACAGTATTTGTCGCTGTATTTCACAATGTTTGACAGATTTTAGATGATATTTCTACATTTGACATTGAAATAAAACTCCTATGATAATTTTATTTTAAGCTTTAGCCAGGAGAAGTGAGATGGTCTTCATTTCTGAGAGATGTTTCTGACATTATGTCCTTTTTCCTTCATGAATCCACAACCTGAAATGTTGGACATAAGCAATGATTTTGGCGTGTGTTCATCTCTTTTTCCTTTTACCCAAACTTTTGATGATTTCTAAGGATCATCTCTATCTTTTCTCTATTCATTTAGGTAGTATAGCTGAGATGTATTTTAGTTTCTCACCCAATTGTTTGAGGACATTAGCGCAGCGGCAGACCTGGCTCAGCAGCTGGCTGTAGGTGATGGCAAGGTGGTGGTCAGGTGAGTTCCCCTCCCTGAGAAGACAACACACAAGAGAGGAAACACAACCCAAATCTGTTACTGTAATCCTGTTTTAGATTGTATGAAGTTCTGTCTGTATGATGTGATTTTGACATATATATATATATATATATATATATATATATATATATATATATATATACACACACACACACACACACACACACAGAAACTGTCAAGTCACTGTTCCTCCTTTTCAGTGAGTTCACAGGGGAGATAACCTGTTCCCGTTATTACTGGGTCTATATTGGGTTTGGATGCATGTCAGGACAGTTTTTTTGGAAAACTATGTGGCACAGTGTTTCACAGGCCACCAGCCAGCACGGGGGCAGACGTCTGGTGCGGGACAGAAGCCAAAACACTGCAACAACCTGAAATCGAGCTTATCTCCAGGCTGACGGTGAAATAAATTATTACAGTGATGAAACAGTCCTTGGTAAAGTGACCTGAAGTGCTTTAGTGATGTGCCAAAGAAGAGCTCAAATATTTATATTTTAAAGGTCTTTACCTACTAGTTTGTGTCTACTGGTGGAGTACCACAGGGCTCGATCCTGGAAACTCTTTAATTTAACTGCTAAATGCCTCTGTTAGGGCTGAATGTGGATCTGACATGTTTCTTTGACGCAAAAGTGACTTAAAGTCAAGTCCATCTGCATTGTCTGCTGCTGAAAACCCAAGTGAGAAATCTTGGTGTGGTCAGGGACAATAGATAAAGTAGCCTGTTTTCACTTGCATGAATCAGAATTTCCATAAACAAGATTTAGCAAACCTAATCCACGTCTTTATCTCCAGCAGGCTGGACTGCCATAATAGGATTTTCACAGGTATTTCTAAAACAGCTCTTCAGCAGCTGCCACACATTCAGAAGAAAGCTGAGCACAATACTCAAATCTCTGGAACCGTCTGTCAAAAAAAATAATCTTTGAACTAATTTAAAAATCACCAAATGATTTATGAGCAAAACACTCCTGCTACAGTATCAACCCACCAATCCTCTGAGAAACCAAACATGGTGAAGCTGCTTTTAGCTTCAGATATTCTTGAACAGTCCGTACTTAATCCCTCTGAATCAAAGCTGAGAATGCACTCAAAGTTTACCACTGCCTTTTGGACTGTGCGCTGTTTTTGTATATAGATTTCAGTCTGTTATTTATTATGCTCTTTCATTATCTTGACTTAATTTTATGTAGTTTAGCCTCAGTGTCAGTATATAATGTGCTCATCTTCTGTATACATTCATTTGCCATTACGAGTAGAGTTTCATTGCCAATATTTCTTCTATTACTACTACCTTCAACAATTCAAAAGGCCATTTTGAAGCAGCTTGTAAATTCAAGGCTCCTCTAATTTGTTGCATGTTTCTCTTTTTACTACCATCACTTATCCACGGCAAAACCTTCTTACAAGCTCTTGAAAAGGTTGAGAAACTGAAAGACAACGTCTTCTCTTTAAGTCCATCTTTATGCTAAAAACAACACTTGTTCAAAGGGTGACACTTAAGTCACATGACACCTGTCATCATACAGCATTGCGCCCTTTGTCAAACTCCAATGTAAAGCCAGTAGTGACAGTTCAAACCAACAGTACGACGCTCTTTCTCAAGTTGAAGATGAAGAGAAACACTGTGGAATGACCTCATTTGACCTTCAAATACTTTCTGTTGTCGTATTTTATGGATACTTATACAAGTGCTGTTTGTTCAAGGTGTGAGCAAAAGTGTTTACCAACTGATATCAAACCATATGGTCAACGATAACTTAAATATAAACACGGTAATAACACAGCTGACAGGAACTATATCCTCCTCACATGGTGTACTGAAACTGACACGGCAAACACTCGAGCAGATATATTACACAAGTGCTTTGATGCAATGCAAACAGTGTTAAGATGCCTGTGTGGATGATGGCTGGTCTCCACTGTGTCCGGTTCCATTGAACCCCTATTACTGCTGAGCTTGCACCACTATTTCTTGTTTGCTAAACCTCTTCAGTTGACAGAGCAAATATGTGCCATAATATAAAGTCAAAACAACATAAAGTCAAGCCTTTATGGTGAGGTGTGAGGCTTTACTGTAAGCAGAAAGGTAATTTAAAGAGTTTAGTGAGAAGATTTATGAGCTTATATACAAAATATAACAACTGAAAACATCAGTCGTACTCTGGAAACAAACCATTAGGATCTTACTGGAAGATTCTGGCAAAGGTTAAGTAGAAATCAGCTTTTGTTCTGTAATGAAACACCAAAAATAGTTTTTATGAGTCTTACAGGACTCTTATAATCTGATTGTAAATGCAGTGGCACTGTGTTGTGCTAGCTGTGGTTTGCGTTGGTGTGCAGGGGTTGTCACTGGGGGCACAACAGTTGCTATTGATACAAATAGCTGACATAACTGCAGGCGGGACTTCCCATGAAAGCCGTGATTCATCCCAGAAAGACGCCACTGCTGCTTCTTACCAGTAAAAGGCAATTTTTTCACCGAGGTTCTTCTCCTTCACGAGCCTGTCCAGGACGTTATAGCACATGTTGGTTTTGGCCCCATCCATGCATTTGACGTAAATGTTCCCTTTTGCCACATCGAAGTTATACTGCAGCACTGGTCCTGTTGCTGGCTTCTTCCAAAAGAACTCATCAGCAATCTCTTTCCAGAAAGCTAAAAAAAACAACAAAGTGATAAGTCAGTGTTACAGGCTGCAGACAGAGCAGATAAACACAAGAGAGATACTGTATACAGAGAGGCTCAGAGGAAGGTGAAATGCACGAAAACTCTGCGAGCACTGCACTAAAAATACAGACGTGTTTGACCTACCTTCTGGATTCTCAAGAGACTTCCTGTACAGTGCCAGATAGGACTTAAAATCAGGCACATGAGCATCCCTCTTCATGTCATCAGGAGGGTAGTACATCTTGTCCTGAGATTCAGGCACAACCATCGTGGACGGACAGATGTCGACGGATCTATATCATCTGAGAGTCAGAATATGGGTTAATCTGAGTCACTGCTGATCTGTCGGGATCCTCCTGGGTAAGGTAAGAACACCACAAGGCCTCTTGTACTTTGAAGCAACACCATTCAGCATGCATAACACCCACCTCTAATCCCAGAACTGCAGCCTCTCTCCAAGTCTGCTTAGGTCCGGGGTAACCAATCGGCTCACATGGTGCGGCACTCCCACTTTTTCATTGGACCAGCCCTCCCTGGTCTGTCAGTGGTATTATTTCTCCAGGCGAGGAGGTGGAAGAGGAGGAGGAGAAGAGGGAGGATGAATGCTGGGGATTCAGGCAGGCATTGGGAGGTTTTATTTGACAGGGAGGGTGATGGGTGTCCCGAGGAAAGAGAGAGAGAGAGAGAGGGTGGAGGAGCAACTTTGTGTTCACTGACATCCAGTAAACAACATTTCTGAGCCTCAAGGCATTGTCACTACTCTGACATAGTGTCTTATGGGTACATATTTATTTAATTATTTAGTTTTTTTAAGTTTTAATTTATGTCATGATCACATTGTGCCACTTAAATACACTTTTAAACCTTTTTTGTGTGTCATTGTGTCAGATTTTTTTTTTTTTTTTTTTTTTTTTAGATTTATGTTTATTAGTTTTTCAACAGGTAAAACAAGAACACATAACAAAACAAACAAACAACAAACATTTGGCTCACGTATATATTCAAATCCAAATTCATACAGGCAAGAGATTCAGGAGTCACATCCTATACAAGTAAGAATACATTTAAAATAAATAAGTAAAATAAAGGTATACAGAAGTAAAAGTAAATCAATTAAATGTGTCTCAGAGTGTCTCTTTTGAGGCAGAGCATTTAGAGCTATGATACAAACCCTCTTGTGAGAATGGTGGAAATATTCCAACCAACATACGACAGAAAGGGTTCCCATGTTTTACCAAAGGCATCATCGTTGCTGTGAAGTTTACATGTCAAATAGTCCAATGCAATATATTCAAACAAAAGACACTGAGCCTTAGATGGAGCTTTATCTGTGATCCGATTCAAAAGAATACTCTTTCTAGCACAGAAAGCAAGCGTCTGGTAAAGTTTTCTTTTAAATTTGTCAGTGATGGACATATCAGATATACCAAGTAGCAGATATAAAGGTTTATTATTACTGTTAATAGACAGAATCTTATCAATTTGCTGCCCTATGACTGACCTGTCAAAACTGCTGTACTTTTCTACAATACCACAAACAATGTGTGTACCAGTTTCTTTCTTACACTTGGGGCACAATGGAGATGCATTAGGGTTGTATTTATGGCGTTGAGAGGGAGATATATGGGCCCTGTGTACAGATTTTGCTTTTGTCCTGTTGAGTTTCTCCATAAAATGTTACTGAGAACCACTTTGTAGCATTATTTTTGAACATATCCAATAAGAAATAGTACTACATTTAATTATTATATCAGTTATAATGTGTCATTAAAACATTATTTTATGATTTGTCCTCAGTAAACGCTGATAAACATGCAACGTGACCCACAATTCAGGTTACATAACAACACAGAAGAAATGTCCAATCTCATGTTTCACTCTGGGATCGATTCAGTTACGCACGTACGTCCATCTGACGCGCTGACGTCGCATCTCACGCAAGACCCCGGCCGCTGTTGTCCCGTCCAGTTTGATAACGAACCGGGACCAAAACTTTAACGCCACCACGATGTTTCTGTCTGCTGCTGTTCGCTCTGCGGTGTCGCAGACGGTAAGACTGTGACATTCTCTCTGGTTCTGGGTGATCTTTTGAATCCCGTGTTTGATATTCTGGAGAGGAGACGCTGTGACTCTTCACAAGGGCAAGCAGCGGAGGCTAAGCTAGGCTAGCATGCTAACTAACGTTGGGTTAGCATGCTAGCTGGTTTAGCTTCCTGCTGTCAGACGTCTACAAGGTGATCTTTGGACAAAACTGTCAATGCAAAGGAGAGTTTACTCTGCACACGAGCAACCACATATTAAAATCACCTCCAGTGTGCTTCTCCGTTATAACACGTAGCTAACTTGTTGTTAGCTGTATAAGCCTGTGTTGTATTTGTACAACATGTCAGCATTGAGTAAGACCCCAAACCTTTATTTCCACTCTGTGTATAGAGACTCTGAGGTCATTAGACAACAATAGAAGTGCTTAACAAACATATAATAGCTATAATATTATTTTAAAATGATAAATGATATATCTTATAATTTATCTTGTGTATATATACATATATTTATACATGTGTACGTATTATATAATGCAGTTTTGTATGTATGCGCACCTGCACAGGTTAAATATATGACACATTTCTATGTGTATCTTTATTATTATTATTATTATTATTATTATATACTGTATTATTATGTACTGTTATTAACAATAACATTACCATCATATCATCAGTACTATTACCATCATCTTGCCACTGCACCTTATCTACCTATTTATCTTGTGTTTTTTAAGTGTCCTTGTCCCATTCTCTGTTTTTATTTTTTTTATTTTTTTTCTACCTCAGTATTTTATTCTATTTTATTTTTATTGTGTTCAAATATACCAGACTGCTATGATGACCTAATTTCCCTTTGGGGATTAATAAAGCTATCTATCTATCTATCTATCTATCTATCCGCAGTAATGAGTCACTTAAAGATGCAAGTCAGTACATCAAGGATAGATAACACAGTATGCATATATTCAATTAACCTGTAAAATAAATCTGGATTTAACTTAAACATGTGCAGAGAAATCTAATCTATATATAAACTAATCTATGAGCTGTATTTATATCCCTGAAGTGTGTTAAAGTTACTGAAATCAGACACATGTATACCTCTGAAGTCAACACAAACCAGTGCTCATGTGATGATTAAAACTTCTTTACACACCATGAAGAGAATGGTCAGATACTGGCTCTTTCATACAGCTTCTTCATTTAAGAAAGGGTTTTCTCTTGGGGGTGTTTGAGTATATTTTTTTTACACTACTCACAGACTACACTATGATTTCATACACAAATTCCTTTTTTAATAAGTTGCTTCGGATAAAAGCGTCAGCTAAATGACTAAATGTGAATGTAATGTGAAACTAGCAGGTATTTTATCTGTCTTCTTTCTCTCTGCATTTGCAGGCCAGGCAGGTCAGGAATCTGCATCGGTCTGCTGTGCGTGCTGGAGCTGGCGGCATCTTTGTGGTGAGTTACAGTTTCTTTTGCCAAAGTTAAGAGACGTGCAGAACAAGTTTATAATTGAGTATTAATTTAATTGATTATGGTGTTGTCAGTGTGCTTCATCTAGTAACTGTAAGGTAAATAGTAAAGGTAATGAGTTAATGGGGTCAGGTTATTAGAGGTTTTCAGTTGTGTTAGGTGTTATTCGAGCTCTTTAAGGACCCATTTGTAAGATTTAAGGGGCTGTATTTAAAGAGCATGTCAGAAATCTAATATAATATGCAGAAATGTTTTCATCTGTGTAAAATCACCTGAAAAGCCCAGAATGGGCTAACTAAACACTGGCTGTAGATAGCGCGTTTAGCATTTCTGCATATTTCACCTCCACCTCAGTTTCTCCTGGGAAGGGGAGTGTGAGGCGAGGGGGCTTTAATCGGCAGCTACGCTGTTAGATGCAACAAAATCCTAAACATTCGTCCTTTAAATCAGGGACTACTTTTACAAAAGTGCGATGAGGACATGTTGCAGCAATAAGCGCGCATATTTCTTCGTGGTGATCTGTATCACTGTTAATCGTCCGTATTTCTGACCTCTTGTATCACTGCGCTCAGTCATGCTGTAATAGAGACCTCCTGTCAGTCCATTATTTCTTTACTTTTGTAGTCGTACAGTGTGGAATACATTCAAATACTTTGTTGTTTAACTTTTTATCTAAGTTAATACATAAAGAAATCTGTTTTCTTTCCTTCATTGGCTCCATATAACTTAATTATTCTTCATCCTGTTTTACTCAAGTGTTTACACATAACACCAATATTAACAAATTATATTTCACAACCACAAACTTGAGTCGGTTGGATTTTATTAATTGTATTACCTGGTTATCATCATTGTGAATTAATTAAGCATAACTCAGCAGCAATGTTTGTGGTTCTGTTTTCGTCGAAACGATCCCGAAGGCATCCATTTTCCAAAAGCTCTTAATTCATCCCGTGAGCAGCCTTCAGAGCCTATTAGAGCCACGCTCTGCAACAAAAACATCACAGGTGATATTTTGATGTAATGGAAACATGCCATGGTTTCATCGTCCCTCGATAGTAAAGATGTTTTTAAATCTGTGATTAGTGGAAATTCAGTTTGGCTGAATTGTCTTTGAACCGCTCGTCTTCAATCTGCACCGACATGTTTAACTTCAAACATCGTTAAATTTAAAGTTGTTCTTTTTCTTAATTGCACAAAGCTTGTTTGCTGCTCACAAGGGGGCAGTGTGTGCAGAAGCAGAAAGGATTGTTATCTGTGTTAAGTCTTTTCTATGGTCTGATAGCTGCACGTGTTTTCCCCTCGGGGCTTACAGGATGGGTTATTCATATTTTATCACATACTATTAGATACTGCTCATAAGCCCTCTAAAATTTAATAACAGCTTCACATTTTTGAGAGCTTCTGAACATGATTTAATATAACGTGGCTGATAAATGTCACTGAAAATGACTCTGGATAATTATACTGTTGGTGTAAACAATGTTAACACTGCTGTCTTTGTGTTTCAGCACAGAGATACTCCTGACAACAACGCCGATACTCCATTTGAGTTCAACGAGGAGAGCAAAAAGGTTTGTTTGACGTCTGTGCTCAGAGGTACATTGAGGGGACGCACAGCTGTTTGTTTATTTGAAGCCAGTGCCAATATCTGATATATTTGCACCTGCGTTGGCTAGTCACGATTTGCACGTTACTTCTGTTTATGGTTATTATCTTTCAAGCCTGTTTGGCGAGTTTCAGTCACATATTTTATTTTTCCATTGTGCTTTTATAAATCTATTTATATCTAATAATCATTAATAATAATGATATGTAATCAGTTTTTTTTTTATTTGTATTTTGTTAAATGGGTATTTACCGCTGTAATATTCAGTAAAATATGAACACATGATCATTATGATATGATCATTAGAGAGTTTATTTTTATTATCTTTAGAGAGTTTAGAGCCCGACAAATACTAGATTTTTGTGGCCTGGCTGATACTGATAACTGAGAATGAATCATTCTGACATCGATATATTAACAGATATTCATTATAAACGCACATTTTGTGCAACGATTGCTCAGACATGGTTGTCAACACTTGTGATAAAGATGTGAAATGAAGGCAGGATGTTTTACAGTTGAACAATAAACTTTAGTGCTCTGTACCAGTTTATTATTATAAGTATTATTAAAGTTTTTAATAAAAATGTAATAACTATAGATACCTATACACATAAAACACAAATAGAAACTCATTATTATATCTAAATGACTCCAAATATATTCTGCATTATGTCTTAATTAAAATCTACCGATGTATTAATCAAGTTTAGTTGTATAAATCTAGTTTTGTCACATTAATATTACTTTTTATAGCTGATGTCAGTCAATAGATCGATATACCTGTGTCTGTAATGAACATTGTTTGATATTTTCAATTGCTCTAATTGTTGAAGTGAAAGAGGAATGCAATGATTCATGTTGTGTGTTTTCCCCTCCGTCTGTAGAGGATTGAGGCGATTATTTCGATGTACCCTGTTGGGCACAAGCAGGCAGCCACCCTCCCAGTGCTGGATGTAGCCCAGAGGCAACATGGATGGCTCCCCGTCTCTGCCATGAACAAGGCACGATGCTTCTTTAATGTGTTACAGCTGTGTGACGCCAGTTTGACAGCACTTTTCTGGAGGACTAAACAACACCATTATGTCTTAGGTGTCGTGTAACCTCGGTCTTTGTTTTACATTTAGGTTGCCGAGGTGCTGGAAATCGCTCCGATGAGGGTGTATGAAGTAGCGACATTCTATACGATGTACCTGCGTCAGCCCGTGGGAAAGTACTTCATTCAGATCTGCACAACGACACCCTGCATGCTCTGCAACTCAGACAGCATCCTGGAGACCATCCAAAACAAACTAGGTGAGACAGCCTTTTTTTTTTTTTTCCCATTTTGCAGCCAATGAAGAGATGAAAACGATGAGATGAGAACATTGTTTTTTTTATTGTGTATGTTTGAGATGAACAGACATGTAAATATACAGTTGTCTCTGTGATTCAAACAGCAGTGAGCTGTCGCAGCAAACAAAAAAACATAGAAGGCTGAAATGAAGCCAAACGAGTGCTAACCTACTTCAGCCTGTGCGGCGTTGAATAGAGCACCTTGTTATAAGTCACGTATACTGTTACAGCTGTGTAATGTCAGGTGATCTCGCTCGAGTTAAAAATATGTGTTGTTTCAGTAACATAATCTGCAGCCTGTCAGGGGAGATTAGCTAAATATGAAGCATGTCTTCGTTTGTGTTTCCACAGGTATTAAAGGTGGAGAGACTACTGCAGACAAGATGTTCACGCTATTAGAAGTGGAATGCTTGGGCGCCTGTGTGAACGCTCCGATGGTCCAGATCAATGACAACTATTATGTGAGTGTTTGATGACTCTGTGCAGATGTGGCTGCTTTACTGAGCGTTATAACGAAATTAACAAAATAAGGTTAAAAAAAAGCTGAAATGAGTTCTGCAGAGAGTTTAATCTCTGGAGTGCTGACTGTATTTCCCCCCCTTTGGAAACTAATGCAGGTGTGGTACTAGGGTTGCAAAGGGGTGGGAAATTTCTGGTAAATTTTCAGAAACTTTCCATGGGAGGTTAAGCTGGGGTATTTTGGAAATATTCCAAATTGAAAACTCCATGGGAATTATGGGAATTTATGGGAATTAACTGGAAATTGGGGGCAATTTAAACGAACTGTATCACATCCAAACATAAATATAAACAATTTGTTTTGTCATAAGCAGACATCCATGCAAAGTAATACAATTTTTAAAAAAACATTTCAACAGATTTATTTGTAAGTAGAACTTTATCAAGTTTTGATTAGTTTATTGAACAATATTATGTCGTCCACAAGCTCAAATGTTGGAGGATGTGACTTCAATAGTCCCTGTGTGCTTTGTGCATGTGATTGAGGAATAGCAGATATTCAGGCGTACCTGCATGAAATCTGGTTGTTTTAGTCAAGATTATGCTAAAATATATTTCCCCCAATTATATTTAAGTTTCCTGTTAATGGCCAACCTTCAATTTTGTAAATTCACGTTTTATTCCCATAAATGCACGTTAACTCACATGGAAAGTTTCCAAATTCCCAGAATTTGCAACCCTGTGTGGTACAGTCGACACATGTAAGGCTAAAAAACAAATGAAACTGGGGAGGTGACTAAGAATGGTGAATAATAATGTGGCTGAAATAAGAACTTTTGTCTCATCCATGACCGCCAGATGTGATAAAAAACACCTCACTTTGTGGATTTGTGGTTAAACATTATCGGATACTAATTCTGCACCGAGTTGCCGAGGGGGAATTTAGTTATTGCAAGCTGAGCACAAGTGAATGACCCAATTAAAGTAAATACGACTGAGAAAAGAGGACTTTTCTCTAACGCCTCACATACCTGAGGTGTGATCATTAGAGGCAGAGAAGGTACAGTGTGTTAACACCAAGATTAAGGTAATACTGAGTTCAGCATTTTATGTGAATAATTAACACTCAGAAATGATTGCAGTCTTTGGCTGTTGAGATTTATTCATACATACATATATACATGCATTTATTCAACAAGCTTGTGTCAGGTCTTTTGTGGCTGCTAAACATGGACCGCAGACACAATATTCTTTATACACATTAACACAAAATAATGCAACCTGAGCTCTTTTTTAATGCAAGTGTTGTTGGAGAAGACTAAAACTAATCTGACATGACTAAACAAGCTTTGTTTGCCTGGGTTAAACACAGATTTAAATAAGTTTTAAAGGTCCAGTGTGTATGACTTAGTAGCATCTAGCAGTGAGGGTGTAAATTGCAACCACCTTTCACCTCACTTCACCTTTTCCAAGTATTTAAAAGAGACCATATGGTGGCTAAAACACGACAGGCCCCATCTAGTAGAGCCAGCGTTTGGTTTGCTCAAACATGGTGGTCTCTGTTTCAGGTGATTGTACACTAATTAAAACATTATTATTAATATTATTCAGCCCTAAAACGTACACACTGGTCCTTTAACCTCTTTAGCACTGAATTTAGGAGACCATAAAGTTATTTAATGAAGTGAACTTGAGCTGAGTGTTTTATTATCTGTGGGATATGATGTTAACATTTAGCCCTCTAATACTGAATAATATGATTTTTCAGGTACCAAACATGAAAAAAATGGACAACACACTGACTATTGTGATATCCAATATCAGTTTTGGGAGCAGAAATCATCACAGTGCAGAGTTGCACGTCTATTTGGAAATTTGAGAATGGTTATTATTCAGCAAATCTGGTAATTGTGATTCAGCGTAAAAGCTGCTTTTATAGTCTAAAAGTTGACGATTGCTTTTCTTGAATTAGTTCTAATCATCTTAAGCTCCTTGCAACATTATAAAAGTAGTATTTCAAGTGTTTCCTCCTAACATTTCCCCACTCTCTCCTTCAGTACGTATTTAACGGGATGAGGAGGTGCTCATCGAAGAACATTAAGAACTTAATAATCCAGCACGAGACCACTAGCAATAAAAAAAAAAAGCAGTGTGCACTGTTCTGCTGTCTTTTCATTCATCCTTCTTTTGTCTTGTTTCCAGGAGGACCTCACACCGAAGGACATGGAGGACATTATTGATGAGCTAAAAGCAGGCAGAGTTCCACCACCTGGGCCCAGGTGTGTACAAAATACCATCAGGAATAGTAGAAATTACTAAAACATTGTATTTTTTTTTACTGATTTTTCTTTTTCTTTCTTCTAAAGGAGCGGACGTTTTTCATGCGAGCCTGCAGGTGGACTGACTTCTCTGACAGAGCCTCCTACAGGACCAGGCTTTGGCGTCAGAGCTGACCTGTAGACATTTTCAAACGCAACTCGTCCCTAAAGCTGATATTATGTTTAACTCAAACATATTGTGTAAATAAATTGTTCATGTACCTACGCTCTAGGTGTCAGTGTGTCACTTGATGATTTAACTATCAATGAAACTACGTCTTTTAGATAAGGTCTTAATCATTAACAACCTTGAATGTCTCTTTTACTGCAGTTAAGTGAAGGACCAAAAAGATTCTTTAACAGTGTTTTATACTGTTATTAAGTGTATATATACAAGTATCACTCGGCTTTACCACACGACGCCGTGCTGTAAAACAAAAGAAGCTTATGTCACGTGTTTCCATTGTCAGTGCTACTTAAGTGACAGCCTTCTCTGACAAGCTTATAAAGGGCTTAACTTGACTATCGATCATACAGTGCGAGAGGGATGACGAACTGAAGGAAAAACCTGAGAAATGAGCTGAGAAATGTAACAAATGGTTACACACAGGTGCGCTGCGTCGTAGCAATTAACATCCAATCATGCTCTGTGGTATAAAAACACTAGTTGATTATGATTTTGTATCAAGATCAAGAAGAGGAAAAGATCTAAGTGGCACAGATGACAGGAGCAGCTCAGCTGGCTTGTGTTTCAATAGGAGCAGAAACAACTGCATTTAAACCTGAGACAGTAAATTGTATTAAAAGTGCACATTAAATGAACAGTCCATCGACATTTACACGGAGAGATTTATAATAGTTCTAGTGTATGAACTCATTACAAAAATGAATGCACATTTGAGAGTTCAGTGGTGCAAATCCGTCGGCACTGGTCCACTGAGCTGTGATATGGTCAGATGAGTCACCATATTCTCAACAAGTGGGCATGCGCATGTGTGGCGTACACGAAGAGGACAATACAGGCCTGAAACTGACCCCTACAGTAAGAGGGGATCTGTTACTGAGGGGGGGTATTTATCTTGTTAGAAAGAAGCATCTCTGCACATCAGTTATCCTGTGATGAAACATTTCTATCCTGATGGATAGATGGTTTCTTCCAGGACGACAATATATCTCCCATAGAGCACGAGGGGGGTCACTGAATGGTTTGATGAGTATGAATATGAATGAATCGTCTGTGCAGTCTCCTCGGGAGATTTTGGACTGACGTGTTAGACACCAGATCCATCCACGGCCGTCATTAAAACGCCACATGAGAAATGATCTTTGAGAAGAACGGTGTTCAGAGACACTGAAGCTGATCCGGTGGCACGTGTTTTGTAGGTTTCCCTTTAATTTGTCACCTGTCTGTACGTACAAATGTATCTTGGAAGAATCGTGCATCCATCACGTGAAAGTATAATAACATAAAATGTTTACATACTGGTCCAACCTCTAAAATAAAAATAATTTAATACAAACATGGTCACAAAAAGAAGACATAGTATATAAAGTATAAATATTTTTAGTCTGAATTTCCTGTAATCATGTCGAATCAAGTTGTTTTTAATCACATATTAATTTGAATTAAAAGATTTTCTGGAATTCATCCTAGTTACAAATATCCAAAGAGAAATTTGATTTAATTGTGAATAATTAGATGTTTCTAATTTAAATAAACTGGATATATGTTGAATTTAAATTCAGATTTCTACAAATTATAAACTTCAAACTGAAATGTGGAGATGAATTAACAAAAACAACTTACTAATCAGTATGCACATGTATTAAAGTGGCACTTGTACAACCCAAATGTAATTTAAGCCACCTTATATTCACATTTTGACCAGATACCTGTGAGGTTAAGCTCTTATATGATAAACCCTCCTTCGCTTCAACACACAAGCCTTCCTTCCTTCCTTCCTACAACTGCTCCTGTCACTTCCATCACGCCCCGGTGGCGTTTTCGTGTCTAGCCGGTGCCCCTCCCCCACTCTCCGGTTTCCTCTTGCGACTTTCAAGCCTGCTCTGCAACATACAATATTATGCATCGTGACGCATGCGCGCTAGTGGTATTACACCATGATGCAAATGTCACTGCGCAACCGATTTCAAAGCTGGCCGATACAATGAGTTGGCGGGCTTGGAAAAAAAAAAGGGTCTCGAATCACCGCGATTAAGTTGTTTTAATTAAATTGTGGCTAAGCTACGTAAGCCATGCTTACGTTAAAGAAAAGGAGCCGTCATTCCTGTGTTAACCTCAGCCGTGATCTTCGAGAAAGTTCCCACTGACCGCAACACAGCAGCGGAAAAGATGACGTCAAGTGTCCATTACTGTGTCTCTCCCCTGCTCTCGGTCCAAATTCACACGCTTAAATAAGCCACCAACTGACGTTACACACGCCGCTAGCCGACAAAACATAAAGGCGTAGACAGTACACTTAGCGTTAAAGGTGCGGCTTCACTCGCAGCGTCGATAAAAACAAAGAGTTAAACCGTTTTTTGTTTTTTTTTGACACATACCCATCTCAGTCTATCCAGCGAGACGGAGAGACCTTATAAGCTCGGTGGGGGGGGGGGGCGCGCTCAGGGCTCGTCACGTGACCCCGCCTCGACCAATGAGAACGACGCTTGCATGTTTTGCTAGGCTTTTCTCCAGGAGGACGGACGGGCGACGAACGAACGGCTGGGATGTTTTCAAACCCAGCGATGAACGTCACACAGCCGTAGGCTACGGTTAACGTCCCCAATATTTAGGAAATAACTGTTTATATTGTGCAATATTCACATTATAGGCTCCGGACCCTGAATGAGTCGGCGGGAGCGTGTAAACCCAGCGTGAAGGTAAGAAAAAAAGTGTTGTTGTTTCGTTGCCCCGCGGATCACGAAGGGCTTGAAAATCCTAGTTAACGCTAGTAGCCACCATCTGGCTAAGTTCTACAGCGAGCGAGCTAACGTTGAGCTAACGTTGTGCTAACGTTAAAGTGAACTGCGTTCTAAAATGGAACGTTATGTGTCTGCGTGGGCTTTTGGTATAGTTGTGTGCCACGTGCGTTACCACACTTTCTCGTCGCGAGCTTACAAAACATTTTTTTTTTTTATTTTTAAAAATCAGCCGTTATCTTACCCGTTTTTTTTTTTGTTTTTTTTTAATTTAAAATATTTTGTTTGAAGAGTACACGATAGGGGGAAAATGTCGGGGGCGAAAACAAGAGTGAGCTGGTGAGTGTGTTAGCCCCAGCCGAGCCAAGCCAAGCTAAGGCTGTGTGTGTGTGTGTGTGTGTGTGTGTGTGTGTGTGTGTGTGTGTGTGTTAGGGGGCTGTGTGAAACGAGCTTTGCTTGCTAGCTAGCTAAGATTAAGCGCTGGAGGAGGAGGAGGAGGAGGGTGAACGTTGTGAGGGCAGCGAAAGGGGCTGCAGTGGGCTTTTGTCTCGGGCTGTGCTGTGCTCCCGTGTTAAATATTCTCATTAAAAACATAAAAACACGAGCTTTAATATCATTTTATGTTAGCCACGGAGTTGCGTTACACAGCATATGTGCTCACGGGGCGCCTAACGTTGACGATACGATGAGCTCGTTATGTTTACTAACCATAGCCAAGTTTTTTTTTTTTTTTTTTTTTTTTTTAGCGCTCAACAACATATTGCTGTCTGTGCATTGAAGGCAGCGACATTACCGTGAGGTGGGGTGGTGTTGTCTGCAACGATCCTCGCCAACGCCACACACTTTATTTACACCCAAGCTCAGTTGTAATTGCGATAGTTATGAAATTAAAGTGTAAAATATAGAGTTATGATTCGCTAATTCATAAAAGGAACTAGCATAGCTTGAATAACCAGCAGCTTTGCGCCTCCCAGCCGATGACTGTGACATCTTGGGGGTGTGTTGCCTGATACAAAAGCTGCCTGTTTTTTAGATGGCTGTCCGTGCAACCACCAGCTCTGAAGCAACAAAACGGCAACCTTAGATTTAAAATACCAAAAGTGAATTAAGTAAACACTTTAATGACGCTTAAATAACCTCCCTCACACAGCAGGCAGTACCAAAATTGTGAGAAATGTGCCAGTATTTTTAATGCTATTCATCTTGTGCATGCATTTTCTTGCACTGTTAACATTGGGAGGTTGGAGAAATATTTTGTGATGGAGTTATAACACGTTTGACACACATGAATGAATATATGAACAATGTAATCACTAAAAGGACAACAGGACAAATACTATAAACACCAAATTCACCTAGGACTCCAAATACAGCAGTCTTTGTTAGACGTGAAATATATTTCATGTCTTGTATAAGGAGAGGGTAGTCTGTAAATATGCGAATATGCTGAGATAGATAGATAGATAGATACTTTATTGATCACAAGGGAAATTAAGGCATCCAGTACCAGTCTGAGACAGTAAACATACATTAAAATCAGACCTATAAGGATAAATATGAATTTAAATTAGACCCGTACAACGATACAAATAGAAAATGTTATTAAAAATATAAAAATGTTTATAGAAATAAGAAATAGAGCTAGAAATGGTCAGGAAAAGGAAGACCGCAGTAATTATTTTAATGTTTTCTTCTATTATAAAATAATTATGTTGTGCTCTCGACTTTACAGGCTTTTTGCGATCGCAAGAGAATAATTTTCCTTTCTGCTGCTGTGATCACGTCAACAGTGATGCTCAAAAAGAACAACAATACCACAGTTGCTGTATGATTATTTAATTAACTCAATGATCTCAAGAAAACAAGGTTTATATGCTGAGATCAAAAATATTTCTCTTCTAAACACAAAACAATTTCAACAACACTTTCTGGCCTCTATATCAGACATTTGACCTGTCACTATCTGTATGCAGCACATCTTCTGGGTACCTCCTAGGTACGGCTGTCAAAGTACCATGGAAGACAGAGAGTTTTGGGAGGTTTCATTTCGACTAAAACTAAAAGCTATACTTGGTTGTTTCACTCATCATCACACCTTAAACCGAGAGGAGGAACTCATTGATGAAATTGAGTTAATGTAGTCAGAGCTGAGTGACAGCCTGCATACTTTCAGTCCTCCATGACACACCATATTTTCACATTACTAATCTGAAGCACTTATCACCTGTAAAATCGACCAGAAAATGATGCACAGTTGCTGTAATTACAAACGCATTTACTGGCTTGCCCTTTTCTATCGGCACTACAAGAACAGAAATGTTGCAAGTCATAGCTCTGACAGTGCAGAGACTACAGACTGCGTTATAAATATATTTAATTCGTCTCTTATTATCATAGCAGTGTATCAGGTGTAAGCACAGTGTCTGCTTGCTACGATGGATGGTCTGCACAGCCAGTTTGTTGTTAATTGCATGTGGTGGGATTAGCAAGCTTTGTGTTAATGTGCCACTTTGCCACGTTGTTTTTATCGGTTTTCTTTTACTGTCCATGATCAGTTTGTGCTAATATCTCAGTGCTCAACTGCAGGTCCAAAACATAAAGGACATGAGAACGGATAAAGATCCTGTTTACCTGGCAAGCGAGGATGCATCAGATGGTGATTTGGCTGCCCCACAGTGTGAGAATAGGGTTAGGACAAATAACTGATATTGCAGCAGATCACCATACAGTTCCTTGCAGCGCGTTATGGTTACTCTGGCGTCAGTACCGCAGTACCTTCTTTTCTTTTGTTTTTTTTGTTGCGTCATTGAGGCCGAGGTGTATCCTTTTTATTTTCTGCAGTCACTCTGAAATGGTCGGGTTTCTGACAGTACAATCTTCTGCCGGCGTACCGGTGTTTGACATTGAAATGGCAGCACTGTTGTGTATGTCGCCTTGTGTGTGTGTGTGTGTGTGTGTGCAGAAAACAGTTAAAGTTCTCAGGCACCGTGCAGAGCAGTTTTAAAATGATATGATACTTAAATCAACACATTGTACACATTTCCTCCTGGACAACCTTTCTTCAGGTGTACCAATCTTTTCTTGATTTAAGCCCCGTGAAAACACACTCATCTCTAAACTTCTATACAAACCTCTGTACAACCGAACACTCTTCATAGTATGGCATTCATTTCTACTCAGTCTTTACTCTTAAAGGGTATATTTTACTATTTTGTCCAGACAATATTGTGATACATGTTGCACAAATATATGTATCATGTTTTCTCTCATAATTCTTAGGAAAAGATGTGAAGCAGATTAAACAAACTGTATTTCAGTGACCGTTCGGACTGTCACATCAGGTACACCAGAGAAAAGGTACATTTGTTGTTGTTTTTTTCTAAATATACATTTTTTATTTGACTGTATGACTTAAATCACAAATCTAAAACAATAAGCACTCACCACAAATCTCACATTGGCTCCAGACGAGGATTAAATTCATCTCTTGCTTTCTGGATTGGTACGTTCTGCTTTACCGTACCTTTTACTACTCGCGCTGCATGTCTTGCACCTCCACCGGGTTCCACATGCATCAGTGATGTATGTCAAATGACACAATGCTACGTGGCTAACGTGTTAACCAATACCTCTCCGACAGAGGTAGTGTTTATTACAGCACCGATCTGATTGCATTATGTTGTCATACTGTACGTGTGGTTAAACATACTGCTTACTTAAAGTATATGTGAAATTGCTCGACGGAGGCCAAAACATTGAAGCCATGTAGCGTTTATTTGCGATGCTGCCACTGTCCGTCATTACAGACTCTCATCTTTGTCTGTTTTAATGGCCTTGATCATTTTATCATATTGCATTTTAATGTGATGTTACAACAAATAGTGCCACGCTGTGCTGCAGCTACTAAAACATTAAAGTACGTGTCTTTGACTGTCACAGCCAACTGCCACCATTTAATCTCCACGCACACCACAGAGGGTGAATTTGACAACAGCCAATGGCCAAATATTGGTTGACCTTGACCGGCTGTCAACAGTCAGTCTGTTATTCTGTGATAGAGCAGTTTTTTGGTGTGGATGTGGTGATTTTGATGTCCTTGTCGTTTCTATCAGGGTTTCCTTGACCCTCCCATTTCTATCTTGTTTTTGTTGCTTTTCCAAATCTTTTTCTTTCACTGTTAGCCGTCCTTCTTCCTCTCAGGCATCACATTTTGTCTCTTTTACAGTTTGTCACATGGTGTAACACATTCTTGTCATCTTGTTGGGAGGACTTGGAGAGGAGTTGGGAGCATTTGGTTTGATGGAACGATCTTCACACTAAACTGCCGCGTAGCTGGATAGACGGATGATCGAAATTTTATAAATTTATAGAAATTTAAGTAGCTACTCTATCGTGACATCTTCCCTTTCAAAATGTAGTTTTCCAGTTGGTCTGGTTTTCCTCTTGATGTCTAATTATTCACGTTTCTTTCTGTCATGATGTAGTCTGATGGCGTATAATCTGTGGTGCAGCGCAGAAATTAATAATTCATGAATGATTTGATCGACAGAAAATCAGTCAGTTCAAAGTGATATTCATTTGCCAAGAAAATTACAAGTTATAGGTCTTCACGTTAAGAGCTTTTTTCACATGAGTAGTTTAGTTTCTGGCTTCTACTTTAACAAAACAATCTTTTTTTATTTCATGTAGACAACATAAGACGAAAAAATATACAATAGACAGGAACATAATAAAGATAGAAGCTGCCAGACAATGTGTATACACTATTTATACACCTATTTATAAACCATTTTCAAGATGTAACAAGAGTAGAGGTAAAGGGTCGACAGACATAACGATCTTTGAGGTAGTCAACAAATGGACCCCATACACTCAGAAGTCTGTTGGATGTTTTAGATTTTCAGGAATCTCTTCCTTTGTTTGATTTATTTATTTAACATTTCATTGATCCATTTCTGAAAACTGGGTGAAGGTGATTTCGAGCCGGTGAGAATCATCCTCTTGGCTACGACCATTCCCAGCATCAATGGTAATCGTTCCTCAGATGTACAGTTCAAAACCGTCTCTGAGCATCCAAAGAGTGCCAGTTCTGGGTCAGGGGGAATGTCCTTTTCCATGCATACACCCCGGAGAACCACTGAAATATTTCACACCAATAATTGTGTAAATGAGGACAGAGCCAGAAAAGATGTGTTAAAGAGGCCTCTGCACATTTACATCTGTCCCATGAATTAGGTTTAGTTTGGTCTGGGAGTAGTCGAGTCTATGGAAGACTTTGTGTTGAGTGATTCAGCTCAGTGGATCAGGCTTCTTTTATATAGATACAGAGGTTGTGTTAATAGGCGGATATCAGGTGTTTGGAGTCCAGAGGAAGCTGTAGGAGCTCGAAGAACAGGCATGGTGTCAAAATGTTTCATTATCTTCAACGTAGTGCCTAATTTGGCAGAAAAAATTAGTGAGAATTCGGGATGTTCTATGTTACAACTGAATTTAAATCATGCTAACTGTTTTGTCTATACGTAAATCACGTCTACACTTGGCAGTTTGCAAACGTTTTATCCGTTTCACAGCCACGTGAGAGATACAGTTATCACAGATCAATTAATTTATTTATAACAGGATATATATATAACAGGAGGAACTTGTTACTGTTTCAGCGTTTAGCCACAGGGGAGTATTGTTCAATGACGTCTCACCTGGGAATCCCCATCGCCAGCGAGTCAAAGTCGTAACATCGGCCCTCCAACAACGCTTCCTAAACACAGACCTAAGCCTCTCACTCATTTGTTTTGCATTTTGTTTTTGCAGATGCCTTTTTGATATGCAATGACTTTAACATCCTGACAAAGTAATTTTTAGAGCATTTATTTGTGTTCCTGACATAATAATTGATATAATTACTGTGTAGTGATGGCCTAAAGGTTAGAGAAGCTGTTATTACCACCACTGAGCAAGGCTCAGCAAGCTCCAGTGGAGCAGATCAGACTGGTTGTACAGGACAGCTTCCAGGTGTGAACGTGTGAACGTGATCCTAAAAGAGAGCATCGCTCTCAGTGAAACGCCACCTTGAAGAATAAATAAAGGTAGAAAGAAAATGAAATAATTATGCAGATACTGATGTAAAATTGCTTACTTAGCCAGGGAGTAGATTTGGTCTGTCTGAAATATAATTTTCTCTGTCTATCTTGGCTACATTCGGTCCCAAATCGCATCCTCTGATCTCACTCGGATGCTTTGAGTGACGGATCTGGATGCACAAAAATCAAATTTTCCTCTAAATTTCTGCCAGATCGTGAAAATCAGATGCAGTCGCATTAAAACGGTCCAGGCAAATGTTCATGGAGACGGAGAGAGGGAGTGTGAAGAAGAAGAAATACAACGTCAAAAGACATTTAACAGAAAGTCTTTACAACCTGATGTCCCGTCAAACTGAGCTGATAAATGTGCCAAATTATTTCTTTATATAAGATCTCCTCGCTTGGTAAACAACGGCACAGAAAGAACCTACTGTATGTGTAGCTGGGAAACCATACCATGGCTACTGAAGCCTTTCCAGGCAGAATTTAAGCCTCTTAGTTAGAGACTACGGTATTGATCAAGGCGCTGTAAAGCTGGAACAAGTATGTAAGAACATACAGTATTCCTTCGTGTGCTGCTTTAGGAGGTGTGTCTTTTTCTTCTGATGGATTTGTTTGTCATCACGCTGGATTTGCATTTTAGTTTTCAGGACGGACGCAGACATAACATGCTTTACAAGCTTATTTTTCATTTGTTTGAACGCTTTCACATACAAAAGTAGACTTAGGAGATGTACAATCAGAGGTTTTGCGCACATCATTGTGTCATTTAAGAAAAGTTAAAGGTTTCATGGTGGGAATGGGGCCCTCACACTGAGGTAGAAGTGTTGGGGTATGAATGCAGATCAGTGTAATGCCAATTAGACTGTTAAACAACAGTAAAATGTAAATTTGCATCTATACCCATGCACACACTCTATCTATCTACCTCTCTACTCTATCTAATGTAGTCATACTGTATATATTCATATGTAGCACGTCGTCTGTTGTTTCTTGTCAAATTGTTTGTGTCTAAACATAGTCTGCACTTTATGTGTTTGTATTTTGTGTTGTACTGTGTGTGCACGTTAATGTAGTCCTGACTGCACTATGTTTTATGTTTCATGTAGCACCATGGCCCTTCGAAACACTGTGTGCTGTCTATATGGTTGAAATGACAACAAAACCTCTTGACTTGTCTTGGAAAAGACGGTGTTAAACGATCCTAGTAACATAGAAATGCTCGTGGTATGTCACAGGTGGTGTAATGGTGGACAAACACACTCCCTCCTGTGTGTTAAAGGGGTCAGTGTGACTCCTAAAGGTTGTGCCCTTTGCACTAGAGACCTCTCTCATGAGTCACGCTTAGCCTAGTTAGCTAAGAGATGTTTGGACATCTTCGAGGTCTAATCCTTATGCCATGTTGCAGCATTTCTTCAGCGACACCCATCCTGACTTCTGGCTGTATTAAAGCTACAAAAGTGTTTTTACTTTTACTTTACTTTAGTATACTGCAGTTCCCTTTTTTTGTTTGTGATCACAAGAGAGCCGTTCAGGGAAACCCCCCAGAACGATTTATTTTACTCTTCTTCCCCCTTAGCTCCTTCAGAATGTAATAAATAACTGTCAGGGATTGTGTCGCTCATATTTCAGCTGTTCAGGATTTCTTGGCCATAGATTTATTAACGTTTTAATTAATGCTAAAGGCACAGATGATTTGTTTCCTCTAGTTTAGCTCAGAGTTGTGCTCTGTATCACTTTCGCTTCGAGCTGTAGACCACGTTTCTTGTGCTGCAGCTCGAACAAGACTGACGATGTGATATGAAGTGCCTCTAGCCTGAGCCCTGAGCCGAGCGGCTGCGTCTCCGAGAGGCCCTGTGAGTGTGCGTTTTGTGTGTGAGTGTGAGTGTGAGAGAGAGTGTGTGTCTTTGTGTGAAGAGGGTGGAGCCTGCTGATTACACAACATGTGCGAGCCTTTGCCAGCAGCTGAAATGTGTGCAGAGCGTTGTTTTTGTTTGGTACGTTGAGCGCAGTATCTCGGTGTGTAACGGCCGATGTTGCCTCGATAATCCGCCATGTGCTTTTAAAGACTTGACAGTTTGAGGGCCCGTGACTTTCCTGCAGAACAATACAGCATGACAGAGCAGAAAGGAGGGAGCAGGAAGCAAACGCTGTGTTGTAATATTCCAGTGTTTGAGTGTTTTAATTATTAATGAGCGTCTTAAAGTTTACTTTTATGAATGAGTAGTGAGAGAATTAAGAGTGCTTTGATAGTTAAGAGACAGTTTGACAATGGGTGTGTGGCTTGCATTCTTCATTGCTTGGCTGCTTTCTCTTAACTGATGCCTAAGAAAGCAGTCATATCCTGTTTATCCTGGCTGTCTCAGTGACCACACTTTCTGTATGAGGGCCCTCCTGCTGCAAAATAGGTTAATGAGTATTTAATTCACTGGACACTTTCTGTGCATTTCTGTGGAGAGGATTTGAAATAAGTTGGAATGAGCGGAGTATTTCTCTGACCTTGAATTATATTTTGTAAATATGTGGTTCATTTTAGCCAATCATTGTCAGCGGTGTGGTTTACTATCCATGCTGCTTCAACACTATTCAAGTCAAACCTAAAATCAGCACTGATATTAAACCCTGCAGTTACTACTTCATGTAGTTATTTGTCAACTAATAACAAACGATTTTTTTGGCCGTATATTTAGACCATGGTTTGTATTCTGAGATAGATTAATGGAAGCACACATGATCTGAAATCACAGTGAAGTAGGAGGTTTATTTTGTATTTTTATTTTGTCTCCATACACTGAGTGAGTGCACATGAGGATATAAATGTGAGGTGGTGACACTATAGCAGTTGAAATAAATGATCTTGTGTTTGAAATACAGGCACTTTCTTTAAAATGGTAAAAGGAAGGTAAAGGTTTGAACTTCTGATACAGCAATTAAGTGTTAAGCCTCTGTGACAGTGCCTGGGATCTTGTCCTTTTTTCCCCACACAGAACTAAAATCACTACAGAGATATTCATATGAATATATATGCCGACCAGAGTCACACATTTTTAGCTTCAAAGTGGCTCTTCAGAAACCTGCAGGAGAGACGTCATGTCCATTCTTTATACTGTCAGTGCATGACTAGGGGACAAGGGTCGTATTTTTCTCTTTTTTACTGTACATCAAGACTGCAGTGTCAACATAGATTTTAAAGAGAATATTTTTGTTTAAAGATTTGTTAATAAATAAAAACATTGTCTTAATCAAGTTGCAGCCCCAGAGTAAAATGTCTAAAAAGCTGTGCAGTAACAAATAAAGGCCAAAATATTTCTTTCTAAAAGTACCAGCTAAAATTTGTAAATAAAACCTTCCCTAGTGATGAAAATACACGCTTATTGGCAGTGTATCGATCAACACGGGGAGAAGTTCAGCCTGCTTTACTTTATTATCATTAATGTGCACCATAAAGTCGTAGTAGTTAACGTGCTGAGTTTGTTCTGTCAACAGTACGACCTGTTTATCTGCACCATCTTAACTGCCTCCACTGACAGTGAAGACATCAAAATGAAACCGCTACTAAATCATGCGGCACGACTGTTGATCAAACACTCTGTTTGCTGCGTTGGCTGCGTATTCCTCCCAGTCTGAAGATGGAGGTGCTGTGTCAACCTTTCATGGTGAAGCTTCACTCTCTGGCAGAGCAGAGCTGTGGTTTTGGCACAGCTCAGGCAGCTGTGTGTCGGGCCTGCGATCGTATCGACGTCTCATCGAGCCTAAATAGGATGTGGCAGATGTAGATGGAGTCATGTCTTGAGTGTCATAATGAAAAGTGACACAGCGTTTCCCTCCACGGGTTATTTTTCAGACGGAGGCCCGCTAGTTGCTCATATTAACTTCCTGGGCGATTCCTTGTAGTTGCTGATGTGTTTTTGTTTTATAGTCATGTAAGTGGCTCTGGGGGGAAAAGATGACAGACGTTTTATTAATTTGCCAGGTGTGAAAGATAAGAAATCGCTGTTTGGAGTCATACGTCTTTTTGCTGCACTTGTTCTTGTCAGCAGGAGCTGAAAACCGATCAGTCTTCAAGACATTAAGCTTTTGTTTACCGGACAAATGAAATGAAATGAGCATGGCGAGGTTCCGAGTTTTAATCTGCACTTCTACCGTTGAATTTCTGCTGTTGATATTGAAGTTTCCTTGAAAGTCGAACAGCCACAGTCCCCCCAGTGTTTGGCTCAGTCATGTGAACTAGACGCTGTGTTGGAAATAAGAACAAGACCCACGCCTAGGTCCTAACCTTTCCTCTAATCCCTCCCCCATTCCCTCTCCCCTCCTTTTTTTTAACCCATGTGCAGCAGTAAAGGCTTCATTGTTCTTGTCCGTTTCTTGGGTGTCTTATCATTAACCTACATACGGAGCGGCAGCGGCGGCGGTAGGCTTCTTAAGGCTCTCTGAGTCGGACCAATTTAATGGGCGTGTGTCAGTGGGCCGAGCCTCATTCTCCTGCCAGTAAAGTTAACCCTATTTGCACCTCTCGTGTACAAACATTAGCTATTTTACGAGGCTTTTGATTTGAGCCGTGCCCTGAGCCTCTGCCTTGTAAATTCAGGGCTATTCCTGTTTTTTTTATGGAAGCTTTTAAGGCTGCAAAACAGTTCAGCACTCAATCTTATATAAGAATACACATTTAGGACACAGAAAGTACATTTTGTCTGGGTCTTAACAGCTTAATACTTAAATTATTATGAAATAAACCAGAAAATGTGATGTATTTTTTGCCAAAGTAGCATGATTTTGAAGTATGCTTGAGACACAGAAGCAGAGCTCAGCACCTCTCCTCTTCCCAGGAACATGACCGGCTCGTTTATGCAACACAACAACCAACAGCAACGAAGGCCAGACGCTCTCTGGTTGGAGGCGGCTTGTTTTGTCTGTCTGGGGTTAGGGTAGCGAGAGGTGAACAGACGCCTCGAGGCCTCCAGTGTCACTTGCTGTTTGTTTGTCCACGTCGAGCGATGCCTTCGAGTTCAGACGACCCAGTGATGGAAGGAGGAGAGCTGCACTCTTGAATTTGGTAGACGGTTAAGGCGAGAGGATTGCATGAAAATGGCTAAATAACACCAGTAAATGAGGCTTGTTTTATTGTGTGTAGGTGATTTTTGTGCAGCTTTACTGATTTATTCGAAACATCACAACAAACCTGCCTGGTTTACATGTTACCACAGGGTCACTTCTGGACAAACTATCAGTAATTAATAATTAACATTAAAAATAACCTGAACCAGAACATTTTTTAGTGTTTTACATGATAAATAAATTGATATTTAATTAAAATTAAGCAATTTTCCACCATTTCAACAATAATTTTAATTACTGAAATGTTAAGGAGTAGTGTTTTCTTTTTGTTTTGTTAACAGGAAGATAGTTAGACAGGATATTTCTAGATTTAGCGCACAAACTGAGGTATTTATTCATATTTCAGGCACATGAATTGGTCGGTAACATAACAATGTCTGCTGTTAGTCTGCGCGTGTGATGATGTTGAAGATGGCTGGCTCTTTGCTGGGTTTTTTGTTGCCTTTTCTGCCCCTCTCTCCTGTAGTCTCCGTAATCGGGCCTTTGCGCCTGGCTTTGTCCTGCTACTCATTAGGGAGTCGGAGGAGGAGGAGGAGGAGGAGACGAAGGCAGGGAGTGGATGCGCAGCTGAGAGAGAGAGACCTCCCCCATCATTTAGCCTGACAGCATACAGGACCACGACCACGTGACCGGCTGTTTACTGTCGCAGCGTCTCCTTTTTAGCGCGTTACAGGATTCGCCTGCCTCCTGTTGTATGAAGAAAATAGTCCGCTTGGTGATGGCGATGTGCAACATTTTAAACACGGCGATACACTCACAGCTTGTTTTCCAGTAGGTTCCTTTGTGTGTGTGCAGATGTAAGTGCAGCCACATGGGGGGAAACCAGAGGAAAATCACATGTATTTTCCACATGGTGTGTGTGAGAGCTCACAGCAGGCAGTACTCTGCAAGCTGTAGTGGAGTAATGTTGCTGCTGCTGCTGCTGCTGTTGCTGCTGTTACTGGTGCTGGCGGTGTTGGTGGCGGCGGCGTACTCTGTACTCTGTGTGTCAAGCTCAGTGCTATTCTTAGCCCTCTTCCCTCCCTGTCCCATCCTGCAGTCTGTGGATCAGGTTACCGTACTGTGTGTGCTCTTCATCTTATCCCGGCTACACCACCACTGCCACCACCGCCGCCGCCTCTCCCCCCACCATCTCTTCAAACCCCCAAACCACTACACTCACGCAAGGACATGCACTGAAGCAGCCCCGCTCTGCTGTCAGGGCCAACATGCTCCAGCACTACAGGGAAATGGTTGTTATTGTTGTTCGTCAGGAACCAGCAGAGTTAAAGTGCAGGAACACACCAGGTTATAAATAAATACAGAGACATCTGCTTCTCAGAAGGACCAGCGGTGCAGCCAACACACTTAACACGGGATTTCACCGACTTAGTTCAGGCCGGGCAGGTGAATATTTAGAGTTTGAACAGGTCAGACCCATATTTCTCTTTTAGCATGGTTTGACGTGTCCTGGCTTAAAGAGGATCATTTATGAACTGTGTTATATTTAGAATTCACATGCATCAGCCCTGATGGTCAAGATGTTCTGACCGTGCACTGAAACTGGTAAAATAACGTGGAAACATGGCAAACACAGCCTAGAAACATGTTTCCAGTGACCCGGACAGAAAGATTGTAAACCTGGAAGTCACGGCTGCAACTAATGATTATTGTCATTATTTATTTAATCTGTTTCTCAATAGTCTCTGGTCCCTTTAAACATAAACTAAGAAGTCAAAGCTATGCATCAATTTTTTTCTGTTAAATCACAAGAGACTCATTTGAAACAATAATAATAAGAAGAAGAACATGTACTGGAAAGTTCTGTAGATGGCTGATTATTTTAGTAAAACGTGGGACAAGATTTGCAAAAACTGAAATTGAAAAGACAAAAAAGAAAACTGTCAGTAAAAGCTGTAAAATACTGTTGGTCAAGTATTTAAACTAGATGGCAGCATTAGAGAACATGGTTATGAGTGGAGTGGTGACTTCAGTCACGGAGGTCCAACCAACAGTATAAAGATATTAAATAATGATACAAAGAAAAACAAAATGTTCACAATTAAGAAGCTCAAAATTCAGGAATATTTGGCAGTTTTGCTTTAAAATGTACTTGTTAAGGAATAATTGGCGAAATAATTGCGTTCATTTTCTGTCAGTGGACAAATCCATCCATCCATTATCTGTTACCGCTTATCCTCATCAGAGTCACGGTGAGGCTGGAGTCTATCGCAGCCGACTTTGTGCGGGAGGCGAGGACAAGTCCATTAATTGAATAACAGTTTAAGAGGTTGAGTGACTGAAAATTGATCTGAAACCATTTTGCTTTATGTTTTAAGCAAAAATGCCGACCACTCTCTGCTCGCAGCATCTCCAGTGTGGCTGCTCTCCCCTGTTTTCTCTCATTTCATGGTAAACTGAATATTTTAGGACTGTTAAACGAGTCATTATTTTTGGCTATTTTCTGATATTTTATGGACAAAATGTTTGTTCTCTTAGTGGAGAAAATACTTGGCAGATGACTCACTAAGGATTCAATCATTAGTTGCAGCTCTAGTATATCTCAGTGTCTTCTCCTCGGCTGCTGAATTATTTACCACATCCCTGATGTTGAGGCCGAGGGAACCAGCCACCCTGAGTGACTCTGGTGTCACATCCCTCTCTGTAGTACTTTTACAGTTGTGATTTTGCATTTCGATAGTCTGTTTCGCTGGAGATAAATTGTTGTTGCTATCGCGGTTTTCACTGCAAGGGATCCAACGTCCGACTAATCTCAGCTTTAGTCTCTCTCTCTCTCTCTCTGAACTGCACTAGTCATCGTGGCAGGGTTTAATCTAGACTTGAAACAGCCCAAGGTTAATGGCGTAGCTTGCAGGGGCTTATGCAGCCCTGAGCTGCTCATGAAACGCAGTGAATCCAAATGCCAAACTGGCGAGGGCCCAAATACCTCTGTAATTATAGTCACACCCTCTTCGCCTCGTCGCTGGGCCAGATTGGAGTCCTGTCAGCGTTTGTTTTCTGGTCTGGTCCCGGGCTGTTCATACTGCTTTAATACCCCCCCAATACACTCGCCTCTTTACACCAACGTGTTCGCTGTGGGCTGCTCAATTCCCCCTTTCAGCTGCCTGAATGATGGTGCTGCTGCATACTTGCTATCTGCTGACTAATGACGGACCTCTCACTGGCCTCAGCTGAGCAGCACAGCTGAAAAAAAAAAAAACAGAAACGATACCTGTCAACACTCTGCTATTACTCAGGATCAGTGAACGGTGTAAAGAAACAAAACGTTGGATTCCTTTTGAGACGTCTAGTCGTCTTTTTCATGATGATTTATTGCTGAAAACAAATCCGACTGGATTGTGTCTGAAAAGGGAAATGACACGTGACCTTTTAATGTGTCCCGCTGTCTAATAAAGATTTAATCATTTAATAGTGTTGTGATGCATATTTCAATTATATTACTGATTAAATGCATATTCAGTTACTCATTTAAGTTATTTTCATTATTAATTTATTAGCAGTTTTTGTTTTTTTTCCTTCATTAATTGTTTTGGAAATTGTGATGAGCCTTCTTCGCCATTTCTTAATAATTTATTTCCCAGAGCTCCAGGTGACTTCTTCAGATCACTCGCTTTATCCGACTAAGTGGGCGTTCAGACAGGGAGAGGCAAACCGGCAACCGGTGGTGGGGGAGTGTGTTGCCGTGGGCGTGTCAATACCTGCTGAATGTAACCGCTGTGAAACAATCAGGAAATAACTTTATTTCTCTGATTAATAACAGCTTTATCGAGGCCGGCGCTCGCTCTCTGTTGTTGTAACTCTATGTCTCTCTACCAAAGCGCTCGGACGCAATTCAAATTAAACTTCTTCGTATCACTATTATGCGGCGTAAATTGCGAGTCAGAAGCTGGTACATGAAATAAACAAAGTGAGAACACACACACAGGTAGATTATCAGAGTTTAGTCCGTGAATCCACCTGGATAGTCTCTGCTTCAGAGACATTTCAGGCTGTCTGTGGAGGTTTGACCGATCTGAGTGTCTGATTGGCTTGCGGGCCGTGACGTGGGGCTCCGTTTTTCCCAAAAGTTGGATCTGGCTCAACTTCTCTCCCGGATGCCGGCAACGTTTTTTGCGGCAACGCCTGCGTTGCGGGCTGCCGGTGTGGAAACGCACGACCCCCGCTGAAATGAATTGGAAAAACGCCGCTGCCGTCCGGTTTGCCTGTCCCTGTCTGAACGCCCACTAAGGCCACATTCAGACGGGATCAGACACTGCGGCGGTGAATTGCCGCAGGTGAGGCACAGCTGCAATCAGGAAATGACCTTTTATTTCACTGATTAATCGGCTTTATCGAGGCCGGGGCTTGCTCACTCTCATTCACTGTTTATGTCTCTCAAACAGTGTAAGCTTTCTCCCTCTCTGTCTCTCTCACGCTGTCGGACACAAAACAGATTCAACTTCTTCTTTTTTTGCAGCGTAATTGAGAGTCAGACTCAAATTGTTGACCTTGGGAAAACAGCAATCGACGAAGCATAGACTGTTTTAGTCCCTGCATTATTCACCCGAGACAGTGGTTGTAATGTTGGCAGTTTGGCTTGTTCAGTGTTAACTGGTACCTTCAGACAGGATCAGGTGCTGTGGCGAACCACTGCAGGGTTGTGTGGCGGTGTGTGAGGTCTGCTGGGGGTGTGTCTGAACATAAACGTTGTGAAATAATCAAGAAATAAGCTTAACACGCTACTCAGTACTCAGCTTTAGGTGCTGTGTGGTGCATGAAATAAATAAAGCCAGAACACAACAACAGGTAGAGTATCAGAGTTTAGTCCACCTCGATAGTCTCAGTTTCAGAGACATTTCAGGCTGACCGTGGAGGTCTGACTAACTTCTCAGTTGCTGCGTTTTTTGGCGGACACCCTGCAGCCCGCTCTGCCGCAGCCAAAACAGCTTTAACAGTCTGAAACTCGAAGCTGTTTGATTTATATTGATATAAAGGAGTGAATGTTCACAATTAAAGAACTGGAACCAGAGAAAGTTTTGGTGTTTTCACTATTGAAAAAAAGACTTGAACAATGAATCAATTTGATAAATGAATTTATGGATTTCAGCTTTAGTAAATGTGCTGTATACAAAACGTTACAAAGATCTCATATTCTGAAAATAGCAAAACATTTAAATTAAGAAAGTGAAACCACGGAGCAGGTTACTGCAGCAGTTTCCTGTCTTTTCTTACTGTACGGCAGAACAAGTCGCTCCGTTAATGCCTCGGGCTCTGAGCGCTTTAGCTGCTTAAAGTTGTAAGACTTGTGGCTTTCACATAAATCCTCGATACGCCACATAATTGGCCCACGTGAAGGTGGCGTGTACGAAATACCAGAATGCGCCTGTTGTCTCGATGACGTCTCATAATTCAGCGTCTGCAGTCTGTTATGATGTAAGCGTGTTTCTGTTTCATACGTCGGCATCGATTGATCGTACTGTCGGTGTGGTATCGCGTGCCGCTGATTCTCAGGTTATAAACTTCACATTTTAATCCAGCGATTGACAAGAAACCACTTAAACGTGTGTGTGTGTTTTCCATTAACCTTGCATGTACTCCATATAGGATAGTGTGGTGTGTAGCTTGGCCTCACAGGATAATTATTTCGTAGCCACAAAGACCCAAATGACAGGGAATGTGTAGTTATAAACAGTGCATGTAGATGTACTCTGGATGTTTTTAGGAAGTCTTACAAGGTAAAATGGGTTGAGAAAAAATATAGCAAATATGTTTAATATTTGACGTTTCCAGCTTCTTAAATGTGATAATATGCAACTTTCCTTTTGTCCTGGTCTAAATTATGTTAAATTTAAAGTCCTTTTTCGTCTACACCTCCAAGACAAAGAGCACAGCTAATAATCTCTTTTGAGGAGCTGGAACCAGTGAAAAAACATGAAAAGCAAAGATTTATTTTATCATTTGATGTAACAGGACTCATGCCTGATAGAAAACTTTCTCCTATTTGTAAGAAATCACCACAATTATTGCACTCTTCTCTGTTGGGTGACTTCCGTTTTCTGTGTGAATTTCTTGGTAAATTTAAAGGATTACTGTGTAAATTATAGTTGAGTTGTAACTGGACACATATTGAGTAATGGGGGCTGTCCCCTTTTCTTTTTAAGAGGCAGCTTCACGACTTAGCAGTGTCTCTCAGGTTTCTTATTATAAATGTTACGGTTTGCAGTACTTTCATAGGGTCGAGTGTTGTTTCTGTGGAATCTGATGCATTTTGTAAGAAGAAAAAGAGAAAGGACAGAGGAGGGAAGAAGCAGGGAGAGTTCCTTGAAGGTACATGAGAAGAAGCGTCTTGTGACTTGTGACTGAGTTCTTCATGTGACATGATAACTGACACATGCCATGTGGGTTTGATGCGCATGTTCAGCTGGGTGTTACACTTTCTCCGGTCCCCGAGGACGCCCACAGTGCCCCCATTGACTCCGCTGCATGTGTTACTACACTGACAGAAAACCACATCAGAGGGGAGCTTGGTCGTACTGATGAGTAGGCCATATATAGCGACAACATGCTGAACTTTTTTTTGAGAGTCCCTAAAGCCGTGATTCATGCCGTCTTGTGTCTTTGTTTCCTGCTCGATTTTTAAGGTCAGTCTCGAGTCGCGAAATGGAAACTTCAATAAAAATCCCAGATTGCAGATCCACTCAACAACCTGAAACACAGCTGAGTTAGACTCTGTTTCATACGCTGCCACCCTTCCACTCTGGGGCTCGGTGACCTTTCTTTACTCAGCTCTTGTTTCCTCTATGATGCAGACGTTTCCTGAAAGCCTGACCTGTAAACACACTCGGTGCATTTAAACGTGCCTCGTGGTGCAACAACAACGCCAGGGCTGACATTGAAATGTTGAAGCTCGTCTCACTGCCGCTGTTTTCTGTCTCCAGGTGCATGATGAACCTGCTGTGCTGTAGCTGTCACAGCTAGTCAGGTGCCGCACCATGGCCAAACCTGGGAGCGACAGAGATGGAGCCATGGTGGATAAGCAGGCGGGGAAGAAGGTACGTGAGCACACAGACACACAGATTAGGACTGAACACTCGAGCAAGAAGCAGATTTATAATTGTGTTTACTCACTGCACCCTCCGACAGTGTTCAACGAAATGTTGGTGTGGTTTCTTTTAATTCTCATCTAAACCACACAGATGTGTGGCACAAATCTGATCCTAAGTTGAAGCTCTAGATTGGCAAAATAATCTTACCTCATGGCTCATTTAGAAGATGGAGATCATGTAACAGTCTTTATCAGCAGATGGCGTTGTCATGGGATTGTAGACGTTAAAATTTCTGATTTTTCAGAGCATTTTAGGGACTGCTGGTCCACGTTTGAAGCAAAATTAAGATTCAAAACTCATTCTTGATGTTGACGTTGATGTTTTGGATCGTAAGTCATCTTACCTGTTACTTATATTTGAGTGTTTTAGTTGATCAGCAATGCCACAAGTAAATCCTGCGTTATTTACATGAGACAGTGGTAACGTTAGCGGATCCAATGTTAGAGTACGTTAGAGGATCAGGTGAATCGCAGCAGGGTTGTGTGATGGTGTGTTTATTTGTGTTGAACGTAACCGCTGTGAAACAATCACGAAATAACTTTTTGTTTTTTGATGTACGCGCTCGCTCACTATCTGAAACTATTGGACACAAATCAAATTAAACTTCTTCGTGTCACTATTTCACAGCGTAAAGTGCGAGTCAGACTCAGATTTAGAAGCTGGTACGAGAAATAAACAAAGCCAGAACACGACAGGTAGAGTATCAGAGTTTAGTCCATGAATCCACCTGGATAGTTTCAGTTTCAGAGACATTTCAGGCTGACTGTGGAGGTTTTGTCTATACACAGAAGAACAGTCAAGGTGGAGTCAGGGGTTAGTTAATTTTCTTTGATGAACAAAGTCTGGATCATAACTAAGCCTAAAAACACAACAACTGCCACATTAAAGACCCAAAGATGTTAGATTTACTCCCTCCCACCATTTGTTTTTATAGATAACTTATAACTTAAATATTTCTCTGCATCGATTAAAAATGAATTTGCATGAGCGTGTAGAGGTTATCTGGATTATCTAAAAACGTACTGAACTTCTGTTGGAGGTGGCGATGAGGAAAACATTCCAGTCATGATGGCACCCACTGCATCAGGGCTTACACATTACACCAGTAATATCTGTACTATCAAAGTGGCTCACAGTTCCTGTGACTGGGTTCTTGCACTCTGATCTGCAGACAAAGCTTTTTTCAGTACCAGTACTTTAGCGAGCTGCACTTTGCTGCAGTAAAATACATTTCTGGCAGGAGGAAAAATGTCTGCAGTGTGGTGCTTCTTTGATCTCGGTGAAGCGATATGCCAGCTGTGCAAAGCTGAAGTGTCTGGCAGCGTTAAAAGTCGGAGAGAGCGTGAGGATGAGAAGCTCTTCAGCCTTAAATATAAAAGCAGACGCATTGTTTCTCTCATTTATGGAGAGAATGATAAATAAGTAGCGTCCGTACACCAATACAGGGGAGTGACTTGCATACTTCACATTGTTAAAGTGTGTTTTAGTTAAACGTACATCAGACGAGCTCAGTGAAAGAATAAATATTCACTGAGCGGCTCTGGTCCGTCGCTGGATTATAGGTGATGATCAAATCACAGTATTGGAGCACGAATCTAGCGTAGTGTCTCAGTGAGTGGTTGATGAGTTTGTTTATGTTGCGGAGACATTTATACAAATATCTGAAGGAAAACCTTATCACAGTGACGAAACAAGAGCTGACCAGGGGCAAAAAAAACACCAGCTGCTAACATTAGGGTGCATTCAGACAGGATCAGGTGCTGCATCGAAAACACAGGTTTTTACATTAATTGGTGGAGTAGTGCGGTTTGGCTGTGGTGGTGGTGCAGGCTGCAGGAGCGTCCGCCAAAAAAACGCAGCGACCTGCGACGGAGAAGTTGAGCCAGCTCCAACTTTTGGCAGCCTGACGTCACGCTACGAGAACGGCTGCGATCAGCTCCGGCACACACAGAACGCGTCACATCCAAGCTCAAAACAAGGAGCGTGACAAGTAAACATGAACATTAAACTACTGTGTACAGATGAAAATACATACAAATATGTGGATCTAAGTGCCAAGGATGCTGAAATAAATCTGGTTTGTGTCGCAGGTTTCTTTACGTACATGAAAGAGTCCTGACTCAGTTACTCAGCTGTTGTACTCGAGCTGTACCAGTGTTTGTTTTACTTATTTTTAAACCCTCTTTTTTATATGATAACATCAAGTGTGTGACATGTTTGTTCCAGCGTTAGTTTTCGGTCATTCTGACTTCGATTCATCTCATAAATATTTAATGGTGATCGAGGAGTTGAAGCTCGCACTAGCATCGTTACAATAAACGTCTTCTTCTCTTCTGTATTTTTAAATCACTCCTGATCTTTTGCTCTTCACAGAGACCTTCCTGCCTTTTACTGAGTCATGCAGGCAAATGTTCAAAGACCCAAACAATGTGTTAGAGACACAACACAGCCTGTAATATAATCATATGCACCTTGTTATTGTTATTGTACGGGTAATCTTTCAGATGAGACTAAAATCTGACACTAAGTTCAACCTTTTGTTGTCAAGCTAGTTAACAGTTTATTTCCTGTCCTGACTGTATTGTTTACACACACGCACACAATTCACAGATAAGGCCGCACCTCTGCTGTGTTTGACATGTCTGATTTCTGTTCTCCGACAGAGCAAAGACAAGTTGTCCCCTTTCACCAAAACTCCGAAGCTGGACCGGAGTGAGTTGCTGGGGAAGGAAGGAAAAGCCAAGTCTTCCATGAAGCGCAAGCTCTCCTTCACTGCCAGTCCGCTTCGGACCGAGGAGCGAGACTCCGACACCGGTAAGAGTTGTTGCTGCTCCTCCCTGCTCCTCTTTTCAAACAGCCACGCTGCTGGCTGACTGCCATGTCCTCACACTGCCCCCTGGTGGCCCATTGTTGAATCATTTTCTTTAGGGGACTCACTTCAGGTCAAAAGGTTTCAACCTGTTTGGCAACAAGATCCAAATCTGACCATGCAGAGGAAGCTGTGACCGGTTGTTTTGAATAATAAGATATAAATCAAGTTGTATGGTGAGAAAAGGAAATGGGAACACGACCATCGTTTAAAATGTAGCCACATCCCTCCTGTGACATCAAAAGTAGATTCAACTCCAGCTCCTGATGCGCTGACTCGTTCTTTAAATCAAAGCTGGTGATATTTTGTTCTGTTTTCACATGAAAAGACCAAAACCAGCAATGATCTGATCTGCTAACACGTCTAGTCTGTGTAGCCGAAGTTTATTTAATCTTTGTCATACAGCTCCAAACTAATCTCTATGAACAGATAACTGCACCTGAACGTAGAATCCAAAGACAGAGGACAAGATTTTGGTGTTCTGGTTTCCGTTTGTCCGAGTATGTCCGAACACGATGATATTTTAGCTGGCTTTGTTTGCGTGCAGGCAAACGGCCTGTATGGAGAGCGAAAGAGGCAGAAAGCATTGGCTGAAGTGCAATCTGGAAACCCATCGGCTATCACCTGACAATGGTTTAGTTTTTTTATGAGCTTTTTAAAAGATTTATCTTGTGAAACAATCCGATTGTAAACGTCGTCTCTCAATTCAAACTCCTCTCTGTTGTCTCAAGTTGCTAATTGGACTGTAACCAATGAGCACCACGTGGAAGAGGAAGTCTGGGCCCGGGTATCCGTTATTCAGATCGCCGCTGGCTACACACAAACAAAAATTGGCTGGGATAGCTTGTCATCAGACCATAGCCGTTTGTTCTAAGATTGTCCAGAATCCATTAAACACATCAGTGAGCCAGACTGTTTCTTCATTATTCTGAACACTGGAGTTTATTTTGAGCTAATTGCACATACACCGTGCTGCTGCTGAGGAAACCAAATGTGAATTAATCCACCACTGAGAGTAATAACGTGAGCCAAAAACTGTCCAGCTGCTCGAGGAGCCTTACTACACTTCACATAAATACACTATCCGTATATCTGTGACCTGTTCTTAAAGATGTACGTCTTCGGCAGGAACCGGTGCGCTTTGGGCTGAGAAGAGTCAGAACTTTGAGTGCTAACACTTTGTTTGTTTGTTTTGGTCTTTTCATGGACTTAAATTTAAAACATAAATATTAACATAAAGAACAGATTTCTCCTCCTTTAAGACTCGGTGTTGCTCATCCAGTCATAAGACGATGACGATGGTGAACTTGAAGCCTCTCTTACTTGTGTAAATAGACTGTTCGTGCTTCTCTCATTCTAGCTGCAGGTTTTAACTCTATGTTTACATCAGATCTGAGAACTAAAAATAGGTTTCTGTATCACACAGCCGTAATTACAGTAGACGACATACAATGATGCGTTTTACAGGTCCGGCAGATTTGCCTTCATCTCCTCTGTAGAGCAGCGATCTTCTCTGTGTGGTCCTCTGCGTCACTCTCACAGACGAGAACCATCAATTTTGAATTCACAGTTTGATTTATGTTGCGCAGGTTATAAAGCTAAACTAGCACGGAGGGCAGGAGGGAGGGAGGGCGGCTTTTCCCTTTCCCGGCAGCCCTTTCCCCTGTAGCGCCTCTCAGCTCCCGTGTTCAGGAGTCAGGGAAGTAACGGCTCCACGTCGGATCGGATCTTCTGTCTCTCCTGTGTTGCCATGACTCATAATCTGTGCGTGGTGTGCCTGTTTTGTATTTGAGCACATGTGAGATGACGAGGGTGAGAGCGTGAGAGAGTGAGCGTTAATGCAGTGCTTTCCCACCCTTCCACCCTTCCCTCTCCCTTCTCCCCATCCTCTCTGCTTTGCACTGTAGATGACTCAGACCCAGGCCAGTCGAGTGAGACCTGGGGAGAGAGATTAGTGCCTCCCTGCAGGATATACGCAGGTAATCGCTGCAGCCCGATCCTCAGCCCCGCGCCCCCCACCCACCCCTCTCCGTGTCTTCTACAAGTCACCCACTTTTTTGCGACACTATGCTGCTGTAAACACACACGCACACATGCACGTGTGTGTGTTTTCCGCCCTGCATCCGCCCCTGTTACAGCTCACGCATGTCTGTGTTTAGTAACAACCGGCCGACGGAGACTGTGGGGATGTTTGGGGGAGGGAGGGAGGGAGGGTTGGCTCGAGGAGTGCCGTCTGCACTTGTCTGGCTTTAGAGAATGCTGTCTCTTATTTTTACCCCCTTTCTGTTTTTTCAAACCTCATGCTTGTCATCTGTTTCTTCACGTGCAGATACAAGGGAAGGAGGAAAACGGCGTCACTGTGACGATAATTGCTGCTTGAATTGAAACTGGACTCTTTTGTTTTCTTCTTCCTTTTTTTGAGGGGCTGTTCTCTAAAATCTTTCTCGGTTTTGTTGCAGATAAAGATGGACCGGACAAGAAGAAGGTGAAAAAGGAGGCTGGGGGCAAGAAGTCCCAGGCCAACCTTTTGTTTGGGTACCCTCTGTCAGAGCGCAAACAGATGGCTCTCCTAATGCAGATGACTGCCAACAGTCCAGGTTTGTGCACCTGAACCACATCTTTAACATCGTATATTTAATCTCTGATGTGTCGGTCGTGCTTGTGAGCGTCGGGGTTGTTTGAGAACGGGAAGTAAAGTTCCTCTGCGTGCTGTTTCTGTGATATTGTTGACAGACTGAGGTCATTTTTGTAAATAATACACAGACATAAGTGAGCACAGATTTCCAGTAAAACCAGTGTCGCTTGTTGCTCAATCCGTTGCCTCGCTCATTCAAGGAACAGTTTGACATTTTGGGAAATGAACGCCAGTTAGCTTAGCTCAAAGATGGCAGACAGACAACAGCACTTCTAAAGGTTGCTAATTAAAACGTTTTATCTCGTTTGTTTAATCCGTTTGTTACTAAAACAGAAGTAAAATATGAGAATTTGTTTTAGTCCGTCGAGTTTGGTGTGATACAGTTTTTATTTTCTAGCCTCTGGACAGGGATAGGCTCGTTGTTTTCCGTGTTTCCTGTCTTTATGCTAAGCTAAGCTGGCCAGCTGCTGGCTGTATCTTTAATAAGATAAGAACCTTTATGCTTTACTGATTTCACGCCGGGGGAAATTCACTTGTTACAGCGGCTCACAATATACAAGATGGATAACCACCCGTTAATAGAGGCGCGACTGGTAAAGTGGGCGCCCCGTGTATGAAAGGCTGAGTCCTTCCCGTAATGACCTGGTTCTGACTCTGGCCTGTGGTCCTGTCTTCTCCTGTCCGCTCTCACAAGTTGAAAGCCGTCCGGAGTACACAGCGAGTCCAAAGTGAGTTCGTTCAGCCACGTCTCTGTGATGCTACGCTCTCAATACTCCGTCTGTAGCGCCGTTAGCTCCTCCGTCTTATTGGGGAGAGATCTTACGTTCCCAATGATGACAGACGGTACTCATGATTTGTACCGTCTTAGATCCAGCTCTGGATCCTCGTCTCCTTCTCCTCACTTCAGCATGGCTCTCCGGTCTTTCCACAGAGATTATGCTAGCGCTAACAGTTGCTCTCGAGTGTAAACAAGAGAGTCATGGCTTTTTTTTTGAACGGGTCACCCGATGTATCATGAAGGAAAAAAGGCAAATCACTGATCTCCACAGTTCAAGTCCATGTTTGCACAGAAAACTGACGGAGATCGGTGTCAAAAAAACACGAAAAAATTACTAAAAATACAGAAATGTTCAGAACTACCATAACTCATCTAACTAAGCGAGAAAGCAAATAAGCTTATTTCCCAAAATGTTGAGCTGTACCTATAATGAATATCAACTGAAACACACACTGACACATGTACTTGCAAGTTCCCAGTAAAACCAGTTTCACTGCGGTTGCTCAATCCAGTGCCTTGCACATTACTGCAGGTCGTTGTCTCAACCTGTGACAGCCTTTTGCCTCAAGTGCCAATTAAGTGCTTTTCCTCTCCGCCCGTGTCCAGACTCTACTCCCAGTCACCCCTCACAAACGACCCCCGTGCAGAAGAAGGTCCCCAGCAGCGCCTCGTCTCGACAGAAGGACAAGGTCAACAAGAGGAACGAGCGAGGGGAGACCCCCCTTCACATGGCTGCCATCCGGGGAGATGCCAAGCAAGTTAAAGAGCTCATTAGCCTGGGAGCTGATGTCAACGTCAAAGACTTTGCAGGTACGATGTCCCCGGGAGGCGATCGTTTAACAGCTTTCATTAAATCTGTATGGAAGCTATTAATAACGTGACTAACAGGTGCTTATTCAAAGGTGATGAGATAACAGACATCAGCGTGCTTGTTACTGCAGTTTGTGCATGTGTTGTTTTTTATTCTTACTCTGATCACCTGACACAAACGCGATGAAAAATAGCCAGTAAAAGTAAATTAATTGCCGTTTTCTCTCCAGGTTGGACTCCTCTTCATGAAGCCTGCAATCTCGGCTACTACGATGTGGCAAAGGTCTTAATAGCAGCAGGCGCAGAGGTGAACACGCAAGGTCTGGATGACGACACGCCGCTCCACGACGCCTCGAGCAGCGGGCATAAAGACGTAAGAGCTTCACCTGAAGTTTGTAGCACTTAAATGTAGCACAGCAAATGACTCTGCACATACGTCGCATGTATGTATAATCTTGAGTGACATGGCTTTGTGATAAGTCAGTGGTGAGCGCTGTACGTCACATAAAATAAAAATAAATTTGATGTCCTCAGTTCATTAAAGAAAGTCGATGTTTGTGAGCCTTTCTGAAAGGATGTGAGTCATTTCCAGCCAATTCTCAGAGGTCTTCGACCTGGAATCTGATTTTTCTTTTACCTTTTTGTACTGTGGAAATATTCCTGAAGGCCTCAGTAAAGGTGACACAAACCTTTTAAAGATCTTTATGGCTGTAATGAGCTGGCTCCAGAAGAAGCCTCCCACCATCGCCCTTCTTATTAGCATAATCAACACTAACCCAAAAATTCCACGGGCACGGTGGAGTTTTTCAGTAATTCGCTTAATAGAGAAAATGACTTTCACTCTTTGACTAGATGTCAAATCTAGACATAACTCTGAACGTACCTGTGCCTCCTTTTTTTTTTTTTTTTTTTTATTGCATCCTGATTTGTCACCTCACTGATTGAGATGCAATGCCTCAGACCTCATTTGTTCTGTCTCCAAACCTAAACTAAAAAACAAAGTTAACGTTTGGAAATAGAAAATATCTTGAACTTTAGTTTCATTTTAAAAGAAAACATCACAAAAGACGTCTGCTTGTACACGACTGCATCAAAATCAGATGGAAGATTTATCTTGTCATCATGTTTGTGCACTGTGTGGAAAATATTGCATCCATCAATTTGTGCAAATCAGAAAGTGTTTTCCCGCTACAGTAGATCGTCTCTGCAGACGAGTCTTTATCACAATTATAAATCAAACTTTAAGTCTTTCTCTCTCCTGCTGCACTGCTGTTTGTCTTGAGGTTCTTAATTCTCGTAATCTTTCACACAGATTGTGAAACTGCTGCTTCGCCACGGTGGAAACGCTTTCCAGGCCAACAAGCGCGGCGAGCGCCCGGTGGACGTGGCCGACTCGCAAGAGCTGGAACAGCTATTAAAGGGCGAGGTGCCGCTGTCGGACCAAGACGACAGCTCGTCAGGTATGCGGAGAATGCTCGAGTGTTTGGCTGACCTCGTGTTTAAAGTCAAAATTAAAATATTACTGGAGATTTTTATGCAGTTTACAGCACAATGTGTACACGTGTTTACAGGACTTTTGTTCAGGGCTTTACTCACCTAACTTCACTGTTTATTGAGCCATATGTAGTCATTTTATTGTAGGTTAGTACTTCACCATGTAGTCTTCAGTAACTGCTTGTGTTTGTATGAAACTATAACCAGTTTAACATCGATCCTTTCTTCTCTGCAGAGTCTGAAGACCCACCATCTGTTAATCCATCCAGTGTGGATGACAACATGGAAGACTCTGATACTGAAAAGGACTCAGACGGCAAACCAGCCACAAAAGCGTCATCGTCCGTGCCAGGGCTGGATGAGTATGAGTTCAAGGACGAGGAGGAGGAGGAGGATCTCAGTAAAGCCCTTAACGACAGACACATCCTCCGGAGGGAACTACGGCAGCGGGAGAAGGAGGAAAAAGAGCGAAATCATGTGGCAGGAAAGCAGAGTGGCAAAGGGGATTCATCCTCAAAATCCAAAAAGCAGAAGACGCCCCGCGTCCACTGCAGCTCGGACACCTCCAGCGACGAAATGGAGAGCCTCCCGGAGAAAAGGAACTCGCCCACCTGCTCTCAGAGCTCGGAGAGCGTCAAGGTGGACACGAGGTCTAAAAAGGAGAACGCTGAGCAAAAGGACAAAGACAAGGGCAAAGTGAAGAGGAAGAGCAAAAGCCAGAATAAAAACAAGGAGAACCAAGAGGACGGGAAGGAGAACAGCAAAACGTTGGTCCTCTCTCTCGCAACCGTGTCCGAGAGCACGGAAAAGGGTCGTGAAGAAGACTCCTTCAAGATGTCCTTCAGTCCTAAAGACGACTCATCCGTCCACCTCTTCCATTTGTCGTCCATAAAGTCTCCGAAACTGAACCACAGCCTGACAGATAAACAAACGCCACTCAAGCAGGAAAATACTAAGATGTGCATATCCATCAGCGACAGCTCATGTCCGGTGGACGGTGTCAAATACAACCACTACACAGACGCAGACTACTGCACTGAAGGCTCGAGCACCAAGGGCTGCAAGCACAAGGAAAAGAGCAAACACCAACAGAAAGACTCGAGCGTGGACGGCGACGACGGCCGCTCGAGTCCTTACAAAGACGGCAGCATAGGAAACAGTATAGACAGCGCTGAAGGTGCCTTACGTAAGACCGACTTAGACGGCAAAGTAGTGAAGAAGCATAAGCTTAAACACAAGGAGAAAGACAAACACAGGAGGGAGTACGAGGCAGAGCGAAGCCGCCACAGGCAGAAGGAGGCCAGGAAAGACAGCCACAGGAATTTGGAGTTTGACAGAGAGTTCTGGAAAGAAAATTTTTTCAAGAGTGATGAGACTGATGAATCTCTTCCAGCGAAGAAGGAAGGTGAAGACAATAGCTCACTTCAGAAGACCTCCGATTCGTCTCCTGTCAAAGATGAGAGAAACACAAAGGAGAAACACACGAGCAGCAAAGAAAAGAGGCCGAGAGAGGAGAGAGAGAAAGACAAGGCCGTGAAGAAGGAGCGGAAGGAGGCCTCCGGTAAAGACGAGAAGGTAAAGGATTCAAAGCCGAGTGAGCGTGACGAGAGAACCGACTGCCACGGCTCAGGGCGGATTCCTGAGGAGACGCTGCAGAGCAGCAACAGCATGAAAGAGGAGACCGAGGAGAAACCCGTGAGCGTGATCACAGCTGATCAAGAACAGCTGGAGCCCTCTGAAAGGAGCTCACGCGAGAAAACTGACAAGAGGCTCCCAGGAAAGGAGAAGGACTCAGAAAAAATGGAGAAAAGGCATCCCGACAAGGAGAAAAGGGTTAAAACAGAGCACTCTGACAAAGCCGAACCGCAGAACTCGGTGGATCGTTGGAAGGAAAAAGAAAGAGCGGCAGCAATTTCTTCCCACTCGCCTGGAGATAAAAACTACAAAGAGAATGAAAAACTGAAATCTTTATCCACAACAAAAAAGCACGACGACAGCAGGAAAAATAAAGATAAGGCCGACAAACGGTCTGATAGAGAGAGGCAGGACAGAGAGTATAGTGTTGGGGATCACAGAGAAAAGGAGCGAACAAACTCTGATAAGAAAGGAAAACCTCTGGAGAAGACCACGGATCATAGTAAATCTGATCGCTCAAAAGAAAAGGACTGCGACAGGAAAAAGAGAGATAAAATAAAAGACGGGACTTCCTCGAGCTCCAATCTGAAGCTACTGTTAGAAGAGAAGAAGAGCTATCTGTCAGAGAGTGGCAAGTCTTTATCGACAAAATCAAAGGAGGAAGTTGTGAGGACACCAGAGAAGGATCGAGACCGGAGAGACCGGGACAGAGATTCAGACAAACACAAGGACAAAGATAAAGACCGGCACAAAGACCGCTCCCAGCAGGCCAAAATCAGCAAGGCCAAACCCAACGACGGAGACGCCGACAAGGCCAAATCTAAAGCATCGCCAGCGACACGAGACGCCAAGCCCAAAGAGAAGAGGCTTGTGAATGACGACTTGATGCAGACGAGCTTTGAGCGCATGCTCAGCCTGAAGGACCAGGAGATCGAGCAGTGGCATCGCAAACACTTGGAGAAAATCAAACAAAAAGAGCGAGAGAGGCTTAAACAGCGGCCTCTGGCAGATCCGGGGAAGTCCAAACCTAAAGACCGAACAAAGACAGAACCGTGCTTAAGCAAAGAGCTCATGCGCTCCAAAAGCTCTGAAGCCTCTGATGCCCACAGTCGAGATAAACCCCTGAAGGACAGCACCAGCTCCAGGACGATGTCTCTAGATGGAAAGAGTCTGCCCTCCATCAGCGCAAAGGTCATGTCGGCGGTGGAAAACTGTCTGACCAGATCACCCAGACCCGAGAGCGAGCACTGTGGCCTCATGTCCAGGTCCGTGTCCTTAGTTTCTGTCGCTAGCTCGGAGGATTCGTGTCAGGCGACGACGTTGACGCCGAGACACGTCGAGTACGACTCTGACATGAACCTGGAAACCTCCGACTCTCAGCCTGCATTCCTCCAGTCTTCCCTCGTCATTCAAGCCACCAGGTCGCCGTCTGTTCACAATAAAGACTGCAACAGTCTTCCAGATGTGCCGCAGAGTAATCGGACGCTGCCGTCCGGCAGGCATGAATCACCGTACCTCAGGGCTATTCTGGACGAGGACGCCAACTCGTCGACTCATGACGGTAAAGCTGTTGAAAGTCTGCCAAAGTCCAGCCAGCTTACTGAGGAGCAGAGAACAAGAGAGACCTTGACAGACGTAGAGGAGAGTCAACAATGTACGAACTCACTCCCCGATTCAGTCGCAGAAAGAGAAGGCAGCGCTCCTGGTGTTTCAACACCACAAATGTCAAATAAAGACCCAGAGAGTAAAAACACGACACTTGCAGAGTGTAGTAACTCTCATCAAGCGTCTACAGAGCAGAAAACTCTGTCCTCCTCCGATCCTCCTGTTGTGACGGACGTCCAAAGTCTGACAGACAATTCACAGGGTGAATGTACCAATAAGGATCTCGATCAGCCGTCGACGCCGACAGCTTGTCCGTCTGCAGAGACGTCGGCGCTCGCAAACACAAAATCCTTCCAGCCAAGAGAACCAGTCGCTGTTCCTGGGATGGAGAGCGTGCAGCAGACGGAGTCGAATACTGCAGACCATAAAGACAAACCTCTGGAGAGCACCGACGGAGCGGAACAAGAGAGTGTGGAAACAGTTTCGGAAAGCTTCAGAGCCGAGGGCGCAGGAAGTCCCGTACCGTCCACCAGTTCGCACATTCCCAGCACCACCACAGCGGAGTCCTTTCCAGGTTTTAGCAAAACGAGCCCGGAGTCTGAGTGTTCTCAAGAAGCTGTCGATGTAAATAACCAAGACTGTAAGAAATCAAGACCTTCTGGTGACACTACAGGCTCAAGTCTCGACGCTCAGGTGGAGAAAAAGGACGGTATGTCCTCGGCGTCGTCCTGTAGTGCGAGCCCTGAACACAAGGCTGAAGAGATGACCGACGTCCAGCAGAGCTCAGAGAACAATGGTGGTGTTGCTCCAACAGAGAGTTCATCAGTCGAGGGCGGCCTGCCTACAGAGAGTTCGTCTGAGTCTAAAGCCGAGGCCAGCTCAGAGCCGATGGAGGTGACGCCTGCCGAGGAGAAACCAGAGTCCTCTTCATCTGGAGAAGAGCAGAGTCAAAGCACCATCCAGTCGGCGGCTCAGACTGACTCCTGCAGCAGCAGCAGCAGCAGCAGCAGCGGCAGCACTACTACGTCGGGGAGCTCCTCTCCGCAATCTGGAGACCGCGATTCAGATTCATCAGGGGCTAAAGTCAAAGTCCGCTCTACGGACGAGGACATGGACGTCCACGTGCCGCATCCACGCAAGAGAAAGATGCCCAAAGTGTCTACCTCCCAGTCATGCTCCGCGACTCAGCAGGAGAAGGAGCGAGGCCAGCAGTCTCTGGCTGCCATTGTGGACTCTGTGAAACTGGAGGAGATCCAACCCTACCAGACGGAGAGGGCCAACCCTTACTACGAGTTCCTGCACATCCGGAAGAAGATCGAGGAGAAGCGCAAAGTGTTGTGCAGCGTAACCCCTCAGCCACCGCAGTATTACGATGAATATGTGACCTTCAACGGATCCTACCTCCTAGATGGGAACCCGCTCAGCAAGCTTTGCATACCAACGGTGAGTTCATTTAAACGCTTTTACCCAATTTTGCCTTATATGTTTGTAACGATTTTCCCCCTGTACGCCGTCATGTTAGATTCAAAACAACAATTCTTATATTAAACTTCACTTTGACGTGTTTACGGTTACGTTTTCGTGAACCTGTACAGCTAAGTTTGTGGAAAAGAGGTTGTACTGATCCGTACTTCTCTTTCTAATATTTTCAATTTGGAGCCACGATAGCCACAAGTTTTTAAACCGTTCATTTGACCTCCACTTACTAACTTGCCATCAAATTTTAGCTCATAGCTAATCACACATTTATGCGCATGCTGTAGTGTGACTACAAAGCAGGTTGAAATACAAAACGTACAGTACATTCAGTCAAAATGTTCTCAGTCAAGTACCACTACAGGGACCACCAGTGGTACACGTACCACAGTTTGAGAACCAGTGAGCTAGACGATGTGATTCCACCACAAGCGCTGATGAACAATCGGACCAAGATCCACCTTTTCGTGTGATCTTATTTGGTCCACAAACCTTGGACTGACATGTTAGTTCACCGTGAATTCTATGATAAACTATGATTACAACCGTCTGCTAGTTGTGGACTGTCAAGAAAGAGATCTACATTTTATATTTTGATGACGCAGGATGAACGTTGCACTCCTCTTGGTTCGTTTGTAAAAACCTGTGAACACAAAGGGACCAAAACTTAAAGGAATCTGTATTAATTTCACCTCGATCACCAATGTTTTGTCTCCCTCTCCACTGTTTGTTTGAACAGATAACTCCACCTCCGTCATTACCTGAGCAGCTGAAGGAGATGTTCAAACAACAAGAGGTTGTCCGTATGAAACTACGACTGCAGCACAGCATTGAAAGGGTACGTGCTTTGACTCCCGGAGGTTTGTTGTTCTGGTCGGGTCGAGTGCCTCTGGTCATTTTTAGTGCCACTCGTTGAAGCTGAAAATAGAACGAATCGTAAAAATGCCTTTTTTGGGAAACATTTTGAAGCTGTGTGTTTTTTAAACTGTCTCTAAGACTTCAAACAGAGCTTGAGATTCTTTCTACAGATGTTTTAATGCCACATATAAGATGAGATTCATCGTATTTATTTTGTTTCTCCCTCCTCAGGAAAAGCTGATTGTCTCAAACGAGCAGGAAGTCTTACGAGTACATTACCGGGCAGCGAGAACACTGGCCAATCAGACTCTGCCCTTCAGTGCCTGTACAGTTTTATTGGATGCTGAAGTGTACAACATGCCTCAAGACGTCCAGGTAAGCAGCACAAATCCGTTTACCTGTGAGCTTCTTTAGTGTTTTCAGTCACTTCTTGTATGTTTGACGAGCTGTCGTGTGTTTTCACAGAACGATGACGGCAAAACGTCCGTGAGAGACCGATTTAACGCCCGGCAGTTCATGTCCTGGTTACAAGACGTCGATGACAAGTTTGATAAACTGAAGGTAAGATCGCCGCTTTCACCACCGGCCTCCGTATTTTAAATTTTTTACAGCGCTCTTAAAACTCGGCGTAGAGCAAGGAGTGATCTTTGATGTTTTCCTCTGAATACCAGAAATGTTTCTAAATTAAGAGCTGGTATTTCTGCCCACAGCGAACATGTTTTCTTTTTTTTTTTTTTCCATGAAAGATTGCAAACTTCACATGACTGGCAGAGCCGTGCAGCATTTTATTTTTGTTTTCCTGCCCTTAAAAGACCCCGATTAATTTCTCCTGAGTGATGTTGAAAGTTCTCAGTCGTCAAGGTCGTCTTTATTTGGGAAGAGTTAAATCTGAGACTGATCCGTGAAGATGTTTCACCTCGTCAAAGAGATTTAGATCCTCCACCACAGATTCAACTCTTCTCAAAGAAAACTGTGATCCGTTTGCTGTATTGTAAATTTTCGGATGTTTTGCTGTGAGTCAGTGAAGTTTTTATTCAAGTTGTTTACTTGAAGCTTTTTTGATAATCTGGTCACAGTCTGACACGCGCTGCCTTTCTTTGACTCACTACAGTAAATATTTCCAGCTGTAATCAGCTCGGCGTTTCTGATTTTTACTCGTACATAGAGGGGATCGTAGATGGCAGGAATGCCACGCTCCACTTCCCTCAGTAAATTAACTCTGCAGCGGGAAACACCCGACAATTATGGATAAAAAAGAAGTGGACAGTAGAAACCACAAGTGCGTGTTTGTGTACCGCAGCCACTCATTAAATAAAGAGGGAGAGACGGACATCTTAACTGGGTCTGTCACTGCCACAGTACGCTTTCAACTGGCTTCACTGTGACAACTGTATTAACGGAGTGAACGTTGATCTGAACATTTAATCACATTATTGGGTTGTCTTATCTTAAGTTTAATTAAATTACATCATCGTTGTTACCTGAAGTTTCAAGAGACTTTACAAAAAATACCCATAAATAGTGGCTCAACTGATAGAGTGGACGACCCATGTACGAAAGGCTGAGTCCTTCCTATAGCGACCCGGTTTCCGACTCCGGCCTGTGGTCAAACAGGGCAAATCACTGATCTCCATCCAGCTTCTTACGCTTATCAGCTGTCAGGTCGCGGTGTCAGTAGGTTTAGAAAGGACGCTCCGGACGTCCTTCTCCTCAGCGACGCATCCCAGCTCCTCCTGGGAGATCCCTAGACATTTCCAGGCCAGCTGAGCTATATAATCTCCATAGTTTCATTGGGGGGGGGGGGTCGGGGCCTTGCTCAAGGGCGCCTCGGCAGTGCCCAGGAGGTGAACTGGCACCTCTCCAGCTACCAGTCCACCTGGGTCGGATTCAGACTGCGGGACCCTGCGACAAAGACCGAGCCTTCATACACGGGGTGCACACTCTCACCGGCACCCTGCGGCTTTTGTTTTATTAAATGGGTCACCCGATGTATCGTGAAGTATAACAGGTAGAAGCAAATCACTGATCATAGTTCATGTCCATGTTTGGACACAACACGGACGGAGACTGACACGTAAAAAGTACTAAAAATACTAAACAGAAATATTCAGAGCTTAAGTTGACTCCTGATTTGTAACTATTTATATAAACTGTATGTTATAAAACAGACATAAAGCTGGGCGCACGCGTCCTGGTCTTCTGTCTTTTATAGTCGTATTGTCCTTGGATTTATTCAGATCCAGATGTGCTCGCAGTGACGGTGATCTGGGAAAGTTCTCCTCTTTATTCCTCCGTGAAAACCTCCCGTCACGTATTCCGTACTCTGTCCGTCCATTGTTTACGACTGGGAGGATCCTTTTTTATTAGATCCTTTTTTATTTAGTCTTCAGTTATTGCTTCTTTGCATGCAAAAGATGGGTTCACGTTGTTCAGCAGCCAGAACTTTCTCTCCCAGTGACCGCTGGTTAGTTTTATGATCTAAATAAGAACATCTGGTTTGATAAAATAATAATTACAAGTCTGTTTTTTTTTTTTTTTTTTTTTCCGTAGACGTGTCTTCTGATGAGGCAGCAGCACGAGGCGGCGGCCCTGAACGCCGTGCAGCGTCTGGAGTGGCAGCTGAAGCTGCAGGAGCTCGACCCGGCCACCTACAAGTCCACCAGTATCTTCGAGATCCCCGAGTTCTACATCCCACTCGTGGAGGTCAACGACGACTTCGACCTCACCCCGATATGAGCTGCGGGACAGACTCTGTGCTTTTGCCACAGCAGGCGGCCGTATCGCGGACACGAGAAGAAACGAGCCCCCCTCCCTCCACCTCCCTCGTGCGCGCATTAGAGGAGAAAGAAACGTGAAGCACTTAAGAATGTGGCGGCAACACGAAAAAAAGAGCACTTAAAGAAAGAAAGAGATGATTTCACTCCTGAGCTCTTGCAGTCCAAACCGGCCGCGCCCACCACGAGGACGACAGGGGGAACCGGGACCGAGCAGTCCAGGCCACAGACGAAGGCCCCCTCGGAGAGCAGAGACCAAGAGCTGGTGGTGGGTTGCGTGGACGACAAACCACCACCGGCTTACTGCTCCTCGCCAAGCAGGGTCGCGCAACTGAAAGAATTCAATTGTTTTCACAAAGTTCGTGTTCATACATTGTGTACAGACTGTGCTCTTAATTTTTTTAACTTATTTTATACATAAACAATTGTGCATTTGTAAATAGTCATGTAATTATTGTTTTAAACCTGTAAAAACAAAAAATAATAGATATTTTGATTGTAAACTTGTTCCGTCTCATGTTTTAATGGACCAAAGTTGGTTTTTATATCGAGTGTCCTCTTCGTCAACGTGATGTTCTTCTTCTTGTTGTTGTTGGCTTAAAATCTTTAAGCATGTGTTGGCTTTTTGTTTTTGTTTTTACTGTTTCCTCCTCCTCCTCCTCCTCCTCCTCATCTGGAGCTCCACGCCACAGCTGGTGTTTTTTGACTTTGGCAATTAAATGCTGTGCATGCGTTGCGTTGTTTGTACTTTTTTCCTAAAAAGCTGTACTGTGGACTTAAATTGTGAGGTTTACTGAAGTGTTCCACCTTTTTTCTTCTTCCTTTCTTCTTTTGTTGTTGTTTTCTTTCTTTGGCGCCGACGTGTTCTGTCCTTTCTCGCGGCCTCTGCTCCTCGTGTGTTGTCCATTGTGTCTCGCGCACATTAAAGTCTGTTGTGGCTTCCAAGGAGAGAAAAAAGAAAAAAACAAAACGACAACTTACTTTTACAATTTCAATGTGAGATCACAACAAAACCTATTTTTTCAACATAATGCCTTTTTGAACGATAGTTCTAAAAAATGTCTATTTTAATATTTACTTGTTACATGACTTGTACATATTTGTAATATATAATTGAATAAATTTTATTTGTTGTGAAATTAAATTTGGTGTTGTTGATCTGAACGCTGCACGAGACATCAGAGCCATGTACAACAAAGTACCATCGTTATGACAGATGTTAAAATACAGAAGAGCAGCAGGTTTATTCCTAACAAGATTATTTATCGTTGATTTAATCCTGAACAGAACCAGCTCGTGATCATTTCATGGAAAAGCTGACTCCTGATCTGCACCTCTCTGCCCAATATTCAGTTTACCTCCACTTACTATGTTACCGTCACATTATTATTCCTGATTCACAGTCGTATTTCATCGCAAAACCATTATTTATACAACATTTTAGGGAAATTTATACAGAATAAAGTAGGATTTTACATTACAGACTGTTAATTTTACAGTAAAACTGATATTTCATGGCAAAACTTTATTTTATACAGCTTTTTAGGGGAACTTTATACAGAAAATGTTTTATATTCAAGACTGTTAAAATATGGATATGAAATAACGCACCAACCTTATTTTATCTCCACTTACTATCTTTCTGTCACATTAAAGTATAAAACCTTTTATATTTGTTATTGTTTGTCCACACAGTCATAAAACCTTTAATTAAATGACATTTTAGGGAAATTTATACAGAATAAAAGTGTTTTATATCAGATACTGTTAATTGTGCAGTTAAACTTAAAATATTTCATGGCGAAACATTTATTTTATACATTTTATTTCTTTTATAATCAATAAATATTTCATATTTCTACAATATTCTGTAAATAGAGGCCTCTAAATGTGACACACTGGACCTTTAAAGCTGCTTAGAGGTATAAAACCTTTTATAATTGTTGTTCTTGGTCCACACAGTCATTAAACCTTTAATTATATGACATTTATACAGAATTTATACAGAATAAAGCAACATTTTATATTAGAGACTGATAATTTTACAGTAAAACTTGGCAAAACCTTTATTTTATATGGCATTCATATAGTATTTTCATGTCAACTATACAGCAAAACACCGTTTCTTTTAAAGGAAAAAAAACATTATATATGTGTGTGTGTGTATATATATATATATATATATATATATATATATATATATAGCTCCAACTCAATGCCCTGTGTGCATGAATGTGACTGTCAGGCATCAAATATTGAAACAAATATTGATATTATATTTTTAATATAGCACATTTACTTCAGTGGGAATTTCTCTTGTTGTCTTATCCTCGGCCAGCAGGTGGCGCTGTACGCAGCACTGCACAGTCATCTTGACGTGCTCACAGTCATCAAACAGATTTCACTCAGTGACTGTTGACATGATGCAGATGACAGGAGATATTTTATATGTTTATGGTGCTAACAAAATAAAATTAAAATCAGAATCTAAGCAGGTTTTCACACACGAGGAGTTTGTCTTTGTGTTTTTGGTGCATAACAAACATTAAGTAACTATAAATATATGTAAAATATGTTTGAAAAGAGCTTTATTTATACAGAATAAAGTATTTTATATTAGAGACTATTAATTGTACAGTAAAATACTGCAATATTTCATGGGCCAAACCTTGATTCATATGGTATTTTTATGTAAATTATATGTTTCTTTTAATGGAAGACTTGTACTTATATGGTAAAATATGGAATAAAGCACTGACCGAGAGGGAACTTTAAACTTTAACTACATCACGCCTGTGTCAATTAAATGTTGGACCATGATTTGCTTCCAAAACAAGTCCTGATGCCACAAAATCTTCCTCCAGATTTAAGTTGAGTGGATACATTTTCTCTCTTCAGTGGATGAATTTGAAAACTGTGAAGTAAAAACATTAAAACAGAGCTTACACGTCCTTCCATTAATATTTAAGATGAATATAATCATCTGGACGGTGCATCATGTTTACTTTTACCTTTCATATATTAAGTACTCGTGTACTTTTACTCATAAAGTGATGTTTACAGTGCAGGACTTGAACTTGTGATGAAGTATTACAACTTTTATTTCAGTAAAACACCTTAAAACTTCTTCCACGTTAAAACTGCCACAGATTTCTCTGCACAAACACGTCCTGTACGTGCTGAGTGCTGTCAATCATTCGTGGAGGTCAAACAGGTTCAACTTTTGAAGTTTCAGATCTTTTGTTGTGTTGTTCTTTGTCCTCAACAAAATGGAGGGAGCAACACCGACAGTCTGTGCTCTTTAACATTATTTATTTATTCTCATCTGCTTCAACAAAGATTACATATGAGACACAAAACCTCCAAAAATCAACAGACACTGAACTCGTGAGAGTTTGATTTATTGCTCTGCGTGTGTAGCTACTTGATTCGATGGCAGCTGAGTGTGTTTTAAGGATTTTAAGTTTAATTATTCACATTTTAATACCACAGGAGCTTCGTCTCAGCTCTCAGCTCCCATCTGGAGCCATCATGTTGAACACTTCCTCCAAACTTCAGAATTAAACTCCCTTTCTTGTGTTTAACTTTAAATATTTTGGCATCTTAAACCTGATTGAAATTTAAATGTCCCTGCCCTGATCTGATTGAAGGTGTGTCCTCTCCTTCCTCCCCTTCACAGGCCGGGAAGTGAGGCCTGTTGTTGGTGTGTTTATACACACACACACACACACACACACACACCTGTGGAGTTTAAGTGGCCCATCAGAGTGTTTCTGCAGAGTGGTTACAAATGAGCGCAGGGACGCTTCTCAGCGGGAAGTCCTGTTGGACTTCACAGCTTCCGAATCGCCCTTTTCTCACCTAACAAGTGCACTCACAAGGCCGCTGATAAGACTGCAGACAAAAGGGGTTGTGTAATGGAGGTGAGAGGGGGTTGGTTTGGAGAGAGAAGATCTGCTTAAAAGAAGCTCACCTGGTTAAAAAACAACAACTGAAGTTTAGAGATTTACGCACGACTTTTACGCGCACCGTTGCGCAGTAAATGTTGCCCCGTGATGTGGATGATTCACGTCCGTCTCCTTGTGGACACTGGAGCCGGTGTGTGTATGTGTGTGTGACCTGAAGGCCCGGTGTTTGGCTCCACAGACGTTGGGGTAAAGAAAATGGAGTGTGTGCCTTTAAGGCGCCCGACTGCCTGTCGCTTTTTGCTGCGGAGAGACTGACGCCCTCTGGACACAGTGGACACTTGGAGCGGCGGCGGAACACCAATCCTGGAGAAGTTCAAAGAGAGAGAAAACAGGCACACTCCCTCCTTAAAAAAAAAAAAGGACAAGTTGCGGATTTATTAACAGCGTTGTGGTGAGTTTAAAACTCCTTCTTGTGTTTGTTATGTCGCCGTTTGGTGCGCACTTTTCTCTCGAAGGGAAACCAGTTTTTCTGTTTCTCTTCTTTCTTTCTGTGTGTGTGTGTGTGTGTGTTAGCGATGAGCATAAAGGAGGTGAATAAACGCGTTCATGTGTGAGAGGAGCTCAAAGTTTCCTCACATGTTTGGAACAATGTGCTGCAAAAGTGGCGAAGTGCGAGAGCGACGGCGACGGGATCAGACGGTGTGTTAACGCGCTACACTTGAGGAGGGAAAAAAAATTAGGTGAAGGAAGCTGATGTTGCCAGATGTGTGTGTGTGTGTGTGTGTGTGTGTGTTATTTCACAGTAACGTGAGTGAATGAAAGAAACGTGACGCTTACATGTCAAAGTTTGTGCCACTTGTGCGTCATTTTCCAAGTTTTTTGTGTCTCTTCTGTGTGAGTTTAAGTTCTAAAATGTAGATTTAATATCTCTAAGTATCTCTGACATGTTTGAGGTCTCTCTCCGGCTCAGTGTTTTACATATTCAAAGTGTTGAATCTTCTTTGTCCTGTTATCTGTTACCCACAAACTTCCTCTAGTGGAATGTCACTGATGTAGTCGTGTTTATTTGCCTTGCCCCCCCCCCCCCCCCCCCCCCCCCCCCGATCTCTGAGACTCTCTGAGGATCTCTGAGACTCTCTGAGGGTGTCCTTGTCTTGTGTGTTGATGTAGGTGTTTCCAGTGCCGTGCTGGTGAGCCATCAGGATGAGGCCTGGTCAGCTGATCCTCCTCCCCGCCACCACAACAACAACCACAACCACCACCACCACTACCGCCGCCGTCGCCGTCGCCCTCCTCTTCCTCCTATCAGGGCTGTCTCTGACCTCCGGATGCAACAAAGCCCTCTGCGCGAGCGACGTCAGCAAGTGTCTCATCCAGGTAACGAACACTGCTGGAGGTCACCCGTCAGCCTCTGCACTGATGTTTGAGTAAATCAAGACAAAACCTCTCTAATCTGTGAGATTAACCCGCTTCACAAGCAGATTTTCCTCTAAATTCAGAACATAATCTGTTGATTCGTGTGTGTTTGTGTCAAACGGCTGTTAGACGACACAAAAATGTGGTTTGCATCTTCAGAAAAACTTGCTGCTCGCAAACAAGCGCTCCCCCTTCACTGAGTCGGCTGCAGACAGACAATCTAATCTCACGAGCGCTGAACTTTAACTGAAGCTCTGCTGTCCATTTTTAAAGTGGCAGATCTCTTTCGTGAGCGAGGGCCAAGTTCAAGTCTTTCAGCTGTTTTGTGTAAACACAGACTGTTGTTCCTCCTCGACAAGAACGCAAATGAAACGCCGTCTGCAGCCGGAGTCGAGTTCGAGAAGCAGCAGCGGCGGCGGCAGACAGAACCTGAGTTGTTTTTAAAACTATTTGAATCAACATAAAACTGGCAGGACAAACTCTAAACTACGCAGCAGCATTCCTTCGACTGAAGGCTGAAGAAAATGTGTTTCAGCTGCTGGTGTGTTTCTTTTTTTTTTCTCCTCCGTGCAGACACTTTCACATCAAAACAAATAATATCCAGCAGAAACGTCAAAATTCAAGCTGAAGTCGGCCCCGTGTCCTGATGGAGATCTGGATGGAAGAACAAAGATGGAATCTGTTATGAAGAATGCAAAAACATTCCTCCGATAAGCCAAGCGTAGACTGAGAGGAAGGTTTTTCTTTTTTTTTATCCAGAGCGAGCGAGCGAGCGAGCAGAGATGTGAATCGAACTGTCCGGCTTCGTGCTCACCTGTTCGGACTCGTGCAGGTCAGATTCAGGGCGTTCTGTTTGAGAGGCTGTTGGAGAAGTAGTGAAGCTACTGAAGGTCCAAGTGGTCCAACATGACGGCCCGTAGCTACAGTGACGATGAAGAGTCACAAAAAAGTTTTAAAGAGTCGATGGAAGTCCTCGCAGCAGGAGCAGAAACAGAACACGAGTTGGCGAACTGAAGACGAAGCGGCAACTCAACTCTACGTCGACTCCGAGAAGTAAACGTGTCAACGCTCTTTTACTTCAGTTCCTCCATATTAAAACGTTCTGATTGCCAAATTCGCCCGTCAGGACGCCGCATTAGTTCATTCTGGCGCCAAAATTTACAACCTCAGTCTGTCGCTGTCTTGGCTGTCCTGCCTCTTCCGCCTCCCGCCACCTGTAACAGCACCTACCTGTCAATCAAAGCGTCCACAATGTTAAATATGCATAACTTTAAGCCTTAATATAATTTGAACAGGTGAGTTGTATAAAAATTCACCCTCAGTACAGTTGTCATGAACGGGGAAATTAGCTATAGAGACCAAAACTGTTTTTTGTACCAGACTGTAAACATGTTTATTTCTGCATTTTAACATGGGGACTTATGGAGAGTGGGGAACTGCAGTTTTTGACGCGTCTGCTTTGGCTTCATGTCACAGTTACAGAGGTTGCCGCTTGGCGTCACGGTGGCTCACTTCTCGAGTTCGAGGCTTCAAAAAAAGTCGTCGCCGCCATTTTGGCTCAGCTTTGCTTCGGCTCACTGTGTACGGCCTTGTGTCCGCCTGATGATGTCATTTGTGTGTTTCTTGTTGACGTTCTGCCGTCACCTCCTTCGTGTCACTGTTTCCACTCGTCTGAAGCCCGCCCGGTGGGTGAAGAGTGAAGGTGGCGCCCCATCGTTAGTGGTCCGGCCTCTCCCATTAACTTCTTTTTAAAGTACTGTGTTTCACCTGTGTGACCTCACTGTGAGAGCTACAGGTAGTTTCCTGCAGGTAGTTCAGCTCTGCATGTAAATAAATATCTTTGTTTGACTAAAGCTGAAACAGAAAATTGATCAATTGATATTTATTAATAGAAGTGATTCATATCGTGTTTCTCTGCCACCAAGACGCCCCAGTGAACATTAACTGGCTTCAAATTTAAAGATCTGACTCTTTCCCTCTGGATCAAACTTTTTAAACGAACTCTCTTTGGGACGTTTTTAAATTTAATTTAAAATTTAATTCATGCCCTTCGTTTGATTAACCTGTTTGCAGACTAATAATAATAACCCCCTGCTCAAGACGGGGCTACAAAATCAGCTCATACTGCAGGTCCAGCATCAGTTTCATGGCTCAGATTTCGTAGCTAACGGCATCAAATTACTTGAAACTGGTCGGCACGCGGAGAATATGGATCCTCGTGGATTTAGACCTCCTTTGGGCAGTTTGTTCGGTCGGTAATCAAACCTGCTTCCTGTCTTTTATTTAGACAAACCTGACCTCCGCTAACCTTCTTCATGTTCAAGGGAAACTCGCTGTGCAGCAGACAATATAACAAAAGACACGCGGTACTGAGAGGACTTAAAGTTAGGGCTGGGACGATACGCGTTTCTCCCGATACGATTCTTTTGGGTGCTGATTTAAATTGCGATTCTTCGATATTGCCGGTTTTTAGTTTTTAAGATTTATTTAGCAACAATATATTTGAAACATTTTAACGGCTACATTTGAACTTACACTCTCTTTTCAAAAGCCTAGACTGCATATAAAAGAGGTAAAAAACAAAAAATAGTATATAAAAATATTTTAATATTTACATTTACAAATAGCGATACTTACGTGAATCGATTTTTTTCTCCCATCCCTACTTAAAATATAGAAATTCAGACCAAATGACATAAATTCATGTTAGAAAAGTCTTTGAATGTCCATCAAGCTCCACTGGTTACCTCTAATTATTGATTAGTTTATTAATTAATGTAACAGTTAATAGATTTCCCAGAGCTTCAAACTGTGATTTATGCAACCAACAGTCCAACCAGCCACGCTGTTGATTTATGTGTGACTTTAAGCCGTAAAGGTCCCGTGTGTAGACTCTAGTGGTGAAGTTTCAGATTGTAACCGACAAAAAACCCTTCACCTCACCTTCTCGGTTCAAGCAAACTCGCATGTGGAGCTGGTGTTTATTTATCGTTTGTCCCTTCTGGGCTGCTGTAGAAACAAAGTGGTTCAAAATGGCGGACTCCGTGGAAGAGGACCCGCTCCCTCTGTAGCTAAAGACTAATATCAGGTGATCATACACTAATAAAAACATAGTTCCCCTTAAATGTTACACACACCGGACCTTTAATATCATTTGAACAGGTGAGTTCTATAAAAATTCACCCTCAGTACAGTTATCATGAACGGGGAAATTAGCTATAGAGACCAAAACTGTTTTTTGTACCAGGCTGTAAACATGTTTATTTCTGCTGTGAAGTTGAACATTTTAACATGGGGACTTATGGAAACTGACTCGTTCTGTAGCCAGCCTCAAGTGGCCACTTGAGATATTACATTAGTTTCATTTCCCAGCCATGGAGGTTGCCGCTTGGTCTATATTTATCTTCATATCGCTAATTAGCTAGTATTTCGCTATATACATCCTTCGCCAAAATGCTAGCTAACAAACTAGGTAATCTACATCAATCATTAGCTAGCATTGTGCTAATCTACTCTCTCTTATCGGTAGCTAGTTAGTAAACTAGCATTTTGCTCTACATTCATAATTAGCTAACTAGCTAACCAACCAATTAGAGAGAGTAGATAAGCGTAACGCTATGTAGGTTAGCTAGTTAGCTAACTAGTCTGCTAGCATTTTGCTAACGTTAGTTTTTTGTACCAGGCTGTAAACATGTTTATTTCTGCATTTTAACATGGGGACTTATGGAGACTGACTCGTTTTTGGAACCACCCTCAAGTGGATGTTTGAGGAACTGCAGTTTTTGGCACTTCTGGCACTGGTCACAGAGGTTGCCGCTTGGCTAAAACCAGCAGATGTTTTATATTATTTCTTGCTAACGGACTTAAATTATTTTAATCGTTTGTTTCAGGATTACAGATGAACGTTAATCGACTTCGTCTGTTTTTTGAACCAAAATATTTAAGAAAAATTCATAATTTTGTTCTTCAACAGGAGATAAAGTTTCTATTCGTCCTTCATGCTGTGTTTTTCAGACAAACTTATTGTTTGCAAACCACCAACTTCTGTTCCAGGTGGTTTATTTCACCTGATGATGATGATGATGATGATGAATCATTGCTCAAAGCTCCGTAGCTTCCGCGACCCCGCCGACACCAACTCGCTAGCTGTCAGAGGCGAGGGAGCGCTGGTGCGAGAAACTTTTCCGCCTCTCTGTTGAAGCTCCGTGTTGCTGGTGATTAGTGGGATCCGCCGTCCGACGCTCGCTTTTACGCTCTGCTGGCATCTCAAGTCATTTGTCTGAATCCCCCCCCCCCCCAAAAAAAAAAACCCCGGAGGGTGGGAGAACATGAGGAGGAGAGAGAGGGAGAAGGTCAGGAGGAGGTGTGCGTGTCTGTGGGGGGAGGTTGGCTGGTTGGTTGAGGGGAAATCTACAGTTAGTTTCACGAGCCACAACTTTGTCCGGCAGCCCGGGTTGTTCGGCAGGGTGGGGCAGCAGATTTCAAAGCAGCGGTCGCTCAGCACGACGAGGCAGCAGCACATGTTCAACTTTCTCTCTCTCTGCTGAGTCCCTTTTGTCTCGCTGCAGCTGAGTTTTTGACCGAGTACAACAGTTCACGCCTGAGAGGGCGAGGGGAGCCTAATGAGAGCTCTCGTAGACGGCCAGATAACCTCTTCATTTTTCAGCGTTTGAAGGGTTGCAACTACTGAACTGTTACGATTAATCGCGTCAGTTTACAGGAAGGTGATGTCGTCTTATTACACCCAAAGAAACTTAATTCACTAACATATAAGACAAAGAAAAGCAGCAAATTCTCACATTTGCACTGACAGTATAAAGATTGGACCGCATATCCGTTATATCGTCCGTAAGCAACAAAAGGCTAAACGCGTCCTAGCTGCCTACCTTCATAGTGATACTAAGCATTGAGTTAACGGATGTCTCCGTTATCTATAGGTTAATGCGTAAATGCGTATATTTCCCAAAATGTTTAACTATTTAATTTAGAGAGGCAGTTAAAGTTAAAAAATATTAACTATTTTAACTTAAATTCCAGTCACTTTGCTAAGTTAAGCTAATAACCCTTTAGCTCCTGAAAGCACAGACACGAGTCACCAAAAATTTTAATAAAATCGATAAATCTTGTTAAGAACGTGAATTGATATATTACCCAAAATGTTTAGCTATTTATTTATAGGGATAGAGTTGCTATTTTTTTTAACTTTGAAGGGAGCTAAGCTAGCTGTTTGCCCCTTGTTTTAAGCTATTATGCTATGCTATTATGCAATCTACCTTCTAAGTGCTAAGGCTATCATCTTCTAGCTTAATACTGAAAGCACAGACATGAATAACCAAAAAAAAAACCTTAGACAAATTGATAAATATATAGTATATTAAGCAAAAGTACCCACAGACTATTTATTTAAAGAGATAGTCGCTTTTATGTGTTTGAAATCTGGAGAGAGCGAAGCTAGCCGTTTGCCCCTGTTTTAAGCTATTATGCTAACGCAATATTATGCTAACGCATTCTACTTTCTAAGGGCTAAGGCTATCATCTTCTTATCTTAAGTGACCAAATAATCTCAGACAAATCGATAAATGTATAGTATATTACACAAAATGTTGAACTATTTATTTAAAGAGATAGTTGCTTGTATGTAGAGCCAAGCTAACTGCTTCTCCCTGCTTCGAGTCGTTGTGCTAAAATAAGCTAACCTGGCTCCATGTAAGTTAAAGCCTCTTCTATTTTCTTTAAGTAGTTTTATTTCTTTATTTGTGACATGTTTTCCCCCCTCGGGCAGCTATTTAGTTTTTATAATTCCACCTTGGAGAGTTATAATTACTCATGGGATCAGATCCTGATCAGAGGTTTGGGGACTGAGAGGCTGGTGATTAAGTGAACTGTGTGTGGTTTAGCAATCCCTCAACTGGTGAGTCACCGGAGAGTCTTTTATCACTGTCGAGACTGTTTACGTGTACGCGATGGCCTCTGCGAAGATATAAAGGAGGAGTAGGACAAAAAAAAAGGAGGAGGAGGAGAGGCTGAATGAGAGAGAGAGGGGAGAAAGGGAGGGACGGAGGGGGAAAGTGTGTTGTTGGTGGGGGAGCAGCAGCAGGAGCAGCAGCAGCCATGTTCTGTTCTCCAGGTGTTTTCTTCTCCCTCCCTCTGTTCGCTCCCCCGCCTCCCTCATCGCAGTGACCTTGACTGGGAGGAATGTGCTCCCTGTTCAGTGTCGAGGAGGAGGAGGGAGAAAAGAGGAACTCCTCTGGCAGTCTCACCCACTTTTCAATCCCCACCTACACGTTTTAGTTTCCTTCGATGTCTCCACACCCCCGGAGACGAACTGAGGCTGAGAAAAGGAGCTCAGCAGAGGTCTCGTGTTTTTGGATGTTTGTTATGATAATATTACCTCCGTCTATAAAAAGAAATCTGCAAGGCCAGTTTTTTTTCTGTGTTGACCAGACCTGTGTGTGAAGTGAATTACAAAGATGAACCCAATGAACCACACCTGGATTTAAAAACTTAAACTAGCTCTATACGTCTTTAAATGGCAACTTTTTGTTGCTGGAGGGACCTGTCAAAGCAACATAGTTACATCTTACGTTAGCTGATGTTAGCAAAATGCTAATATAGTTACATCTTACGTTAGCTCATGTTAGCAAATGCTAATAAAGTTACATCTTACATTAGCTCATGTTAGCAAAATGCTAGCTAACAAGCTAACTACCAATTTGAGAGAGTAGATTAGAACAATGCTAGCTAATGATTGATGTAGATTACCTAGTTTGTTAGCTAGAGTTTTGCTACATTAGTAAGCTAGTTAACATTATTAACTAGCCAATGAAGGATGTAGAGCAAAATGTTACCTAACTAGCTAGCTACCAATTCGAGAGACTAAATTAGCACAATGCTAGCTAGTGATTGATATAGATGACCTAGTTTGTTAGCTAGAACATTTTGCTAACATTCGCTAACAGGTGTAACTAACTAGCTATAATCGGACTTGGAATGAATACAGTTAACTTTAAGTCCCGCCCCTTTCGCTCTGTGCTCCAATAAGAGTTGAGCAACCTGTCACCTTCCCTGTACATATTTGTTCCTATATGCTAGGCTTGTCTATGTTGAAAATAAAATAACATTTTCACACATCTTAGGTTAGCTAATGTTAGCAAAATGCTAGCTGACTAGTTAGCTAACTAGCTAACCTACATAGCGTTACCCTTATCTACTCTCTCTAATTGGTTGGTTAGCTGGTTAGCTAATTATGAATGTAGAGCAAAGTGCTAGTTTACTAACTAGCTACTGATAAGCGAGAGTGTAGATTAGCATAACACTAGCTAATGATTGATGTAGATTACCCAGTTTGTTAGCTAGCATTTTTTGGTGAAGGGTGTATAGTAAAATACTAGTTAATTAGCGATATGAAGATAAATATAGACCAAGCGGCAACCTCCATGGCTGGGAAATGAAACAAATGTAATATCTCAAGTGGCCACTTGAGGCTGGCTACAGACGTGAGTCAGTCTCCATAGGCCCCCATGTTAAAATGTCCAACTTCACAGCAGAAATAAACATGTTTACAGCCTGGAACAAAAAACAGTTTTGGTTTCTATAGCTAATTTCCACGTTCATGACAACTGTACTGAGGGTGAAAGTTATGTATAATTAATCTGTACAGTATTTAGCTCACACCTCTGTTTGTCAGTACCGTCTGCTGAGCCATTCATGAAAACGATTTGAATGTTGTGACCTTTGACGTGTCCGGACCTGCTCAGTTCATGAATAGAAATGCAGCAGAGGTTTATTATTCATCACATCGCTCTGTAGGCGGGCGAACATACTTCGATGGACACCACACACGCCACGTGCAGCGGCAGTACAGTTGCTGTCTTGGAAGCGCCTGTGTCCGTTAATAGTCAGTCTACATGAAGCAAACCTGCTGTTGCTCTTTCTGTTGATGTTTTAATGATACGTCTCCTGTTTGTACAGCACGTCTACATGTTGTGTTCTGTCTGCGCTGTGATCTTCAGCCGGGATGCTGCTGCAGCCATCAGACCTGCAGCTTTTAAATTATTCTTCATTTAATGTTAACGTATGATGGATAGTTCTGTACATCAACTTTAAATGGCAACTGTGTCTGTGTTCTTGTTGCACTGTTGCCTTATTTGTTTTTCTGAGTTAGATTGTTGGTGATGTTCGTCATCTCTCTTTGTGGTCGTTCGTCATCTCTCTTCGTGGTCGTTTGCCATCTCTCTTTGGGGTCGTCCGCCATCTCTCTTCGTGGTCGTTTGCCTGGTCGTTCGTCATCTCTCTTCGTGGTCGTTCGCCATCTCTCTTCGTGGTCGTCCGCCATCTCTCTTCGTGGTCGTTTGCCTGGTCGTTCATCATCTCTCTTGCCTGGTCGTTCACCGGCTCTCTTCGGGGTCATTTGTCATCTCTCTTCGGGGTCGTTCGCCATCTCTCTTCGGGGTCGTTCGTGGTCGTTCGCCATCTCTCTTCGGGGTCGTTCGTGGTCGTTCGCCATCTCTCTTCAGGGTCGTTCGCCATCTCTCTTCGGGGGTCGTTCGCCATCTCTCTTCGTGGTCGTTCGTCATCTCTCTTCGTGGTCATTCGTCATCTCTCTTCACGGTCGTTCGCCATCTCTCTTTGTGGTCTACACACTGGACCTTTAACAAATGTGTATCTATTCTTTTACTGAGTACTACAAATGGTACTAATATCTGCCTCATAACTCCGTATTATCAGGCGTTGCTGCTCAAACTGTGATGAAGTGAAACAAAATGTCAGATTAGTTTAATTATCAGGCTAGCACACAGTATTATCCACTGTGTTTTGGTAACAGTGGCGTTGAGGATCAGTGATGAAGATGTTTGTTTCATACTTTAATGTGCTGATGCGTGTTTTCTGCAGGAGCTGTGCCAGTGTCGTCCGTCTGACGGGAACTGTTCGTGCTGTAAAGAGTGCATGCTGTGTCTGGGAAACCTTTGGGAAGAGTGCTGCGACTGCGTGGGTGAGTGCAACGTCTCATTTATATTAGCAACATATTTTAAAAACCCGACCACAGGTTAGTCAGCATTATTATTTTAGGCAGTCGGAAACTTCACGGTTCAGCCCACGCTCCTATTTTAAATGGACTGACAGTGACTGAGCAGCTTCAAACAGAACACATGGCTCATGATGACCGCTGAGCTGAACATCTGTAAGAGACATCAGTGCCAGCTGAGGCTGCATTCAACAGTATAAACTGTTAAACATTTAAAGTTAAACCACAGTGACGTTAATGTAATTCTGACTTCAGATTTAATTTCCTCAGTTCTGGTGTTACTTTCATTGACTCATAATGTCGTCATAGTTTTCTTCAACAACAAACTAGACGGTAACTAAATAATAAAAACTAATTTATGATGATCAAACTCTTCCACCCCTTTTTGCTCCCTGCGCCAATAACAGTTGGGCAACCTGTCAACCGGTCAACTTTCCTGTTTCCTGTACTTAGATGTTCTATATGCTAGGCTCGTCTATGTTAGAAATGTTAGCAAAATGCTAGCTAAATAGCTAGATAACAATTGATATAAATTAGCATTACGCTAGCTAATGTTTTATTAGATTACCTAGTAGATTACCTAACTTGTTAGCTAGAGTTTACATATAATTTTAGTTAACAGGAGAAACTAGTTAGCTACTGTAATGATTGAGGTAAATCAAAACGTTAGCTAATGACTGAGGTAGATCGAAATGTTAGCTAATGATTGAAGTAGATCAAAATGTTAGCTAATGACTGAGGTAGATCAAAATGTTAGCTAATAACTGAGGTAGATCAAAATGTTAGCTAATGATTGAGGTAGATTCGCTACCTAGTTATCTGGCACTTTGCTAACATTAGCTATCACTTGCAACTAACTTGCTAACAATTGATGTAGATTAAAATGCTAGCCGGCTAGCTAGATGATGATCAATGTAGATTACCCTATTGATAGCTAATGATAGATGTAGATTAGCTTGCTAGTTAGCTCGCATTTAGCCAACATTAGCCTTAGTGACTGTATATATATGTCACTTTTACAGGTCTAAGTTTTATTTTCACCAGCGAGCCTGGCACATAGCATACACAGGAACATTTTCTATCATTAGTTATCAGGTGTAACTAGTTAGCTAATGATTGAGGTAGATCAAAATGCTAGCTAACTAGCTAGGTAATTAGACAAGCGTAATGATAATGAATGATGCAGATTTGCTAACATATGAATAATGAACATTAAAGTGTACAACACGTGTACGGTGTGAGTGAATGCAGCAGTAATATATCAGCAATGTAACTGATATGTAGAGTCAGGACAGAAGGTGTGTGTCTGGTTAAATAGGTATGTAATATGAACAGTGTAAAGAGTTCATTATAAAGTTAAATACAGCAGACGATCAGCCCTAAAATGAATCAAACTGTGAATCTTTAAAGTTACTCTGGCACTCCTGAGTTACGTCTCGGTCTCGTTAATCTCTCCTGTCGCTCGTGAAAAATGAGACCGTGTCCGTAACGCACTCGACAGTCAAGAAACACGGCGGTTTTAAAAAAAGGAACCAGTTTGTTCGGAGTGTTGCTGCTCTGATACGAGATGAGTGTGAGCTGAGTGAAGCCAGATATCCGAGGTGCCTTTTGAAAGGTGGCATTGTGGAGGGTTAATGCAGAACAGAGCCCAGAAGAGGGGAGCGCTGTTTACGAGAGCGGAGGAAATTAAAAGGAATATCGTCACGACTGAGTAGCACCTTCACATGTGGACAGGAAGTCTGGAAGAGGATCAAAGCACGAAGAGGCCGGAAGCGAGAGGGGACGAGGAGGTCAACCTGCTCGAATGAACTTTGACTTTCAGCCTCCTGCCGATGTGCGGTGGGGGTGAAGCTTCACAGCGAGATCCAAAACAACCGGATTTATGAAACAGGAAAACATTTGGTCCTCTAACCTGCGTCAAACATGCAGGGCTGGTCATCACGGGGAGGAGGAGGGGGCAGGCCGGGGCGCAGATACAAAGAGTCAGAGCACATTCGTAAAATGAAACTCAAATTTAAAGACCTGGTTCTCAGATTATGAGACAGTCGCCCGCTGGACACAGTCATGTAGACGCAACCAAGTCCTGCTACAAACTCCATGTCCGCCATCTCTCTTTGTGGTTGTTTCGCGTCTCTTCGTGGTTCAGCAACTTTTTGCGGATGTTCGGTGTCTCTCTCCGTGGTTTGGCGACTTTTTGTGGTTGTTCGGAGTCTCTTTGTGGTTGTTCTGAGTCTCTTTGTGGTTGTTCGGAGTCTCTTTGTGGTTATCCGCCGTCTCTTTGGGGTCGTCCGGCATCTCTCTTTATGGTTGTTTCGCGTCTCTTCATGGTTGATCTGCGACTCTTTGTGGTTGTTCGGAGTCTCTTTGTGGTTGTTCGATGTCTCTCTGTGGTTGTTCAGAGTCTCTTTATGGTTGTTTTGCGTCTCTTCGTGGTTGTCCAGCGTCTCTTTGTGGTCATCCGCCATCTCTCTTTGTGGTTGTTTGGCTTCTCTTCATGGTTGTTCAGCGACTCTTTGCGGTTGTTCGGAGTCTCTTTGTGTTTGTCCGCCATCTCTCTTTGGGGTTGTTACACGTCTCATTTCACGTACCGATTTGTGGGCAATTGTGGTTATGTTGCTTGTTTGAGCAACCTGGCATCATTCAGCCGGCCTCAGGTCTCCCAATGATCCACGTCTTTGCTGATTTTTAGATTAGCCGGGTGGTGGAAGACGTGACGGCGGCCAGAGCGATAGATGTGGAGCTTCAAAGCGCCGCTTCAGAAACCTACGATCCACCATTCATTCTTTGTACTGGCCGTGTTTTGTACAAAGAATGGAGTCCTTTATTACAGTTATATACATTTGTCGTAGACTGTGTTTCCAATATTGACATTTCGTCTGAACTCGGCAACTCACAGAACTTTTCTGACTATGTTCCTCTTCATAGTTTGTCATGGGGAGGGTCGGGGCCTGTGCCACCTTTTGTCCACCTCTCTGGTTCAGCCCCTGCAAACCAGAAGGCGCTCAGCTCAGCTCAGCTCTGACGGACAGATATTGCTGTATGTGCTGACAAGGAGGCTTTATTAAAGCTCTTTCATGTGGAACACAAAACAAGTATCTGACACAGAGTGCTGAACTCGCTGCTGCTGTGCAGATGTTGTGGTGGTGGTGGTGCTGGTGGTGGAGGATAACCTGTAACATTCAGCGAGCATATTTCTAATTTATCTGTTGTTGTTTTTTCTCGCAGCGCTCGCCTTATGAGCACTTTAAGTAAGTTTCCACTCTAAACATGTTATCTGTGCCAAACGTTGGCTACTTTGAAGTGAGTATCTGCGAGCGGTTAGAGCGGCCCAGAGAAGGAGCGGTAAGGAGAGGACAGTTTGTATTTTAGAGGAAGGGAGGAGGAGGGAGGAGGAGGGAGGAGGACCCATGTGTACGCTTTATCTAAAACAGCTGCTCTGGCTCAGCTTTTAGCATTTGGTTTGTAATCCAATTCCTCTGTCAAACTCCGTTCCCCATTAAATGATTTACCCATTAGCCGTAATTCACTTTGACTCATTTAAAGGTTTAGGAAGATCATATCTGAGGATGTGGAGACTTTGTCAAGTGATTGCTACTGTATTTGGAAAGTAAATGAAGTGTTAAGAGGACCTGAACTGAGACGAGATACTCTTGACAGCCGTGTGGTTTCTTACAGAACTTCCCCCCCGTGAGTTGAAATCATGTGTGAAACCACTCAAATGTTAAATGACGTCTATTTTTAGTGAAAGTACGATAAACTCCCTGTTGTGCCGACGTGCTGAAGAGGTCAGTTCAGCCAGATTACAGGAGAAAAACGTCCACATGTGCAGTCAACACAGAGGTCAGGTCCTCGCTATTATATATATGAATTAGATAAGATGAGCTGTTAATTCTGCATAACTGTAAGCCTTAATATAATCTGAACAGGTGAGTTCTATAAAAATTCATCCTCAGTACAGTTGTCATGACTGTTTTTTGTACCAGGCTGTAAACATGTTTATTTCTGCTGTGAAGTTGGACATTTTAACATGGGGACTTATGGAGACTGACTCACTTCTGCAGCCAGCCTCAAGTGGACGTTTGAGGAACTACAGTTTCTGTCACTTCTATTTATATAATTTTTGTTTCGTGTGCACCATAAAGAGACTAAAGTGAAACCCTGTGTTATAAAATGAAATTAAGATTTGACCCTGATAAGATAAGACAGACTTTAATGATCCCACAGTGGAAAAATTCACTTGTCACAGCAGCTCGTATACACAATATATCGTATATGATATATGATAAGAAGTTACTCATAAATAAGAAATATATAGAACAAAAGTCAAGCTGGTGTTAAAGACTTAGCGCTCCTACATGGTCGGTGTATCAGTCTGTTGCTGAAGGAGCTGTTTAAAGGTTCAGTGTGTAACTTTCTGGGTGATCTATCAGCAGAAATGGAATATAAGATACATAATTAAGTTTCAGTGATATTCAGGCACCTTAAAAATGAATCGTTATTTTTTTATTACCTTTAGAATTAACCTTTTGTATCTACATATACAGAGTCCGCCATCTCCCGCCACCGCGACAAACTGAACACTGACTCTAGTCACCTACACCTTTCAAGTGTTTGTTTCTCCTTTTACACTAGGTAGGCAAGGGTGATGTGAGGAGACTGCTAGATTCAAGTCCTGCACTCTGGACCTTTTTTAATATGAAGATATTTTTAGAGAGTTTGGCTGGTGTTAAAAACGTCGTGTGGTCCTGTTTCTGCGGGAAATTTGACATCAGTCCAGGGAAGGTAAATGGAATTTAGTTTGTCATAAAAATGACTTTAAGATAGTCAAATTTTATTGAACTGAATATTAATTAGAGTGTCTTCTGCCAAAGTACACTGGGTTTTTATAAGCTGTATATTATAGGCAGACTATTTCTTCAGTAGAAAGAAAAACTGTTGACAGTGAGGCCTAAATTATCCAGAGTAACTGAGACAGTATCTCTGGAGCACCACAAACTGTAATCTTTCATGTCCATTGTGTTTTGGGTGGCAGCAGAAAAGAAGAGATGAATAATGTGTCCCAAAACATGTGAAAAGAAAGAGATAATGATAGAGATGGTGATATTTTTTGTTGAACTGACCCTTTAACGTCTTCATCCGTCTGTCTGTGTCAGGGATGTGCAACCCGAAGAACTACAGCGACTCTCCGGCCACGTCGAAGAGCACCGTGGAGGAGCTGCACCGTCCAATACCCTCGCTGTTCCGCGCCCTCACGGAAGGCGATGCCCCGATCAACATGATGGTGGTGTCCTTCCCCGTCGCCGAGGAGCTCTCCCACCACGAGAACCTGGTGTCCTTCCTGGAGTCGCTCGACAACCAGCACCAGAACGTCTCTGTGCCTGGAAACAGCATCCACGCCAGCTACGACACTCAAGGTAACGCCCAAATCCAAATTAAGTTAAATGTCAACCAGCCTCATGCTACAGTAACATTAAAATGCTCCTTATATTTCCTATATAGCTCCTTATATACTCCTACATATTTATACATCAGTAATTCCTCCTCAGCTACCCATGAAACCAGTGCCAAAAACTGCAGATCCTCAAACATCCACTTGAGGCTGGCTACAGAACATTTCAGTCTCCATAAGTCCCCATGTTAAAATGTCCAGCTTCACAGCAGAAATAAACATGTTTACAGCCTGGTACAAAAAACAGTTTTGGTCTCTATAGCTGATTTCCCCGTTCATGACAACTGTACTGAGGGTGAATTTTTATAGAACTCACCTGTTCAAATTATGTTAAGGCTTAAAGTTATGTAAAATTAACAGCATGGCTGCTTTGATGGACAGGTAGGTGTTGTTACAGATGGCTTGTTTGAGCAACCAGGCTTCATTTGGTCCATGTCTTTGCAGATTTTTAGATTAGATGGGACCAGAGTCGCATATACTGATCTCCAAAATGTCTCTTCAGAAACCTGTGGGTGACGTCATGCATACGCCGTCCGTTCTTTATACTGTCAGTCGTCCACGTTAAACAAAAGAACAGCCCAAATTCCTGATGGCTCCTGAGGAAATAGAGCCAAGTTCTTGAAGAACCTCTTAAGAATTAAAAAAAATCTGTTTATCATTTAAGTCTCAAGAAAAAAGGTCAAATAAAAGTAGTTCCAGCTTCTCAAAGGTCAAAACTTTCTGCTTTCCTCTGGTTTTATATCATTCTAAATTAAATATCTTTGAGTTTTAGAGTCTTCTAACAATAAAAAAAACTGTGATCAACATAAATTGCTAGTTGCAGTTTTTCCTGACCTGAACAAAGAAAGCGTGGTTTGACGTTTGATCGTGTGCCTCAGAGATTTTAAGAGAGTTTGTGCCACATCCACATCACTAATAAAGTTACATGAGGGGGAAAAAAAACACGCTTCGCTCGCATGCTTTTGTTATTACATAGTTTTTCGGTCCTGTCAGTTCCAGTCACATTTTTCATTTGCATCCATGCACACTCACTAAAACCAGTGGTAATAAAATCAGGCCCAACCCAAGAGCTGAAACATAGTACAAAGTCTTGAACCGAGACCAGTTCGGGTTGGGTCAGGTTCTCATTGTTCGAAATGCCAAAGGAGCTCTCTCGTTTGGGGAATTGAAACTGGGTTGAAAGTGTTGTTCCGCTGCCATTTCTTTACTTTCATTTGCGGCTGTCTAACTCTGAGCTGAGCGCTATTTGGCATAAAGGCTCTCGCTCACGATCGGAGAGAGTTGCCGCAGAGCCGAGCAGTTAACTCATTAAGCCCTCCGAAACATATGGTCACACTTAGCTGCGGCAAATTAATTTCAACCCCCGTTAGTAAAAAGTAGGAACGTTGAGGGTTAACGGCTTTAAAATGGCGCTTTGTTTTTATAAACCACTTTTACTGGATGTGTGACTAACGCCACTTTTTCCTCTTTTATTTCAGAAAACATGTGCACGGTGGTCTACTTTGATGACTGCGTGTCCATCCGGCAGTGTAAACAATACTGTGAGTCAATGGGAGGATCCAAGTATCGCTGGTTTCACAACGCCTGCTGCCAGTGCATCGGACCCGAGTGCGTGGACTACGGCAGCAAAGCCGTGAAGTGCATGAACTGTCTCTTCTGAAGTGCGGGCACACGTTGGTACCAAATGTCTGGTTTCATACCAGAGGACTGAGGGCAGAGGAGACTATGACTGTTATGTGTTAGCATTCCTCAGTTACCTTGTAAAATACCCCCTTACACCGCTCCTCCTACCCCTGCAAATTGTTTTTATTCTGCTGTTATGTTTCACTGTATATTTTTAGATATGTTTTCAATAGTGTTTTTTTTTACTAGAGGTGTATATGAATAATGTATTTTTACAATTATGGTCTGCTAAATTCCAGTCTTGTGCCAAATAAAGAAAAGTTTGGTGACATGGACTGTTTTTGTGTCGCGTAAAGGTGTCATAGCATGAGTGGAATAGTAAATGTTTGCCTGTGTCCTGCTCTAATCTTAGCCCAGTGTTGCCCCAAGTCAGGAAACGCATCATTTCCTGAGGGGGGAAACAAAGTTGTTATTATACCATTCTGGTCCACAGGTGTTCCAGTGCTCGCTGACCGTCTCATGCAAGAAGCGTATGAAAGGAGGTGGTGGGGCAGGGGGGAGAAAGGGAACGTTTACCGATGCCAATCTCTCACCGCCGCCACCGCCGCACACAAATGCTCTTTGTAATGCCAGTGCGTTTTCCAAAAAGGCAGCAGGGTGCCCTATCGCTGATTCTGTTCCCAATTGGCATGCAACAGCGATTAGTTTGCACAGACTAATGTACCAGACGCACAATGAGTGCTTGTTTGTCTTTCTTTCTTTTCTCTCCTTTTTTGTTTTTATAATATTGAATCACGACCTCGTTTTCGGCCGGGTGTGCAGCTGTGTGGTTTGGAGCAAACGGTGCCAACAAAAGATCAGAGGACTAATGTGTTTCATATGTCAGGATGACCACCACCACCACCATCACCACCAGTCTTCATCTGAGTGGTGCAAACCACTAGTGATGTGTCGGTCGAGAACGAGCCGGTTCAAAGAGCTGGCTCTTTTAAGTTGAACGATGGGAGCCGGTCCCGGTACGTGAGCCCGTTGAGTCATAGTAGAAAAAGAAGCAGCAATTTGGACGCATTTTAAAAATATTGTAAACACAAAGGCAGAATGCAGAATTTTGCAAAGCCAAGCTATCGTATCGAGCAGGGTCCTCAAACAACCTTCACAGACACATGAGAACTGTGCATCCAACAGTCAATAGCTGTTTTTATAGGTGTTTCTATCTGATTTGTGTAGCAGAGTGGTTCTACAAGCAAGTTAGTGCATTCACTGGGCGGTTTCAAAGAGTTACAAGGGTCTGTAAATGCAATGAAAACAATTGTCTACAGCAATTTGATATTAGAAAATGTAATTTTTACTTTTGAACACTTCAGTACAAAGGATGTATTGAATATATACATGATATATGTGTACACATACAAATCATAAGTCAAATCAGCGCTAAAGTTGGCTGAATTATGAAAGGTATAAGTGGTAACATGAAGAGCCGTTTGGGAGCCGAAAGAGCCGGCTCTTCTTGGAGTCAAATGATCCGACTCCCTAAAAAGAACTGAACTTCCCATCACTACTAACCACAGCGTTTGGAGAAAGCACACAAGCAAGTGGTTTCACTACATTTAGATTGTAGATGCTATTCAGAACACTGTTTATATAACAGCAGACTTGATGATACCACAGCGTAAACATACTTCATTAACTCCAGATCATTCTCAGCCTTAAAAAAAAAAAAAAAAACCTACACAGACTATACATCTGCGGTGTAATCAAGCGATTAAAAACTTTCGCTTTCGAACTACATTCCCCAAGATGCACTCGGGCTACCGCGCAAGCGCAGATGTGTTTATTTAGTATACAACAGCCATCCGGAAGCAGCACTCTTGAAATTGACCGTACGGTGGGGAGACTACTTGGTAAAGTTTCTCGTCTTTTTGTGTTGCGTGTGTTCAACGACAGTACGGCGGCTTGTGAAAATATAGTGCGCACATTTATTTAACCGTATGTGTCATGTTGGGTTTTGTCGCGAGCGAACGGCGGTTTGAATTTTAACGGTTAGTGGCTGGCTAATGCGGCTAGCTCAGGCTAGGTTGGCGAGAACTAACGTTAGCATATGGGCCCCGACTCCATTCAGAGATTTAGAGGTTTGACTTTGTTTTTAATGTGAATATGTTTTAATTTACGAACACACAGAGAAATGTGGGCGTTTTAGCAGAAAGTCTGATGATGTGTGGCTGCTTGTGTTTGATTATTTTGCCCTCTGGAAACAAGCCAAAGCAGGAAAATAGTGAAGATAATCTGCACACAGAGAGGAAAGATTAACTTGTCACACACACACACAGACAGGATTTATTAATAATTTATGTGTTCAGACAGTATTAGTCATCATTTATTACGTTTATCTTCTCAGTACTTTGTCGTTTTTATCTTGGAGAAACTAAAAATGAACGCACTATTTGACTTAAACTTGTTTGTAGTGTCAATGTGTAACAGGAGATCTACAACCTGCTGTCAGGTTGAGACACATGCTGCAGTTAAATTAAAGCTTCTCTTATTTTTAATACATTTTTATACTTTACAGTTAAAAACTATTTTATTCCACTGTCAATCATTAACAACCTGACTGCTGAGGAGTTCCTGTTTCGTGTTTAATTTCACATCCACAGTATGAGAGAAGTGTGGGTGTTTTATCAGCAGGTTGATGATGTGTGGCTGCTTGTGTTTGATTATTTTGCCCTCTGGAAACACGACAAACCAGGAAAATATTGAAGGTAATCTGCACACAGCGGGGAAAGATTAAGGTGTCACAGTTTTTGTGTCCAAAAGCTGATTTGTGACAATGTTTATCATGTTTATTTTCTTGGTACTTTGTCGTTTTTTCTTGGAGAAACTAAAAATGAACGCACTATTTGACTTAAACTTGTTTGTAGTGTCAATGTGTAACAGGAGATCTACAACCTGCTGCCAGGTTGAGACACATGCTGCAGTTAAAAGTAGATTAAATTAAAGCTTCACCCTTTACAGTTAAAATCTATTTTATTCCACTGTCAATCATTAACAACCTGACTGCTGAGGAGTTCCTGTTTCGTGTTTAATTTCACATCCACAGTCTGAGAGAAGTGTGGGTGTTTTATCGGCAGGTTGATGATGTGTGGCTGCTTGTGTTTGATTATTTTGCCCTCTGGAAACAAGACAAAGCAGGAAAATATTGAAGGTAATCTGCACACAGTGAGGAAAGATTAAGATGTCACAGTTTTTGTGTCCAAAAGCTGATTTGTGACAACGTTTATCATGTTTATTTTCTTGGTACTTTGTCGTTTTTTCTTGGAGGAACTAAAAATGAATGAACCTTTTGACTTAAACTTGTTTGTAGTGTCAATGTGTAACAGGAGATCTACAACCTGCTGCCAGGTTGAGACACATGTTGGGTTAAATTAAAGCTTCTCTTATTTTTAAACGTGTCATCTTTAGCAGTTATTAACTATTTTAATCTACTTCCTATCATTAACAACCTGACTGCCGAGGAGTTCCTGTTTCGTGTTTTAATTTCATATTCACAGTCGGAGAGTTGTTTGTAGCTTCAGGTCATCAGATGATCAGATATCTGCTGCAAGTCATCAGAGAGCTTTCTGATAAATAAACACAGTTTCTGTGAACTGTAGAGTTGAATTTTTGTCATTAACATGTGAAGAAGTAGGACAGGGAAGATGTGATTGTTCATATAGCAGAGCCCCATCTGGTGGGTGGACATTACTGTTGCAGTTCATGTTCATAAAGAGATCATTGAAGAAGAACTGCAGCTTGTTTCATTCAAATTCAAAACAACTTTAGTAATCCTACTGCTTGGAGCAGCTTTACATGGACACAAAACATCAGATACAAACAAATAAAGCACACAGTGACAGTGATTAAATTAAAAAGACTACACAGCGTGCCGGTTAGTTTTAGAAGCAGGTAAAGGTAACGCCACCCTGATAGCAACAGAGAAAATCCAGAGTTCAGAAAAGAAGTCAAAACACTCGCTGCTTTATGGAGGATTTGTTGGTTACAAAAAGGATCGAGACCCCTTTGCTTCACTCCACTGATCTTCTGTCTTTTACTGTGAAACTTTGAAACCAACAGATGAAAGAAAAAGTTGGTCTTAACTTTCTTCATAGAAATCAGTAGATCTGTTTCGAATGTTTTGAGACGGAAAATAACTCATTTTGCATAAATCATCACAGCTGATGAGGATAAACGGTTACAGATGGAGTCGTACCTCATGTTTAAATTTAAAAAAACACGGTTTCTAAACTTTGTGTTTTACTGTGAATTGCCACATTTGTTGGTGCACTGCTCAGACAATGAGTTGCTTTAATGTGCTCTTACATAGTTATGAGCTACTTTTGTTGTGCTAAGCAGGTCCTAGTAGAGTCAAAGTATCTGTCTTTATTCATCTTTAATATGTTTTTTATTTCTTTGGCCTGGCAAATATGTATTTTTTTGCTCTTTATTTGATCAGATGAACTCATTGTGATTGAGTCCAACCGAGTACGGCAGTGGAAGCAAGACACACAGTGCTGCAACCATAACACAAAGTACTTAAGCTGGATGAAAACCGAGCAAACATCTGTGAATAGGTCCAAGTTGAAAATCATCCAATCAAATGACTCAAGTTTTAAAATTTATTCATAATTCAGGTTCTGTAAAGCCGGTTCTTCAGATTCAGTTCACTTTTAGTTCAAATAGGATTAATAAAAGTCCACACTGTACAAATTATAAAATTAAACACATAGTAACGAGCAGGAGTCGATCACAGGGTTATAATGTGTCTGTATTCTGTATTTCTGCCCCAGCAGGTGTGATGGAGAGGTGATGTGTCAGTCAGAGGAGTGATAAGGCCCGAGCAGCCATGACTGAGTGCTTCCTGCCCCCCAGCAGCAGCCCTGCAGAGCAGCGCCGGGCCGAGCACCCAGGCGGCGTGGCACGCACGCCGAGCTCCGAGGAAATCAGTCCCACCAAATTCCCCGGGCTGTACCGCACCGGAGAGCCGTCACCGCCTCACGATGGACACCACCACGAGGCGCCCGACGCCTACGTGTCGGACGATGACAAAGAGCACAGCAAGAAGAAGAACAAGTTCAAGAAGAAGGAGAAAAGAAGTAAGAAGCTTGTTTGGAAATTAAAAAAAATGAGTTTGATTACTGGACACTGTGGATCTTTCAGCCATTTCCCAAAGCTGGCTGAAAGCTACAAGAACTGGCTGAAAGCTCTGGAAAAGTTATGCAAATTCCTCACCACTAATTGCTTCTTTCTGCTGTGTTTACACATTATAGTATACTTTAGAGGCACCTTAATTATGAGGCAATATATCATAATTATGAAATCAGATTTTTGCAGCCTCACATGCTCGAGCAAAATCCTATACTTCAGCCATGGATAGGTGTTTGTTAGCGTGAAGCGTAAAGGTCCATTGTGTTGGATTTTGGAGGATCTGTTGGCAGAAATGGAATATAATATTCATTAGTATGTTTTCATTAGTGTATAATCACCTGAAAATGTGAATTGTTATGTTTTTGTTGTCTTAAAATGAGCCCTGTAGATCTACAGTGAGAGTGGGTCCTCTTCCATGGAGTCTGCCATGTTGAGCCACCATTTTTCTACAGTATCCAAACCAAACACTGATCTAGATTTGGCCTCCTGCTTTTTATGTGAATTTCGCAGCCAGAGTTTTTCCTACATGCTTGGAAGAAGAGGGTTAGGCGTGGGAGAGCATTTAGCTGTAGGAAAAACTCTAGCTGCAAAATTCACATAAAAAGCAGGAGGCCATATCTAGAGTCTGTTCTGGGCTACTGTAGAAACATGGCGGACTCTGTGGAAGAGGACCCGCTCTCACTGTCGATCTACAGGGCTCATTTTAAGACAACAAAAACACAACGATTCTTATTTTCAGGTGATTATACACTAATTAAACATACTAATGAATATTATCTTACATTACTACTAATAGATCCTCCTTAATCTCACACACTGGACCTCTTAAATAGTATTTTTAATTGTTTTTTAGCTACTATTTTCGCGGGATTTTCTCAGCAGCTTTATCGTTGCCAAACACACATGTCATAAACTTCAGGCAGCTTCAGCTTTAGAGCAGCTGAGGACTGAATAGTTGCTGAGTAAAGAGAAAGCGAGCTTTCCACTGTTCCATCCTGTCGGCTGTTCCTGCCTGTGGCGGTGAGAAATGTTCCTTTTACTGTGAATACTGTGAGTGGTTGTCAGGATCATTGTCCACTTTTTTTTTTTTTTTTTTTTTCTTTTTCCGTGACTGTATTTAGCTCCATGCCAGGGTACGGTGGGAGAGAGGAAGAGATGGACAGTTTCAGAGCACACTCTGGTGAAGGTGTGTCTCAGTCAGCGGTGTGATAAACAGGGTCTGTTCTCGGGGAAACCCAGAGTAGAGATAATTAGAGGAGACAAAAAACTGTGAAGAGGCCACTTAACTGTGTCTTTGACATCTTCCTGTAGCTGTTTGCTCCGTGGAAAAATGTTTTAACTGAGCCTGTTCTGGAGAGGAGAGGCGTAAGGTGCAGTGGGAGCTCTGCTAAATCGGTGACTGACCTCTTTTCCAAGTCCCCATTCTCCCCCTCCTTTGCTATCTCCTCTCTCTCACACATCTCTCTTCCTGTTTCTATTTCACTGCTATTATGGTTCTGTCGTAGGAGGAGGATAACAAACCAGGGGTGTTTCTCCCCCTCAGATCTAACCCTATTTTTTGCCTCTTCCTCTCCGCTCACAGCTGAAGGCTACGCCGCCTTTCAGGAGGACAGTTCAGCAGACGAAGCAGAGAGTCCCTCCAAGATGAAGCGCTCCAAAGGCATCCATGTGTTCAAGAAGCCCAGCTTCTCCAAGAAGAAGGAGAAGGACTTCAAGGTGAAGGAGAAGGGACCCAAAGAGGACAAGGCCAAGGACAAGAAGTCTAAAGACCTGACAGCTGCAGACGTGGTTAAACAGTGGAAGGAAAAGAAGAAGAAGAAGAAACCGACAACAGAGGCAGAGCCGGTGCCGGTGGAGACCCCCACCTTCAGGCCCATCTTTGGAGCACCTCTGGCTGAAGCTATCAAGAGGACAGCTCTGTACGATGGGATCCAGCTGCCAGCCATCTTCAGAGAGTGTGTGGACTACATTGAAAGTTATGGCATGAAGTGTGAAGGCATCTATCGAGTATCAGGTATAGAAGCTCTGGATGTCTTTGAATCTCAATGTTTGTGTCTGATTGATACTCACATCAGTGTCTCTCTCTCTCTCAGGTATGAAGTCCAAGGTGGATGAACTGAAAGCAGCCTATGATCGTGAGGAATGCCCCTGCCTGGAGGAGTATGACCCCCACACGGTTGCCAGCCTACTGAAGCAGTACCTACGCGAGCTCCCGGAGAACCTGTTGGGCCGGGATCTGGCCCAGCGCTTTGAGGACGCCTGCGGTCGCCAGGTGGAGGCTGAGAAGGTGTCCGAGTTCCAGAGGCTTCTGGCCGAGGTGCCGTCGGAGAGCCGGCTTATCCTCTCCTGGCTCGTCACGCACATGGACCACGTCATCATCAGGGAGGCGGACACCAAGATGAACATTCAGAATATCTCCATCGTCCTCAACCCAACCATACAGGTCAGAGAGGAAGGGACAGATGGAGCAAAGTGAATGGAATTTATGATTAATGGGAAAAGATAACAAAGGAAGGAAACGAGGGGGGAGAAAGATCAAGTAAAAATGTTGCAGAGAGCAGCAATTCAACAACAACAGGCAAACTGAACATCAAATAGAAGAACGATTCTCAGGCTGTGTACTTCAAAGATAAGAAACCTCCCCTTAGCAACAAACCAACCCAGATTTTATTGGATCAAACAGTCAGCTCATCTCTAAAACTCTGGCCCAGTTTAGTGAAGCTAATTTATTCCCACAGGGGCCATCTCTGAGGCTGCTCCACTTATTCTGAACTAACAGCAGCAGTAGCCACAACACTGTTAAATAAACACTCGTTTCAATTAATGAGTGGAGCCCAGGGTCAGTTTAATCAGGCTGAGTAAATATGCAGGAATTTGTGTCGCAGGGATGATTTGGTTTCATACAACATGCATGCAAACACGGCACAAAATTAGCAACCAAAAATGTGCAGGTGGCTGCAGGATTTGCTAAACAAAGCTATAGATAAATCTGTTTGCAGCCTGTGTGCAAGAGCAGGTCCACTCTGTGCAGAGCTGCAAAGCTGCGAGCTCTGCCGTCACTGATTTGTTTATCTTGTGTTCAGATTGGGAACCGGGTTCTTTACATGTTCTTCACACACGTGAGGGAGCTGTTTGGAGACGTAGTCCTGAAGCCGGTGGTGCGGCCACTCCGCTGGTCCAACATGGCAACGATGCCGGCGCTGCCTGAGACACAGGAGAGCATCAAAGAGGAGATCCGACGACAGGTGGGTCCCGCTGGAGACAGACTCCTGTCTGTCTGTTTAACATGAAAATATAACCGGAGATAATACAGGAAGTAGTGCTGCATAAAACCTCAGGTTAAACCGCAACTGTTGTTTTTACATTGTGGTTTTTATACAAATTAAACAAACCATGCATGACATGTTAGTTAGTAACACACAGAGGTGCTTGTAGGTGGAATTCTTTACCTTTGGACAGAGTCAGACCAGCTCTGTCTACCTCTGTTTTCTCTGTTTTCAGTGTTTAAACTAAGCTTAAATAATCATCTACTAACTCCAGCTCGTATTAAAGATACATAGATATGAAAAAGTTTTCAAATTATTCTTTTAAATTAAAACATTTAGATGATTGTCGAGTCGTTTGTGAAGCAGAAATGCCAAATTTATGCCGGTTTCAGCTTCTTAAATGTGAAAATTCAAGTTTTTCTTTTGTTTTATGTCATTAGAAATTTAACTGTTTGAAACTGGACTAAACAAGCTACTTGAGGACATCACTTTGAGCTCTGAGAAGCTTTCTGGACTGTTATGATTTGGAGGTTTGCTGCAGCTGCTTCATGATGCCTTTCTAAAATATGTACACACACTGTACGTCTTCATCGGGTTTATTACTGTTTTCAAGCTTCGTATCTATTTTTAATTAAGCAGATGAAGTACAGATTAGTGTTACATCGTGGATACATAGTAGTGCAGCAGGAATTTAGCAGAGTGAGCTGGTTTTTTGTTTATATCACATTGTCCAGTCAGCAGCGCATATTTTTATTTCTGCCTCCGTTTCTCGCTGTGCCAGACGCTCCCACCATTTAATTTATGTGTCAGTGAATGCATCACGCTGCAACATAAACAAAAAGTGGAGACACTGGTGCAGACATGTTTCAGTACTTTGAGAAAGTCAGTGTTAGTACCTCCCTGTGTGTGAGTCGTCCTAGTGAAAAGGGAAGTTAGATGTTTGCATGTTAAACAGGGTTCCCACGCCTTCTTAAATATCAAATTTGAGGACCTTTTTTAGGCTTTTACAGGCCCAGTTCCCTCAAATTTAAGGACCCAACACGGCATAGTTTGTGACACAGAAAGAGGTTAGTTACAACACTGAACCAGCGGGTGTTACAGAGGCCTGAAGACAGGTAGACATACATTCAGACAACAGAGCGGAGACTATTTACTTTAAACGTTAAAAAAATATATCAGAAAAACTTCTGTTCTCACACAAAATGTAGAAAAACAAGCACTTTCAATGACTGATCTATTTTCAAAAACCTTCAAGGCTTCCCTCCCTCAAATTCACAAACTTTCAAGGAAATATGCGATGATTCATGTGTTCTTAGTAAAAGTTCAGATGTGCTGACTCTGCTGTCTTTTCTCTAACTTATGTTCTTAACCATCATCATTCAAGGATCACAAGTTTCTCTGATTCCTGTAATCAGGGAATAGAAACTTATTTGAAGTTGTTGTTGAGTGTCAAAAAAAATGTGTTTCAGGAGTTCCTGCTGAACTGCCTGCACAGAGACCTGCAGGCGGGCGTGAAGGACTTATCTAAAGAGGAGCGACTGTGGGAGGTTCAGAGAATCCTGACGGCCCTGAAACGCAAACTGAGGGAGGCCAAACGTCAGGTAAGCTGTGCCTGGATACTACGTGTGTGTGTTTGTTTATTTAACAAGAGAAAAGCAATCATACCAACATTAGTGCTGTAAATACTGAATTTTAAGCAAGCTAATGAACATAAACACGAGTGTTTGCTGCACTTACGCTGCACTATTTTATTATTTTTGTCCTGCTGCATACGGTGCAACAGAATAATGCAATCTAGTGAACTGAACATCTGAACGAGGATTATCATCGCAGGGAAAGTCAGCGACTATTGTTGGACTATTGTGCTTCATTTCCTCCTTCTGGTCATTTAGGAGTGTGAGAGTAAGATAGCCCAGGAGATAGCGAGCCTCTCAAAGGAAGACGTTTCAAAAGAGGAAATGACTGAGAACGAAGAGGAAGTAATCAACCTCCTCTTAGCACAGGTGAGTCATTCAAGCACACACACACATGCACATTTATGAAGAATGGACTTTCACCATCAAAATGCCACAAAGATGTAATAATAATGATAATAAATGCTTTAGAGAGCAGTGGACCTATAGAAGGCCACACAGGTTCAGATGAAGAAGTAAAAATGTTAAACAAACAGATTCAATGTCACAGAAACAGACAGAACAATGAAAAGATAAATTTAAGATGATAAAAAGACTTGAATGAATGACGCCTGGGTGCTCAAATAAGTAATCTGTAACGACACCCACCTGTCAATCAAAGCGGTAACGCTGTTAATTCTGCATAACTTTAAGTCTTAATATAATTTGAACAGGTGAGTTGTATAAAAATTCACCCTCAGTACAGTTGTCATGAACGGGGAAATTAGCTATAGAGACCAAAACTGTTTTTTGTACCAGGCTGTAAACATGTTTATTTCTGCTGTGAAGTTGGACATTTTAACATGGGGACTTACGGAGATTGGCTCACTTCTGCAGCCTGTCTCAAGTGGCCATTCGATGAATTACAGTTTTTAGCACTTCCACATTGGTTTCATTTCCCAGCCACGGAGGTTGCCACTTAGCTTCAACCTGAGATGAAATAATTGTGTTTTCTCTCCATAATCAGGAAAATGAGATCCTCACCGAGCAGGAGGAGCTGATCTCTCTGGAGCAGGTGCTCCGCAGACAGATTGCAACCGAGAAGGAAGAAATCGAGAGACTGCGAGCCGAGATAGCGGACATACAGAGGTGAGACACGACTGACGCTGATTTTAAGTAGCAGATATGTTGTAATATAACACGCACTAAAGGTCTCAGCGTTTGTGCTCCTCAGTCGGCAGCAGGGTCGCAGCGAGACAGAGGAGTATTCATCAGACAGTGAAAGTGAGAGTGAAGATGAGGAAGAGCTGCAGATGATTCTTGAAGACCTGCAGAAGCAAAATGAGGAACTGGAGGTGAGAACGATCAACACACACACACAGTTTATTTAGATGAAAGTGTGTTGAGTTATTTCAGGAGTGGTTTTCTTCATGAGGTTGTCACTGTCTGTGTTTTAACCCCGTAGAACAAAAACACCCACCTGAACCAGGCCATCCACGAGGAGCAGGAAGCCATCTTGGAGCTCCGCGTCCAGCTTCGCCTCCTGCAGAGCCAAAAGCTGCAGCAGGAACTGACCGTCCAGCAGCCGCAGGTCGAACAGGCCCCGCCCACACAGCCGAGCCCGGAGCCCCGCGGCGAGGAGCAAACCAAACGCCCCATTGCCACCACTGTGGTGGTGGCGGCCGCCGCCGCCTCCGCCTCCGCAGCAGACGCCGCTGTCTCAGCCAACGGCAAGGCAGCTAAGGATCCTTCGAAGCCGTCGCCGAACAAAGACAGGAGGGACACCAACATGTGAGGTGTCGTCTCGGTGATGTATTTGGTGGCTCTGTGCTGCTGTACGTCTCTACCGCTGGTCAGTTGTCCCGTAGTGTCGCTCGTTAACCACTGGAGATTTCACTTTGCTGGAGTTCATTAGCAAGTGGCAGCCATGGAAAAAAATCTGTTATATAGCGTCTGTGGCGTCCTCAAATCAAATACTTTGTTTGTTTTGTATTTTCCCACACAAAACCTAAAAATAGAGACAACTGGCTGCAGCTGAGAGAGACTTAGCTGGACCATATTATCAGATTCACAGTGCCAAGCCTGTATGAAGGAAGAAGAAGAAGAAATGAAGGGATTCATAAAGCAAGTAAGGGGATGGAGGATAGAGTAAGAGGGAGGCGCCTCGCCAGTACGTGACATAAAGTGTATTTTTTCGCTGGTAAAGGCTCAGAAAGTGAGCGCTGATCAGATATAATCTCTGTTTGTCCTTTACCTGGATGCAAATTTGACATGTTAGGATAGAGACCACTGTGCCATACATAACTGAAAGATGCCAGACTGGACACGTTCCCGCCCCCACAGAGAACCACTAAATACAAAAGCTCTTTGAATAATGAAGAATTTATGATTGGTCTATCTATATATTATATATTTAAGTAGTATTCTGAAGAATACGGATGACTATTCGAGAAATACATTCAGCTTTTTAGTAATATATGAATATATGTATAAATATATTGTAGATGCTTTCTTTTCTTTAAAAACAGCAGATGCACATGAACACACGGTGGCGTCGTACCTCACAACTGACCAGTGGACGTAAATTAAAAAAACAAATACGCAACAAAATGTGCGTTCATCGCTGCGGCATCGCACGGTCACTCTGTGAAACAACACTTTGCTTTGTAAGTGCAATCATCTCCCCCGCCTCCTGCCTCCTGCCTCCTGCCTCCCACCTCCTCCGTTCCCGGAATAACAAAATCTGTAGTGATGATTCGTTTCGCCAAACTGTGTGCAGAGACACACAGGAAGTTTAGGTTTTTTTGTTGTTGTGTATTTGATTTTTTTTTTTTTTTTTTTAACTCTTGATGTGTGGAGTTTATCGTTCATGGCATCAGCCAAATCAATCATTTAATTTCACACCTGATCCATGACTGTTGCAAAGTACTGTCATCATTCAGTGATATTTAAGGCAAAGGCATGGCCTGACTTACTTACAGTTTGTGTACATTATTGTAAAATTGCAAACATACTGTATTTTCAGCTCTTATGTTTTGTCATGTTCTTTTTTATTATTATTATTATTATTATTAATGATCTGTATGGAGTATGCTAGTGTGACTGCCCCTGCTTTGGTCACGGGCAAATCAAAGCAATCTCATCTGGATTCATGATTCAACGTGTTATTAATCCTGTGACTGAAACAGATAATGCTAGTTTGGGCTCAGAAGCTTCTCATAAGGTTATTTTCATATTGTTACAAGCTTTTTGTAGCTTATTGTTGCAGACAGAATAATGCTGTGAAGAATAAAGTGTCGATCTGAGTAATTTACCTGAACCTCAGCCTCTTTTTTCTGACCTAATGTTTACTCTGGATGTTTGCTCCCTCCTGTTTTACAGCCTAATGAGGGTGAAAATAAAACCTTTGCATCCATTTTGAGGAAGTGAAGTGTAATATTTGGTTTTGACTCTGAATCAGTGTTTTATACCAAAGAGATAGTGAACCACCCGACTTTTTTTGTCATTGCTTTAACTGGTTTCCGATTTGGAAAGTAGCCTCGTCAAGTAGCAAAAAATACAGCAAGAAGAAGACCGGATGTAAGCAAAAATGGTTTTCAAAATTAAAGCATAGCGTTGACTTGATAGAAAAGCTTCCTTACCGAAACAGACGATTTGAAGCTTTAAGTGCACACACTAAGAAAGTACTTTCAGTGTTTAAATATTCAGGGAGAATGAGCGTATGTAATTTAAAAATGTTTTTAACAAGGTAATTAAAGTTTTTTTTTCCTCCCCTGAGGTGGGCTGAATGATGCCTGGTTGCTCAAACAAGCCACCTAAAATCAATCAAAGCTGCCACGCTTTTAATTCTTCATAATTTTAAGCTTTAATATAATTTGAACAGGTGAGTTGTATAAAAATTCACCCTCAGTACAGTTGTCATGAACGGGGAAATTAGCTATAGAGACCAAAATTGTTTTTTGTACCAGGCTGTAAACATGTTTATTTCTGCTGTGAAGTTGGACATTTTAACATGGGGGCTTATGGAGACCGACTCACTTCTGGAGCCAGCCTCAAGTGGACATTTGTGGAACTGCAGTTTTTCAGCTTTGGAGATTAACACTCGTCCTATACAAGCAGCAACCTCTGGCTAGGAAATGAAACCAATGTGGAAGTGCTAAAAACTGGAATACCTCAAGTAGCCATTTGAAATTGGCTCCAGAAGTGAGTCAGTCTCCATAAGTCCCCATGTTAAAATGTCCAACTTCACAGCAGAAATAAACATGTTTACAGCCTGGTACAAAAAACTGTTTTGGTCTCTATAGCTAATTTCCCCATTCATGACAACTGTACTGAGGGTGAATTTTCATAGAACTCACCTGTTCAAATTATATTAAGGCTTAAAATGACGCATAATTAACAGCGTGGCCGCTTTGACTGACAGGTAGGTGTTGTTACAGATGGCTTATTAGAGCACCCAGGCTTCATTCAGCCCACCGAGGATCCACATAGCAAGAAGCAGCACAGCCAAGATGGCGGCGGGCAGCACCACGTATTTTGAGCTTCAAAACAACGCTTCGGAAACGAATGGGTGACGTCACGCATACGCTGTCCATTCCTTATACTGTCATTGATTCTGTAGCTGGTTTTATTTTGAAACTCACCACCGGAAATTGTATTTGCCATTGACAGCGCTCTGACAGCAATTCATGGTGGATGGTCAGCCTGTCTGTCTGTCTCAGGGGCTGGGTTTCTCTTTTATCCGAGAAGAGAGACAGAGGAGGAAAAAAAAAAAGATAGTTTAAAGCATGACGGGACAAAGACACTGAGTGAACACTGACAAATAATGATTTAAAAACGTTCACAACGTAACCACCATGGCTATAAGGGAGCTCAAAGTTTGCCTTTTAGGGGTAAGTTGCAGATGTTTTTGTTGATCCACTTTTGGGGGAAAAAATTCCTTCATGTCTGCTTGCCGAGTGTAACTAACCGACAACATTTGACCGTTAAAAGTGGAGTTAACGGCTCCAACCGCCACGAATTCTATGTAACTAACAGTTATCTTTTTAAAAATAAAACCGTTCTTCACTTTGTCGTGTTCTTCGTCTGAAAACTTGATGATATAACTGTAATGTTGACGGCAAAACCAGTAGCTAACCGACCGGTGGGCGCAGCAGTCATTTTACATTTGTTTCCTCATCGTGTTTTTATTTTTTGAATGTTTTTAATCGATAAACTTTAATGTTTTGCAATTTTTTTAACGGCTCTCTGACAGTTTATCATCCATTACGTCATCAACAGACGAGCCGTTAGATTTCCTGCTGCGTTAGCGAAACACAGCAGCAGTCCCTGTTTATAAAGCCGCTGACAGGGATGTTCGGGGACACTTTTGGACTACAAAAGTTTGTAGTTTTTATTCGAGAGCCGGGAACTTTTTTTTTAGACCCACGTTAACGTTTAGCAGGCCTGTACATTCCGCCACAGCCCACTGACATGCTCACCAAGCATTTTATTAACCAACCAAAGCCGCATAGACTCTCCTTAACAGTCTTTTGTTAGGTACACGACTGTCTGTGTGATGTATAATGAGATTTATTCCTATTTTAACCACGTAAAATCAAGACAAGAGCTGTCATAATGATTGGATCACCAAAAAGGTGACCTGCAGCCCCAAAAAAAGTTAATCGGCATCCTTATTTAAAGGTCCAGTGTGTCACTTTTGGGGCCTCTATTTCATTAAATGGAATAAAATATATAAAGCATGTTTTCAGTAATGTATATTTACTTGAAAATAAGAATGTTATATTTGTCACCTTAGAATGAGACTTTTTAGAGGGAGGGGGTCCTCTTAAACGGCGTCCCCCATCTTGAACTGCCATGTTTCTACAGTAGCCCGGAATGGACAAACTGAACACTGGTTATAAATAAGGTCTTTCATGTTTTTTGCACATTTCACAGCCACTGTAGTTTTGTCTTCATGCTAGAAAGAAGTTGGTTGCAATCTGTTACTACATCCTATCATAAACACTGCTGTTTTAAATGATTATGAGGTGTATTATGTTGTCATGCACAAATAAGTAATATTGACCGTGAATTCAGAGCTAGGTATGGGACTAACAGGAAGTCTGATGGTGTGGGCATGTGACCAGACCGTTTCCTAATCGATGAGGGTCAATAATGACCAGTGATGTTGTTCAAAGTGGTGTGATTGATGTGCAGCCTTGTGTTTTCAGGACACTGGAGTTGGGAAATCCAGCATTGTTTGCCGGTTCGTTCAGGATCATTTCGACCACAATATAAGTCCCACAATAGGGTAAGTGCATTGTGTTACAAATCACAAAAAAACAACCAAACAAGACAAATGTTATCGTTGAAGTCAGTGTTTAATGTCAAAGTCGGGTGGTTCACAGTGTGTAATGTTACAATAAATAGAGATTTAAAACAGTTGAACAGTTAAGTCAGCTGATATATTGATCCCAGTATAACTGATTAAATTATTAAACTCTGTGCAAAGAACCATCAAAGTAAAGACTGATTTACAGAGGGAGTAATATCGCCTCTGTGTTGGCTCATTTAGCCCAAAACTTTTTATTTTTATTCATGTTTTATTAAAGTAATGTAAAGTAAAGTCTAGTACTGGGATTTGTTGAAAACTACAAATACAAATGAAAATACTGTAAATTAGAGCAATGCCAAGCTGAAACACACATGAGGAAATAACTACAGTTATTGATGTCAACATTAGTTTATGAGTCATTAAGTCATATCTAAACAAACGTTTGAATCCACCTTCATCACTGTGCTTGTTTGTTGGTCGATTCGTGGGCTGACTCAGCGCTGCATTGGTGTGTCCAGGCGACACGGTTTCAGTGACAAACATGTTATTTGTTTCCTGCTGACTTGTACTCGTTTGTTTCCTGTGCCTCTTTTTTTTTTTTTTTTTTTTTTTTTTTTTTTTAAAGAATATTCTTTACAAAGAGCATTGTTGTGAAATGCTCTTTGTCATCCTGCAGAGCATCATTCCTCACCAAAACAGTGCCATGTGGAAATGAACTGCACAAATTTCTGATCTGGGATACGGCCGGACAGGAAAGGGTGAGTGCACCGACAACATAAACTCCTCATTTATTTACTGTTAACTTTAAGTTAACACACACACATGACTGCATGAGTCATGTTTTTGATTTTTTTCCATTACATCAGGAAGTTGGCAGTGACACAGTCATTTTACTGTCAGCTGTCCTCATGACATGGAGTTATTGTTAGGCGTGAAACATGATGATTCACGTAGGGTCCAAAGGCCATAAGACTGTGGTGATTTAGTTTATGGGGGTTGGGATGGTGTTTGTGGTTGAAGCTTGCCAGATATGCTTACAGCATGGAAGGCAAGTATTATTAACATTCTGCTTGTGTGTGAAAGACACCATGAAACCTCTGTCCCCAGAGTTTATCTGTGCGTAGAACTTTGTCACACGTGTGTGTGTGGTCTTCTTGATTTTGAAACCGTTTGCAGTTTCCTTTTATATGATACATTGATCTGTCATGTGATTTGATCACCATAGATACCTTTAAACATCCTAATGACAAATTCTTCTGGTCCGTAGTTGATACAAAAACTTGTAGAAAATATCTATCACCCATAATACAGTGTATAACGTCACAATCAACAACACAACAAAAAAAAACACTGAATATTTCTCGACTCAAATTCTGTTTTCTTTTAACTTAGTTATTCAGATATTTACGTTTGAACTTCATACATTTATCCAAGACATCCTGTTAATATTAATCAATCAGACTTTATTTGTGTAGTACTTTTCATACAAACAAAATCCAGACTTCACACAATTAAAACAACCCCACAGACACACACACACACATACACACACTCCGCGTTATAAACAAAAACACAAACAGAGCAAACGTTAGCTCATTTTGCAGAGAGGAAACCCTGATGGCATGTTGAAAAAAGAAAAATAAATGATCGTAATAAAAATATTACTAATACATTTAAATATATAAATAGATAGATAGATAGACAGACAGATACTAGCATCCAGTAGCATCATGAGACACAGTAAACATACATTAGAATTAGACCTATAAAGATAAATCTGAATTTGAACAAAAATACAAATAGAAAACTATGTAAAAAATTGATTTATAGAAATAAGAAATACAGCCTCAAATAGCGATTAAAAAAAAATATACAATTAAATTACACTCTAAGTAATTAAATAATAGTGACTCTACGACGGTAAGAAACTGAAACAAGAAGGTGTCACAGGCGTTATTTGAGCAAATTATGTCCCTGCACTTGAATAACTCAGATGTTGTCATTATGACCACTGGCTGCATGCAGTGTGAAGACGCTGAGAAGATTTTGACCACCCGGTGGCGCTCTAGAGTAAAAATTTGACGAGTAGGGCCCCTTCAGCGATGATGTGTTACACATTTCTGATGACTAGTCGGTGGTATTGTCTGACTGCAAGGCGATGTAAACAATGCAAATAAAGCTTTGGATGTTTATTGAGGAAACAAATGCATTCAACATGTTTGTTTAGGCCTTCAGGATGCTAATATTGGATTTTGTTGTCATGTAAAAAACACTGTTTACCATGAAGACTCCTTAAGGGGCATTTAAATACAGCAGTCCTCCTATAAGAACATTCCTCTAAACACTGGAGCGACCTTCAGAGTTGAAACTTGTAAGGAGGAGACTTTTTCCATCAGCCACTCATCACTGAAGAATGTATGGACATAGTCCACACACAGTGCAGTTTATGTGAGATTGTGTTCACTTCAAATGGCCATAGACTTGATATGATATGATTATTGATCACACTAACTTCTATAAATGTGTTGTCTTTTTTTAGTTTCACTCATTAGCTCCTATGTACTACAGAGGATCGGCTGCTGCTGTCATTGTCTATGACATTACTAAACTGGTAAGAATCACCGTTATCATCTGTAAAGTCTGAGTAAAGGTAGATTTCTTTCAAAATACATTAAATATGTTGGAAAATAGTTGCTGAAAACACGTGAAAAGACTTTGAACGATATATTACTGAAATGTGGAAGACCAGTTTTTAGTCCAGGAGTTTGTGGGCGGTCCTAAAAGGTGGCTCGTGGCACGTTGAGGCCACCCTGAGCATACCCCTGCACCCCTAGCACTGTAATGGTATAAAAGCCTTCAGCACGTTAGCATTTGTAGTTCTCCGTATGCTGGTTATCATTCTTGTTTACACTCAGTTGCTAGCTGGCTCTGCCTTCGAAGTCAGTGCATGTAATGTTAGACTGGTCTCATTTCCAGAGGAAAATACATCGGTAACGGGACACAGGACATCTTTTATATGCACCAACAGCTTGTAGCTATGACAGGAAATACATGTAGTGAGATCTGAAGTTGACGCGTGTCGGTAACGGCACACATGGCCCAAGTGACACCTCCCTAGGTGGGTGTAACCACCCGCTGAAGGTGAGCAGTGCTGCCGGTGATTCCACACAGCACGTTGTTTCACTGAGGTACATAACATGAGAGAGAAAGACAGATAGATTTACATTAATTCATCTCGCACAGAGTGTTTCAAAGTTAGTCATGTCTGCTCTGACAAACTCAGAACACATTTATTCTTACTTTACACATCGTAAATCTTATCTAATAATCTTTACATCATTGTAAATTAAGCTTGTGTTGGGTGGTGACATGGTCATTAGTCTCAAATCCAACAGCGCAGATGATGAAATTCTTGTAACTTACAACCCTTTTTGTCCAACCTATCATCTTGCCCTTCACCCCTACGAGAAGAAGCCAGTATCACACAATGACACATTACTTTTCCATCACTCAGGGATGCCTTGCTTCCACGACCTACAAATGTCATTCTTTCCTGGCCTGTAAATGGAAAAAAAAACACCATCTTAATGCGATTAATGTGTGACACAAGTTGTAGAAAATGTTCGACTATACTCTCATAAAGAACCTCTCCCAGAGTTGACCTTGGTGTGTTGTTGTTGTTGTTGTTGTTGCTGTTGTTCAGGACTCTTTTCAGACACTGAAGAAGTGGGTGAAGGAGCTGAAAGAACACGGTCCAGAGGACATTGTTGTAGCCATAGCAGGGAACAAGAATGATTTAGGAGACATCAGGTGAGTTTTCTTAAACAGTCATAGCTATAATCAGGAAGATTATGGTGATAAAATATATACTAGACCACAAAAGTCTAATTTTAACAGTTATAAGTCTGTCTTGAATCAGCACAAACATTTATTTGGACTGTGTCACTTCCTTTAAAGACTTTGAGCACAGAAAACTCAAACAAGGTGTCTATGTCTTTCTTTCACAACAGAGGTTCATTGTCGTGAACAAAACAATAAAGTAATCTTGTTGTTGTACCTGTTACGTGTCTCATTGTCAAGTCCTCTGTCCTCCTGTCTCAGTAATTGTCAATGCGATCGCTAGTTGTCTTGTGAGAGGACAGTAGCAGGGCTGGTTGTAGAAACTAGCTGAGGCTACAGCAGCAAAAATATTTGCTCACTTAAGTGCTATAAAGTTCTGTGCACACACAAGAGCATAAAACACACAGTGTGTTGTTCTTTGTTTAACTTTTGACCCCAGCGTAGCTAAAGACAACCATCTATGAGTGTGTCTCTTTAATAATTTTAAATATTGTCATTGCTGGCCTCCGTATATTTCAGTGACTTATAAAAACAGGCTCCTGTTTGGACATTTTTCTGTTTGTTTGCTCTGTGGATGGTGACAGCACATTAGTTTAAGACAGAGGAGACTCACGTTTGCTTCAATGATCTTTATTGAAGTTTTTCTCCTTTTAACAAACAAAACAGAAAACAGACAGTATTAAAGGGGAAGAACACATCCCCCATCAAGGCCAGCATCACTATCAAAGACACTGAAACACAAATGAGTACACAGAAATCCATCCATCCATTTTCTTCCACTATTCTGGGGTTGGGTCATGGTGGCAGCAGGTTTAGCAGGACGTTTCAGGCGTCTTTATCCCCAGGAAAGCATTCCAGCTCCTCCTGGGGGACCCCGAGACATTCCCAGGCTTATATAGTCCCTCCAGTGGGTTCTGGGTCTTTCCCTGGGGTCTCCTCCGAGTTGGACATGCCTGGAACACCATCATCAGAAGGCGCACAGATTCCTGTACCACCTCAGCTGGCTCCATTCAATGCAAAGGAGCAGTGGGTCTACTCCAATCTCCCTCTGGATGTCCGAGCTGTCTCTAAAGCTGAGCCAAGCCACCGAACGGAGGAAGCTCATTTTGGCCACTTGTATTCACAATCTCATTCTTTTGGTCACTACCCAAGTAAAGAAATTATACAGTAAAATTCAGTTACAGCAACTACACCCATCCTATATTGCTCTAGAGTCTAGCATCACTAACACTTAAAAAATACATGTTGTAGTCCATGTAACCCTGCAGCAAGTCAGTTATGTATTTATATAATATGTCGTATCATAACTGTAGTCCGCCAAATCCGTCAACACAACAGTTAAAAGGCTAGGACCAATATAGGGCACCAAATCTTGCAGAATACATGACTCATACACTTGGACATATATGTCAGATATTACATAGATATCAAATCAAAAACAACTTTACGTCACCCAGCCATTGTTGGTGGTTTTCAGTCAGTCTACTTCAGCAATAATCTGTTATGTTCTTCCAATATTCATTTATATGTTTACAGAGATGCATGATGGTGCAGTGGTCAGCACTGTCACGACACAGCAAAAAGGTTCGTGGGTCGAACATCGGCTGGAGCCCACAGTCCGAAGACATGCACTTAATAGATGAATTGGTGACTCTGAATAGATGTAAATGGTTGTTGTTTGTCTCTATGTGTCAGCCCTGGGATGAACTGGTGACTTCAGTCAGCTGAGATAGGCTCCATCCCCCATGACCCTGATGAGGAGAAGTGGTTATAGAAAATGGATGCATGTTAACAAACACTTCCTGTATAATTCAGACTTATTGACACCATTTTGTTATCATAAAAAATTCCATTCCTCTTCCATGTATCATCTTCTCCTGCAGACTTCTTCTTTCTGACCTGTGAACATTCGTCCATGCTTACTTTAGCATTCTTTCCTTTTTAACAGGGAAGTTCCTATGAAGGAAGCTAAGGAGTTTGCTGAATCAATTGCAGCTATTTTCATCGAGACTAGTGCCAGAAATGCTGTCAACGTTGAGGAGCTCTTTCAGAAAATCAGTAAGTTTCACGTCTTCACTGTATGTTGTTGTTTTTATTTTGGAAGTTTTCAAGGAAACAGAAAGGAAGAAAGCCTTTCAGTAACACTAGAAGCTGTTATTTATATGTTGTTGTGTTATGTGGGATGGACCAGCTTAACGGCACGACACAAAAATAAAATAATCATTAATTAAATATCTAAACGTGACTCATCTACTGTTCATGTTGCTGTTTTTGTGCCTTTTTCTGCTTCTGTTTCTTCAAATTTCTTGTTTTTAACATGTTTCTGCTTTAACGTAACCTAACCTAAATTATTTATTTGAATTAATAACATTTTATTAATGTATCCCCTTCCCTTGCCATGTTTTGGTTTCACAGAATGTACCAAATGAGGAAAAGCAGTTGTCAGTCGTAATAAAACGTTTTACATGTTTAAAATAGTCAAAACAACAATGGCGTCTCTGTGAATGACTGTGCTGTGTGTGTTTAGGTAAACAGATTCCACCCCTGGAAAACATCGAGGTGGAGAGCAACGAGTCCTTTAAACTCACCAGGCAGCCTGCTCCGTCCACCAGGAGGTGCTGCTAGTACCGACGGTGGCTGATGAGATTACTTCCTCCAGCACGACGGACCCCACCAACACAGCACAGCACAGCACATAGTCCACAATGCACACAGTGTCTTTACTCGACCCGGGAAAGACAAAAACCAGTGGACAGACAGCAGACAGACAGACGGAGGTCAGCTTGCACGTGTGGTCAACTGCAGCATGAAACAGAAAAAACGACTGATAGTATTACGTATGTGTCTTTGCACATTTATTTCATTTAATTGTAGCAGTTTTGTCTCTGATGAGGCCGGGAAGCAGAAAGACTTCAGTTTGTCCCCCTCAGGTGGAGTTTTACCTGAATTACATAAAGATTTCTGTCTGGGTGGTGTGCTACATCATTACAAAGAGGCAACTTTATCCCATATTTAGACTTCAGTACAAATTAATAACAAGTCATCTATCTGATGTGCTTTTTAAAGCCGGGTTTTCGCTGTGGATGTAACTACATTTTCATTAACGAGAGTCACCTGCTCTGTAGATCTTCATCGCACTGTGCCTCTTAAATCGCACACGTAAAAATGAATTTTCCAAGGCTACACTTTATCTATCGTGGAGCTTTTATGTACGTGTATGTATCATCTCTTGTATAGGATTTAATTAGAATATCTGAATGAGAGGTTGTCGAGATTAAAACCTTTAAAGACGAGCACTCGGTTCTGTAGCTCAGACGCAGCGGCTTTACATTCCACCTCGTCATGTGTTTGCACACACACACACACACATTTTGCTGTATAAACTATAATGCTGCAGAATGAACAGCTTAGAGGCCTAAATCGTAAAAAAAATGACAGTATGACACCCCCTGTTGAAACACTGTGACCAATACTAGGATTGTTTACATAGTGATTTGTTAAAGATGTGTTCTACATGCTGAAATGTATTGTCTGAGATTTCACTACAGGGAATGTTATACGACTGCCAAAACATGTGTTTGTTTTCCATGTGTGTTAAAAGACCTGCATGCATTTTTTTAAAGTTTCAAAAGAGTTTTATATACTAACCAAACTCTAAATGAACCAATCAAGTTTAACTTGCAGAACAAGTGGAAGAAGGGTCACAATGAGATTCGTCCTTAGCCCTGTGTAGACTGAGAGTTTGCTGCTGTTTGTTTGGCAGTAGTGCCCTCGATTATGACCACTTGAGAAATGTATAACAGTACTTTTACATACGTTTAATACAGTATTAATTTGGAGTTACTTTTGTACTCAAACATTTCTCCTTAACAGGTAAAACATTGACATCAATGTTGACTTGGTTTCCGATGTAACAGTATTTCTGGTTCTGCATTTCCATACATGTTTACATTTGTACTTAAGTTTGTTTGTACAAGTTAAAAATGTACAACGTATGACGAGGTAGCGCAGTTCTAGTCTCAGTGGGTCTCTTTAATGGAAAAATCAAACCAGACTGCCAATTATTGTGGCTCCACGGGAAGTACTGTGTCGTCATATAATCACCAAGGATATTTCACTTCTAGCAAAAAAAAATGCCGGACATTTGACGACAATCTTCCACTAAAATGTAAACGCGGTGATCGGCTGAAACTGAATTAGGAGCTGCTCCGTGGCCCAGATTTATAGTATGTCAAATTTACCAGCAGATCGATGAAAAACTTTATAAAAACACAGATTTTTTAATGCAGTTTGGCTCGATATTACCTCCATACGAGAGAAAATAACACACTGAGCAAAGAAAGTTTATCAAAAGTTAAATGTTGACATTGTAAAGAGATTTCCAGATAGTATTATGAGTCGCCACACAAGTGCCTTTTTAATGTTTCTCTAAAGAAATGACTGAAAAGTACATACTGTTAGAATAATGCATGAATTACGTGATGACTAAATCAGTGCAGACTAATTGTGTACTTTGAAACTGCAGCCATCCTTATCCTGAGTCATGCTTCCCTGTATCCTCTGTAGGCCAGATTAACTTTTGTATATTAATCAATGAAATAAAGTAGTGATTCCTCTATTTTGATGTGTTGTTTTGTGTCACTTTGACCTATTCTGAGGTTAAAACACACACCAGGACACTCTTAACGGATTTAAAGGTGGCCTCTTTGATTTTCTGTTTAAAGTTCTGTTGACAGACACCAGACGAGGGGGATTCACTCACAAAAGGTCATGACTCGGATTAACCTCCTGATGTCATGAGAACATGGTTTGCATCTCCAGCTGCACCACCTGACACATCTGAAACCTAAACTCTGTGTGAAAATGACTCTTATTTGGTTGGGCGTTTACTCCAGTCCCTGCAAACCACCCTGTGGGTGTGCGTTGTCTTATTGAATTTCAGTGTTTTTGTCTAAGTGATATTGCTCTCTTATAGCCTGTTTGATTCAATCTTGCGTTATTTTTGCACATATATGGTTCACATGATCTTTTGAAAGGTAAACAGCCCAAATTACACACAGAGTGCAGCGTACTATACGGTCCTACTCAGTACACAGCAGTGGATTACTCTTTCAGCAGCTTACAATTCATTGAGAGCTCAATGAGAGTAAAGAGGAATATTAATAGTTCAAACACGCTGAGGGGGAACTGTGACTTGATGCTTTTCTGTACCAGCTTTAGCATTCAGGCCTGACAATTATTAACAATCAAATGTCTGATTATTTATGACACAAATTAAACAATAAAATCTAGAAAGATCCTGGAATTTGACCTGTTAATGATGTATAATGTGAGTCCTCAAAGTCACACCAATTAAAAATGTGTTATACCTGGCTCTGTTAAATCTTATACCTATATTTAATTACTTCTAAATGAACATCTTTGTTGGTGAGTTCTTCGTGTGCGCAATCGGAGAGTTAACTAAAAACACCCTACTCGTTAAATATAACAGCGTACTGAATGAAGAATTAAGATGTTTTGTAGTTTATTTACAGAAAAGTTCATCTTGACTATAAAATAGAGCTTCACCAATAAACTGGCAGGCTGATATTAGCTCATCACAGATATATTAAGCAGCATAAATGTTGCTTTAAGGGATTGTTATCAAAAATGTTTACTTACATTATACGTAAAAAAGTATATATATTGGTCAACTTAACATATCCTAAGCTCTTCCTCTGTTTTCCTTTTGTCCCGTTATCTCCAGATAACATTTGACATTTGACAAAAACAGAAATTAAAAATGTATGAATGTATGACCGCTTAGAGCTTCCGTACAAAAGGATAGTCTGGTACAGGGGTCTTCAACTGGGGGTCTGTGACCCCTAGGGGGTCTGCAGAGGTACTGCAGGGGGTCCGCCAATTTTCACCAAAATAATTTGTGAGAATTAAAAAATATAACAAAAATGATACTAACATAACATGTCCAGCAGCTCAGGCGAGGAAAGGCGTTGGGTGAAACGCAGCAGTTCTTTGTTGCGAAATGAACATAAATCAATAACTTAACACTCGTTATATGTCGATGAAGTGAAGCAGAATGGATACATTTGTCAGTTTTGTACAGTTAATAAGGTGAGATAAAAGGTGAATATAGTAAATACAAAAGTTATTATAGGCTAGGCTTAAAGGTACAGTGTGTAAGATTTGGGGCCTCTATTTTCAGAATAAGGCAAACATGGAATATAATATTCATAACTATGTTTTCATGCATGTATAATCACCTGAAAATAAGAATCTTTTTATGTTTGTTACTTAAAAAATATCCTTTTATATCTACAGTGGGAGAGGGTCCCCTTTCATAGAGGCCGCCATCTTGAAACACCTTATTTATACAGTAGTCCAGAACAGACAAACTAAATACTGACTCTAAACAGGGTCCTTAAAGTGTTGTTTCTCCTTTACATTAGGAAGGTGAGGGGGATGTGAGGAGATTACAATGCAGTGATTGGACCACTAAATGCAACTAAATTCTACACACTGTACCTTTAACGCTCGTTATATGTCGATGAAGTGAAGCAGAATGGATACATTTGTCACAGTTAATAAGGTGAGATAAAAGGTGAATATAGTAAATACAAAAGTTATTATAGGCTAGGCTTAAAATGTGACACATTTAAAAAAAAAAAAAAACATATGGGGGTCCCTGTTCTGTTTGTCTCTCATCCAAGGGATCCTTGGGCTGAAAAAGGTTGAAGAACCCTGGTCTAGTACATTAAATCATTGTAATTACAACATTCTTCATTATGATATAATATGCTAGACTATCCTTGTGTCCCGTTATCTCAGGATTTGTTATTTCGACATAACATAAATAAATGAAATGAATCGCTGCTTGAGGCTTCCATACATATCAGATTTCTTTAATCTAATCAAATATTTAATATTACCACAATATTTTTTTTCAAATGTTGACATTGGCTGATATCAGTCTAAACATTTTGCATTTTAAAAAATGCACTCCAATCAAACACAAAATGTAGTAATCCTACTACCACATTTATATATTTATATGTATTGTATAAGCTTTATAAGGAGGCCCACCTCATTATAAGAGAGTCCCTCCATGTGTTGATAACATGTGATTTTAAGTGTAGGAAGCAATTGAAAGTAAAAGGAGGAAAACTAAATAAGTACCACATGTTTATCCCAAGTGAATATTCTTGTGTACAAAATGGGCTCATTGTGTGTTTTTAAACTTCAGACACACACCAAGTAACTTAAGGTCTCATTTCAAGTATTTTAAGTGTACACACGCATTGTATAACTAGTTTACTGTACTGTGTAATCACATCAGCTGGCCAGAGCCACGAGGGCGCGCAACAGGGTTGTGTGTGCGCGTTCAAGTATTTGTAGCCACATGCTCGTTCGCAGAGCTCAGTCAGCGTTTGACTCAGTCAGTGGCAGAGGGGATCCAGGATTTTCCACTTGTCAGTTAACTCCCCGATACCGAAATCAAGTGCATCCCTTCGGCTTAGAAAGATGTCAAAGTTGGATCAGATCCTCATCCTCGACCCTCCCTCCGACCTCAAATTCAAAGGTAGGTGACTGCAGATGTCTTGTTTAGCATCGGCTGAGGAGTAATGGTTGAATTAACGTGACAAAAAGAGGGAGAGAGGGGGGAGAAAAAAAAAAAAAGATTTCACACTCCCCTCAAGCGAATTTCGCTGCTAACATGCTAACTAGCCAGCTAGTTAGCGTTCACCGCCATTTTAAGTTAGCCGACCGGGCCCGCCGCATCCTCGCACTGTAGTGACGTGGATAAGCCGGCGTGGCGTGCATCTCTGGCCGGCAGCAGCTAAACTGACAACACCCTAGCAACGCGGTGGAACGTTGCGGGCTAACTGACAGCCGTTGGTCGGCAAACGGCGGATTAAAGTTGAGACACACCGTGTCTTTTTAGTAGCAACCTGAGCTAACTAGCGTTATGTTGTTGCTGCTAGGTGGTGGTAGCGACAGCAAACTGTTGTTTCCTTGTAGGCTCAGTAGCCTTGTTTCCCTGAATTGCTCAGTAAAGGAGGAAATTAACTTTTTTTTAAGCGGTAAATGTAGCGAACAAGCCCGGTACACACACACTCTGCCATGTCAGGCTAGTTGACAAACTTGAGCTAACTGACGTTAACCACCTACTGCCACTGTTTTGGCTCATATGTACGTATATATATATATATATAATTCAAATAACCAGGTATCTTGCTAATATATATATTAACATACCATAATGTTTTCACAATGAAACCACACATTAAAGGTTACAACTCGTTGCTTTTGCCTGGAAGTGATATCGTTCAATGATGTGTCAGTTAACCGTTGGCTAGTGCAAAAGTTGATATCTTCGTCAGCTACAAGCTGGCTTCATTCCTCCATAGATGTAGTTTAAACGTTTGATGTGATGTTTTTGTATCATTTCAACTGTTGCTTTTTGTGTTATGAAGTGACTGAGCTAAGCAGTATTGTGCTAAGTATCTAAGTACAAGAAGAGATACTTCTTATTAATCCCTCCAGGGGAAACTCAGTTTCTTTACATGCATTTTTAACCCTGAAATACAACCACACACATACAAAGGGACATGCAAATGTGGAGAGAGATGGTGGAGTGATGGGCAGCCGCCCAGAGCAGCACCCTGCGAGCAGTTGGGGGTGCTCAAGGGCACCTCGGCAGTGCCACCCTCCGGTTCCCAAGCCAAGTCTCTATGGACTGAGCTACTGCCGGCCATGAGCAAGTTGGAGCTGTTGTTTATCATCACTGTTATTCTCTGCATTTTATTGTATTCGTCCCAGCTACTACTCTCTCCTCATTGTCAATGAGGCTCTGTTGTGTTCTCACTGAATATACCACTTGTCTTATTGTCTACAGGGCTGATTGTTAGTAAGCGGTTAGGTATGAGTGGACACTGGTTGTAAGCCCGGACTTGACAAGATTGCTAGAAAGGTCACAGGTTCACATACCAAACCCACAGGATTGTTTTAGGTGGGTGTAGACACTGAGATGTTTTGGTGATGAGTCCTATGTGAAACCAAGTGGTTTGTCACGTCTTCAGACACCACTACACAGTCCAGAGCTTAACATGTGATACCACTTGTTGACCCGCAAAGCCACAATCACTACCTGTACTGTATTAAACTGGTCAACTCTTTTTGTTTTGATTTGGGGGAAAGAGTTTTTACTGCACCATCGGGTGGAGGTGAATAGCACCTGCAAGACGACTCACTGTGAATTAAAGCAGCATTATGTAAGATTTGGTGTTGGGATCTAACGCCATCAGTTGTACACGTGTATTTGTTATGATTTCTTGATCAAAAACTAGCAGGTCGACAGCTTTGCTAACATCAAGCGAGTGCAACAACACAAGACATAGCAGCTAGCTAGTATTACCTACTAGTCCAACAGCAGTCAGCCCAGCTCGGCGTCTGTCTTTCAGCCTTTTATTACATCAAGCTCTCGCCAACGACTAAAAGTCAGTCCCAGATTTACTATCCGGCAGCTTCCTCTGTCGACATCCCCAGGCTCTTCGCCTCTGCCATTATGTCCATAGAGGCCGGTGAGCTCGGTTACATTGCCCGCTCTCTGCCAGCATTCCCTGGAAAACTCTTCTTTCCAGTAGTCATAAGTTCTTGTGCTACCAGGGTAAACACCAACACTGCCACGGTGCTCTCAGCACCCAGTCTGGGCATTAACTAGCGGAGCTAACTAACTAACAGCAGCTACTTTTGTATAGGTTTTTATTCTCATCTGCTAAATCAGAGGGTTTATGTGAAGCAGCCAGAGGTCATCAGAGGGGAAATCAGAAAACATTTTCTCCATAAAATATGATCCAGTTTCACTAAAATCGGTGACATAGCTGTCTGTGTGTGACTGAGTGCCGTAAAGCGTTACATACAGGTGATCGTACCCGGGTCAACAGAGTTACACGGTGCAAGAAGAGGCGACACAGAGAGGGAATAACAGAGGCACCATTCACCTGATTACATCAAAGTAAAGCTGCTGTTTAAAGGTAGAGAAGTCGCTTCATGTTGTTGAAATGTGGCAGAGTTTTTAGTTTTGTATCAACGTTCATCTTGAGCATCTGTTTGAATGTGTGTTTAGTTTTTGCGACAGGTTTCTGGTGTTTTAACGTTGGAGCCTAAACGTCTGCTCAGCTCAGAGAGTTTGTTTTGTATATAAACGTTTGAAACGGGAGGTCAAGAGTTAAACCCAAATACATAAACGGATGTTTGTCCTTCAGCTGGACTTCAAATTGATATCGATATTTAGTCTGATGGCAGAGACGTGGTCCGTCATAATCTGATCACCGAGTTGATTTTCCCTGATTAAGAAATTCTCTAATTAGACTTATTCTGATTACTGATCAGTCATGTGCTGACGTTTTCTGTCGACTGTTTAAACTTTTACCCTTTGTACACTGGAGCGGATGCAAAGCTGAAATTCAAACTTTCGAAGGCAACGTTGATGCCGATGATCATTTATTGATAATTAATCAATTACCCTTTCTATTCTATTATAATGAGAATTAAACATGTAATCGAATGCATGAGGAAGAATGTAAATCGAAATGCAAAACAGTTGCAAATATATTGGTATTTCTGTTCAGTAGGAGGATAACTAGCAAGCTGACTGAAATCTACACCATCTGCTGTAGTACATTTGAATTTTGAACCTCTCGTGTGCAGGCTTGAGTGTTATTGAAAGAGTTTGTTTCGTGCTTTAGCCCAGACTAGTTGTTTACACCCGGCACGAACCAGCATCAAATTCAGTGTCAGATTGATCAAATCTAAGCCAAACCGCTGAACTAGCTGTGAAAGGATCGCTTAGTTTGGAAAAGCTTTAAACATTTTTAGGAGAATCACCGAGGGGGAAATGAAATGGTTCCCGCAGCGTCTTCGAGAAGCAATATGAGGAGAAGGAAGATGACCAACAGCTCCTTTACTGTCACAGCGCGGCCCGAGCTAAATCGGTCCTCGTGTATCCGAGAGCCGGTCTGTTTTAGAAACCTCTGCTGGGATTCCTCCGGCGAGCTAGAGGGGGCAGCCCTCCTTTCCTTTGGCTGGTATTTTTAGAATAGGACTGGCCTGGGGGACCCTAACTCAGCATACATGCAACAAGATGAGAGAGACGGTGCTAACGCTGCTCGAGCAAAGGTGGCATCTCTCAGAGAGGATGGGCAACGGATGCAGGCTACGTGGGTGTTTTATCTGATGCGCACAACTGCTTTCCAATGTTTTATCCTCACTGTGAATAAAACACTCATGGTGCAGGAATGTTTCAGTGGAAGTGATTAGCCAGTTGTCTTAGGATTAACAATAGAGGGTTTATGGTGCTGCTACGTATGGTGCATTAAAGTATCTTTTTCCTGTCTGTCTCAAAAGCAGTTAAAGGACACGAGAAAGTCAGGAGGAAGTCGACAAGCTGCATGTGCCAAAATCACCTGAAAGATCATTACTTCAGCTTAAGAAATGTGTCCTCATTACTGCTCTAAAGTCAACTCTACAAACATTAATTTACTATCGATCTTTGCCGGTAATATGATAACAGATCAAACTTTATTGCAGTAACCGATTTATAACAATAATCACGTCTGTCTGGAGCAGAGGGCACCGAATATTCTCTGACACAAGCTAAACAAGGAAAAACTTTGAAGGAAGAGGTTTGTTCATATCATCTGATGTTGCAGACGTAGTGTGTGTGTGTGTGTGTGTGTGTGTGTGAGCATGGAGGTTTTTCAGGTTTGCAGGAATGCCTTTGTCGTGTACCTGTGTTCGAAAACAACGCCTCAGTCATCACCACAACTCACTACATGTTAGCTTTAGCTGGGTGGAGCCGCTCCAATCTGGTCATGCATTGCTTCTTATCTCTGTGTGAAGGCGGCTGAATGTAGGCTTTGTCCAGAGCCACAAACAAGCTGTAAAAAAAAAAAAAAAAGTATGGAAGGTAGAAAGATCTGTTATGTGTTCAGACTTTTTTATCCTGTTGGTCCTGGTTTGTTACACTGCACCGACTGGCTGAGCTGTGTCTATCGTAGTCTATCACGGGGTATCGTCAACCAGTCAGATTAACGAACCAGCGGAGCCTGTTGGTAAATGGAACTTTTGCGTCGAGGAACATTGCTCGTCTTGACAGCTATACTAACCACTTTAGCATCCGCCTTTGTTGTGTTGGAGCGAACAGTCACTTCTCGCCACGTTACACCAAAATCAAAATGAAACCGTATCAAGACCAACCAGTCAATCTTGATTTTCCGTGACCGTACATTTTGTTTTGCCCTTCATGACGCAGCGGTATGCACATCCAGTGACCAAACCTGTTGAGAAAATATTAAAGCATAGCTCTGTTCTTATCCGGAGGGTTAAATCCTCTCTACAACCATCCCGTAAAGGTGTGTCCCTCCAAAGAATCTGAAGTTGTTTATCAACAGGAGACAGTTTGTACCCTTCGTAACACGAGACAAATCCGATAAAGCCCAATTTCATGTTTAAAATTTGTGGCATCAAGATAAAACCTGACAGTGCAGCAGGAAAAATCAGTCGACCTCGGCCGTAGCGCCCGTGTTATGATCTGCTAACCATTCATCATGGGACATATTTTTCCCCTGGACTCCCAGGCTAATTGTGCTGATCGAGTTTTGGGTATCTCTGACTTGGCTTCCAGTTGTTTTCAACATGACATGGCTCATCAAAGCTGGATGGTGCTGACCGTGGTTAAGGACCTAATTTGAGGCAAGCTCTGTCACAAGATGGAGGACTAACTATTGATCTCCTGATATATGACCTGAGTAGGACAGGACCTTAATTCCTAATATGAACATGGGACATCTATATGAAATTAGCTGTCTGGAAAATAAACTTAATTGATTCAGGTGGTTTGGCCCGTCTCCTCCTCTGGAGACGAGCGGTGCAGCAAATTTTGGAGATCCTGATCTTCATGAATGTCTCATGCGATGCTGGTTGTAGGTCGTAGTAGACCTCCATCTGGGCTGGATGGTTGATTTAAATATTTTAAGATGCAGTTTTAATATTGCAAAAGGCTACAGGTGCTGTTAATGCACAATGTGTCTTACACATGAGCTGGATGTGGCTGAAACGTCTTCAGTCGTAGACATTAGCATACAGTTTAATATAAATAAATATAAAGAAGTGAACTGGGAATCCTTACTGTGTCTTCATGTGTCCCATTTTTAGAATACTTATGGTAAAACAATCCTGTAGTCCAACGTCGAGCCAAAGAAGTCACTATTCAATTAGTGGTCTTAATTGCGTACGCCTAATTGAGTTGTAGCCCGTTTACTTTCCAGCTAATCGTTTTAATGTTATTTTTTGAAATTTAGCACCAGAACACTGCGACTCTGTCCGTTGTCCACTCATGAGGTGTAACTCGAAATGTCGAGTTTCCTCCATTTCACTGTAAACATGCAACATATGGTGTTTACCCTCCGCTGTTTAATCGTTGTTGTTTGATTTTGGTTTCTCCTTCAGCTCCGTCGCTTCTTTGTAGAGAAATGTGACGATGAGAATATTTTCTGTTGCTTTTAATTTCCATTTGCGCTCATGTCATGACGGTGCGCCAACAGGAGAAGAGTGTACTCCAAAGTACAAAAATAATAACGCACTTGTGTGTTTTGTTCTGTGTCCACCATCAGGTCCTTTCACAGATGTAGTCACCACCAACCTCAAACTGAAGAACCCCTCTGACAGAAGAGTGTGTTTCAAAGTGAAGACGACCGCGCCGCGCCGGTACTGCGTACGACCAAACAGCGGCGTCATCGAAGCCGGAGCGACTGTCATTATCTCTGGTGAGTTCAGCGAACAGACTTACCTCAGTCCACAAAATGTTTTTGCTCATTTTGAGAGACGGTGGGAAACCTGAGAGGGAAACCAGGTGTCAAAACCCCAAACAGTGACACGTGAAAGTTTTTACTCAAACAAGTTCACACAGACTGACTTTATGTGGTGCAGTGCACTGTTTCTCAAACTGTGGTACAAGTACCACTGGTGGTACGTGAGCTCCTTTGAGTGGTACTTGGAGGAATCTCTGAAATTTAGAAACATTTAATATTAATAAAACATAATAAGAATTTGAATAAAAATACTGTGAGATCCTGTAATATCTTGTTTCAGTATCATCGTGCTGCATAGTGTCGTCATGTTTATGCAGACGGCGTGTACATCCATGATCAATTACAAGCTAAAATATGATGGTGGAGATGGTGAGTGGAGGTAAAACAAATGGTTCAAAAACAATAAAAAAAAAATGACAATCATCGACTCCAAACAAGAACTATAAGGAAGAGACGTGCAGATCAGGACCACCCAAGTAGCCTCTGGTTTTTGAGCCGGTTCTGTTCAGGATCCAACAGCAGTCAATAATGATAAACAATCATCCGGTTAGGTGTAAACCTTCCTCTTACGTTAACTGTCTAACTGAATAGCCTACTGTATTTTAATGTTTGTTATATGCAGTGTAAAAAGTTTGAGAAACACTCGTGTAATGTACATATTAGATGCAGACAGAAACTCACCTGTAGGGCTGTGACTGTCAGCGGACGCTTTAATGGCCAATGCACTAGGTCAGTTAAACACTGGGAGTGTGTGTACTGGCATCCAGTGTTTTACCTGCTTAATGCATTTTGCAAATAGGCATCTATATTTCTCTAAAAGGAGATACTGCAGTGGAAGATGCAAAGTCTTTAAGATTTTGTAAATATCTGGACACTTTTTAAATGCACAGCCATAACGCGCTGAAGGCAGTCAGGTAAACACACTTTGTCTGACTCGTTAGATTGTTTTTATATTCCTATTAACGATAATTACGGTAAAGTATGCAGAATACTCGGACTGTCGGTTGTATTACTGAAGGACATTTTAGTGATGTGAATACCTGAATCCAAACGTCAGCGTGTTGATTCAGCCGATAAGAGTCGACTAGAGTCAACACGCCAGGACACAAACCACAGCTTACGACGTCCTACAGCCGACTGTCACTTCGTTGTGTCGGAGCCCTGCAAAGAAACTGCTTGAACCAGTCTCTGTGCAAAAGCTATTTGAAGCTTGAACTGCAGCATGAAAACAGGAATATTAGTGGAACATTGATGAAAGAGCTGGTGGCCAAATTAGGTTTTCTTTCTGGTTTTTAGGGACAAATTATCCTCAATGTGGCCATTGTAACTAGGTTGGTTGTTTCATAATGCGGTCTTATTAAGGACAGGTGCCTTGGCCAGTGTGTTTGTGGCAACGTTTCAGGTTACTAAATTAAAGTTGTTCATTTTAAAATGGGGACTGTTAAATGTCAAGTGTCCTGCAGCGACAGCTTCAGCTCGCGTCAGCTGCAGCGCGCTTCAACGACAACGCTCACGACGTCCAAAGAAACTCCTCAAACCTCTTCTCCTCTGTCCATCTGCTCACGATTACTCACATTTTTATCAGAATACGACTAAATGCTGCTTCCATTGATTGCTTTTTAGTTGTGTAGTGTGGCGATTAACGTTGCACACTGTAGGTGGCGTTCACTCGAGCTGACTGCTGTTTTCTGTGAGGTTGCTGCCGCTGTTCAGCGACTACACAGCAGAGATTGTTTGATACTATATCAAATTTTGGATTTTCCTTTAAGTGGACAATGACATTTAAATTGACTGAATTAAATTTTGAAGCTCAACAACATCTTCTCGAAATTGGTTAGGAGGTGGTGGAATTAACCAATGAAAGAAAAACAACATGCCAGTGATCCGCCTTCAAGCTTCACAGTCTGTCAGACGTACTAACTTGAGACTGCCACGTTATATAAATAACATATTTATGTAAATTAGATCTTCAGGGGAGCGTGTCGTCATTGGGAAGGCATGTGGGAATGTCTGTTTTATTATGCTGAATCATTTTCCAGGTGAAAGATGTTCTAACATTGTTCTTTCTTTCTTTTACAGTCATGCTACAGCCCTTCGACTATGACCCCAACGAGAAAAGTAAACACAAATTCATGGTGCAGACGATTTTTGCCCCGCCACATGTTTCTGACATGGATTCTTTGGTAAGTCTTTTTTAACCTTTTAGCAAAGATGTTTAAAATGTGTATATCAAAACGCACATTTCATAGGAGTTAATTGTCGAGTCACAACATGAGGGGAAAAAACATCTCGACAAATGTTTGCTCGCATGCGCGTTACACTCTTTTTCTTTTGGATTATCTGTGTATCCCCGCAGCATTTGCTGTATAATTGAGCTCGCCGCACCAAAATAAACAAAACGAACCAGTTACAACATTAACAAACCAAACAATAACCTCTTTTATTTAAGAGCAGTTAAGTCACCTGAAGTCCTCAAAAAATATTTTGTGTCTGAAAGAATTCACCACAGTTTACAGTAAACAGCTCATATTATGCTTCACGTTGTAGAAAGTGAACAGAAAAATGCAGAACGCAAATAACCTGTTTACTTCTATCTATACTTTTTTTTATATATACTTTACAGGACTTTACAGATTAATTACATTTAAAATGTTCAATTTTTGAAATATTTGCCCTATGTGCACATTAAATCACCTCAGATTAAAGGATATTCAGTCGACCACCGCTGATTTCTGCTTACTTAAAAAAGGTTTGGTCATCAACCTGCTGTGTAAAGCTCTGAGCTCCAGATCAGCATTGAGGTTGAGGTTTTATTCTGCAGTTTTCCACCAGAGAGCAGCAAAGGCTTGCTCAGTGAAACATGCACATATCTGTTCATGAGCTGGCTTGTCTTGAATGAAGAGAGAAATCCAGGAAGTGAAGGGGAACAAAGGTCTGACTGGTTTTGTAAACTGGAATCTAATAAAGTTTCTGTTTTTATCAGATGAACTGGTCATTACTGAAGTGATTCTGAACTTTATGAGCACTTCTAATTACAAATCTTTTTGTGATTGAGTTTATAAAATCACAAAACAATCTGAAAGTTAAGGACCCGACTTTATGTAAATTTGTCAAAATATAGTTTGTGGTTCTGTTGTGTAAGAAGCTGTGCATGTTTTATGTTGATGTAATATCCATAGACTCAAGGCTGCATTGTATGTGAGTAGAATGAAGGAGGTTGAAGAGAGTGTGTGTGTGGATAGGATCCAGCTGCTAGCAGTTTGACTTGATGAATAACATGCCCATTTTTCATCTCCACCAGTGGAAAGATGCAAAACCCGATGATCTCATGGATTCCAAGCTGAGATGTGTCTTCGAGCTGCCTTCTGAAAACGATAAAGTGGTAAGAGGTGCTGCTGCACATGAAAAAAAAAAAACAAAAAAAAAACCCAGCTTATTTCCACATCATTTTAATCATAACCTGTTGCTGGACCTGTGTCGAATGGTCAAATTTGAATATTTCCAGAATGCCGTTGATTTCTGTTAAAGCAAAAAAAAAACAACCTTTGGAAACAATCCACAGCTGTAATGTCAAATAAGTAGAAAGTGCTGTTTCAGTGGAAAAACTGGCCAACGCACCCCGACCCAGGTGCACAAATCTAAAAGAAAACTTCCTAAGTTTTTCTTCTCCCCTTTTTTTAATGTGCAGTCTCTTGTTTACTCTCCACACTCAGTAACTTATCAGTGGTTTCCTTCCCAGACCTCACCTAGGTTTGTAACTCCAGGTGTTTGATAGGTCAAGACACTTCCAGGTCAATGAAGGAGTTTTGCAGCCACAGGAACTGTTACAGCTGGAAAATGTAGAACAACCATGACAAATATCAAGTAAAAAAATCAAATATAGGCGCACTGACCGACTGGTACGTGATGAAGCTCAATATTTGATATTAAAAACAGTTGAAACGCTCCAATCTGTAGTCTGACAAACGTGCTGCTGCACAACATAAAGATAAAAACGTGGTGCGATGACGGGTAAAGAAAGATGCACCAGCGTGTGTCACAGTTACGCCACACACATCTGCTCAGTTCAAAGTAGTTTTTAAATTTATTGATATTCTTCAGCGTAATCAAAAGTCACATTGCATAGTATGTAAATGTTCCGTCATGGGACGCATGAATTATCTCCCTGCGTGAATTATTTGCCTGCATCTGATTGTCGCGGAGCATGAGAACCGCAGCCGGTCGGTGCCTTTTGCACTGCATTTTGCATTTGAGCGGCAAACATCACCTATGCCGCCCACATCAAGCCGGAGCGCTCCGCCGTGAATACCAAGTACAGCTGCTGCAAAACCATTTCAGGGTGAGAGAAGAGCTCTGACAGACGCAGCTTGAATGATGTGGGTGTTTACTTAGTTGGTTGCTCAAACCACCAGTGTACAGTGGAGCATCAAAACATTGTTGTGTGCTCGCACCGTAGCTCCAGACCTCGACCTGGCTCTTGGTATGACTCAAGTACTGACTGTTTTTAATGTTTTGTCAGCCTCCTCAGTCGTACAGGAGACACAACTTCATTAACTCGACGTCAAAAACTACTACAGCGCTGAATCAACACCATCCACAACAAAACTGGGCATCATAAGCTGTGCAAGGATCAGATTTACTACAGGCTATCGTAACAGATTGCATCAGGTTGTGCTCAATGAACTGGTGACCCTGTGAACACTGGGAGTCTGTATTAATGAGCCCTCCGCGTAATCAGGATTTAGATAAGCAGTGCTGTTGGACAGCTCAGCAAGCTCTTACAGTTCAGGTGAATATGCCACCGAGGCCAGATTTAGCTTACACTAAGAAGCTACAGCGTGGATGTTTGGACTGCTGAGTCCTCACAGTATGTGCTCTCTGCTTTGGAACGTATAGCATGTTGGTGGTAATAATAATAACTTTATAGCACCTTCTTTATAAAGTGCTTTACAGAGCAGTGGACCAAACAGAAGACCACGCAGGTTAAGACCAACGCCACAGAAACAGGCAGAACAATGAAAAGAAAAGTTAAAAACAAGATATTCATTGATGACCAGCCGTCCCCAACCTTTTTTGCACCATGGACCGGTTTCTTCAAGGTGTGGAGGATAAATATGACGAAATAAAATGATACGACCGGAATAATAACAATATAAAGTGCATAAAAAAAAATACAACTCACTGTTACGCTGAATTAGTGGACGCCCTGAGCTTGTTTCTTGCAACGAGCTGGTCCCATCGAGGATTAATGGGAGACAATGACACCCGAAGTGTGTTCCCTATGTCCAGTTTACTCCGTGATTTTTGGGTTACTTATTACTTGAACGACACGAGCATGTGTAAAGACGCACAGATGGATGTATCCGTTTTTTTTTTCAAAGTAAAACATTGTTCACACTCTGATAATCAATAAAATATTTTTTGGTTGGGGTCCGCTGGTCTAGAAGCTTCGAAATATAAGAATAGTTCAACAAAACGTGCTGGCAATGTAGCGGTAACTGTAACAAGTTAACTAATGTTGTAGGATGGAGATTAAATGTTTTTAGGATCCGTGTTTTTGAAGTTTACCTCTTCTCAGCTCTCAGTTTTAGTTTATATTTGCCGGTTTTAAGCTTGATGTTTAACGTGTCCGTCTCTGTTGATTCATGATGTAGTAATTTGGTTTAATTTGGTTCAAAAATGACCTGCGCCTTGCTGAGTTTTCTATAAATGCTCAGCTTGGATTGTGACATAAGGGATAATAACATCATATCCTGTCTGTCTGTCTATTGATTGTCAGCCTTCAACTACAGTACAATAGTTGTATTTCCATTACAAAGCCCTTCATTTTCCCCATGCCGTCATGTTGTCTGTCCCACAAAACAAAGCCACATCAAACATGACTTTTGGAGGGATGCATTTCCTCCCTGGTCTCTTTGATCTGGCACTGAGAGCTCCTGGACCTCGGACAAGGCTGCCTTTCTTTGGCACAGGCTCCCGTCTCGAGGCTAACCTCCCTACTTAGCTCGGGGCATGCTGGATTTCACTTCAGTGGCTCTCTCTCTCTCTCTCTCTCTCTCTCTCTCTCTCTCTCTCTCTCTCTCTCTCTCTCTCTCTCTCTCTCTCTCTCTCTCTCTCTCTCTCTCTCTCTCTCTCTCTCTCTCTCTCTCTCTCGCTCTCCTCTCTCTCTCTCTCTCTCTCTCTCTCTCGCTCTCTCGCTCTCTCTCGTCGAGCAGAATGACGTGGATGCGACCAAAGCAGCCCTGGTGATGAACTCTGCAAAGGCCGACTCAACATCATCCACAGTGTCTGCTTCTGGCTCGATGGACGATCAGGAGTTGAAGAAGGTGCTGGAGAAGTGCAAGAGGCAGCAGTCTGAGATTAACAAGCTGGCTGAGGAGAACCGGCAATTAAAGGTTAGATGTGTTGATGAATGATTTTCAGTCTTAGTGGACCGTGATGTAGAACAAGAAACCCAAAGAGAGAATGAGTTAGTGAATCCACAACAGACAGTAAACCGATGTTTGGTGACCTTTCATGTTTCAATTGTCCGATTCGGTCATAATGCGTGTTAGGCCTCCACGGGTGGTCTGATCCTAAATATGCTCAACAAAAACAAAAATGCAACACTTTGTTTTGTTCTATTTTTTTTATTGAAGTAAAAGGTCTGAGACTTTGCAAACACAAAATGTTTATTTCTCGCAAATTTCACTTTCGTTTTCGTCCTGACAAAAAGACTACTATCTTCTGTATCATACACGCTGTCACTGTTTGTTTACATTGTTGTTCCTGGAAGTTGCCCCGAGCTCCCCCTTTCCCCATGTTACATCACATGAAAGACGACAGCGTAGCAACAAGTAGTCTGTCATGTCTCTATAATCTCCTAATCAGACAGTGACAATCTCAACAGACAGGAATATTACATGGTCTGACCCAGGCTTTAGTGAGCACTCACCTGACAGGTGTGGCATATCAAGATGATGATTAAACAGCGTGACTAAGGTGTGCCATACTCTGCCTGTGATTGGTTAGTGTTCATTGCCTTTGTTAAATCTTTGAAGAGAAAAGCTCACTAACAGATCAGATTTGAACAATTTTGTGACAGAATTTGAGAGAAATAAATGTGTTCTTTTCCTCTATGTATGCACTTGTTTGACTTTGCCGAGATCTTCCCAAAAGCTTGTCTTCTAGCTCTTCCAGAGCGTTTATGTTGGACAAACTTCTATCTCACATGGTTTTGTCAAAGCACTTAAACATGTTTTTTGTGTAACTAATGAAAGCTTTAGGAGCAAATCCCAGTTAAAAAATATCTGAGAGCAGTGAAGGTGGAGGCGTGGATTTTGTGATTTTTAATTTACGACTGCTACATAAATATTAATTTTGAGTGTAATGTCTACTGTCACATCCACCGCAATCAAAGAGCAGAGTCTGAATGATGAAATACAGATGATGTAGCTGTAATTTCTCAGGTAATGGTCTCTACCAGATATATATAGCAGTTTGATTTTAACAGACAGGGAAAGAATCGAGCATGAAGAAGAGAAAAGACTCAGGACAGAGCTGCAGCTCAGACAGATGATCACAAACAGAGGAAGGAAAAAGAGCCGATAAATTACAGGAGCGTAGATAGATCAGAGAATCTCTAAAGTTGGAGGAGAGCGACGAAGACAAAGAGGATGTAATTCCTGTAGATAAGCTCACAATCTCACCAACGCCCCTTAAAATGGATCAGCTGCAAACAACCACACTCATTTGAAAGATGAGTTGTGTTGGAGTCTGTACAGATGAAGCAAAGAGAGTGACAGGATGTGGATCTGGGTTTGCAGCTCGTGTGTTTTAAAGTGGCGCCCAGAGTGAAAATTACACATCATTCTTCACAAAGAGGCTTTGGCGAGCGGTGGATCTGATCTGTTGACTGTTGTTTTTTTTCTGCTCTGCTGCAGGACGAAGGTCTTAGAATGAGAAAGGTACCCCGCTCAGACCACATGACATCAAACTCAACTAGCCTCCTCGGCCGAGAAGCCAGCACCGCCTCCCTGCCCTCCCTCCTCGTCGTCATAGCAGCCATCTTCATCGGATTCTTCCTAGGGAAGTTCATCTTGTAGACTGGGAGATGCATGCCAGCCGTGTCCCCCGCCACCTCCCCACCCCCTGGCTCCGGAACGAAAACAAGGCCTGGAAAAAAATCCGAGAAGTCTTTCTGTTGACTTTGCCATATCATTGGTAGTGTGGCCTACAGTGAACACATCTGTACAGCATCATTCGCCTTTTTACAATCTCACACGGTTAGTTCACACAGAGAGTTAAATGAAGAAAAGGTGACAAAAAAGTGATTGCTCCCTTTTTTGTTTTCTGTTTTTTCGATGGCTGGATGACACAGGTAATGTGCCGGGACAATGAAAGTCGTATACTATCAGTCAACATGGAAGATGCACCTAGAGTGAACCATGGGCAGCAAGAGGCAGTGAAAACATTAGATCTTCTCTCTCTTTCTCTCTCTGACTCTCTCTCTCACTCTGTTGTTTTTAATTAATAGGAATTGAATGGAATGTTAGGTGTCTTGTAAATGTTGTTTTAAATCCTTTTAAACACAAAAAAAGGAACAAACTTCCATCACAAAGACCTTGCTACCTGTTGCTGGATTGCCTCTGAAGTAAAAAATTTTGTTCAGTTTGTAATTTCTACTTCTTGTCTTGGAATGTTCAGGTCAGGCTGGGGATATATAGGTGCCTCCTTCTTGTACATTTCTGTCCTTTCCTTTTTCCTCACACCAATACAGACTTTATTATTATTATTATTATTATTATTATTATTAAACAAATTATAAATTTCTTCTGAGGCAAATATTGACTGAACTAAGGTCTCCATTCTTAAAATCCTGTCCCATGGTATTAAGCATTGAAAAAAATAAAAATGAAAAAATGTGGTTTCGATAGCCGTCTTTCCTGTCTCCCCGTTCAATGATACATTTAATCACTTATTTCATCTTTTATCTAAACAGACTTACAAAAATGGAAACAACAAGGACATTAGTGCAGCGATAAATACTACTCACATAGAATCAAGGTTAGGTTTATCATGTCCAGTTCTTGGTAATGTTGGAGAGGAGGACCTCTCTGAAGAGCTGGAGGTTTTTGAAGGTAGAGAGGGACGACCCTGATCTGGGAGGACGTTCCATCGGGTGGCAGAGCCAGGCGTTGTTCATTGAAGAGGTAACAGGTCTGTATGAGGACAGTCAAGTCGGTGGGTGCAGAACCACAGATTACTTTGTAGTCAGTATTAGTGATTTGAATTTAATGTGGGCTGCTACAGGTAACCAGTGGAGCTCGATGAGCAGCTGAAAGGGTCTCACTGTGCAGGCTGGGAAGCCCGTCAGGACGGCGTTACAGTGATCGAGTCTTGAGATGACCACAGCCTGTGTCAGGAGTTGGGTAGCATGTTGAGTCAGGTAATGCCTGATTCTTCTTATGTTGTCAAGTGCAAAGCGGCACGACCGGGCAACCGAGCAACGTGATCAGAGAAGGTGAAGTTGGTCATCGATCATGACTCCTAAGTTTCTCGCTACTCTGGTAAGGGCAACAGCTAGGGAGGTTCAGCTGGAGGTGGTGAGCCTTCATACATGTAGGTATGTCTGAGAGGCATTCAGAGATCTGTGCAGAGGACGAGGGGTCGTCAGGTGGAAATGACACATAGAGCAGAGTGTCATCTGCATAGCAGTGATACGAGCTGATAATCGGACCCTGTGATAATGAGTCCTGTGGTAAGATTCAGACAACTGACCAAGCCACGATATGTTGAACGAGCGCCCTGTGAGGATACACTCTCAAACATTCATTATTCATCATTTGGTGCCATAAAATGAGCGTAAAGTACTTTTTGTGCCAGGCATCGGATACTTTTTTGTTCTTTAGTAAGAGCTAACCATGTGTTTCAATTACACTTGACATTTCAGCTAATATTATTTTGGTTTTAGTTATTAGTTGCCAAAAGTCACTGAACTGGAAAATGCGTCTCAACCTCATATTTCTGCTGTTATGAGCTCATAATGAAGTTATTTTACACCCTTTGTTTACTGGATTTTTGGATTTGGGTACTTTTTTTTAAAATTGAGTCAGGAAGGGAGGAGATTCTTTATACATTTAAATCTTTCAACTTGCACAAAACACGGGCTGTCACTCCGTATTTTCGAGGTTGTTCTGCCAGTGTAATTTGGTACGTTATGACGTTCTGGATGGCAAAATCTGCACTGGACATGTTGGCCCCAGAAACTAGACTCATTTCAGCTTGGTGGCTAAAATACAGAGGCTTTACAAGATGCTTATTTTCCCCAGAAGTGAAACCTGCAATCATTTTATTAAAGTGTAAAGTAATATGATTCATACTGACTTCTGGAGGAAGAGCGTAGCGTGGGAAAAGTCCACAGGATTTTCTGTGTGTGTGTGTTTTCTCTTCTTGGCAGCGGAGAGAGGCAGAATAACATGTTACAAGCTTTACTGCGACTATATTGAGATAATGTGAGACAAGCAGACTGTTATATAATTGTAAATACTGTATGAGGCAACAGAGGAGCTGCGAGTTGCCACATAGCTGCCAGTTGTTGCATCTGGGAAATACTGTTAGAAGTATCAGCAGATACAGCGTGTCAGCTGATGGGTAATCAGAAATAACATGTTTGCAGAGCAATAACAAATTTATTTTCCAGCTTTTTCACTCGCTAAACAACTAAATTTAAAGGATGTTATCAAAGTGTTTGTTTATTATGCTAAAAAACCGAATGTTTGTCGATATGCTGTATGGATTTTTATACTTTTATCGATTCAGTCGGTGTCAATGAGAATCTTTTTTCATGAGGTCAGCTGCAGATGGGAAGAAACTGTTCTTGGCGTGCCTCCTGCCGGAGCGGGGAGTGTCTCACAAGGGTTGTGTCTCGCCCACAATCTTATCTGCACGCGTCAGGGTTCGGGAGACTTGCGGGTCCTGGAGGGATGGTAGATCACAGACGATCACCAGCCTTCCTGTGCTCTTGGCAGCAGCAGCAGCAGCTTACTAGAGAGTGATGGAGGCGATGGTGGCTGAGTTGTCGTTGACTCTGGGAGGGTGAACTTCTTTGTGATGGAGCTGTTCAGGTCCTGGTTAATGATTGTGCCCAGAAATAAGAACTAGGCGCCAAAATTTTGAGTTTTTTTGATTCATACGCTTGTTTTTGTTGCTTACAGTGAAACAACAAAAAGCCTAAAATCATCACTATAAATCAGCATATTTATTACTTCACACAAACAATGTTGGACGTCAATCAAACTGCGACTTTGCAAAATATAAACATTTAATTAAATGACAATAATTTCCTCTGTGCATTGCATTCTGGGAGAATAGTACACTCAAAAACAAGCGTATGTTAGTCTGCAGTCTGTCTGGCTTTATTTTTTATAAATCTTTGTGTTTGTGATGCATTTTCAAGATAAATGGCTCACAGCTGCAGCACAGTCGATACATGGAGAAGAAGAATTTCATGTTTTGGTGTCAGTTGCTGTAAAACTTATTTTATTCGTGCTTCTCTCTCTGTTTGTGATTTTCTTCGTGAGGAGTGTTTTCATCCGCTCACCTGTTTTTTTTTTTTTCCGTCGTCTTTCCTGCTCAGCTGTTTTCATAAAATAAATCATTATCACATGGGGAGAAATCCATGATGCAGGAGGCAGATTTCAATTTAACCACCCATCGTCTCAGCTGCTGCTCTCAATGGAAAACATCTCCGTCTGCTCTTTGTGAGATGCAGCACTCAGATCTATTACTCAAGAAGAAGCAGCAGCACAACGGTGTAGAAATACTGTTCAGAATCAAAATATACTCAAAGCACCAAAAGTACTCATTATGCAGAGCGGCTTATTACGTAACTGAATGATAATTATTGATGTATTTATGTGTACTTTAATGTTGTAGCTCGTTAAAGTGGAGCTAATTTTAATTATATTGCCGAGTTGCTTCATCTGTAATATGTCATAATTAATTTGTTAATCCCGTTTTTTTTTTTATTATTATTAATCTGAATCTGCAAATAAACTAGTGACTACAGCTGTCAGGAGTAAAAAGTACTGAAGTAGAAGTACCTCAAAATTGTACTTGAGTAAATGTACTTTTCAGTATTGGCTGGAATTGAGAGGAAATCAGTAAATCAAATCAAAGTACTCTAGTTTGATTTGATTTAGTGATTTCCTCTCACATCCTGCTAGTGCTGAAAAGTACATTTACTCAAGTACAACTGAGGTACTTGTACTTCATTACTTTTTTTTTTTTTAATTCTATTACATTTATCCGCTTGAGAGAACCCTAAAAGTAAATATAAACTAATTGCACTGATCTTATAAACAAATTCTCATGTTCAATATTCAAATCGTCCCCATGATCATGGAGTGTATAAATACAAACAAAATGTCCATCAACACTGAAGAGTATCAAACCTTTAATTTTATACATGTATCCAGTTACAAAGACATTTGTTGGACCCTTCTACAGGATCTTTAGTCTGGGAACAAGATTCTGCGCCATCGATGATAAAAACTGTCTGTAAAGTCGTTCAGCTGCAGAAAAATAAAGAGCATGCCGTGACGACTGCAGAACAGTCTGACAGTTCTGGTTTGGTAGAAACATGCTGTTAAGTTCCCAAAACAACAGGTGCTGTTGGTCCACGATCCAGAGGGTGACGGCAGAGACGACGACGACGTCGTTACAGGGATCTTCGTTAAGATTGTAATCGAGCGGTGCTGATGCAGTGCCACACCTGATGACCTTCATCCCATCAAAGGTATTCTGAATTTATTCCACTCAAGTTTTGAAATGATTTTGAAGGGACGCTAAACTGTAATTTCACAGATTCCTCACTGGACTTTGTCAAGGAGCCACACAGTCTGTACAGTTAATATGCAGCTGATTATACAAAGATTCATAAATACAATGTATGTTCTGTGTTGCAGTTCCACAAATGTCCAGTTATTCATGTTACAGCGCTGTTTTTTGGTTTTCATTCAAATTTTGAGAATTCTTCAATTTTTAAACCCAAATTGGTGATTAGACCTCAGCCTTCTATATTTATTTACAAACTTTATTTTAAACCCTTTTTATGTAAAAGAATATTATTGCAAAATATCAACATCTTAAAAAAAAAAAGGGTCTCTTTATGCCTGAAAATCGAAGTAATAAGACAGATGTGCTCAGAACAAAACTGTAGTCCTACAGTATTTTAAAACAGTAAAGTCTTGCACTGATTGTCAAAAAGGTTCACTATGAAAAATGAATGATAATAGCTTTAGAGCAAAATGTTTGTGTTTTAGTCCTTTTGCATGTATTCCTTTTGAGAAAAGTGACGCAGTTAAGCCGACAAAGTGCCAGATTTGTAGTATTAAATCTTACACACACAAACCAATTTTTATAAAACACTTACAGCTATCGCAACAATTCAATATTCTTATTCATAGGTATGTATTGGAACTAGAATCTGATTATAATCTGATCATTATGTGACAGTTTTGCAAAGTTCTGCTATTTCTGCTGTGAAGTTGGACATTTTAACATGGGGACTTACGGAGACTGACTCGTTTTTGGAGCCAGCCTCAAGTGGAAGTTTGAGGAACTGCAGTTTTTGGCACATCCGCATTGGCTTTACTTCACTTGATGAATAACCTGTAGATTTATGTGGATTTTAATCATTTACATTAGAAAATATTTTCAATTTTCTTGGATTTATCCATGTTGCCTGATAGAAGTTTTTACAGTGTAACTGAAGTATTCAGTTGTTGAGAACTTGTCGTTTATTTTGCCAATTTTCCAGGTGCAGTTTCCCAATCTGAGCATGACATAATTTCAAAATATCCTTGATGGAAACAAGGTCAAGTGTCGGTCAGTGAAGTCGCAGTTATCTGATGCACAAATGTCTTTATAATGGAAGATAATTGGCAGCAGATGAGTTTTTATTGTATTAAAAATAACGTGATGTTACTGTGGAAAAGATGATAGATACCAGCTGCTGAGTTCACCGTCCTGTGAGGAAATGTTGAAAGAAATCGTATAAGTAGTGTCATTCCCTTTTTTTTACTGTAAACAGTGACGATCCACCTCGAGACGGGGAGCTTCTTGTCAAGAGTTCATGATAGAAAAAAATGTTTCCACACATCAAATCGTGCCTTTTTGCAGTACCAAGAAATGACTTGGTAGTTATAGGTAAATACACTGTATAGAAAACATACTCTCAGGTCTGTGTGGCTATATAGACATCTTTGTATATTTGTGGAAACACAGCAGACCACTTGATCTTTGGTTCCACGCTAAAGTGCAGTTCCTGTGGTGCAGCAGTGTTGAGTCTTTGGTAGCTGGGAAAATGTTCAGAGGATCGAGGGCACCAGTTTTCATCCTCTTTCACATAAGAAGTTTGAATTTGCTGTTTTTAAACAAGCAGTCTCGCTCTTGTAATCCACACTCTTGTTGTGTCTTTACATAGAAAGCGTTCAGCTGAGAAGCAGAGACGTGACGAGCGCGACGAGAGCCACCGTGACGAGTTTCTCGCCGCCTCTGTGGCATCCCGTGCAATCATTGCGGTGCAGCAGACGCCTGTCGCCGTCGTCCGCTCTGCTGTGGTCGGACGCCTGGCTGCTTGCTGAGCACTGCACTAGGGGCATCTGGTAGGATGTGGCCCGCTTGTCCGGTCGGTCCGGGCTGGAGCCGTCACTTGGACGCTGGCCGTTGTAGAGCAGGTAGCGGCCGTGGGCGTCCTGCTCCATGCGGAAAAGCTCGTACTCTGTGTGAGGGAGTCGGATGCCCAATGCTATGCAGCCGTTTGTTACGGTGACGTCCTGCTCCACCCCGACCTGCCAGGACCCCTGAACTCCACACTCGTTACCATTGAAGACGTTGAGGAGGGACGTGGTGGCCAAGTCCATGGGAGTCACTCTCATGTGGTTGACTAGAAGACGAAAGATGCAAGAAGATCCGTTAGTGCCAAGACTTAACCACCTGATTGACCTCTAAACTTTCAACTGGACGAGTCAGTGAAACAATGTTTTGCTTGATAATTTCAGAGATCTGCCAACTGTTTACCCAGATTATCTAAACCAGTGTTTCGTAAACTTTTCACACCACGTACCAAATCATGAGCCAAAACATGTATATAGTTTGCATTGTTTACACGTGTTTTGTGTGCATCACCTTTACTTCCGGTAATTGGCACAGGGGGTGCGGTTGTGGTTACACCTTATTTATTTTTTACCTGTGCACAGGAGTTCGGACAAAGAGGGCGACAGGCTCCAGTATTTTCTTATTTGATCGTTTCACTTACTGTCACGTTATGCCAATTTAAGTTTGTTGTTACTCTTACTGGTTAATAAACATCATCAAACATTAACGTGACTTTGCTTTGGATTGTAACGCTTCAAAGTAGGAGCCTACTCAGCCTCTTAGCCTCTTAGCAGCCTTTTGGAATGGATAGTTGCCGCTACAACAGTCAAGAATAAAACTGCCTCCTGGATAAACGATATGTGGTTGAACAGGGTCGGCCTGCACTGCTGGATTTTAATGTGCGTCAAAACAGAGGTACTTGGAAAGACGAATATTTTCTGAAATGCTGGTCATGATGCTTTACAGCACAATAGGTCAAAAGTTGAACAAAGATGTCCGTCTGTAAACTTGTTCACGACAAACAGATGATAATATTTTTACCATTCACATTCTCATCAAATTTTTGCTTTAGTTTAAAACCTGCTTGTATTTTTCTGACTGTTACAGTGTTACCACAGAGAGAAACAACAGTTTAATCTGAATAAAAACCGAAGAGTAGAAACTACGTGTGGGTTTGTTTTTTTTGCCTCCAAATGATGAAGACAAGAGTCCAGGAAGTCGCTGCACACAATGACCCGTCCCCCAAATAATTGTTTTTACAATTTTATATGATTTAAACCAGATATGACATGTTAATTCATGAGGTTTAGAGGTCTTAGGCAGATTGTACCTGCTTGTTCCAGCTACATATTTCTCATACTTCTTATCAAATTCTTGGCAGGAAAGCAAATAAACATCTTCTAAAATGTTGAACTTTTCCTTTAACTTCTGTTACAAAGAGGACAGTTACCTTTGAAGACAAACTCCGTCCCGCCCATGACGCGGGTGGAGTGAAGGCCTCGGCTGTAGCGTCCGCGGGCGTAGATGGTGAAGGTGGGGTGTTTACAGACGGGGTCAGTGTAGTGGTAGTAGTGGCCCTCCCAGGTGTGGTTGTTGTCGTGGAAGATGAAGTGACGGGTGAGGAAGAGGACCTCAGGGCGAACTTCGCAGCGCTGGCTCACCCACTGACCGTACAGCCCGACGGTCAGGTCGGCCCGCGGCGGCAGGATGGGAGGGTGGAACTCATCGGAGCGGTAGATGATGCGACAGGCGATGCAGCCGTGGTCATGGTTCTGGAAAGAGGGAAGGGAAGGTGTGATGATGGAGTATGGCCACCCAAAAATATCTGTAATATCATACTGTCAGTTAACTAATGCTGCTCGACTTCAGGGAGTGAGGATCGTTATGAAATCAACATCAGCCACAGAAGTGGTGCAGATTTCACCATAAACACTGACCTACAGATGAGTGAGACAACTACAGTATGCACTCTGAGTCAAGTATTCTTTACAGCATACACTCATGAAGCTGTCATGCCTTCACCATCCTTTGAATGATGTGCATCAGCGGGGATTTAGAAGTCAGTACACCCACATGCTGACTGAAAAATAAGTCTGTTTACTCCGTATACCTGCGTGTATCCTGCACTACACTGCTGCTTTGTCGTGATTTAAAGTTGTTACATTTCAAATTGTAATAAATTGTCACTTCAAGCACCTAAAAATAACTAATGCAATATCAAAAACTGTTAATAAGATAACAAGAGTTAAGAAATATATAGAAGAAAATCTAAGATATATTTTAAATAGAAAAAATAAAATAGTAGGAAATAATTAAAGTCACATAGAGTACAATAGATACACCTTTCAAGTATACGGATAAACATGTTGGATTATCTCACAGAAACTGCACTATACACACACACATGATGTGTAAGCTTTGCACTAAGGTGCACAGAGCAAAGGAAACGTCCATGGACCACAGGCTGGAGTCAGAAATGGGTCGCTCACTCTCCCAGCTGAGCTACGAGGGCATTATTATAGAGTATTTTACTTTAACAACTTGTGTATGTGAACTTCTGTAACAAGTGAATCCCCCCCGGTGGTGATCAATAAAGAAAATATAACACAGAGCAATTACACGGTGCAGTTTAAGCTCCCTGCTTACTTCACACAACAGAGATACACAAAAATACTTAAATCTTGCTTTACATTTCTTGTTTTTATTGTATTGTATATTTAAGTGATTTAAGAATAAAAATACGATTACCACAACAACCAAAAACAATCGTACAATCTGATTAACAAGTATGAATGTGGATGGTTGTTTGTCGCTATGTGCCCTGTGATGACCTGCCGATTTCTCCAGCCCCACCGTGACCCTGATGAGGATAAGCGGTTACAGAAAATGGATGGATGATTAGCACATGACTGAAAGTTGGATATTAAAGCCACCATGTGTAGGATTTGAAATATTTCCAACTCTGGCACCACCTAATGGCAGACGGCAGTGAAGGCGCCTTAAAGACCTGACGTGGAAACAGTGAAACGAGTCATGCTACACAAAATGAATGAAATCAAACTAAAAAAAAAAAAAAAAAGATGCTATAATCACGTGGCTTTAAAACTAATGATTGAATACTTTACAGCAAAACCTGCTGCTGATAAAAGCACTAAAAAAAAAGTAAAAACTTAATGATCGAAAGTCTTTTTAACATTAATATGAACATCGGCCAACAAACACTTGATATATCAACAGTAAGCTAATATACAGGCGGAACATGAACCCAATTAACCTTTGGTATTATCAATCAGCTGTTGAAGAGTTGCTCAACTAAAGTTCCCAGCGAACATCACCTCAGTCCAGTCATATGAAATCTGTCGGTGCTGAAAGCTTTTTTAATCCATCATCAGTATATTATATCATAAAAAATCCACATAAAGGACTTTCTGGCGTCTGTTCAGAGGTGAGGGAGGAAAAACTATTTCCTTCAGTCTGAACCTCTTGAGTGTTGGAAGCCAGACAAGGTTCCAGCATTTTCTCAGGGTGATCACATCGTTTTTACCGTAAAAAGACAGATGTCTCGCTCGAGCTGAAGCCGTGACAACAGGAAGTCGCACAGCGAACAGCGAGCTGAACTTTCACGCTACTTACAAACAACAGCGGGGAGTCTTTTATTCACCCTCGTACTGATAAAAGGGTTCGTAGCTCAATAAATGACCGTTATTCATGTACAGTTCGTATCATGTCTGCCTGAGCGGAGCCCCGGAGCTGCATGTGATCACGGTATCCGCAGACAGGCGGACAGCTGTGGGTCTGGAGAAAAGACCTCAGGGCCTGACTGATTCAGAGCTGGAAGCCATCACACTGTATTCCACAAAACCTTTTTTTTCCCCAAACTCCAGGGAGGTTGTGGAGTTTTTGTTATTTGAGGGTGGTCAAAAGACCAAACCTCCTCCAACCCAATCACTCTTTTCCCAGACAACACTACGTCCGCATGGGATTTATGAGGAAAGAAAAAGAAACCGAGAACACTGAAAGAAGGAGAAGGAGTATCACTACATGCTATAGATGAGATAATCCCAGTGCAGCGTCATAACTGCCTCAGAGTGAAAGGTTAATGGGACGACTGGAGGAGAAACCTCCCGCAGATACAGCTCTGTAGTGTATTTTTATGGGTGTGTATCTCACGGCGTAAGAAATATATATGTACCAGGGGGAAATAAATACATAGAGAGATAAATATGCATGCATATTTTAGTAGATTATGTGAGGATACGAGAAAAAAGGGCAGTTTATATTACAGGTGTGGGGAACATGTTCCACATCTGCAGGAACTTTGAGCTCATAAAACAGAGACAGCCCATCTGAGCTGAAAAAAATATTACTCCTCCACTATGAGCATGTTTTCTTCCTATGGATCGCTCATGTAAGAATGGAGAGTAACGCCGTGTCTTAATTCACGTACCTCCATTCTTACACTTGATATTTTTAGTGCGCTCACACTGTCAGTTACAGAACATGGTGTGCTGTGAATACTCGGATGGTGCACTCGTAACGACCAAAAGGTCGAGCGTGGGACGCTGCACACTTCTCATCCTCTCGCCATTCTGGCTACGTAGAAGAAAAGGAGGGACCACCTGCATTGTGAAAATGGCGGCCGAGGAAGCTGCTGGAGCTGAAGCGTTTTTTATATTTATATTTTTGCAGTCGAATGTTGGTGAAGAAGAAGCAAAAGTGGTAAAAAGTTGTTATCATCATTTCCAGAATGTGCACAAAGGCTGTACTTGAGTTGAGACAACACTACCCTGCTGAAATTAACGAACTACGCCAGGAAGTACACGGTGTACTACATCGAAGTGTACTGACAGAAGTATCCTGTGGTTTGGTTTTTGCAGGAATTATTTTTATTATTTTCATAATTAATAAATTAAGATAAAATTAGTTATTGTGCTTCCCATAACACTCAGAGTATAATAAGACAAATAGAAATGTTATACTTCTGTGTTGTGATCCTTTTTTTCTTTTTTTTTTTTAGGGGAAATTTTTAGATACCTGATGCAGTCTAATAGATAAATGTTGCATTTGCATCTTCCCTGAAAAGGGGCACCATGCTTCACCACCTTATTACTGACTGATGGTTTTATAAGAGTATTAACTGTAAATAAAAACATAGATTAAATGATTTCTAAGAGACTGAAGAGGACGTTGATGGAGGAAGCTAAGAATAGAATCAAGCAAGAAGCCGTCGGACGAGAGAAAATCTGGGACTAACTTTTAGTGGTTGGTGAGAGCTTGGTGAAATAAAAGGCTGAAAGACAGACGCCGAGCTGGGCTGACTGCTGTTGGACTAGTAACTAATATTAGCTGGCTGCCATGTCTTGTGTTGTTGACCTTGCTTGATGTTTGGCTGACGCATACAGCTGTCCATATCTACCACAGTGGTACTGCACTCTGAAACTGGATGCACTAAATCGCAAAAGTATCATTTTCTACACAGTGTTGCTTTAAAGGTTCCTCAACAAGCTCCAGCAATAAAAAGGCACAGCAGCCTGTAGCCTGAGAAACAAAACCCAGGGGAAAAGAGGCTAAAAAACACAAGCTGATGTTCGTAATAAATGAACCGAACTGGACAGTGAGAAAATAATATTCAGACATTTCAGTAAAAAAACGAAATAAACCTCCGACTGCCGCATGTAAAAAATGTTAATATGTTTGTAATTAAGAAGTTATCACCACGGCTAGGTGTCAAAGCCAGTACAGAGGTGCTTCAGGCGAGCAGTACACAAGCCAGTACTTACAATTATTTACAGGTTCCAAATAAAAGTTTTACTGTTGTTGTGACACAATGCTCATCATAAACAGTCACGATAATGATTAAAACTCATTTATGATGGATGATGCTTTTCACTGAGAACTTTTTACAGACCTCCAGTTGAAACATGTAAAACAAAACCAAGACTAAAATATGTTAGGATGAGATAATTTTCACGTCATATTTACACGAGTGGCATCGATCTTCTCGTCTTAACTCCCAGCAAAAAGACCAAAACGTTAAAGTATTTCTTGAAGGTTTCACAGAGGTGTTTGGGTGCATGTTTGCCTCGGTTAACAAGTCTCTCGGGTTCAAACTCTTGGCTACAGTGGTTGCCATTTGCTTGCCAAACCTCAGCTACAACTCGTTGTCCAAAATTTGGGTTCTTGGGCTCCAACAGCTGCCAAGATGGCTACAAGTGCTAAACTGAAGTCCAGTTCCACATCAGCACAACCTCCCTCTAGTGATCACATCTGATGTAAAAGAATGGACTGTACTTGTGTAACGTCTTTCTAGTCTTTTGACCACTCAAGGTGCTTTTACACTACTTATCACATTCACTCATTCATGCACTGATTGCATTGGCTGCCATGTAAGGGCGAGGAGTAATTTGGGATTCAGTATCTTCTTCATGTGGACTGGAGGAGCTGGAGATCAAACCACCGATCTTCTGATTAGTGGACAACCTTATAAAGCCTCAAAACTGAGCCACTGAGGCTATTAGTAAGTAAACAAGGATAAAGTGCTACCACTAATGATTAATTATCAGTTAACCTCACAATTTCCTCATCATTTTATTGGTTTTGTCCGTGGCTGGGAAATGAAGTCTATGTGGAAGTGCCAAAAACTGCAGTTCCTCAAACGTCCACTTGAGGCTGGCTACAGAAGTGAGTCACTCTCCATAAGTCCCCATGTTAAAATGCAGAAATAAACATGTTTACAGCCTGGTACAAAAAACAGTTTTGGTCTCTATAGCTAATTTCCCCGTTCATGACAACTGTACTGAGGGTGATTTTATATATAACTCACCTGTTCAAATTATATTAAGGCTTAAAGTTATGCAGGATTAAGAGCGTGGACACTTTGATTGACAGGTAGGTGCCATTACAGGCGACTTGTTTGAGCATTCAGCCCACCTCCGGACCACCAATGATTCACGTCCAATTTTTAGATTAGATGGAAGAGGTGTCACACATCCACTGTCCATTCTGTATACGGTCATCGGTTTTCCCCCAAACAAAATATTTAGCTTCAAGTGAAAAAGTTACCTGAAAAATTACTACTACTCTCAGTTTGAGTGGGTGAAAACATGGACAGTAAAGCTCAGTAAAGAGTTTTAAGTGAACTGACAATGAAAGCTGAATGTTTACAAACTTTAACTTTACATTTAAACTCCAAAAAACAGTTTTAGGTGTCTTTGCCACGGCACAAAATGTCCAACTTGTACAAACATGTGTTGCAATAAATTGTTGGCTCTTCATACTGGAAGCAAAGCGTTTTACACTCTTACTGGAATTGAAGAAAAATGAGGAAATGAAGAAGGATATTACTGCCATTGCTTCATATAAATTACATTTATTAATTTCATTTTTTACTACTACATTTGGCAGATACGTTTGTCTGAATGAGGTTCAATCCAAACCGCAGTAGATCAAGTAGAATAAGAAATGAATTTAACTTTGTTTGACAGCCATCTTTCACTTGAGGATTACCACCATAGTTCAGGGGAAGACGATGCCCAGAAAAAACAGAAACTATGTCGGGCTTTGGTGATATCAAAGACACTGCACCGATGTTTTTCTGTCTCAGACCGGCATCTCACCTGTAAGGAATTCATAATAAGTCTTATCTTAGATTACCTTAGCTTCACCGCTCAAGTTTAAAATGTATTTCAAAAGCTTACAGGCTCAAAAAAACATATCAAAAAGGATGAGATAACATAAACCAAACTCAGAAAAGCATAACAACATCACAAATGAGTTTCTGCATGAGGGATACGTGTAAAAACACGATAACCACCGAAACACTTCACCAACAACAACAATATAAAAACGCAGATCCCTTCTTAACAAGGATCATTATCAAGTGGTCATTACTCCGCCTCAGTTACGCAGCAGTGAACCGAGCGTCAGAAAACAGAAGAAACTAAACTTTAAAAATGAGTCTGCTGCCTCGCTCCTTGCATCACTGCTGAGATCCACCCAACAACCACAAATGAACATGCTGGCACCAGCAAATGTTCTGGACTGGGACCAGCACTGGGTACACCGCTTAAGATTAATGGATTGGATAGTCACCATGGCAGTTAAAAAAAAAAAAAAAAAAAAAAAAAAAAAATCCCCGAAAAGAAACCATTACAACCTCAAGAGATGGTCGGATTTAGTGTTTTTTGTGTAGGAAGGAGTGAGGTATTTTCTACCAGAGTTTCACGAAAAACAATTTACTGTATGTGCATGGATGATGGCAGAATTTGTACATTAATGATGTTTAAAATGCCTTTAATGCAGGCTTGTCAACCTTAAAGGGTCAGTTCACCCAAATTCTCAAACATTTTCACATTAATCTCGACACAGATCAAGCCAGGCAGATCGTTTTGGTTATATGTGTCGAGATTTTGAGAAAACTGCTTTTGGATTTGTGCCTTCACTCGTATACAAAGGAAGTGAAGGAAATTTTCATTTTGCTCAAAACATTTAAAGAAAAAACAACAAAAAACAAATTTACTTCAGCAGCTATATATTTTTTGGCCACTTGGGGGCACTGCAACAAGCTATCAACGCTCCACTGACACATTATTACCATATACATTTGATCATTTATAATACTGTTGATGATTTTGTTGCTGTCCAATATAGTTCTCCACGTTTGATGATTTTGACTTATTTCTAGTCAGCATATTATTGATTATTGACCAATGAAAAGATGTTTTGTTACCTCATTTATGAAGGACTGACCGATAGGAGGATAGCTGTGGATAAATAATGTTTCGAGCTCTGTGATCTCTCTGAACAGAGTCAGACTGATGACAGTGTTTTAGGTTTATTCTGTGAGCTAGTTCCTGAGAAAAGTCGTTTTTTTTTATTCGCCTGAAAAAATGTTTTTTGGACGTATATGGTTTATCATATATCACATATATGGTATATCGGACAGTGACGATATACTCATGTTAGCAAACACATTACACATTACAGTCTGTTTACATGAAGAGTACTACTGCATATCTAAAAATTCACTTTTTTTTTTTTTTTTTTAGCTCTGTTTTGGTCTCCACCATCTCCTACCTGAAGTCTCTTTAGCTGCTAAATCTCCTCAGTGTTCACCAACTGCTAACTTTGTTCATCTACCAGGCGCTTCACGTACAGCAGCGGTCAGCTGCAGCTGGAAATGCGATCAATGAGAGAGTGATAAAACAATGAGCTGAAAGACAATAAAACGCTCTGCAGAGAATCTGCAGGGTTGAGCGAGTTTGGAAGAACACTGTTACACATTAAAAAAGTTATTACTGTTGTTTATAAAATTATATTTTTTAAACAAAATTTCAACAGCATGAGGTTTTTTAGAAACAATGTCCCCGTTACTCTTCATGATCCAGAGAACAGACTGAACAGTTTATACTGGAATGACTTTCTGCAGAGAAAAATAGTGCCTATGAGTGACCGGGGACGCTGTTCTAGAGAGAGATGTTGTTGTTGAATTATGTAAATGTAACGTTTCAAAGCTCTACAGTCAGGAGCTCATCCACCTTTACTATATTAGAGTGGCAGCTCTCTCAAAAGCTTGGCACGTAAAAAAACAAAACAGTCTGACTGGTGAGAACTTTGAAAAGCAATGTTGTAATTATGTTTGACTCTTACTGCAGCTCTGGAAGTGAAGCTCCTCCAAACCTTTCTTCCTTTTTTATTCCGAAAAGATCGAGGAGGAAGAGAGCTACATGCAACACTTTGATTTGAGCCTCAGGCATGCATGAAATCAGACCTGGTATGCACTCGCTGGAATAATTCATACGGCCGCATGATTCCAAATTCTAGGAATACCACATGTTGATCGCTCCCAGAGATAGGCCGGGTTTTGCATTGTGCCTCCGTGGACCGGAGGGGCTTAAAGAGAGCAGCTCTGGTCATTACAGCGCCACAGGGGAGCTTGTCTGATCACAGCTCCTCACCCCACACTCTGTTTACATACTGATCAGCAACACCAAGCCCCATCATCCCCCGTACAAATGGATGTTTATTTAGACAGTGGACCTGAACAGGATTTCATTGTAATCTCTGCAGAGGGTGACAGTGAAAACATCACTCTAGGGTTTCATCCAGCGGGGAAACTGCTGCTCAGCAGTGTAAATAGAGAAATTACATCCTGGAAGCACAGCGGAGGAAAGGAGGGCTCTTTCTTAACGCTAGATTTGGGAGATGAAATCAGTATGTACATAGTTTCTGGTTTCAACCAGTGCAAATGTTTAGCGTATGAGGGCGGGATTGTTGACCTACACACTGATCCTAAGTCAGATTTGGAGTAAACAGTGTTTAACTTGGATGGCTGTTTGTTGCTACTGACAGGTGGTAGATTATATCGCAAGTTGTCAGAAAATTATAATAACTTTTCAGATCAGTCGACCACTCTGATACCTCTAAAACAAAAATGTGAAGACTTACTTTCAGATATGATTTCACCCATGCTTCCTCGCAGCCTTTGCTGAGCCGTGGCACGTATGAGAACACGGTTCGTAAGGTCAGTTCATGCTGTTTCTGGTGTGTGTGGTCTTTGCGGCGCGGAGGGTCGACACACAGTGTGATTCGAGTTCAGCGGAGGTCCTGCAAATCTCTACATCCGGCTCGGTCGTGCATTCCAAAAAACACATAACGCAGTGTTCGCGGATGGGAAGAGTTTCTGCACCAGTGGCTCCTACCGGTAAGACTGTCTGCAAACGTCCACAGACGAGAACTGAAGTGTGCAGGGACACGAGCGTTTTATACCACTACAGATACCCCTTTAATTAAGACGATGCACCACAACTTGCTTGCAACATCGTCGTCATCGTTACCCTGGTTCTGGCTTTACATTAAGTCTGTGTGTATCTGTGTTTGCAGGTGAACGACTGCTGTAATTCTCCACCCTTGACTGAAATATGCAATAATATGCAAACAAGCAATAAAATATCTCATTAACATATCGCCGGTGTGATTATTTCACCTTTTGTGTCAATATACCTGTCGAGCATGAGTGGTTTAATTAGACACTTTAATGTGTTGCTCTTATTAATTATCAAATAAATTGATTCATGGCAACTCCGTCGTTACAGAGCATGAACATCCATCCATTTTCCATAATCGGTTATTCCTATCAGGGTCGCAGGGGGCTGGAGCCGATCCCAGCTGACAATAGGCGAGAGGCGGGGTACATTCACACTTAAGAGTCATAAATTAACCTGCATGTCTTTGGACTGTTGGAGGAAGCCAGAAAAATCAGGTGGTAACCGAAGTCAGTAGGATACATTGTCTGAGAGCTATGAATGTTCGTGGCAACCGTCCAACACTTGTCGAGATATTTCAAAGTGGTGGATCAAGCAACAGACATCACCATCCTACAGTCGTACCATTAGCCTAGCTAAAAATGTAGAATTCATTTTTCTTCTTGTTTCCTTCTCTGGTAATCACCTCACAACCACGCAGAATTATCTCTTGATCCCTCGAGAGGGGAACTAGTAATCTACAGAATTACAGCAGCTCTATATAAACCGACATTTTCGTTCTAGGGAGACTCTGCAGCCACATTTCTCCCCTCATCCCTCTAAACGCTACTTGACACACGATCATTAGGGACTTACCTTGGCATTTTGCAGAGCCATCTGGTAGCTGGACGGCTTGTAGTAGAGCCTCTGTGACGACTCGGTGTGGATGTCTCCTAGAAACAGCTCCTCCACCAGGTGATCCAGGTTGTGATGCAGGTACTGCTTCTCTACCCTCAGCAGCTGCAGCTCATGCATGGCAAAGTTAAGCTCCCTGGAGCAGTCGAAGCCGCCTTCCTCACTCCACAGCTCGTAGATTACATTTGGCTCCCAGGGGCCCTTCACGGCCCCTCTGCAGCTGCGGTTGAACCTCTGGCTGAGCTCTTTGGCCACAGTCGCTGTGTGACAAACCATCTGGACGCGATGGAGATGGTACTCCGCCTCCGTGCCGCCGCGGATGATCCAGGAGGCCTGGCGTAAGCGCAGACGACCGCGGATCACCAGAGTGTAGGTGGGTTTGGTGCAGTGGTTGTCCTCGTAGTAGAACTGGTGAGCCTGGAAGGTGTTGTTGGAGAAGAAACTGTAGGAGCGTGTCAAGAACTCCGGGCCTGGTCTCACCTCGCAGCTGCAACAGAAAAGAGATGAGGTTTCAGATAAACAGCATGCAAGACTACTTGCAGAAAATGTTTAAATAAATACCAAGAAGTTTTAAGTTGGTCCAGAGCTGAGTGTTTTAGTGTGTGACAAGCTCTTTACACAGCACATTTCACTCATGGCTGATCCTGAAAATACAAATTCTAGGGTTGTTTTACTCCATCGCAGACTTTACAGTATACCATCAACTTCTACAAATATTGTTCTTGTTTCCACCTTCCAGGCAGCCATCGGTTTCTGTTAATTCCAGTACAGTAAGAACATCATTTGGCAGAGACTTGAAAATTTGCCTGAAAGACTTTTTGTTATGTTTGTGTGGTAACTCGGGAGCCAGAAGTGAACTGAAAACTCAGAACTTCAAGATATATGATTTGAATGATGCAACGCATTGTTTTCTTTATTGTTCTGTGTTAAATACAATAAACACACTTTAAACTGAACATCTGTTTGTGGTTGGTCTGTACTATCTGTCTGCCCTGAAAAATAAAGGTTCGAGTTCGAACCTTAAGCGATTCTTCATGGTCATGCAGCATGCGACCCTTTTACCGACAGGTCCTTCAAAGAAACATTAAAGTAATATATGATAATTTGTATTAAAATATTTAATTTTAAATGCAATATTAAAAAAATAATTTAGTAAAGTTATTAAAGTTAGTTAAAGCCATATCAGGTTCACAAAAAAGGCTGCTCAAAAATGTTCAAACTGTCCCTTTGTTATTGTTTTTTTTTTAAAATCAGTGCTCCAGAGCTTTTATCAGTTTTGTTTTATTGTGCTCTGTGCTTGAATCCTGTGAGTGGTTGACTGACTTTAAACTTAATATTTGAATCACAAACCTGACAAAAATATTGTTAAAAATATTGTTAGGTGCTGACCTAACTGGCACCCCCAGCGCTCAGTCGTACCGTTACGATAGCTTTGAACATTGAATATTGTGAAAAGGATAACGTGACACAGGACAGGAAGCTGTGCGAGTTTATTTTCTTACTGTACAGGCATGAACTAACAATAATCGCTGCTTGAAATGTAAGAAATCACTCAGTACGTTTTAAAGAAACAGACACTCAACAGGCAGTTGACAGGGTGTAGAAATTGTCCCATATATTTCATAAAGATACCTGGAAACTGTGTGAACTTGTGGAAAAGGGGTATAATATGTCCCCTTTAAGAAATGAACATGCAAAAACACAAGTACTTAGTTGTTTACCTGGTGGACACCCAGTGACCCTCTACGTTGGGAGGCATCTGCACAGTGATTCGGGCTCCATTGTGAAGGTGCTTCAACATGTGTTGGCACTGAGAGTCTTTGCCCGAGCGGCCGAAGGTTTTCTCCAGGGACAGACGGCTGGACTGACCGTCTGAGTAGTGAAGGGAGGAACCTTCAGCCGAGCCTGTGGGAACAACGAGGACACAGAAGGTTTGTCTCAGGTAAGATTTCACCGTTATTGAATATTAAAAATGATTTTATTGCGTCTGTAATTAAGTTTTGTTATTATACTGAGATCCTGAATAGATAAAGGATTTTTTTAAAATCATGATGCTGTAAAAACAATTCAGCGATTTTCCTCACTGAGGCTGAATAAGCCATTAAACTGAGTTTCATTTCTCTCAGATCTTTACATCCTAATAAACGAAGCACAACTGCTTTTAAAGACAGTTAATTCCACTCAGATCAAATAGGAAGAAAAAAAAAAAGGTTGTCTTGTTAGTTTGAAGTTTTCGCCCTGCTTATTCAATCAGTCAGAGCTCTTTGAAGTCTGCAGACGGGGTTTATTCAGTCATTTTAACTCATGTCATCACCCGGGGATTACAAGGCTTTATCAGTGACCTGCAACACCTGGTATGAGTGCAGTCTTTATGGGTTAATATTAGCTGAACATGTGATGAAAAGCTGAAGTTTGGAGAACTGATTGGTGGTTCTCTTGTAGCGCAAAAAACTCAAACTCTGAAATCGATGCAGCATTGACATTTTAATAAAGAAACCCACCCTGGCAATGAACTCTTGACGCACCACATGAAATAACAATACCTTGAACAATGGCCTGAGCTCAAGGGGATAAAACATCGGAAATGAAAGCATTTTTAAAGCCTGCAGCCAAAGAAAAGCTCCAAGCTCACATTCCAGCCAGGATTTATTCCATATAATACTCTAAATATCATCAAAATCTACCTTGAAATAGGAAGACTTTGCCTTAAATTCTTTGTATTGGACCCGACTTGCCTGGCGATATCATTTAACGCCTTGGAATGCCGCCGCGGTCGCCTCTGTGCTTTTAATTTGAGACTAATAACACAAAGGGAGGAACAAAAACGTCTGATTAAAAGAAGCCACGAAGAACAAAAGAGAAAAAAAAAAGCTCCATGCAGTCAAACTATGAGGCCTGTGTGTAAATCACCACATCACAGCGCTGCTCGGTGGAAACACTGGACAGTGGGGGGGAGACTTGATCTCCCCCTCGACTCAGCTGGTGGCATTAGTAACGCTGCTCTGCTGGCTGGAGCTCTGTTAAAAATCAAAGAAAAGGCTTCACAGTTTGCTGCATTTCTGTGTGACTGTGTGTTTATGTACATGCATGTGAGGCCCTTTTCTTTTCTTTTTTTTTTTTTGCACCTGCAGTCAGACCTGGATCTCAATAAAGACACTGCAAACAGCTTGTTTTTACAACAATCAAAGCAGAAACTACCAGTAAGCGTGTGAATTTAAAAAGGAAAGCTGGTCAGATGTGTAATGGGAACACACTTTTAACCTCAGTGTGGTTTCCCGGGAGTCAAACAGCGTCTTGGGTTTAATTGCAGGTGAATTTCAGGACACACACGTGTGCCAGATTTCCACGCATGAGATAAATAAGCCCGTATGCATGCGATAAATACACAGAAACACAAGGAAAAGTATTAAAACTATAAACATACACACGCAACTAGGGCTGCACAATGAACTATATTTGACATTCTGAATCTGTTAGACATAAATTTGTTCTTCTAGCAGTTTTGTAGAGCTAACGATCTGACCATAATGTCTGTTTAATAAGCGTTTTGTTCTCCTGAGGTTTCGCCTTGTTACATTTGATATACAGCCTGTGTTAGGTCCCTAAAATAGGATTAAACAAAAACACCCAAAACTGAAGAGAGTCAATAAAAAAGTACAAATCTGATTCACTTAAATGACGACTTTGGCTGATTTTTTTGGTATTGATTTGTTGAATTTTAGACAATAAAATCAATTCACATACACGTGAAGTAAGTGTGTAATGATTTCAGGGATTTTGATGTTGATTTACACGACAATGGGATGATGCGGAGTTGAGGTGTGCCAGAAACGTTGCTATCAAGTTGCTAATCAGGCTGCGGCGTTTTCCAGAGCTACACAGAAAGTTAATGGGTTATGAATTATCCTCCAGGGATCCTGAATGTCTGTATCAAGTCTCAAGGCAATTCAACTGTTTTCACTAAAAGTAAAAACCTCATGGTAGCATTAAGGGAAGAGACAGGGGGATCACCAAAGTCAGTAGGATTCATCCTCTGGGAACCATGAATGTCTCTACAAAAGGGTTTGTGCCAATCAATTCAGTGGATTTTGAGATGTTTAACTGGATACATTGAATTTTTGACATGCCAGAATTTAATCTGGAGGGAAAGCTTGGAGTCTTACGGGCTTATCCTCTGGGCACCATGCATATCTGTACAAAATTACAAGGAAACCCATCCAATAGTTGTTTAAACATTTCACTAAGCACCAAAAAAAAAAAAAAAAAAAAAAAAAGACAGAGCAAAGTCAGTATGATTTGTCTTCAGGGGAACATGAATGTTTGTACATAATTTACTGCAACCAGTCGTTGTTAAATTATTTCAGACTGGAACAAAGTGTTGAACTGCCATCCATACAGCTATACTAAGACCACAGCTAAAAACTTTGAACATGCTAACTTTTGAAAAAGAGCTTCATGACACGTCCTCTGGGCACCACGCATATCTGTATAAAATGTCATAAAAACAATTCACAACTCACTAAATGCCAAAAAAAAAAAGTATAACTCTGGAAAGCTACAAAGAATCAGCCACGTTGGATCAAAACACCACTCGATATCAGGTCTACAACAGATATTATGGAAATATTACAGAAGCTGCAGCGTTCTAGGGATTCTGGGTAATGTATGCCCTCGATATCTTGGGGAATATATGCAAACATTTTTGAGAATTTTGTCTGCAAACTGCAAATGAAAACATTTATAAACCTTTAAACTGTAAAACCTCTTCATTATCCTCAGTATTTATTTAGTTTCTGTCCCGGTTTCCAAACAAATCGTGATGTTGAATCTAGCATGTGTCTTATTTGGCTGATTTTGTTCACAGATGTGGGTTAATGGACTGTTTCTGTATCTGAAACTGTACTGCAGAGACACACCTGATCCAGAGTCAGCCACATCAGACCAAGACTTGTTTAAAATTCATTTGTGGCTTTGTGAAAATATCATAATTATATTGGAACATGAGCTTTATTTAGAGTAATTTTAAACACAGTTACAAATCTTTTTTTTACAGGAGAGTTTTATTACATCAAAGCCAGCGAGAGCTCACAATGGAAAACACGCTTACGGGGAAATAAATGAGGAAATGATTAAAAAGAGGTTATGTGCAGCCTGTTTGTAAAATTACTTTTTAAGAGGAAGCGTCATACAACTACACATTTAATGAGTGTTGAATGTGTGAGTGGTGGGAGTTTCTTCCAATAGCTTTCTTTAAAATGAAAAAAACGCTCCCGTCATTACAGCAATAATCAGAGCGGCTGGACTCGAACCCTCGTTGCTGCCGCTGTGCTGCTTTCCCAAACTGCTGCTCTCTATCTAAATCAAAGCGCCCACAAAACTCCCAGAGCCCTAAACCACAGAGAACATTTCCAGTTGGCCCGATCCCACCGGTGAGGTAACAGCACTGGGACCCCGGACAAGCAGAGAGACTCCACATCGTTTATGGGAAGAGAAAAATCCAGAAGTGCCAAAGCAGAGACCAGACAAAGGACTGTTCTTTGTGTTATCTTAGTATCTGGCAGCAACCATGTAGGACTTGAACGGGGCAGAGAAAATAACACTTTAGTGCTGGTGCTTGAGTGTTTTTTATTTTGGAAGACTCAAGAAGGAAATATTTTTGAAATCCGTTGCACATACAGCTGTACGTTTGAGTTAGTTTGATCAGATTCAAATTTTACATTCAGCTTGAAGCAACGATAATAAGTCATAAACTCATAAAGTATTGTTTTTGTTGGGTAACAAGAGTCTGCAACCAGGTTAGTGGCTCAGACTTTCAGCTAACTGCTAATGTCAGCATGCTAACATGCAGCAGCCATGAGCCTTGGAGGACGATGAGGAAAAAAACCACAGCCACGGCCATGCTAGAAGTTCTGTGAGGCTGTAGCATATGTTGTAAGATAATATCAGCTAAATGCTAACATCAGCATGTGAATGTGCTTCCTTCACAGGGACAATGCTAACATGTGGATGTTTAGCAGATAACTTCAAGTATTTACCCTGTTTATCATCTCAGTAACACAAACAGCTGAGGCTCATGAGAATGTTAAAATTTAGCTCTGATGATGAGGCTACATGAAGTCAAAAGATCGCCAAAGTTATTGACTAGTCACGTTTGAGCGAGCTTTGGTTGTTTGCAGGTAAACAGTCCAGATGACGACGAAAAGAAATACAATCTTGGCACTGTCGGATATTGTTGGGCGGCAATTTAGCTTTTAAAAAAAAATATATCTGCATTTATATGCAAATATCTGATTATAGGAGTTCTCTGAAATTCTCATTTTCACGTATCAAGTTTCTAATTTTGTTTCAAGGTCTGCAAATCTTGGTGTTTTCCAGATATGCCTTGAAAGCTAATGGGCTCAGAGTTGTCGTGGTTCATCCTTTGAGAACCATGAATGTCTCTGTGCCAATCCATCCAGTAGATGTTGCAATGTTTTACTGGATCAATTAAATTTTAACCTGCTGGTGGCTTATCCTCTGAGCATCATGCATATCTGTACAAAATCTCATGAAATCCATCCAATAGTTGAAACATTTCAACAAAAAAGATCAAAGTCACCAGAGTTTATCCTCAGGGGAACATGAATGTTTGTACAAAATTTATGGCAACCCATTGTTGTTGGGTTATTTCAGACTGCCATCGAAAAAGCTACACCGCAACCACGGCTAAAAAAAAAAAAAAACCTTTATACAGTTAATTTTTAAGAGTAAAGAGCTTCATGACATGATTAATTTTAACCATTATCTAAAGTGCATCATGTACGTTGACATGTACGACACAATAAGTTTCCATTTAGTCGATTTTCTGGAAATATTCTGGAAGCATTTCGAAGCATTTGTTTCCAAAGTCAAGAGTGAAACATTTAAGCAAACATGGACCAAAAAAAAAGTGTTCTGAAATCTTAACATCGTGTGATGCAACTGAAATCTCTAGAAGAAATACTAAATGGACCCTGAGGTGAGATTGATTGTCAGAGATCTATTCTTCATTATCAGCGTTTTTCCTGCAGGACTGAAGAATTTGACTTCTTCCTCCACGACTGAATGAATCACCACTGCTGATACCAAGGTCAGACGTTCTGGGCTGCATGGCAGTTAGCATCATTTGTATCTCCTACATCTGTCTTTCCTCAAATATTTCCCCTGTTGGTTTATTCAAACTTGTGGCCGCCCTTTCTTCCCGTTGCTGCAGTTTGACATGATTTCTAAAGAATGTTTCCCTTGATATTAAACTATTTAGCTAATTTTCTGACTGATGCGTCTGCAGTTAGAGCACTCATTACTTGGCGTCCGTGGATCATCTCATGTTGCTTTGAAAACTCAGACATCAAAGTGTTAATCACCCGAAAACAAGCTGATAACTGATGTTTGCAGCTGATATCAACAGGCTGATTTCACATTTCTTATTTTGGCATTGGAGCATGTTGGAGTCTTTTTAAAAATGTGTTATATTTTGTGTTCCGTTAGCTACATGCAGCATATGTGTATATAAAGTATGTATGCAAATATATTAACTCCAAAAAAGTAACTACACTGAGCACATAAATGTTTTACAGGTACATTTTATGTAATTTTGACTTTTACCTCTTTGAAATCAAATGTGTTCCTGTATTTGTGATTATCCAATCACGCCTTAGTACGTGTCAAACCTCCTTCATGACCACATTTGAGTGAGTATTGTTAAAAATGTTTATGTTACGTTTTTGAGTAAAAAACTGATCTGTAATTTTCAGATTTTTCTCTTTTTTTAACTCTCAAATATCGTATCGGCCTCACGATGTTTATGAATGTGGTTAAAATGTTTAAATGACTTACTAGTAGTAGTAGTTTGTAAAATTTTAGAGCAACGAGGAGGTGATCATAGGACAGAAATAATGTTTTAGCTCTGTTGTGGTCTGAAACATAACACATATGGATCAATGGAGAAGTTTCTACACACATGGTGACAAATTTTGACACTTTTCAGGTCTGCAGGCGTTCAGTTTTTGAAACTCAAAAGACAGATATAATATTTGACACATTGTGAATTGTATCAAGACATTCGAGTTGCTCATTTGAGCTTCAGGCTGCAGGACTTTGTCCCATGGAGTCAGTTATTTTAAATAGAAGAAGTGTTTTCTCTCTATTTGTGTTATCGTTTGCCAATTTCATCTTCTTCCTGCATGATCACTGACGGAAATGTGAGAGATCCACACGTCTTCGTAAACCAACTTTGCCACCGAAGGAAAAAGAAAACAATCCAACTTTAAGACAAACATAAAAAGTTGTAGGTGAAGTTATTATTTAAGCAAACAGTTCAGTCATCCTCTTGCTGAATATTTACAGATGTAATAAAACTTAAAGACCCGACGGAGGCTGAGCAGATCCATTAATCTCAGTATAAAACGTGAAGTTTGAGCAGCTCGTGTGTCTTTTTTAAACTTTGCTGTTTAACTCTCCGAAAGCTCGCTGAGGTTTTCACCCCCCCTCAGTAAATTTACAGCACACACTAATCTAGGCTGACAGTGCATTTTCATTGCCACTACGAAAGGCTGCAATAACACACCACTTAATTGAACGTTAGATTCACCTAAACACACTTAAGGATAAGTGGACTCGTTTTATCTCAACCCGGTCATTTGAAGTTGCAGCCAAACGTTGCCTTCCACTGACACTGGCAGCAGATGGATTGGGTCAACTGCAGTCCCATAATCCTCTGCTGCTCAGACAAAGTTTTCATCAGGAATGGATGTTTTAAGTGGCTCTTAACTCTCCCAGTGCTTTCATCTACCCAGCAGCCCCAGGGAAGCTTTTTATTGCCTTTTAGCCTTCAAACATGTTCATCACTGTGACATAATGGATAACTTAGCCAGAAAATATTATTACTACTTCTCCTGTTGGACACACAGACACAAACACACACAACCATGATGGTAAGCAGGTGTGCTGAGGTGAAGCATGTCTGACACCGTGAAAACATTTAGAAATCTTCTTAAATTTCCTAAAATATAAACATATTTTAGATGATCTCATCCTTTTTAATGTGAGGGCTACAGTTTGCAGAGCAAAGCTTCTCTCACAGGCTCTACAAGCTTTTTGTTTTCCATGCACACGTGGAGCAAAACATGTTTTTCACTAATTCTGGAAAGCCTCTCAAACATCCGCACTTGCTGCACTTCACGGATCAAAGTCAACTCAAAGTTTCTTACCCAAAAAAGCAACAAGAAGCAGGGTGAACAGCCCCATTCCGCACTTCAGAGGGGATAGAGACGAGCTTCACTGGTCACACTGAGAGGGGATCAGGGTTTCCTTTACGCAGCGTCCTTGTTTATTCCGACACAAATCCTCACATTATGCATCCAAAGCGTGGAGGAAACACTCCTGTGATATCCGAGCATCATAGGAAACACACCTCCGGGGTCGCAAGAAGAGAATAAACCCGCTGCTGTAGCTGAGGTTCAAAACAAAGAGTCGCACCTAGAAAACCAAACAAAGTCCACATTTACTTCAGGACACGCTGGAGGAGTTCAAACTTTGTCGTTCGCTGTGGAAACGAAGCAGCTCGGTCGCTTTTACGCGCGTCCTCCGTGCGTCCTGCGTCCTGGAGGAGTGTTTGTACGTCTGATCAGAGACTGGACTCAAACCACCGCCCCCCCCTCCACCTCCTCATCCTCCTCCTCCCGCCTCTGTACAGATTTTATGGGCGTGGAGTGTGTTCAAGTTTTCTCCCGTTAGGTGCACACTGCAAAAAAAAAAAAAAAAAAAAAAAAAAAAAAAATCATCCATCATGTGTGTACAAGGTGTGTTAGTCAACCTGGAGTCTTAAAAAATCTCAAAAGTTTATCTAATAAATTGAATTTAAAACACCTTTAGTGCAAACTTGTAAAATTATATCATCAGAACATCAAAGTGCTAAATCTATATTTATATATATTTAACATTATTTTTCAAAAAACAGCCTTAAAATGAGACTTTACGAGCAAAATCTCCAATTTGAAAACTTTATTTAAAATAACTTTTTCTACTGAGTTTGAAGAAAAGCAGATTTTAACTCCATGTGTGACTTTGTAGAGTGTAGAGTGACATTTTTTGCAGTGAAAACTTAAAAGTAAAGATGTTTTAATAAAAATATTTTATTCTCCTAATTATTTAAAATGATTAGAAATAACTTGCAAACTATAATTCAATGATTCAAAGAGTTATCAGGTTTAAAGTTCCAAAGTTGTCTAAACAAGTTTACTATCATACTTTAACAACTCATAAAAACTCACTGAGTACTACAGTTATATCCCAGTATAACCAGAATATCTCAGGTATTTTTTTGTTTGGGTTGTTTGTTATAAAGAAGTGCCAAAAACTGCAGTTCCTCAAACGTCCACTCGAGGCTGGCTACAGAATGAGTCCGTCTCCATAAAACAACTTCACAGCGGAAATAAACATGTTTACAGCCTGGTACAAAAAACAGTTTTGGTCTCTATAGCTAATTTCCCCGTTCATGACAACTGTACTGAGGGCGAATTTTTATAGAACTCACCTGTTCAAATTATATTAAGGCTTAATGTTATGCAGAATTAACAGTGTGACTGCTTTGATTGACAGGTAGGTGCTGTTACAGGTGGCTTGTTTGAGCAACCAGACGCCTCAGGTCTGCAGATGATCCACGTCTTTGCTGATCTTTAGATTAGCCGGGTGGCGGAAGAGGCAGGACAGCTAACATAGCAGCAGCCAGCATCACATATTTTGAGCTCCAAGACGTCATGCATCCATTCTTTATATTGTCTGTGGTAATAACCCACCTTTTTGTGCACAAGATAATGCCAAAATAAAATGATTACTGCTGTTGAACTCTTTTGATTTTAGTCCAGATACTGAAGCAAAACTCTTGTTACAAAATGAACATCTGCTGTCACAAAGTTTGGGGTGTTAAAATGGTTTAAACATCTCTGATTAGGGGTGATGTTGTTCATGCTGCAGCTTTACTGTCGAGTTCATTCATTCATTTGTGTCCGACATCCGGCTTGTTATCACTCATGATGAATGCTGCACATTTTTCTTGACCGTTGCTCTCAAATTATACACCTTCTCATCATCGCGTGCCCGGAGGGACGAACAAGAACAAAGCTTCACAGAGCATTTAGCTCCCCAACACCTGTTGAGTGTGTGTGTGTGTGTGTGTGTGTGTGTGTGGTTCAGACATAGACAGACCTTGGCCTTGAGTTTCCAGCTCTCTGTTTCTTTTCAACTTGTAGTTCTTTGCTGTCATCTCTCTGATCTTTTGACCCTGAGGCGAGCGTCTCCAGCTCCTCTTCATTCATCCACTGAGCCACTCTGAAACTGAGCCGGCACTGTTATATCTGCCTTTAAACACTGATCGTGTCTGCACAACAACACCCAAACTATGCGTACTTAATTACTGATCATCATAGTTCATAAATTTGAATGTAATTGTAAGTTAATTATTTTTTTCTTTCTTTTCTTTGCAGAGTTTCCAAGACATTTGTTGACATGATTTGATGATATGCAGATTTAGCATTACTCTCCTAAAACACTGTTGGACAGTTTGAAAAAATAAATATATATTAAAAAAAAGCAAAATCGATGCATGTATTCTTCAGTGTCAAAACCTGGCACCTACATTACCCACAACGCAACTCGACTGCTAACAGTTTGGTTGGACACAGACAGTATAAAACACGGATGTAGTATCTGTGACGTCAGTGTGTGGCGGCTCTGGCTGCCGCCATCTTGGCAGTCCTGCCTCTGCCACCTCCCGGCTAATCTAAAGATCAGCAAAGACGTGGATCATCGGCGGGCTGAATGATGCCTGGTAACTCAAACAAGTCACCTGTAACAACACCTACCTGTCAATCAAAGCGTCCACACTCTTAATTCTGCATAACTTTAAGCCTCAGTATCGTTTGAACAGGTGAGTTCTATAATAATTCACTCTCAGTACAGTTGTCATGAACGGGGAAATTAGCTATAGAGACCAAAACTGTTTTTTGTACCAGGCTGTAAACATGTTTATTTCTGCTGTGAAGTTGGACATTTTAACATAGGGACTTATGGAGACTGACTCGTTCTGTAGCCAGCCTCAAGCGGACGTTTGAGGAACTGCAGTTTTTGGCACTTCTGCGCTGGCTTCACTTCACAGAGTTAAAACATTTGGTTTGAGATTATGCTAGTATAGCTTTCAGACGCTAGGCCGAAGCAGAGATGAGGAGCAGCGATGAGGCTACAGAGGTCTCGTAAAATCACTCTTTTTTAAACTCCACACCCTGAAGTTATTCACATTTTTCTAATCTCCAGCCACAACTAATGTTGACTCAAGTGACATCAATAATAATAAACTGTTCACAAGCTCACAGAGTTTAAGGTGTCATTGGTTTTCCTGCAATTTACAGAGAAAAGCATCAAATCGTCACATTTGAGAAGCTTGAACTGGGAAATATTTGGAGTTTTTGCCGGCTCAGAATATTTATAATAATTCTTCCAACTTTAAAGGTACTTACAGGTAATATTGTGTAGAAAGAGGTGGATAAACTTTTACTTGTGTACTGAGTTTTTTGCAGTGTAAAGTTTACATTCAATAGATCGTGAAGGAGGCCCTTGCCACACACAAAAACAGTATTTCACATGCTTATCCAATAATCCTCCAATCCTTAATCAGTAGTGCAATCCTCCGCTGAGGGACTTGTAATTAATTTCTATTGTCTGCAGTCTTAACCCTTGTGGCTGCCTCCCTCTATACGCTCCATGGTATTTGCTCTTTTTCCTCTAATCCTGGATCCACGCTCTGGGAGAGTGACTCCAGCCCTCCTCTCTCTCTCAATTCCTTCTTTTCTCTGGATCCGGAAAAAGCCGCAAGAGCGAGATCCGGACAAACAGACTGATGGGATTTGCAAGAAGCCCGGAAGGGGTATTAATAAGAAGTCTGTATAGAGGAGGAGGCTGGAGGCAGGGAGGTGAAACTAGGAGGCTTGTTCTGGTGTGCTGACCCCTGCGTTGTCCTGTGTGGCTAATCAAAGCATCACTGCACCCTCTTTGTGTCTCTGCAGGAATGTGATCTATGAAAGGTGGAAATAAGACTGCTTTGATTGCCAAAAGGCTCAACGGGACAGTAAAACCAGTCAAAGACTCGGTGCATTATGATTCAGCCTGCGACTGCTGAAACTTGTTTTTCTCTTTATGGATTTTTCTAGCATGCTTTTTGCATTAAGCCTTTATCATCAGTGTCCCTAAACATGTCAGAGCAGATGAATGTGAGTGGGGACATTTCAAAGTTGTTGTCTTCTCTGTTTCTGATTAAAGTCGTGTTCAGAAGAACTGGATGACTGCGCTGTTTTCTGTTTGCCTCTTTTTTCATGTCTCCCCGTAGACGTTTGTGTCATTTCTGGAGCATGTTGTAAAAAGCAGGAATGAGAAGGGAGTGGCGCACAATGAACATAAAACTCACACTGAGTTATGGGATGTTAATTATTTGACTGTTTATTGTTTGTTACTGAATATGAGGCCAGAAGAGTTACTGTCTTACATTACTGACAGCAGTGTATTCTCAGTGACACGTTTGACCTCTGCCACCCTGCTGACTTCCTCGTGGGTCAGTCATACTGTGCAGCCAAACTTTGCACCATGAAACTGAAAGCAGAGTGCTATTTGCTTCCTCATTTTTACATATATCTCATAAAAACGGGCAGATAGGGAGGGATCCGTTGCAGATATTGGTGTTTACAATAGTTTAAAAGTTGGCGTTTAAAAGTTTTGCCTCCACCTTCACTGTGAGTCAGCGTCTACCTCCAGTGGCCAGTCTGGCATGGAATACAGTAGCCTACCGACGTGGTTTACTTGTCGGGTTTGGCTCCTGGCATCCCGGGACTGATTCAGTTTGGTTAGCTGCACGGCTGACTGAGCTAACGTCAGTTAGCGGTTGGCTACTTAGCTTCTTTCCTTCAGGAAAGTCTGTATCACCTCGGCAGTGAATGCAAACTTAGTGTACGGCCCTGAGAGCAGGATGAGTCATCAACAACTTTTTATTGTTTACCAGGACATGACTCACAAAAATACCTCATGACGTTGTTGGACCAGATACTGGTGTATAGGTGATATATGTATATACACATATGTGTTAAAAACATTTTGACTTCACGGCGACTTTAAATGATCGTAGAGACCCCAAAGTTTCAAAATTTACCAAATGTGTCGGGTTGAACTTGAGATAGACGTGGAGAAAATGATACACAAGACATCTGGAATATTTCCACTTACTGGAATTGTGAAGCCATATTAAACATGGAGTCTCAGGTCTGTGTATTAAATTTAGTATAATGTTGGTTCAGTGCATTGCCAGGTCTCCAAAGTAGTCTCTCCTTCACGCTAGGAAGAACAACATGAAGAGAGGAGACTGAAGTCAGCAACGACCCTGTTAGAGGCCACTAAATGTTACACACTTGTCCTCTAAAGTGAGTTTTTTAAATGTTTTTTTGATGAAAAAAGGCCTGCCGTGTGCTGAAATCAAAACAATGAACTGAAAGATGCTAAAATGCTCTGCAGAGATGAGGTGTTAAATAATTGCATGGGTAAAATATGTTCTAAATAAGATTAAAATAAACGAATGTCTTCATCAGACTCGGTGTCAGCAGTAGCTCAGACACCTACAGTATATTGTGTTTCATTAATCAGATGAGTGGGAGGATGGTTCACGGTCAATGTGCAAGACTAGTTGGTCAAAAACAAGAAAGTGTTGTGCACTAAAACAAGGTGAAAAGTATCAGAAGAAGACGATAATGCCTTCACTCGTCCGCTGTAGCCACGAGGCATTACCAACAGATCGATGAACGATGAGCCCAAACAGACAACAAGCTTCATCGCCTATCTGCAGTCATATTTTTGTATCGCTGGCTGCAACGTCTTAACACTGACCAGTACTAATACTAAATCTACCTGTCACAATACATCATCATCAGAAAAAGAGGAAAAAGGAGGACAGGGAAGGAAAGAAAGAGAAGATGGGAGCAGAGGTAAATCTAAATTATTAAAACAAAGAGACATAATGTGGCTACAAATCAACGTGGACTTTGTAGAGCATAGAGACTATACATTCACTTGATTTTCTGGACGTCTCTTAGCTTCTTTCTTTCAAACCATCTGCCATCTATCATGCAGTTAGGGGAGTGATTTAGTATTCCACTTCCATAGAGTTGGGAGGAATCTGTGCAGCAGAAGGCATGACACATTAACTTTTAGTCTCTTTGTATGGTTCAAAAAAACACTACGTCGTCCTACAACTCCTGTAATGCACCAACATAATCCACAGTGAAATAACCCTGACGACAACACAAGGAGTTTTATTTTGTCAGACTTCATAAAGCTCCTCCAGAGTCACAGAAGACGTTATAAAATGTTTTCACGAGGAGTAAACTGATCTTCATGTGTAAAAACAGTGAATTGTCCCTTTAAATGAGATAAAATGTATCCGCAAACATTACTGTACTTGACCCACATTTGCGCCAACTGTGAGGACTGCGATGCTTAAAAAAAACAAAAAACAAAACAAAAACCTCAGCAGTTAAACAATGAGTCAAACATGTGAGGTAGCCCTGAGCCCAGCCGAGAAGGCCCGGCTCCAAGTTCAGCTTCAATATGGCCGACATCTGCTGCTGCAGAGACAATTGAAACAGTACAGTTAAATCAATCCAGACCAGGAGCGGGACACAGAGACAGAGAGAGAGAGAGAGAGAGAGAGTGGAAAGTGGAAAAAAAAAAAGCAGAGAGCAGAGGGAGGGAGGTTATTTCATCTGTGTTGAGTTGGTAAATACTCCAATGAGAGATCCCATTGTGTAGAGCTTCTCTGAAATAAAACAGCCTGCAGGGTCACGAAGAAACTGTCCCCGAAAAAAAAAAAGAAAAAATGGGACACAATTCAAGAGAGAACATGCAGAAGCTGAAGAAACACAGATCGTCTTTTCTTTTCCCTCGATCATTTGTAAAGTTTTTATATCACTCACAAACCAGGATTTCTTGTCCGTGTTACAGTAGCTTGAAAAAGAAAATATCGTCCCACAGGAAGACCCAGATGTTCCAGTAACTTCTGCAAGGCAACAATCTTTTGAGTGATCTCTTCCTCCAGTAGACCTGCAGGTCTTTCTGCGGGTGTGAGATGATTGACAGTAAGCAGAGCGTAACGTAATGCAGCGCTGATATGAAAACACGCCGCTCGCTCGGCACAGAGGAATAATGATAAAACTGAAACACTGACAGAACCCATAAGCTGTCATGTTTTCTGTGATGGATTGTTTACCAGAGGCGATTTCCGGGATTGCTGAGGAGTTTTTTTTTTTTATAGTGGACGAGAATGAGCGGCAGCAAATAGCTCCGTCTGAAGGAAGGAAAACAACAGAATGATAAAAATGGAAAAGGAGAAGGTTAGTTACTGGCATAAAATTAAAATTCTCAGAAATCCATGATGCAGCGCGACCCTTTCTCCCTCTAAACCAACCTAAAAGAGGCCTGAGCTGTTGCTCTACCGTACCAGAGTCAGGATTCTTGTGGTTTTTGCGGCCTCTGGCCCATCCAGCGGCCTTTGGCCTCCTCTGACAGGCCCCTATTTGTCCTCCGTGGTGCCAGCTGCTCGGTGAACTCACAGGCTGACTCGACACCATCCTGCTCTCTATGAAGCAGGCGGAGGACGCAGAGGCCTTCAGCTGACTGAAGGAGTAGTGATTTATGCTAAAAGCACAGCCATGACCACGACCATAAATGTAAAAAAAAAGTAGTAGAGCTGACAGTATGCTTCTTCAGAAGTGCATATCGAATAGTTGAATAACTCTGGAAACCCCCATTCACGTCTTTCCAACGTCGGAAGTGGAAGAAGTCTGCTGGACAGCTTCTGTGACTTTCTGAAACTGATAGTCCGTCATTCGTTGATTAGCTTTTTCATCCTGCTTTTGACTGAACTGTTCTGATCTTCCCATGTGGTTGAACGTGTTGTACGAACTTTAGCATACTGTGCTACTGTGCTGTGTAGCTGACCACATGGTGGCGCTGCTGGTAACTTGTTTTTTAAAAAGGTTTATCTTGATTCATGAACAAAAAAATGACCTTTCCTCTTTGGTTTCCTTTTCAGATTCATAAGTTACGAGCCAAGTTTCTGAAGTGGAGTGAAAAAGCTGCAGTTCCTCAAACAGGCACTTGAGGCTGGTTACAAAACGAGTCAGTCTCCATAAGTCCCCATGTTAAAATGTCCAACTTCACAGCAGAAATAAACATGTTTACAGCCTGGTACAAAAAACAGTTTTGGTCTCTATAGCTAATTTCCACGTTCATGACAACTGTACTGAGGGCACTTCGGAAACCTATGAGTGACGTCACTCAGGCAAATTATATTTAAGCTTAAAGTTATGCAGAATTAACAGCGTGGTCACTTTGATTTACATGTAGGTGCTGTTACAGATGGCTTGTTTGAGCAACCAGCCTTCATTCAGCTCCATCCATGCTCCACGTCTTTGGCAGTTTTTGGCGGGAGGTGGCAGAAGTAGGACTGTCAAGATGGCGGCACCCAGAGCCATCACACTCTGAGCTTCACAACAGCTCCTCAGACACCTGTGAGTGACGTCGCAGATACGAGGTCCATATTTTGTCCATGGTGGCAGCGCTGTACTCAGTATAAAACCTTTTGAATACCATTAAACTGCAGTCATGGCAGTTTACATTAATCAAGTTTATTAAAGACTGGAGGAAATATGAAGGATAAAAAGGATGAGGTCTCCAAGGTTTTTAAGATCTGAAAGTTCTTCCACATTTTCTATTGATTCCTTTTGTGATTTGTGTGCAGACTGTATGATGGATTGTTACTGAAAATTGTAACAAGCTGATCCCAGTGGGAGGATGAGGGGGACACTGATTTAATCTAAGTTTTGTGTTCAAGGATTTGATGCATTGCTCGAGATGTTCACGCTGTTAAAACAGTTTCTGTCCAACAAGTCTGAACTTCTCGAGATGCGGCCAGCAGATGTTGTCCAAGCTTTCATTTCTGTTCCATATAATAACACGTGTTAATAGCATTTGTTCAACATAATAATGTTTGCAGGCGGCGTTGTACCAGTTGGCAACTTATAAACAAAACATGAGAAAGGAATAACAACAAATAAGTCCTGTTGAAGGGTTGCCACGGAGGCATATATAGAGATTTCATTTTTATTTCTGTCCAAGTGGTTTTCCCCTGGGTGTGACAGGCAGCTGCACGCATCAAAGACTCTGGCATGAATCTGAGGAGGAGGAACAGAAAGCTGTGAAACGCTTCCTGACCATCCAGCTGCTCACAGGTGGCAGGAAGATGGCTGGAGAGCAGCCTCGCAAATCAGACGTCTCACTGAGGATTGCAATGGCGCTGAGGGGATGAAGTGCTCAAGAGAGAGCCAAAAGCACATTTATCATCGCCATTTAAAGTCATGCCATCGCTATTTGAATATGCTAGAACTTTTTTAGACCTTGTTTTTAACCAGACAAGCTGATGACATTCTTATTTATGGTGGGGCTTTAGAGGGATGGAAGTTTAAAGTAACAGGAAGAACTTTTTCTTATAAATAAATGTTTTAAACTTTGTTTTGACAGCTAGTTCTGGGGAACATCTCATGCTGCACATAAAATGATTCACTTTATGATTGTGGAAGTTGTTTGTCACACATATACAAAAGGCCACAGCATATGTTGTGTCTCTAAAACAAAAATATAAAAGTTTAGAGAGTGTTCTGTTTCAAATCACTCGATTGTAGACGTTCAAATAAACACTGGAAATCTTGTCCATGTTGAACAGAACTGAACTTTTTTAAACTACTGTCCAAAGATAAGACTGAACTTCAAACTAATAATCACCAAAACTGTTGCTGACTTGAAGACAAACATCTCACCAGTAGTTAAACTCTGAGTTAATTACCTCTTAAAGCAAAATTACATAGAAATAGGTGTTTTGTGATTTACTGCCCGTGCAATAACACTGTGGTAAATATGGACAGCTGTACACGTGTATTTGTTATGATCACATTACTTATGATCAAAAACTAGCGAGTCGACAACTTTGCTAACAGCCAAACATCATGCAAGGTCAACAACACAAGACATAGCAGCCAGCTAATATTACTTACTAGTCCAACAGCAGTCAGCCCAGCTCGGCGTCTGTCTTTCAGACTTTTATTTTACCAAGCTCTCGCCAATGACTAAAAGTCAGTCCCAGACTTACTCTTGTCTAACGGCTTCCTGCTCAGTCTCTGTCTCATTTTCTCACTAAGCTTCCTCCGTCAACATCCTCTTTGGTCTATTTGCCTCCGTCATTATGTCCATAGAGGCTGCTGAGCCCAGTTACACTGCCTGCTTGCCCAGCTCCAGTTCTGGCACAACACCGCCTCTGCTCCCCCGTGCCCCATAAACCTCCTCTTCTTCCCGGTGGTCCAAACTCTACAAACACTAACACTCCCCTGGTGCTCTGAGCTGATTTTAAAGTGCTCTCATTTTCTAAATGATTTTACAAAAAAAAGTCTAATTGTTCAGCACAATTAAACTTTTTAGCACTATAAATTTGGGCAGGTAATGCACTAGCCTTGTTAAAATAAACCTACAGCTGTTTCTTTCTACATTTGAGTTTCTAAAGGAGTGTTAGCTCTGTCTTTGGTATTTGTGGGATTTATCCGGTTTGTCACTCCCTCTGTGGACTGACAGGTGGATCTGACCTCTGCACTCACACAGTTTCTCCTGATAGCCCGGAGCAGGAGAGACTGTGACCCTTCATTGGATTTTCAGAGTGATGAGGTCAACAGTGTTGGCTCTGTGCTGATGTTGTGTGGCTGGCATGTTTATTTCACACCACAGCACTGCAGCTCCAGGACAGGCTTTGGTTAGTCTTTAAGCTGTTATCCTTCAAGTTCAGATCTTCTCTCTGGAGGTCGTCAAAAGGCATTGTGGGAGGAAATCGCTTCATAAAAAATAGACCCAGTGAGTTAGAGGTCCAGTGTGTCAGATTTAGAGGTCTATTTAGAGAATATTGCAGAAATGGTATATGATATACTTTGTTTTTACTAATGTATAATCACCTGAAAATAAGAACCATGTTTTTGTCGCGTCAGGATGAGTCTTTTATATCTACATGTCTTCCATGGAGTCTGCCATTAATGGCCATGTTTCTATAGCAGCTCAGGGAGGTAGTTAAAACCAAGTGGCAAGTGTGAAGTGAAGCCAATGTAGAAGTGCCAAAAACTGCAGTTCTTCAAACGTCCACTTGAGGCTGGCTCCAGAAGTGAGTCAGTCTCCATAAGCCCCCATGTTAAAGTGTCCAACTTCACAGCAGAAATAAACATGTTTACAGTCTGGTACAAAAAACAGTTTTGGTCTCTATAGCTAATTTCCCCATTCATGACAACTGTACTGAGGGTTAATCTTTAAGTCTTTATATTAAGACTTAAAGTTATGCATAATTAACAGAGTGGTCACTTTGATTGACAGGTAGGCACCATTTCAGGTGGCTTGTTTGAGCACCCAGGCGTCATTCGACCCGCCTCAGGTCCACCAATGATCCACGTCTTTGCCGATTTTTAGATTAGCTGGGAGGCTGAAGAGGCTGTAGTACCAAAATGGCGGCGCCAGAGCCACTGAGCTTCAAAATGCCCTGTTTAACCTGTGGATGACGTCACACATACGCTGTCCATTCTTTATACAGGTTAACGGGAAAAGCAACTGTATTAAATAAAACAGTGTAATTTGGTGTTTCAGGAGAAACAAAATCTTTTGAAATAAGATTCACTGATTAACAGAAATTGTGAACACAATGTGTATCAAGTGGTTTAAATGCTTTATAATTAATTAATACTGATTGCTATTTTTTCTTTTAAATTTGAAATAAACTGAACTAACTAACCACTAAGTTCTTTACTCAAAACAAACCTCAGCGTCACATTTCTTCTTCTTCTTTGCAAGTTTGGTTCAGTATTACTTTGACTAACTGCAAGGTATCTGTCAGAGGAGACGAGGATCATCACTGTAATAAAAAAGATTCAACATCAAGAAGGTGAAACAATGAAATGTATTTGTATAATAAATGACCAATTATCAACACATTTGCAGATTAAGACTAATCACTGAAGATGTATTTGTATGTTTTCATATGTTTTGGTGCAAAGATGTGTAAAATACCTTGTAACTAAAGCTGTTAAACAATTGTCATGGAGTAAACAATACAATATTTGCCTGGAGTATAAAGTGGCATTGAAACATGAAACTCAAATAAAGTACAGGTACTTGAATGTGCTTGTTCAAGGGTTAAAATGTTGGTAAACATCTATGTTGGTAAGTGGAAAATGTGTAGGTGTTGGCAGCACTTCAGCACTGGTTGGTTTGAACCGATAACCTTTCACCACCAGACAGCCTTACTAACCAACGCTCCACCCTCCGAGCCCACAATACTTTCATCTGCTACTGATTTAGAGGCTTTAGAGCAGAGACAAATGGCATTTACTGGTAATTCATTACCGTTCACATCAATTCTCGAAACGTGTCGGTGCAGAGAGAAAATTGTTCTTTGGGTTTTCAGCTATCGAACACAAAGAGCGGCGGGAAGCAGCAGGTACACTCATGTTTGTGTTTTTGGTGCCTTTGAGTGACGGGGAAATTGCTGGAGGGTCACATTTCAAAACGTACCATCACACCCTTCAACATTTGATCTTCTTTCTGTGTGTGTGCGTGCCCTAGCCTGAGGACAGGAAAGGCATTAAGAGGATTTTTGATCCCAGTGATCTTTTTCACAACGCTGATTTGTTTGTTCAGGCAGCACACACAGAAGGTTGAGGTTAAGTCATGCCTTCACAGTTTCTTTCATTGACATAATTATATAAAAATGATGTAACGTTAATACAATAGAGACTGACAACAAACTTTAGAGCTTAAAAGCGTCTTGCCAAAGCCTCTAGAGCAGTAAAAAGATGAGCGTGGGAGCCAAAGTCAGACTATCTACGCGAGTGAAGCGGTCAGGGCACGGAGATTGATGGATTCTCAACGCAACACCACAGATGTGCGCTGCAATTTTTCCATGAGCAAAGACAGATTTGCGGTGTGTGTGTGAAACAGAATTTGTCCCAGATTTTCTCTCTTCTTCTTCCTCCCTCTTTGCTCTCCTCTCTTCTCTGCGGGCTGGATGGAGGGAGCTTTGATGTGGCACTCTCTCAGTGTTGTGACCGCAGGCCCAAGAGGAACCAGATGCTCTTTGGACTGGCTTGTGGTGCACAGGCATATATATAAATAAAAAAGAGAGAGAAAGAAGATGGGTGCACGGCTACAGGGGGGCTTGCCTTCATGCCAGGCGAGTTTACTGCATCAAAGTAGGCAGAGGAGGGTGTCTTTGAGGGGTAACGGTACACTGACAACAGGAGATGAACATGAACGCAATGTTCTTTCAATTACGGCTTGTGTAGACAAACAAAACTGCAACTATCATTTAAGGGTTTCATAGCAGGAAAACATCAAGTCGTCAGCATACATGAGTGTTATATTTGGGTCTGAGCCCCCCAAAACAGCACCAAGCTGAGAGGATAGGAACCAGACATGAAATTGCTCTTGCACTTAGACTAAGAAAGACTTTCCCACATACTGAGCCATCATAAAAAGAAAAGACTAATTTGAAAAAAGAAGATAAAAAATGTAAACCTTCGCAAGAAGAAAGGCTACTGAGCGTCACAAACATCTAACGTGTACGCTCAAAATCAACCAAAACTCACAGAAACCTGATGGAACCACTTGTTGTGTCCATGCAAGGGTCTTATAACAAGGTTTATTTGCACATCTTTACTACTCATTCTTACTTTTATGAAACTCAACACACCATCTTCATCTCCAAAACAGAGAACATCACACAACACAGAAGCTGAAACAATCTAGCAGCATGTTTGAGTCAGGTGGCTGATGACTAATGTCATAAATCACTGCTGTTAACTGATAAAACAATCTAAACTTGACTGAAAACAGCCAAAAGGTAAACAAACTAACCACGTAGCACATTCGCTCATTGTAGGAGCACATAAATCAAGGAAAGTGGACAAAATCTGAGCAAGTTAACAAAGTCTGGCGGGCGGGTGGGGTTTGAAGTCGCATGGAGAACGGACCAAAACAGTGTCAGAGCCGCGACGTGACGGAGATGTGCCTGGTGGGGGCTTACACTTCTGTTTATTATCTGTTTTATGTATCTTATGTCAACAGCGGTCAACTGATGATATATATATTTTTAAAGAAGTGGCTGGATATTAAAGCAGGATATGACAATAAAATGCAGAGGGTTATCTCTCGCCACAAAAACATGAGTCAGACTCTGACAGACTCACAGAGGAATTTTTATTTAGGAAAACTCCCATTTAATATCCTGGATTGTGATTTAACGACGAGGGAAAAATCCAGACTCCTGACGAAAAGCTCCGAATCACAAGACTGTGACGTTCACACTGTCATAGAAACATTTCAAGTCATTAAATGTTGTGATTATCTGACTATTGACCTGCGTCGTGTTCCTCACTTAACTTCACTTAACGGTTTCCAACATTTCCCAGAATGACTTGTGACAACACCCAAAGAACATGCCCGAACTCGCTCCGTTGAGCTGTGGGTTTTTTTGTGTAGGTGGAGGGAGTGATGATGGCCGTAAAAGCAAGACAGCAAGAGTTATTCTGGTCTGAAAATGGGGGGGGGGGGGGGGGAGTGATGCGGCTGTCACACAAAATGCTTTATGTTTTGTTGTTTGTTGTTGCTATACTGAAACAACATATTGAGGCTACAGTCAGCGCCTTTTTTTTTTTTGCAATGAATTCCTAGAAAGGAGATGAACACTGAAGTTTATATGTTTGTGATTCATACCAAAGTTTTTCTAATTTCAAACTCGATTGTTACCAGTTGCCCCAGAAAAGTAATAAAACAGACTCTTAAAATCTTCTGTACATCTCCAAAAGGTTGTTAAAAATGTATTTTCCAGGTTGACTTTTCCTTTAAGGACACTTCAGCAGGCTGAATATTTGCTGACACAGCGGCTTTGTACCCTGAGTCCTGTGTTTGAAGGACAGTCTGTCTGACCACCAGGCCACCAACAACCACACCAGCATCAGCAGGATGACAGAACACAAGCTGAATCAAATCCGTCTCCCCCACGACTCTCCGTAACCGCTCGTACCGTACCATTACACAAACCTCATAATAGTTTTGATTTATGACCCTCGTGTGACACTGTAGAGTTTGGCAGCAGGCCTACGCGGCTCCGTCTTCGGTCTTACACCACAAAAAACATAAAGGCGTACATTGAGAATTTCCCTCTAACGTTAATGTAGCTGAGAAGACATGGAAAGCAAAGAAAGCCACAGACGGTGAGATTAATCTGACTTTTTAAAAATGATGTTTTCCCGATTCTTTCTGCTTGGAGAGAAATGAAAGATTATGGCAGAAATAAAGTCAGTCTTTCCACCATCTTTCTCTGACTCTCTGTGAGGCAGCCATGACATGACATGTTTATCTTATACGTCAAATAACTGTTTATACAGTAAAACAAAAGCAGGGCGTTACAATGGCTGGGTAACGGATGCTAGATGCTAAATACAATGGAATGATCCAAATGTTTTGATTGGAGGGCAATCGAACCCAGCGGAGGATAAACAGAAACGACTGGAAGTTGATTTTGTTTATTAAAGATGAGGACAAATACAGAGAGCAGTTTGTTGAGTGACAAGTGTGTGAGGCTGCTGCCGGGGAATTTCAAGAGGTTTTAAATGAGCTGCAGGACGTGAATCACTTTTAATCTGAGTTTGTGTTGTTGACATTGGTGCAGAGGCGTATTGACAACTTTGAAATGTACAATGCGACCTGGCTTACTGGTACAAAGACCGCATGACATCACGTGGAGACCAACGGGAGAGGGGAGAGGGGAGAACATGCAAAAAATGTCTCTGGACAGCCCGTGATATTTGTCTTAACCACAAGGCTACCAAGAACCACATTTCTTCTACAGTAACAGCTCTATTAAAGCAACATTGTGTAACTTTTCTACCATAATATAACAGAATTTTAATCATTTTAATGCCAGACTGACCTGTGATCAGGTGAATGGTGTCATTCCCACGCGCCCTGTATGTCTGTTTCATTATTATGTAACCTTGTGCTACAGGTATGATCACCCACCACCAACTATTTCACTGATTTTGGTGAAACTGGATCATCTGATGGACAGTAAACTGCTGGGAACTGTAGCTGCTGTTAGCTAATGTTAGCTCAGTTTGCTAGCCGAGCTGCTACGGCCAGTGAGCTCAGAGCACCGGGGGCGTGTTAGTGTTTGTAACACAGGTGTTTAGGGCCACCAGGAAAAGGAGGTTTTCAGGGCCAGGGCACGGGGGAATGCTGACAAGGAGTGGAGCTGGTGTCGTGCCAGAACCAGAGCAATGTAACTGGGCTCAGCAGCTTCAATGGACGTAATGACCAAAGCGAAAACAAGGCATCATTGACAGACAGAGGAAGCTAGGAGAGAAGATGAGCCAGTAACTAAGCAATAAGCTGCCAGACAAGAGTAAATCTGGAGCTGACTTTTAGTTGTTGGTAAAACTTTGTGAAATAAACGTCAAGCTTCTTGCTGTTGGACTAGTAAGTAATATTAGCTGGCCAAAATCAGTGAAATAGTTGGTGTTGTTTGACCTAGTGCCGTAAAGCGTTATGTACTTCTACCTGAAACAGACGAGTGGGAATGAGAGACATAATTTACCTGATTTCAAGTCAGTACAGCATGAAAATGACTTAAAATCTGTTATTTTATGGTAGAAAAGTTACACAATGTTGCTTTAACTCACCTATAGTATGTTGACAAGTTAGTCCAGCTGCTCTTTTACATTCAAACTATCAAGTACTCGAGAGAGATTCACTGTCATTGTGTCAGACAACAAAATTGAAGAGCTTCATTGACTTAATAATTCTGTTTCTGCCATGCTCATGAAAAATAAATAAATCATTTAGACTTTCCTGTTTCCTCTACAGCCTTTCCAGGTAACACTTGTTCCCATAAAGACAGTTTCTTTGGCTCCATGCAGACAAATTGTTGTGCTACCAAACCTACAAGATGCCAGTTTTAAAGAGTTTTAAAATGCAGATTTTTCCAGTGAGCATCGAGTCAGACTAAAGTCGTTGACAGGAAAACTCCTAAACTATGCTAGTGGTTTGTTTTATGTGGAAAAGCGGTGCCAATTTAAGGATCCTCTTTGGTTTCCCACTTAAAGATCAAAAGGATCTGGGCTAATCTATTTGACTGGGCCCTGCTGTCTCCACGACAACAAGATCACAGACAGGAAGCCCGTCCTTCCTTCACGGGCGCTTGTCATCAACAATGCAACCACTCAGCGGTGTCTGACTCTCCCAGAAGTCACTGTGTAAATGCACGCATGCCTGTTTGCATTTTTGGGTGCATGTGTGTGTAATACAACTCCACAAAGCACGAAAAGCTTTCTCATTTTTCCTTCTGTGTGTGTGTGTGTGTGTGTGTGTGTGTGTGTGTGTGTGTTTGGGCATGAAGGTCATGTTTGCAGAAATCTTTTAGATACACAATCTCTTCTTATCCTCAGGTGTGTGGTGGGACTGAGAGAGTGTTGAGTTCTGCTTCAGTGACCCAGAAAACATCTTTAAATATGTGTTCTTAGGTCACAATGGAGCCCCCTGTGTTTGCCCAACACATGTCAGTTTGTCTTGAGTATGGATGGTGAACCTGAGGAACATGTTTCTTTGATGAATGAAATGAAAGATTGCTTTGAGGTACAGTAGGTCGTGGAACAGTAGCCCAGATGTGACGTCAGGACCTCGGCTCTGTAAAGTTACATATGAGACGTGATGAATAATAAAAACAATGTGGATAATGTCAGCAGCAGACCCTTCAATTACGATCTTGGAAAGGTGGGAGAAAGTGGCAACTTCCGTGGCTGTGAAGTCAAGTCAACGCAAAGTGCCAAAAACTGCAGTTTCCACTAGCGTCCATAAGCCCCCATGTTAAAATGTCCTTGTCTATTTCCAAATGTCTATTTACAGTATAATATTTGTAACTATGTTTTTATCAGTGTATAATCACCTGTAAATGAGGTTTGTTTTGTTATTACTACCTTAGATTGAACCTTTTATATCTGCAGATGTGAGGTCCACTATGTTGCACTGCCATGTTATTACAGTAGCCCAGAACGGACAAACTGGCTCTAGATAAGGCTCCGTAGTTTCTCCCTCACGCTATTAATGGGGAGGGTGAGTGGAGGGGGTTGCAAACTAAACTACACTGCTAGATTAAGATACCTACCTAAATACTACCTTAAAATAGAGAGTTACTGTAATCATTCATCTTCATCTTAATACTGGTGGTGAAATGAGGCCCTTGTGCTGAAACTACACTGTAAAAAATTGTGGACAAATTCGCAGTTCTTGTGCCACAGGCAAACTTGAGTTTAGCCACCTGCAATGTGAAACTTCAGCAGTCTGACTAAGTCAAACCAAGTGGGTATCTTTGTCCTGGTAGGTGTTTTGTCTCAGCAATGCAACTATTAGGACTTCATCATCAGTCGGCAAGGAAACACTGTCTGGGGAAACAAATACCGAATTTCGTACTGAAAAGACTTTAACTTTTTGGACCATACTCAGATTGGTTAATGCAATCTCTATTTCTGGAGCTAGATTCGTCTGGTCGTTGAACAGATTTAAAATTAAATGGTGGATGGAAAGCTTCCGCGGTTGTCTGCCCAAAAAGTTTCCGAAGATCTAACCTTATTTTCCTTATATCCAACCGAAGATCACAAACAAATGTCCTTCCTTGACTCTTATCTGCTCTTTAGGGTCGAACTGTGAGCACGACATGCAGATCATCACCTCACTGTCAAGCTGGCCATTGCCTGATGGGAACAGTGTGTGTGTGTGTCACAGACTTTTTGTCATCTTCAGAGTGTTTCAAGATAAATGTGAACAATATGATTTTGGACGCCTGCAGGCCTTTACAGACTCAGTGAGTCTGCGTCCCATTAAGAAATTGTTATAATCTTATGATTGAAAGATGGGATGAGGCTGTGAAAGCTGGGGGGATCAGCTGCAGTACATTAGGACTTAAAGCCTGACAGATCTTGCTATTCTGGGTTCAAGAAATAGATTCCATGGTGTCCAACTAACCGGATTTTTTTCCTCTCCACTCCATCTTGTTTGCATAACATCAAGGGCTGGGTAATCCCCATTCTTTTATGCGTTGCTGTGTGGGTATGTGGTGCTTTGTGCATCGAAACGCTGAATGTGAAGCAGAAACAATGGGCGAGTGTGAAGGACATAAAAACTTGAGCCCCATTTGTGAGCTGGATTCACAAATAGTTTTTACAGCTTGTTGTTCGAGCTTTTTTAAAAGAAAAAGTTCAAGGTGGTTTTGATTTGCCGGTAAGTGCATAAACATTTAGCGGTACCACTTTAAGTCATACTTTATAAAAGGTTTATAAGTTGGTAGTGAGGGCTTTAAAAATGGCTACTTATGCTTTACAGATCACGAAAGTCATTAATAAGAACAACATTTGGGTTGCCAGGTTGTAATAAAATCCCTTTGGCTGGAAAGCTGATATCCCTCTTTCGGATAATTAGTGCCATCTTTTTAGCTCGCACTCAATCTTGATAGTAGGCTTGATTCACGTCCTTTATTACTGACTTACTGACAGTTATAACTAGAACTTGATTGCTTATCATAACTCATGGCCCTTAATTAGGATAATAAACCATGATTATATTGCAGGGGGCGTTTCAGCTAAAAAAAAGACAGCATTGGTTGTTTGTGTAGAAATACCCCATATTTATACAAGCAATGTCAAAACTTCTTAAAAACTGGCACATTACACTTCATAAAGACATTATTATTAGGCACTGAACTATTCGCCTGCCCTAATCTTCCTCTGGTCCGATATTCCAGCTTCAAAAACAGCTCTTCAGAAACCTGTGGGTAACATCACGGAAACCCCATCCATTCTTTATACTGCCAACGAAAGACACGAGTAGCCATTCAGAGTAGAGCGGGTCCTGACTTTGCCTTTGACTTTGGGGAAAAAACAATTGCATCTGTAGATCTATATGAAATAGTCACAGTTTTGTCTTCTTTAAAGAGAAGTTTGCACATTTTAGAGGGACCTTTTATTGGGACCAGTCCAAGGCACACCTGTGTCATAGTCATGCCTTTTAATCACTCACCTGTCAGGTGTGGCGTATCAGGATTTGATCTTGGCGTAGGAGATCTGCTCAAAATGGACATTTGTGAACAAAATTTGAAAGAAACAAAAACTTTTGTGTGCACAGAAGAAATCTTTGAGCTTTTACTTCAACTCTCTTTAATGGGAGCAAAAAACTAAAGTGTTTATATTTTTATTGAGTGTCTAAAGTTCACCTTTCATCACTTAAGTTCTGCGCCAGCTGAAATCTCTAACAGCTAGTTAGTGGACCTTTGATCTTAGACTATTCTCCTTATGTAAGCTATTTTGTGGTTTTGGTGGTTTAGTGGAAAACATATCTGTAACTAGGGGTGTAACGATACACAGAGGTTTGTTGCGTGTTCGGTACAGCAGGGAAAAAACAAATACATGAGGTTTCTTTTTATCTGCTGTCAAATGAGTGTTATATGTTCAAGGTGTTTCCATTAATGTTCATTACAACGGTGAAGCAATATGGACACTGTGACCGTGAACCCGAATTGTTCCCAAACATCTGATTTAAAGGATCAGCTTGTGGCGCTAACCTCAGCGCTTGTTATTAATGATGTGCGGCTAAAAGTTTCACTTGTGAACTTTCTACCGTACGTGCAACAGTCTACTTACCATGTAGTTTGTGTGCAGCTGCGTGCACCAAACTGTGACCGCCGTACCGTGATGGTTCGGCACGACTGTATGTACAGATACAGCCCTATCTGTGACAACACTGTTTTACCCCTGGTGGGAATGATTTAATTTCTACTGGAAAACATCTCGGTGTTTACTTTAGCAACCTAACACTGTCCGCCCATCGAAGAGTCCAGATGTGATTCCCTCACTGTCACCATCCAAAGTGAAATACTGAGTAAAGTCTGAACGTCACATTAGAAGATGCTGATTAAGAAAAGTGTCTCGAAGCCTCGAACTTGAGTTTATTAATGGTCAGGCCAAAGTGTTGTATGACTTGTTCAGCCATTAGAAACCTGCAGAGGATTTGTCACAGGGCCTCAAACTGTCTCATTCCTCCCCTCCTCCCTCTCCAGCTCACACTGTTTCAAACACTTCATTACTGATGAGTTGTGAGGCAATGGATTTTCAAACACTTCACTGACTCGATCTCTTGGCAGGGTCGTTTTTGTCTGGTACCTCCAGCAGGTTGGAAACAGATGGGAGGAGTGACCAAGGAAAATGTTGGACAATACCGAACTATCTCGAACACTTGCCTCATAATCTGTCAGAGTGCCTGTGATCATGAGTTTTTGTAAAGGAACCAACAGAGCAGCTGCAGATTTGAGTAAACACATATACGCCTATAGACTCTTTTTTTTTTTTTTTAGGGAAACTGGTTTAAAATAATTATGCATTACTTAAATCTTATTCAGGTTTCTTATTCAGATTAAGTACTGTAAAACAAAAACAATCCTCACAATTATTTTATTAATGGAGGACTTTTTTTTGGCGGCTTTAAGTGGATGCAGTCATGTCTCCATCAGGTTTTATGGAGAACTGGTGTTATTATTTTCACGTGGCGTTCCATCATTGTTTAATTTATGAGGCCTGTCAAGTCCTGTGCAGATAAATACATACAGGCTGCTTATGCTCTGTATTCTTTCTTTTTTTAATGTGTTGCGTGCAGTTTGTTGCACAGCGAAGATAAAAATATTCTGTCACACATATGCTTGTAGGTTAAGCCAAGTAATCCATTATTTGTAAACATTTGGTTTCCATTTAATAAATGCAGATCAGATTTATATAAAGAGGACCAATGAGTCCCCAACATTGTCTGAGCAGTGACTGTTTCTCCGAGAGCCAAGCTCATTCCTCTTTGCATACATGCTTTATGAATTAAGAACACAATGCAACATTGGCTCCATACACTGTCCTATGCTCGCATTATTCACCAGGACACATATGACATCGGTGAGAGTCAAAAGTTTGTCAAAAACTTTATTCAAATGAGCGCAAAATCTGAACAAAGAATATACTGTATGTCTGCAATTTTGTGGATATGAATGAAGTGAAAGTGATGCTTCTCCACTACAACAGGATTATTTGATGATAGCATAAATTCGAGAAAAATGTTCCCAGTTTTTGAACCATCTGATAAAGTTTTATTCAAGTTTGAGAACAATCAGTTTAAAAAATTATGGGAATAGAAACTTGTTGGGCTCTACACCTGGTTATCAGACACTAATCCTCTAACTTCTGCTTGTTTCCACTCAAGTGTCCTCCATGTCCTGCTCCGGTGTCACCCGAACCACCTGCTCTGTGGGTGTCACACCAGGCTCCATCTCATCTTCTGTGCAGACATGGGTTAAAAATAAAATGTGCTTGATTAAGTAGGCACTGGAAGGAGGTGACAGCCTAGAATGTTTCATGTCTTGAGTCTGTAAAAAGTTTGCTTACACACCTACAGCTTTTGTGGCATTTATCTAAATGTTTGGCGGCAACCTCCATGGCTGTGAAATGAAACCAACATGTGTCAAAAACTGCAGTTCCTCAAACGTCCACCTGAGGCTGGCTCCAGAAATTAGTCAGTCTCCATAAGTCCCCATGTTAAAATGTCCAACTTCACAGCAGAAATAAACATGTTTACAGCCTGGTACAAAAAACAGTTTTGGTCTCTATAGCTAATTTCCCCGTTCATGACAACTGTACTGAGGGTGATTTTCTATTTAACTCACCTGTTCAAATTATATTAAGGCTTAAAGTTATGTATAAGTAATAGCATGGCCGCTTTGATTGACAGGTGGGTGCTGTTACAGATGGCTTGTTTGAGCACCCATGCTTCATCCAGGCCGCCTCAGCTCCACCGACAACCCACATCTTCGCCCATTTTTAGATTAGACAGGAGTTGCAACAGAGGCAGGACTGACCAAGATGGAGCTTCAAAACAGCTCTTCAGAAACCTCTAAGTGACATCATGGAAACCCTGTCAGTTCTTTATATTGTCAGTGATTCCACGTAGAAGAAACATGTCATGACTTTGCCCTTTGATTTGGTAAAGAAATGTACCTGTAGTGTTATATGAAATCCATAGTTTCATGTCTAATAAGTGTCCTTTTTCAAGATAAATCTGAGCACACGTCACGGATACGAAAGAACCCTTCATTTGCAGCGCAGCTCCATACTGTATGTCCTGCTGTATCATATAGTATCATACTGTGTTGTCATTTGGCAGTATTTGAAATTAATGAATCACAGAAACTGAACTGACGTATGTTCACATCTAGCCTCCATTATTTTCCATTAAGAAGTTATTAGAGCTCAGAGAGACGAATATTTAGAGGCCTGTTTGTGTGATCAATGAGAAACTCATCAGCGTCCCATCAGCTAAGCTCCGTTTTATCCAATGAATATTATCAAGAGAGTAGACATCCTAATCACCGTCCTCTAAATACTCTCTCTGTCTATCCTGCACAGCCTGCAGCCACTTAGGCCCGTGGAAACACACCCTGACTACTGCACGGGTTCACATGCTGACCAAAAGTCAGACCGGCATTCAACCTGTCATCATGCTGTATTTCAGGGGCGTTTGACTTCAACATATGCGGTGCTCTTCCATAAAAGAAGAGATGAGTGGAATGATAAATTGAGGGCAAATGGCATGTAAAGGTCTGGATACACTGAGGCCAAAGTACACTGGAAAGGTTTGTATTTAAAAATACAAAACTGATTTCTGCTTATTAATCCCATAAGATTTTTTCATTCCTACACTGGTGTTGATATCATATGAGCAGTTCATCCAGGCGGTAGATGTGTAGGCTTTGCAGGGGATTCAAAACAATGATTAGACTTAAATAAAACAGAAATTTAATAAAGTCATAAAATAATTGTGCTTTTGTTTGGCTGACTGTCCGTCACAATTAGTTTTTTTTTTAATAAAAGAAATAAGTAAAATTACATCTTTTATCTGTTTGAAACTTTTCAAAATAAGTCATTCCTCCCGTGGCTGCCAAGAAACTTCCACATGACCTTGTTTTTGCAAACAATGCTGAAAAAAGTTTGAAGATTGTAAAATATGGAGAAGTTCTGGTATCTATTCTCGATATTAAATCATAGTATTCATTGTATAATGCACAGATGCATTTCAGTAGCTTGAAGGCTAAACGTTTGGAGGTGAGGTTTTGGGTTTTGGTGGCCAAATCAGATACTGAGCGACACAGCAATCTGTATGAGCTCAAAGGCAAACTTTCAGCATTCCTCATTCTGAAGCAGACCACCCAAAAAGACCCCAATGCCACCTCCTCCCCCAGCTCGCTCCAAGCTCACCCAACCCTCCCCCCCATCTCCAGTTACAAGGCATCGCTGGTCTCCAAAAGAAAATGTCACAAAAAAGGAACTTGAACTTCAAAAGGCGACTAATCTGAAGTAGCCCGAGTTAATCGTGTGCATCTGTTCCACAGCTCTGAGGCTTCTGACCCGCAGGAGTCTCGCTCTGCCGGCTGCTTCACCATGCAGTAAGCACCAAGCACACCAACCCAAAGACTGGTAAAATTATCACTACTCAGTGTTTGGATGAAGAACCTCTCTGGTAAATGTTGTTGACAAAGCCACATGTAGAGATAGACTGTCATTTGGAGGTTGCGGAGGCTGATGTTCCTTCCAAAAAATTTTATGAGTCTGTTGAAGCTGAAGTCATGAGTTCACTGGGGTATTTTACTTTAACCCAGTCGAATAATGCATTTTACAAAAAGTCAGACATCAAGGAGGAAAATCAAACCTGTGATGTTCAGTAACATCCTTGAAAATACAACATTATTGTTTTCTGTTTTATTTTTATCTGTTGGACACAAACATAAATTATGGTAAAGATGCACTCATTAATAGTTTTTACAATATGTAAAATAAAATAACAAGAAACGGGCTTACTGATGAACCTAATTCCTCTCAGCTCTACAGAGCATTTTAGCGTCTTTCAGCTTATTGTTTTGGTTTTACTGGTAGCGACTTTACTGTTTTGGTTCACACAGTCTCCAGATGCAGCAAGCAGTTGTTTTAATCGAAAAAGCAGTAAACATAAGGAAGATTGCTGTCCCAAGTCATAGATTATATATGTTCCTGGTTTTGTTTTGCTAATTTTTAATACCTTTCTTTCCTAACTTTCTGTCTTTTGTCATAAATCAAAATACTTGATTGTTGAAACGAGAGCTCGACACGGTGCAGTTTTGGTCCCCAAATGTGGCTTAAAAACTGCAAACTCTGTCAGTTGTGCTCCATGTTTTTTCCCATATTGAACCCACAGTTCATTATCTAAACTATAAACCCTCTATATTTTACCCACCCAGCACAGAATGCCAGATAAAGTTAGCGAGTGTGAACATAGTGGAGCATTTAGAAGCTAAAGAGCCAAATATTTCCCTCAGGAGAAGGTGGAGACTTCTCCACCTAAACTGAGTTTAAGGGAGATTACAGTGGTTAGAAACACCCCAAATAAATGCTAATGTTGCTCCATGCCTGTCGAATGTGTAAACAGACAACTGTTATTCAGCTTATCAGCGTTACACAGTGATGTTTCAGTGTCGTGTTTACAGCTTGGTCCACTGCCTCCCAATGACTCCCTGTTTTAAGTTTTAATCATCAACAGAATTTGTACTACAAAGTCACGACTGCACGTGACAATGTTCAGTGCGTTCATTTAAACAAACTCAACTTTGAAAGCAAGTGCAGACCTGAGATACTTCAATTGCCAATACTTTAATCTTGGCAAACAAAACAGACACAGTCAAAAGATTGCATAAATTCAAACAATGTTTTTGACTGTCATATTTTTAGATCTGTCCTGATACTGCTTTATCTCCAGGCAGATGCTAAACAAGTGAGTTCAGATGTTTCTTTATAGACAGAGACTGCTTTTACAGTAAGGTGCCATCCATGCCAAAACACACTCAGAGCTAACTAACTAAACGACGTCTGTTTGTGATCACGACTTTGAACCTTCTTCAGACACACAGGCAATTAAAAATGAAAGTTTAGTCTTCAAATAATAATAGTATGACCCAAGAAAATCCATTTGAAGTTCACTTACTAGCTTTTTCTGGAGCTTTCAGCTGCATCATAGGGTCTTTCTCGGCAGATGAAGTTTACTCAGTTGACACAGAGATGGATCTTTGTCAGTTGTTGAGCTCTTTAAGGATTTTTTTCCCCCCCATTTGCTGATGAAGACTGTATCACATGGATGAAAGCTCCTGAGAAAAAAAAACTAGTAAGTGCACTTGAACTTTCATAATAAATTCTTTCATATACAAGAAGTGCTAAAGGTGCTATGTTACTGAACTTGCATGTCTATGAATTGATTGAGCAACTTTATCTACAGATGAAGAAGACCATGTGAGAGAGTTGAAAGCAGGCGATGAATAATATTTAAAAACTATAAAAAAAAGTCCCATTATGCACTTCAGAATAAAAAAAATGGGGTTCAAAGTTTATTCTTTAACTTGAATCCAGTGAGTGGAAAAAACAGTCTCATATAAAGGTCCATTGAGTAGCTGTTCTGGAGCTTTCAATCAAGTGTTTCTGAAAAGTCCACAGCAGACATAAACATCTTTAAAGACTCAACATTTTGCAGTGAACACTCAGTGAGTGAGATAAATCACCTGTAGAAGACAAAATTTCCTCCACTCAATGCAGCCACAAGACAGGTTGTGTTTAGACTTCCTCCGGCATGACTTGATTGGAAAACCTCTCAAAACACCTGTAGACCACAGCTGAATGGAGCCAAGTTGGCTCTATGCATTCTGGGAAATGTAGGCTATTCACTAACTCAAATAGAAAGAAACACAGCAGATTTAGGGAAAATGTGCCCAACAGAAAGTTCATTGGATGCACCATGGCTGCATTACTTTAAATGTAATGAAAATGTGTTTTTGTCATATAAAATATATACCATATAAGTGTGTTTTTATTTTATGAGCTTTTACACTCACAAATGACATGCTAATATCACAAATATACAGTAATAATTATGCACTCACTCTAATGTATCCCTTACCCTGACAATTAGTTTAACCTCTTGAACTCCTGAACTGCTACAAACTCATGTTGTGTGGCCAAACATTATTCACAACCCCAGATATGAAGCTTATATTCTTGTGGGGATCTCAGAGTTTCCAAAGATACCAAATATGTCAGAGTAAATTATAGGACAGGAGAATAAAATGATGCACGAGACATCTGGTGCAGCCATAAAAACACTTTGATTAAGTGCTGGAACAAGCAGACATTATAGTGTGGACTTTTACTTTACTTGGGGACTGCAGGATCCTTTGCCTTGTATGTCATTAAAAATATGGAAACATCCTATAGTCACATGTCTCAACACCACCAGGACAAATTAGAAAATATTTATTTTACCTTTGGTACCTTTGGATCTTGTTCTGTGTCTGGTTGCCTTTTGAAGTTTAAAGTCTTAAAAAAAGGTGTTTTTTAATGTCGCCAGATGTTTCCCAGCTCTGCACTGGACTGACCCGTGTGCGATCATACGCACAGGAGCCAGACGTCACCGACGTCAGTAATGACAACATTAGATTTCTCTCTGTTTTGGAGTAATGACAGACCCCCAACCAAACTGTCTGCATTCCACGCTGTGGGACAGAGGCAGAGAAAAAAAACAAAACACCGCCTATCACATTTCATCCTCAGCACCACCTTTGCCAAGCAGATAGCAACTCCAGTAACATGTGGCCTGCCCTTGAAGACTACCCAAAACCACATGTGTGAATCCCCCCTCACACACACACACACACACACACACACATACAGGCAACCTGCTGTCGTTGGAGTGGGGTGATTAGGGGGGAGGCCAAAATCAAAGGAACAAATCTTGAAAATTAAAGGACTTGCAGACCGGCCATCTTTTCCTCTCTCAGGCAGGAATGCTTCTCATTAGACGGCTGCCTCAATGTGAACCAGCAACCCACAAATGCAGATTGGAGTGGGCGTTTTTTTTTTTTTTTTTTTCTTGAAGCCTCTTCAGAAAAATGGAGAAAAAAAAGAAAGAAAGAAAAGAGGGTCTCAAACCCTTAATATTTCCAGTGTGTCTGAATGGGTTTAGATCTGAATGTAACAGGATGTGTTGCAGGATTTAAATCAAACTGTTCGTTGTTGCACAGTGATGTTGAAGAGGAGTGAAATAAATCAATTAAAGGGTTAGTTCACCTAAAGAACAAGTGTTTCTGTAGCCATGCAAATAGTTTTGATTTTATTTAACAATGTTTGGAGATATCTCTGAAACTTATGCAGCGATTCAGTACAATACAGACAATTTTCACAATATTTCGGCAGCCACGGCCCGCGTCTAAAAACCAACGAACTTGAACACAATATTAAATGACACAGAATGCAGATCTAGTGCCATAAAAATAATAAAAAAAAGTGTTCAGGCCAAACAATTTTTAGAGAGAATGCTGCAGATGGATGACATAAGTTGATGACATGTCTCCGCTTGCATTTCTTCACCAGACATTCATCACACAATCTGACATACCTCAAAATTTATCTTGTACAGGCTGACACAGATTGTGACCAAGATTTGATTAGACCCATCTTGCACTGTGTGACATGCAATGAACCTGCAAAACTGCTATTGCAGTTTTCATAGGGACTTTTTTCTTTGGAAGAAAGTACGTCTTTGTCACATAAAAACAAGATGGATATCATAAAACCTCAGCAGATAAAAGCATCTGTATGGCGAGACAACACAAGGGCCAAGTGTTAAAAGTTGACTTTTTGTACTTTGAATAACTGATCCTTTATTTATTTATTTAAAGTTTTATACTAAGTTCAACTTCTGTCCTCACAATGACAGTGCACAGCTATGCAACAAGCTAAACATTAGGTAGCAGTCTTTTAAGTTGTCACTGGAAGAAACTGTGACAGTATTAGACAACAAATGAAATGATAGTGAGTACAAATCAGAGTACTGTGAGATTCTTTTAACAATAGCTAGACCAATGTATTGTAACAACGAACTGAACAGTAATTGGACAGTCAAAAGACCAACATCAAGTCCAGAGGAAATGCAACAAGTCCACAAGAGTATAGGTAAACAATGGTGGCCAATTTTGGCCACAGTCATTGTGAAATGTCAGCCCATAAAGCTGTTGGAGTTGAAGTAGTTGCAGTGAATACATACAATATACAAATGTAAGTTATAAATATGTTTTATATTTATATTTTGGTAGTCAAATGTTGCCAGTAACGCAAGGTACACAGTTCACGGAAGAAGAAAAAAAGAAAAAGCGGAAAATGTTGCCATCGCCATCTCCGCTAAGTGGACAATGGACGTACTCGACACTACACAACATTACCCTGTTGAAATTAGCACACTACAACATTGAAGTGTAGTAATGGAAATATCCAAACTGAGACACATTATCCTCAGACAGCTAGTATAATGGCTAGCTTGGTTGGCAGTAAACTGATTGAGGAAAACAAATCACAAATCAACAATTAGAATAAAGCTAAAGATATACGTACAGAGCAGATAATTCTCCAACAAGAGTATTTGTTAAGTAGATAAAACCTACTTACAAAATGGTGGACGTAGCAATGTCAGTTAAACTGTTGCTACTAGCAACGTAATGTTCAACTGAAACCAACTGCTGGTGTCAAATTACAGCTAATGGACAGTAATAGATCAGAATTGGTTGATAAAAAAAACAACTAATAAAATAACAAATATTAATCATAGCTAGTTGACTTTAGTTGTAACGACCAGCCATTTTTTTAAAAAATAAATACATCCATAAACATTTGTCAGTTTGCTTAGAGACACATTTCACAAAATGGTGGACGTAACAATGTCAGTTAAACTGTTGCTAATAGCAACAGAATATTCAACTGAAACCAACTGCTGGTGTCAAATTACAGGTAATGGACAGTAATGGATCAGAGCATGTTGATAAAAATAAACAAAAAACTAATGAAATAATGAATAACTGATCATTAAAAAGTTAACGTTAGTTGTAATGAACAGTGTTTTTCGTAAATACATCTATAAATATTTGTTAGTTTGCTTAGTGACACATTTAAAAAAAATGGTGGATGTAACAATGTCAGTTAAACTGTTGCTAATAGCAACAGAATGTTCAACTGAAACTAACTGCTGGTGTCAAATTACAGCTAATGCACAGTAATGGATTGGAGTAGGTTAATAGAAAATAGTGAAATAACAACTATTAATTAATCATTAATTAGTTCACTTTAGTTGTAACAGGAACACATTTGTCAGTGTCAAAGTTGAATAAATAACACTGGTCCTTTACCTTACCTTGGGAAAAAAAAACAACAATAGCCTCACATCTGAACAAGTCAAGGTGGTTAGAGTCATAAAACGGATGTCAATAAATCACATCCCTTCCCCCGTTCCTCTTCATCCCTCTGTGTCCATGACATGATGGATAGGAAACACTTGAGATCACGTGTTTATGTTTAAAGCGCCTGAGATATTACATCCGTTGCCCAACACCTATGCACATGTTTAACTTATGCGAGTGTATGTGGAAGGCGGCGGTTGATGGGTGAGCAGGAAGTCCATGTACGCTTTCTTTCACCACTTGTCTTGTGTTTTGTGCCCTTAACTTGCATCAATTTTATCAAGCTGGTGAATTATTCACAGCGGGAGCTATTTAATCATCCAAGTTTGTTTAACCTTTCAGAAGTCCCGCCCAACAGCCAACAGGGTCATGTCATAGGTGTGTGTACTCTATAGGGAAAGGCATGCACTAAGTGAATGTGTGTATAGAATTAGAGTCAACACCATATATAGTTTACATTCACACGCTCCGCTCCTATAAGCTGTTACCGATTTGTAGTGGTGTACAAGTCAAGCTAATGTCCCCTCCCTTCTTTCTTTTGTTGCAACATTATAGAGAAATAGGTCACCATTCGTGAGCACATGGCACCCCATTTAAAGCCTCTTGTAATCGTCATCGTCACTCCACCTGTTCCTCTGCACAGTGCATCCATTTTGTGCCGAAACAGCAACTGTTGAGCTTGACGGGATTGAAATCCTTCTGAAAGCCGCTGGCCCGACCTTCACCCTACGAGGTGTTTATGGCAGCAGGTTGGATTTTAGGCACTTGAGCTATGTGCCAACCCCCCCCCCCGAATCCCACACTCGAATCTTAAAACAGCCCCTTCATTCCCCCGCTGCGAGCCCCGACCATTGCTAAGCCAAGGTTTGAAATCTTAGATTGTGGGAATATGGCAGAGAAACGTTCACCTTTCATCCCCGTTTGAATCTTTAAGTGTAAAGAGCTCAAAGGGACTTCTGGTCTGATGGTGATAAACGTGGCTTCAGATGATTTCCTAGGAAGTATGTGCACGTAACAACTGCAAACTGTTCATATCTTCACCACTGCTCTCTTTGTTCTATTTTAATCATTCAGCGGCCTGGCAGGCATTACCTGGAAAATTAAGAGATTTCCTTTGAAAATATCAGCCACAATGGTCTGATTGAATAACTGCTTAACCACCTCTCCTGAACCACCACGTTACATGATGTCGGGTGTTTGCTGCCAGATAAAAAACCTTTGGCTGCTGTGCTGTTGACCACTTGTGATGGTTTTGAGACAAGGCCTTTACTGTTTGTGGAGCGGCTCTCTGTGGATGAGGGTAGGCTGAGGACGCTACAGCTGCTGATAACGCCGGCTCTTGGACTGATTTGAGTCATGTGTGACAGGATGAAAGCAGACGCGCTGAGGTTTAAGTTCAAAGTGGTAATCGCCGGATTCGTGTTGCTTTGATTTTGGTGACATCTGTGGCACTGATCGGACATTGCTGTGGTGTTTTTTTTTTCACCACATTTCCCAGCAATCACTTGTTAAACAGAGACTTCCTGTGAAGATGAAGTGATTTTGATGTTGACAGGAAATGTATGGCAATGTTCTCAAAGCTCTAATCTCTTAGTTTGTATCTACACAAGCGGAGGTTGCAAATTGTTGTGACAATCAGCTAGTTGTATTGTGAACAGCGCTACATCAGTACTTTTACATTAACAATGGATCAAATGACCACGTGTGATGTGATTGTTATGACATGGCTCTACAGTTCCCTGTACCTACAGCCGCTTTTAGCTGCTATGGTGCCCAGTAGTAGACACAAACAGTTAGCATTATTTTAGCATTTAGCAGCTAAGGATGTTTTCACTCAGGAGTTGGTTGAGAACAAAACAGAGCTATGAACAGCGTGAATATTGGACTAATCCAGTGGACAGAAAAACAACTCCAAGTGGATACCAATGTTGCTTTGCTAACATAACAACTTTATAAGATGCTAACATATCAGCTGTTTTTCACCTGCTATGCTGCCCCTAAGTGGCCAAAACTTAGATATTTAAGAGGTTCAAGTTCTCAAATTAAGTTTTACTTAGTTGTTCTTTACCGTTAAGACTGGCTTCACTCTTAAGTTGCCTAAAAATAAAAGGCATCAGGTAGTTCCTATGTACGTCTCTTGAGTTTAAATTACTTATTAATCTCATTTGTCTCCTGCCTCTAAGGCTTTAGTGTGCTTTATGTTGGGGTGTTGTGTCTATTATTCTTCTTTATTTATGTGCTTCTTGTCCGCTGTGATGTGAAGTAAAGCCACTTTACTTTTTTTCTTTTTAGCATGACCAACCAAACACCAGACGATCAAATCAAACCACTTCAGTTTTCTGATAATCGGTGAGTATCAAAATGGAAATGTATTCAAATGAAAAATAAAATTGAGTTTTCTTTTATTGACTTTCATGCTTTGGCAAGATGAACCAGTAATTTACAGCCGTGGTGTCCACAGACTGTCTGAAACTACAGGGGTGAAAAATGAAAAAAAAAAAAAAGTCAAGCCAAGCGGGGTTACAGTTACGATCTGGATTGAAGTTTCACATCTTGTGTAACATTAGAGCTAAAATGGAGTATTGAAGACTTTTTCAAAAAGTAGAAATAACACATTCTTCCTCTTTGAAATAAAAAGTTCAATTCATACTCAATAAAACACACCCTTGCTCATTTCACTGCACTCAGGGCTTTTATTGCTGCTACATCTTTACGTGGTTTGGTGTGACCAGCAGCTTATGGTGCGTATTGTTTGCTAATAAGTCAGTTAAATGATTTTATGACTCTTTCCTATTTGTGCTAGACCAGGTTTAAGCACTTGCTATTATCCTGTAATTGTCACATGTGGGCACAGTGCTGCAGCAAAGTTTTAAGACACAAGCTATTTGAATAAAGGTTGATGAGGTGAATAAATCCAGACCTGATGCAGGTAAAGAAGTTATGTAAAAAAAAAAAAAACAGACATGTATCGTGTGTTTTCATATCAGATTCCACAGAAGCGTGCCTCTAGTGATAGATCAATATTTTCAGGGACTCCCTCTAACCTTGTGTGTTGGACCAGCGAGGGTCCTGCGGTCTGAGCGTCTGGTAGATGAAAACAGAGACCCCTCTCATGAAACACCAGGCCTCAACACGGCTGGCTGACTTCAAAGTTCCCCTCCACGCTCAGACACAGACGAGACAGGGAGAGGCCAAACGGGCAAAAAAAGAGTCTAAGTGATACCTTTTAACATTTATTTTCCCTCAGCGGGGACATCCTTAGATTAAACACCAAAATAAAAAGCACTCCTGGAGACACAGACTGAAGAAACAACCACTGATAATTGATATCTGAACACCTGCTGAGGAAAAAAGGGCAGCGAGGCTCTCGACTTCACACACAGCGCCGTTTAAACACATCTATTGTTATCCGTTACTCAGCCGCAGAAGATTCACTTAATATTCAGCTGAGGGAGATGTTTGCTTCACCTCCATCTCTGCTTTGACAGACCTTTACAATAATATTGTCGTGGTTGTCCGGGGTTGACGTACCCTTCCAAGGCGGCGAGACGCACATCTGAATCACAGAGTCAGAGGTTGACTTCGCTTTAAACTCTGGTGCTCTCTTCAGGGAGAAACCACAGAGTAAGTCGTGATGGCGGAGTCGTGATCTGGGAGGTGGGAGAAGACAAAAAAGTGGGCTGTTTTGTTTTAAACCCCCAAGTTACGTCTGGAGATGATTACAAAGCCGATTTGGAAACAGATCTGACTCTTCCAAGAAGCTTTTAAGTGAAATGCAATTTGTTTCATTTCTTGTGGCATGCAAGTAAATCAAGGTTGTCTACACAACGCACACAAGTCTTTCGAAACTGACTACAGTGTGAGGTCGAAGGGGCAATCACTCAAGTCCTATCACTGGTTAAACCTTCTGTGTTACAGTATGTGTCGCTCTGCTGGGGATTCATCATTGATTCCTTCTAAGTTTCTGTTGAAATACCTTTGACAGCTTGAGCTTCTTTGAAAAAAAAAAAAACACCATCAAAGCTGAGAGAAATGTTCATATGGTCCATTTATTTCGAAGATGTGCACCACCTGTCCTAAGAGATCTGCTTGAACATGGAAATATAATTTATGATCGGACAGGATGTGGAACAGATTAACTTCCATTTAAACTCAAATCTACGTCCAAAAAACTGTATTCCTTTTTTTATTTGGAGGAAAATCAAATTCCTTTTTTGGATTGAAGTGCATGTGAACCGACACTAATCTTGATAAAATATCATGGTTGCAACAAAATCTTACTCTACAGAGTCTGGCATTGCGATGTGATTACATCAATCAGTATCTGCTGTACTCGTGTACAGTTGGGAAGTATACAGGTAAAAAAAACACTTTAATCTCAACATGACTTTTATCTGGTTAAATATGTTTTTGTTCTGTTGCAATGTCATTTTTGTCAGAAAATCTGTAAAAAAAATTAACTTAAAAAATAATTTGTCTTAAAGTAAACCTCAACCATGTGGTATCCCTTTGACTTGATATCTTAATCTACAATCTGTATTTTCTCCTTCAATTGTACTGCCGTACTCATGTATAGTTGGAAAGTAGACACATAAAAAATATTTTAATCTCAACAAGACTTTTATCTGGTTAAGCCTCAAAATGACCCCAGGACAACACGAGGGTTAACTCAAAAACAGGGTACACTTTCATGTAAACGAGGTCTATTGGCCAAAACGAAGGGAGAAATTTGTGGTAATGAGTTGGACTGAAGTAAGACTAACGGTGCAGCACAGAAACGATTGACAGTTTATACTTTATGCTTTAAATTAAACAGTTAAACCAGGTGGGGTCATTTTTGACCCCAGAGGACAAAAAGTGTATGACAATCAGGAGGACATTACGAGGGTTAAATATGTTTGTTCTGTATTGTTGTTATTTAATGTTTGGACATTTTTGTCTCAGAAAATGTGTAAAAATATTAATATGAATTAAAAATATGAATTTTGCACAAACTGTCTTCAACCATGTGATACTCCTGCATCTCTCTCTTAACACTAAAAATAATTTGTGGATTATTTGACCTGATATCTCAAACTACAATCTGTATTTTCTCCTTATAATAGCCCAAACGTTCAATCAGTGCATGCAGTTCATGCCAAACTGCATGTTATTCCAAGATTTAGATCAATTCCACCCCACAGAATAAAATCAATACTTTTATAAGATTAAATACACTGCCATAGCCAAGAATTTAGAAATATGGGGGTCAAAATCCGTATAAATGAAATATATCATCACAAACATGTATCAAAACCTTGTGCTGTATAAACAGGAATTCCTTTATCAATTAATTCATATCAAAATGTGTAATAAATCTAAAACGTATGTGTGGTTTCAGCTGGGAAGTGTTAAAACCACCAGGTCTTTTTAATCTGCTGAATGTGTTTGTCTGAGTAACAGACTCCAGATTACAGGTAACATTTTTTATAATCAGATTACAGCTGCTTTTTTCCTTTTCATGCCCTCAGCGACTCCCCAGATGTGGCCTCAAAACAAACGCTGCCTTTAGATCCGTCAGTGCGATCACTGAGGGAATTTCATTAGAGTGAGACCTCCATGACGGAGACTGATAACAGCAGAGGAGGAAGGAGGGAGGGAGAGGAGAGGAGAGGAGAGGAGGGGAGGGAGGGAGGGAGGAGAACAGCATGCTCTGTGTTTGACCAAAGACAGCCCTCAGTTGTTATCTGTGCAGGGTGGTGAGGAGGAGAGAGGGCAGAGAGGAGATAAAATAAAATAAAGATGAGGGAAGAGGAGACGCGATGGAGGGAGGACGGGGAGGTCAAATGAGAAAAATGGAGGAGAAAAGAGGAAATAGGAAGGAAAGGAGGAAAGAGAATGAGTAGAGGAGAAGAGAGTGTGCTGTGTTTATCCAAAGACGGCCATCGGTTGTTATTTGTGCCTGATGGTGAGGAGAAGAGGAGGTGGGAAGAGGAGTAGAGATGGAAGTAGGCCGGAAAGGGGGAGAGGGGGGGTGAGAAAAAAGGTAAAAAAAAAAAAAGGAGGAGTATGAAGAAAAAGAAAGGAGGGGGGACAGGAGTAGAATATAAAGGGGAGGAGAAGTGGTGAGGAAAGAAGGAAGAAGAGGAGAAGGGAGATAATGAAGATGAAGGAGGGGAGATTAGGAAAGGAAAGAACAGGTCAATGAGGAGGAAGGGAGTAGAGGACAAGGGAGGAGGAGAGGAGAAGAAAGAAGGAAAGGAGAGAGTCAGGGGAGAGGAAGTGATGAAGGAGGTGGATAAAGGAGAGGAGAGGAAACTATAAGGTAGGAAAGGAGAGGATAGCAGAATGAAGAGTAGATGAGGGAGTAAGAGTGGACAAGAAAGGGTGGTATAGGGAGGGTGTATGGAAGGGAGGAGAAGCAGGAGGAGGGGAGGACAAGAGGGGAGCAGAGGACAAGAGAGAAGGACAGAGAGGAGAGGAGAGATAAGGAAAGGAAGGAAAGGAAGGAGAGAAGAGGGAGTCGGGGAGAGGAAATGACAAGGACAAATGGTGGATAAAGGAGAGGAGTGGAGAGGAGAGATAGGGAAGGAAATGAGGATGAAGAAAAGGAGAGGATAGCGATAGAGTGGGGAGTGGATGAAGGAGGAGAAGATGAGGAAAAGGGTAAGAGAGGAGAGGAAAGGAGAGGACAGTAGAAGGAAGGAGGATGGGAGGAGACAGGAGAAGACTGAGGAAAGGAGGACAGGTGGGAGGAGAAAACAGGAAGAGGGGAGGACAGTGTAAGGGGACAGGAGGGAACAAGGAAACGAGAGGACAAGGATGTAGAGGAAACAGGGCAGGTGGGAAAGGTGAGAAGTAACAGAGAGGTGAAGGAGACAAGAGAGGAGAGAGGTGCTGTAGGAGAGGGTGAGCAGGCGTGGACTCCCCACTGAGGAGTGATGCGATGGTAATCTCTGGGCTGGAACATCTGGTCCGGCCCTGAACAATGACTCCTGCAGGCAGATCTCAGCGATCTCAGGCCCGGCTCTCTCAGCCCTGCGGAGATGTCCCGATAACCCACCTCCACGGGGGTTTGACTCCCACAGGTCAGCGCCGCGCCGATCAACAAAGACGCACCTTGTCTTGCAGACACACACCGGGTCACAGTTAATAAACCCGGTTCACTGTGGTCTGCTGGGAAAAAAGGAGGAGGAAGCTGGTCAGATAGGAGCTCCTGTGTTCAAGGTGATGAGTGACCCACCTCCACCTCCACCTCCTCTACCTCTACCTCCATCTCCACCTCCACCTCCTCCTCGGGGGGAAACATTCCTCAAAGATACTCCTCGCGTTAATGTGACACTCACTCTGAAGATGAGCCGTTAATCGAGTGTTATTTTACAGTTGTGTCACACTTTAAGTGCCGCACTACAAATCAGTTTAACGGTCTGTGTGTTTATACAGTAACTGAAGATGTACAGTTATAAAATGATTTACGCCTCGGAGATCACATCAAGGGCGTAAAACGTCTCGTGAAAAGACACTGGTGGGGGGGACAGAGAGACACCGTGATCATGGATGGAGTCCTTAAAGCTGAAGACATTCCAGATGGTGCTCGAGTGGAGGATCACAGGAGACTCTACGGCTCATGAATGTCAGCAACTCTGATTAAAAGCCATTCCACTTGGGGGGAAAAAGAAACTGCTGGCTTTGCCTTTCATGCACATTTATCATATGGGATTGTTTGTATACAGTTGTTTTATTCTCCTCGAGTGTGTGTGTGTGTGAGAGAGAGAGAGAGAGATGAGATGAATGTAATTAAAGTTTTTTTAATTAGACGCTGTTCTTTTCTGGGAAGCCTGTGGCAGCGCTGGGTGGAGCCAGAGTGGAGACAGGAGGTTTGTGGTCTGGCTAAGGGAACCACGCCGGCCGGGGTAATGGAAACCGGGTGTTCACTGTACACATATACACATACATGCGAAAAAACACAAACTCACGTACACATGCACTCGCACTCGCGCCCACACACACACACACACACACACACACACAAACCCGAACGCTGAAGAGAGAATAAACACACACGAGAAAGCCACATAAAGTTATGCAGACATGAATCTGAATGCACAGCCCCCACAATACTAATGTATACCACACACACACACACACACACACACACACAAATACATAAATTCATTCATGACTACCTGCATTATAGAATTCAGCCTGCTGACACGTAAATTCCCTAAATAGTGATGATGTGTGCATTTGCATGCACGTACATGCATGCAAGCTCATGCATACATAAAAACAAATAGGGACACACACACACACACACACACACACACACACACACACACACACAACCTCCTCCATACTGATGCACAATCCTCACGCACAGGCACGGATGAGTACACGCAGGGAGGCACACACGCATGATTGCACACTCACTCGCCGCCTGTCACTCACACACACATGTGCGTGCACACACACACACACATACACACACACGCAGGGCTCATTATAGATGCATATATCGCACACAAACATATAAACACTCCCCGATGCACGCACATACACATGCATGAATGCGCACTCACGCTCTCCTCCTCCTCCCTCCTCCTCCTCCCTCCCCCGGTCATTACACATGCATAGACACGCACGCATGCGTGCACACACACATATAAATGTGCTTAGGCGCACGCATACAAACACACAGACACACACACAATAAGCTCTCATCACTCAAATCCCTTGGCACGCACACACACCGATAGAAGTCATGCATTTCATTTCAAACCTCTCCCTACACACACATACACACACACACACACCCAATCAGCCTTAACAATGTGATACAAAACCATATCCTGCATCATTCACTGGCTTTAATGCACACACACACACACACATATATATATACAGCAGGGGCCAGGAAATGCAGAAAACAGATCTCGGGCATCTACTGACATCAGTGAGGCAGGGCCCGCCTTTTCCATTAGACACTGACGTCAGTTTTCCACCAAACTGTTTCACCCCAAATTACAGGCGATCAAACTCTTCCTCTGTTGACAGTTAAGAATAGATCAATCTGAGATACATGCAGCAAACAGGACCCACTTCTGAGTATGTCACCCCCCGAACCCCCTCCAGACTGTGCGGTCAGACTGCTCATAAATAGGTGCGGAGTATCTTCATGTGACTGGAAACAGAGCGCAGGACTGTGAAAGCCGGGTACTTGCGCTGGCCTCATTCCAACCACTAGAGTCAGATATATGTAAATATATGGAAAACACTGAGGTGTGAGAGCGCATACATTTCACACAGTCACCATATGTGCTTTCCGACCAGCTCTAGCTCTCTGTAACTTCCCCTGTGCCATCAGTGTCTCCAAAGTATTCCTCCAGTCCCGGACAGACAACACGAGCAGGTCAAAATGGGCAGCAACAGGTCAATCACTATGAACAGGGCACCATCTAGTGTTGCATGCAGAGTATGGGAGAGCTGCTGAGGAGGTTTTCTTCTTGCAGCCATGTTGTGTGTGTGTGTGTGTGCGTGTTTGTGTGTGAGAGAGATCTTTGTGTCCTGTTTAAAGTGTTTTCACCCTCGTTAAACACTCGCGTCACCGAATAGTCGGTTTCATGTCTACAGAGCTGAAGGTGCAGTGGACTTCAGGGCTCGGTGTGGAGTGGAGTGGAGTGTAGAGGAGAGGAGAGGGGAGGTGGGTGGGCAGCAGATGTGATTGTTTGCATAGTCTGGGCTTATAAACAAACTGAATCCTGAAGCTCTGCTGCATCTCAGGACGGAGGAAAGTTTCAACTTGAACTAAAGACTCAGTCAGGAGCCATTTTAATTATTAATTTCTTTCTCAATTAGTCGTTTGATGCATATTTAGTGTTTGAAAATGATGAAAAACTCCCATTAAAGTCTTAAAATTGCTCATTTTGTCCATCCGGTGGTGCAAAACTTGAAAACACTCACTGTGCGATCACATTAGACAAAGGAAAGCAGGAAATCGTCACAGTAAAGAAGCTGGAACTGGAGAATATTTGGCATTTTGATTAAAAAACAACTTAATTATGAATATAGTCGCATGTTAAATTGATTTAACAGCAAGTTTGAAGTTATTTTCAAGCAAAAAAAACTTAAAAAATGTCTAGTATCAGGTTCCTGAACGTGAGGATTTGCTGCTTTATCTTTATAAACAGAACATCTTGGACAAAATGAGACATTTTCAGGCTTCACCTTGGACGTTTTTTCACTATTTTCTGACATTTTACAGCCCAAAATGAATGAAAACAATCATCAGTTGCAGCGTTTGTTAATATACTGTCGCACCAGGTACAATTTTGTTGTGAAGCTGTCATTATGTAGACGAAACATAACCACATATGGAAGCTTTACAAGCAGCACGTCTCTAAAAATCGTCACTATATACTTTGCAGACACAGACAGTGGCAGCCTCTCGTCTCGCCTTTGGAGGACTTACGAGAACTTTTAGTTTAGCACTGACAGCATTAGATAGATGGATCATTTTGTGCTCGAAGGTTGGTGATTAAAACTTCTCACAACAACCATAACAAGACAAATTCCTCAACGTTTGACCACAAACCAACGTGGAACACTTTTATATCTTTGCCACTCATAAACTCGAGAGACTTTAAAGATCTGAAAGCGAGCGTTCAGGTTTTGGGTGTGGCGTAGACACCTCACACCGTGCTCTGCTGTCAGGATCCAGATCGACGCTCGCTGAACTCAAACAAGAACCAAACTTTCCAGAAAACAATAAAACACAGCAAATGGTGTTTATTGTCAAAGTGTAGGAGTAGGACAATGTTATATGTGCATAATTCATTATTGTGTACTCTAATTGTGCAACAAACTAAGCTACAGTATATACAGACATCTATCATTAACTGTTGATAGCTGGATGACAGTTATACTGTATAACAGTAAATCTAGTTGGCCGGTTGCTTGGGCAGGACAGTCTTTAAAGACAATCCCTCAGAGGCCCAAGACTTTGGTATCATCTGCATCAAATGCAAAATGGTGACTCTTACTCTTACAGTGTAATATCAATCAATACAACTAAACACATCCATTAAAAACATCCACATGAATATACTCAATGCAACAAATGTTATGCAGAAAAATCTCACCCCTTTCCCTTTCCCCCACGTCTTCCCCCCTTTCATCCCTCCCCTCCCCAAAAAGACTCTGCTTCTCTCTTTTTATCTCCATAAAATCCAGTAAAGGTTAAACAAACATTTAAATGTTACATATCCCATAAAAGTAAAAGAGAATAATGTTATGAGAACCCCCAAAGTCTAGATAGCAACGATGCTTTTGTGAAAAATATATAGTAGAGTGAACTAAACATTTACATGATTTTACAGGTGGAAAGAAAAACATCGTTTTTGACATAACTCTTTAGAATAATAATACAGCCCCCACAGTCTTATGAACATGCTATGATCTCTCGTTACTCACTCCAATCATTGTCCGTGTGATCTCAGGCCCGTCGGCCTGTCACAGGTTTCTGGTTGTGTCAGTGTGTTTACATGTTTTTATTCTTTTTTTTTGTTTGTTTGAGTGACTGCCGTGGATGTATGTGTGTCTGTCTGTATGTCAGAGTGTTGGTTTTGGTGCGTCTGCAGGCTCAACAGTCCCCTGAGTTGTGCGAATGTGGCCCGGTTTCCATTTTCCAGTCTCTCTGGTCGGTGGCTTCTGCCTGGCCGTGCTGGGAGGCGGCCGGAGACAGGGACATCTGTCTGCGGGGGTTGCCGCTGTGCATGGTGTTCCAGTGGCGCTTCAGATCCGACGCTTTGATGAAGGCTTTGTCGCAGGAGCCGCAGTTGAATGGCCGCTCGCCCCGGTGCTGCCGTTCGTGGTCTTTCAGGTGAGACTTGTGCTTGAAGGCCTTTTCGCACATTTGGCACGCGAAGGGCCTCTCGTTGCTGTGGACCCTCTCGTGCCTCTTCAGGTCGGGACCCCTGATGAAGGCTTTACCGCACACGACGCAGCGGTGAGGCTTGAAGCCAGAGTGGATCTTCAGGTGCTCTTTGAGGTGGGCGGCGGTGGTGAAGGCTTTGGGACAGTGCTCGCAGCCGTACGGGCGGTTGGCGGTGAGCAGCCGCTCCTTTTTGGCGTTGTGGTCCATGGGCTTTGCGCCCGCGCTCTGGCACGAGCCGTGGTCGCGGTGGCCGTACAGCAGGTACTCCAGCTTCATGTCGCTGGAGGAAGAGGAGCCCCAGCCGTGGCTGTGGGGATCTTTGCTCATGCTGGTGTTGTAGTTGTGCGGCTGGGACACGTGTGAGCCCCCTGGCCCCATGCTATCCATCCCCTGATCATAAAAGCTGTTCTTCCTCACCTCCTCCATGGCCAGCTCCTTCAGGATGGCGTCCTGAGCTCTCATCCCGTGGTCACCTGGCGCCTGGTTCTCCCGGGTCTTCATGTTGGTCAGCTCTCGCTTCTGCGTGCACAGGTTATCCAGGAAGTTGATGCCGAGGATCTGACCGGACGACATCATCATATTGATGTCCTTCTTCCTCACAGCGAGCCTGGCCGTGTACATGTAATTGAGCACCTCCTCGAAGATGTCGGAGCGGATGAAGTCCAGCTCCACGATGGAGTTGTCCTCGTCGCTCTGCTTCTTGAAGAGCTTCTTGAAGTAGTTGCTGCAGGCGGCCAAGACACAGCGGTGAGCCCTGAACTCTATGTTTTCCACCACCACCACCACGTCACAGTGCTCACCTTCCATCCTCTGCTGGTTGAGCATCTTCAGGAAGGTGGCTTTGTGGTCATAGTCGATATATCTCAGTAAATCAGACATGTTGCAGGTCAAAGTGGAGCAACCTGCAGCGGGAGAAACAAACAGCAATTTAATTTTTGCATGCATATAACCTGCACAGCTGAGGGGTGGAGCTCCATTTGCATGCTTCTTATATGTTAATAGACGAATAACATGCAGCACATGTCGCGCGTATGTGCAGATTAACGTCACAAATGCACAAAAAAGTATCTAAAGCAATCATGCAGAAAGAAGGAGGGAGGAAAAAAAACACGACAGGCCCCAGCAGCAGTAACAGCGCCGCAGCAACGCTAATAAAAATATATAAACGCAAACACACGCACTTTTCTCAACTCGAGTTATGCGTTTTTAACCGCGTGACAGTGCTGTCGCGTGCAGAAAAAGGATAACCTTTGCAAACAATATTTCACATTTCACTGCGCCCAGCCATTTTGGTCAAGCAAGCCTCCATTGGCATGTTTCTGGTGTCTTTAAAGCAGTTCACAAACAGCGGAGAACACGGCGGCCAACAGGCGGACTAACGCCCGCCCCGACAGCCGCACCGCCGGCTTGGTTTTTTTTTTTTCTCCGCCGTCGTACGAAGCGACAAAGGAGGAAACGTAAAAAAAAATGGTTTAATACCCGAAGCCTGGACGCGATCTCCTCCTGTGTTGTCACGCAAGGCAGTCGACGACGATCCAGAGCTGTCGTTTTTCCTCTTCCTCCTCTTGTTGTGACTGTTGAGCTCCACAGGAAGCGCCGCGCGGCTCTGCCGCCACCTACAGCACCGGAGCAGGTACGACACCGAGATCCGCTAGGAGCCGAGAGGAGGGCTCACTCCGTCTGAACCTCGAGCAGCAGGGCTGAGTACAAATGTGATAGGTAGGTAGGTAGGAAGGTAGGTAGGTAGGTAGGAAGATAGGTAGGTAGGAAGGTAGGAAGGTAGGTAGGAAGGTAGGTAGGTAGGAAAGTAGGTAGGTAGGAAGGTAGGTAGGTAGGAAGATAGGTGGGTAGGTAGGTAGGAAGGAAGGAAGATAGGTAGGTAGGGAGATAGGTTGGTAGGTAGGTAGGTAGATAGGTTGGTAGGTAGGTAGGTAGGTTGGTAGGAAGATAGGTAGGTAGGTAGGTAGGAAGGAAGGAAGATAGGTAGGTAGGGAGATAGGTTGGTAGGTAGGTAGGTAGATAGGTTGGTAGGTAGGTAGGTAGGTTGGTAGGAAGATAGGTAGGTAGGAAGGAAGATAGGTAGGTAGGTAGGTAGGTAGGAAGGAAGATAGGTAGATAGGTAGGTAGGTAGGTAGGTTGGTAGGTAGGTAGGTAGGTAGGTTGGTTGGTTGGTAGGAAGATAGGTAGGTAGGAAGGAAGATAGGTAGGTAGGTAGGTAGGTAGGTAGCTAGGTAGGTAGGAAGGAAGATAGGTAGGTAGGTAGGTAGGTAGGTAGCTAGGTAGGTAGGAAGGAAGATAGGTAGCTAGGTAGGTAGGTAGGTTGGTTGGTTGGTTGGTAGGAAGATAGGTAGGTAGGTAGGTAGGTAGGTAGGTAGGTTGGTAGGTAGGTAGGTAGGTAGGTAGGTTGGTTGGTAGGAAGATAGGTAGGTAGGAAGGAAGATAGGTAGGTAGGTAGGTAGGTAGGTAGGTAGGTAGGAAGATAGGTAGGTAGGTAGGAAGATAGGTAGGTAGGTAGGTAGGTAGGTAGATAGGTAGGTAGGTAGGTAGGTGGATAGGTTGGTAGATAGGTAGGTAGGTAGGTTGGTTGGTAGGAAGATAGGTAGGTAGGAAGGAAGATAGGTAGGTAGGTAGGTTGGTTGGTAGGTAGATAAGTTTTATTAGCGTTGCTGCAGATAGATAGATAGATAGATAGATAGATACTCAGTAAACACACAGTAAGCACGTATTAAAATGAACCTATGTTTTTTATGATACCCGCCTTAGGACAACGCATGAACTTTAGCAACTGTGCTAACTCCGGCATATTTACATTGATGCGTTTGCTGATATGTTGATTAATGTGCATTGTCCTAATCAAATAAATAAATAAAAAAAAGTTAACCTATGAGCTGAATCTGCATTTAAATTAAACCTGTGCAAAAAATATGTACATAGTAATTTGACATGTGCAAAGAAGAAATTAAACCTGTGTTAAAATGAGTTCTGTTTAAACCGCTGACAGTATAAATAATGGACAGCATATCTGTGACGTCACCCACGGGTTTCCAAAGAGACGTTTTGAAGCTCAGAGTGTGATGGCTGTGGTTACCGCCATCTTGGCAGTCCTGCAAAGACATGGATCATCCGAGGAGCTGAGGTGAGCTGAATGACGCCTGGTTGCTCAAACAAACCATCCGTAACGACACCTACCTGTCAATCAAAGCGGTCACGCTGTTAATTATGTGTAACTTTAAGCCTTAATAAAATTTGAACAGGTGAGTTAAACTGCAGTTCCTCAAACGTCCGCTTGAGGCTGGCTCCAGAAGTGAGTCAGTCTCCATAAGTCCCCATGTTAAAATGTCCAACTTCACAGCAGAAATAAACATGTTTACAGCCTGGTACAAAAAACAGTTTTGGTCTCTATAGCTAATTTCCCCGTTCATGACAACTGTACTGAGGGTGAATTTTTATAGAACTCACCTGTTATATTTCATATCACTATTGTTCATCCATTATCTGTAACCGCTTATCCTCATCAGGGTCTGGAGAAATTATTAATTAAATATTGTATTAAAATACTTCTGGGTTCCTGATTCAAACCCTGAATTCTTCTTCTTCTTGTTCTTCTTCTTCTTATTATTATTTGGGTCAAACTGCAGTTTGTTATGAAAGATCCAAAGATGACGGAAGAAATAAAATGAGACAGTTACTGTAAAATAAATACAGCGCAGTCTTCTTTGTGTTTTGAACTGAAGGCTTTGATCAGTATTTTTATTTAGAGACGTTTTAGTTACATATTACAGCCTACAGATATGACCCACAGTGCTGCACGTCTTAAACATTTAAATACAGCAGGTCTTCATTTAGTCTCTTTACTTTAACGTGTCTCTGTAAATAAAACAAATCAGAAATTATTTGTGGAATAAAGATCATCTGGTCCTGCGTTTGTTTGTGCACCCAGTAACAGTGACAGAGTGAGACCTCTTCCCTTTTGTTTTTCTCTGACGCACACGCACGTACGCACGAGGGGCGTGGCCTCGGGCGCCTGCGTGTTACTCAACATAATTACCTGAAGCCGTGAAAATCCCGCTTTAATTACCCAGAGGGCATTTCTTTTCACAGGTACATTAACTGCTTAGAGTATTCAGATAATGATTATGAGACTGACCACAGTTTACACAGTCTGCCACATTTATAAAAATATATTTATTTGAACTTATTTTAATAATCAAAGTTTGTTTAATGCTTGAGGCTGTGAAATCTGACAGTCAACCTCCAGCCTGTGGCTCAGACGTGTAGATTTTTTAGCACATTTCATGGCTGATTTCAAGATTTTAAAGATTTCAACTAAACCAAATCAAATATATATTTAAAAAAATCCAAATTTAGAACCGTGTTTCAGTGTTTGAAAGGGCTCACAGCACTACCACAGCAGGATAAATCATTATTTGTAGGTTTTCATGGTATTGTTCATCCTGTGTTAACCTGCACATGACAAATAAACCTGAAACTAATGAACTCAGGGGAAAATTAGCGTCTAATCGTCACTAAAATGTTCAAATAAGCACAAAGTCCTCGTCTGAGTTATAACAGAACTTTCCTGACTCGATACCTCAGTGTTAAAAGAAGTCAAATAATGAACAGATCGAACGGTGACACAAGTTTCAGTACTGTGGTCAACATTTTATTATTTGAGAAGAAACCAGCAAATTAAAACAAAATGCATTTGCCACTTTTATTTCACCATTCTGAGGAGAACATGGCTGTACACGAACAATACTCTGTTATTCAGATACAGTTGAACAGATGAAGGTTGACATGTTCAGGGTGGTGGTGGTGGAGGAGGAGGAGGAGGTGGTGATGGTGGTGGTGAAGGTGGAGGAGGAGGGAGGGAGGGATTTGGGGAAGTTGACAGATCTCTCTTGGCTTTGCATCTAATTTGGGCAGAGCTCGGCAGTCTGAGCCCTTTGCCTCACAGTCACACAAACCCGGGACTTGTGCTGCAGCCGATCATCTACCCTGGGAAACATTCAAAACCTGCACAGGCACATTAAAAAGTTTTATTTCTTGCACAGATTCCTTGGCAATCATTTGCCAAAACAGCCCCTCTAAAAGTGTTGATGAGAAACAATAAAAATACTGACGTGATCATAGAAAGAAAAATGCAAATTCAAGTAGACGTGACGAAAAATCAGCGGTGAATGATAATTTGCTATTCTCCTAGGAAAGCTTCGATATGTACAGTACGGGGCTGTAGTGATTTGTGTAGTGGCATACCTGACGGAAAATCATCGGGTCGTGTTGGAGTGGGTGAGGCGATGCTCGCTGGCAAATGAGGTTGGCACTTCTACAGCAAGGTTAAATAGTGTCTGCTCCCTAACATATACAGCCTACAGCGATTTTTAAGTGTCTGGAGTGATGGCTTTTATTTCATAAATAAAATGTTGCTACAATAATTATTCTCAATAATCAATAAAAAAAAGCATCAGAGTCATAATAAGGCAGTGAAAGCAACAGGTCTGCTTGCTGCACACAGGGATTCGGCGTGCAGATGGGATCGAGAACCGTTTTTTTTTTTTTTTTTTTTTTTTAAATCGTACAGTTTTCAGTATAATCTTTGTTTGATAATGCGACGTTGCGTCCTTCTCATGCAAAATGCATTTATTTATTTTGCAGGTGATGTTTGCGGTTAGCAGCGAGCTGCAGCATTTGGAGAGTCGGAGCCTTTCTTTAAGTCTTCTGAGAATCCCGGAGTAAATATGTGGAGAGTTCTGGATGTTGGATTCTGGGAGGTTGAACAGAAAACAGCCCTCAGTGTTACTCCTGGAAGAACAAAGGAAACAGCACTAAGTACCATCCTGCATATTTAATCACGTCTGAGCCTTCAGTGCCACACCGCACCCTGCCAAAAAGACTAAAAATGAGCCTCGTAGAAGAACGTTATAGCAGTTTCACCCCCATGAATAGACTACAGAGTTACAGAGATGCACATACGAAGCATTAGATACACACAGGCCTCTTGAGCACTTTCTGTCTGTGACTAATTTACAAACAATACTTCCCAAAAAATGAATGCCAACTATTTAAAGTGTGACCACAAGTAATGAGTCACATCTGAAAAACAAACACAGAGAGAAAAAACCACCATTCTTTATCTGTAAACGTGGTTTGAATTTTTAATTTCAGTCGAATCCAAATTTAAAAACTTGTCGCACGCCACGCTTTGTTGCCTTCATCGAAGAGATTTAGAGAAGAAGGAGGAGGAAGAGGAGGCATGCTGGATTTCTAAATCCGGCGCTTTAAAGACCTGAAGACATTTTTGTCGAGTCTACTGGAGATTATATAAATAACAGGAAGTGGAAATGTAGTTGAGGGTGGATGTGTTCAGACGCAGATGGGTCATCATAAATGTTCAGTGGTGGAAGAGATCAGATTATAATTTGACAAACTGATATTTAAACTTCTTTTGTGTCGTCATTAAAGACTGTATTCACTGAAGAAGACTTTGAAAAGACTCATTTTATATTCTAATATTCTGTATTTATGGGTGATAGTATTTCAAACTCATAGTGGTGATATTTAAGAATGGGAAATTAAAACTAGAAACAACTAAAGCCGACAGATTTGGGGGATTTTTAAGAGCAAAACTCATTTCAGCAGATAAAAGTTTGCAGATTTCCTACAGGGCAGCTGATACAGAGGATTTTTCAGCTTGTCTACGTAGATTGTGCACAGATATGACTGCAAAGCTACTCAGGAGGCTCCTTTGTTGAACAAATGAAAGAATATTTAAGTTAAATATTGTTGAACACCACGATACCTGTACCCTCCGATGTGATACGACAACTCTGGCATGAATTCGACTGTCACGAAGCTGATAACGTTTCAGTTTTTGCTTTCACTGTCAGAGGTGATAGTTCTGCTTTATGTTTGTTACTGAGGTCGTAGTGGGTGTTATTGTTGAACAGGAGTGCATTATATTGAAAGGCATTTCTAATGTTGTCGCTCTCTCATTTTTGTAAATATTTAAAACGCCTCTTGATACAACAGACTGCAAACTACAAGCTCGATAATAAACATGTAGTTAAATGAACACCTCTGTGACACATCATTGTGTTTGTCAAAGGCAGAGCGGTCGTATTGGATCACATTAGATTGTACACGTGTACCTAATGAGTGAGTGTATTTCTGCATTATATCCTGGAAGAAAACTATTTTCATATTGGTTAATATCAGATAATAAACACACTAATACAGAGATATTTGCGACAGGCCAATTTGGGCGACTGATGTATGAGTGGAGCTTCAGGAACAACCTAAAGAAGGCAGAATAGTTGCTAATGTTTGGTGAACAAAGCGTGGTGTTCTGGAGAAGAGTAGTGCGACGTGTTTTAATGCTAAAGTTTCTCTGACGATGAGAAAATTGTTGAATTTTAAATTTGAACACTGTTGAAAATGCTTCAACAGTCCGTGTGTATCTACAGCGGGAAAAAGACAAGAGCATCCAAAGGACCAGAGCAAAACACGCAGTTAGTAATCAAGTTAATAGAGCTGCTCAGAAACACAGCCGGCCTGACACACAGACATTAGACAGCACACACTCACACTCACTCTCACACTCTCTCACACACTCACTCACACACACACACACACACACACACACACACACACACACACACACACACACACACACAGAGGACTGAGGGCAAGGCCGCAGAAACAAAGCCAAGCATTCCCATCTGGTGAGTCACACAAGTACACACATGCACGCTCGCTCATCCCAAACTCTGCGTCTTGGGATCGTTTCAGTCAAATGCTCGTGAAAATAACAAGCTCCGGAGCCAAAAGAGGTGAATTACAGTAAAACTGGATGGTTCCAGTTTGTACGGATAAAAGGTTAGAACGACATGCTGTGGTGTGATGGAATGAGCGGTATCCTTCACACAGCTCCACACCTGAAATAATCCCCTCAACACCGACAGGCGGACAAGTTGAAACACAAATGGCTACATTTGTGAAAGTTTGTACAAATGTTGCTGCTGCTGCAGCAGCGAGGAGGACTGCTGACCTATTTTATTTTTTTTCTTTTCCTCCTCTCCCCCAAACAGAAAGAAAGAGTGCGACTGAAAGGAGCAGTATGTCACAAACTGTTTCAAACCTAAGTGTCCTAGAAACACAGTTTGAACAATTCAGGGATTCACCCCATGCACGAACACTTATCCCTTTAAAGACTACCCGGTTAGTCTGCCGTGCAGTGAAAAACTATTATGTGCATATTAATTAACAACATAAACTGTGTGCCATAATCTGTCAAGAGAGAGGCCAATTTTTATCTGTAGTCCTTGGCCAGGTGTGAAGTTGTGGTACGCTAAAGTCAGTGACTAATGAGTAAACATTTGGAAAACAGCCAGTGTAAACTTCATTTAGAGACTTTTAATTAGCAGAATACTGCTGATATTAATGATTCATCTAAACATTTCAGTAGTTAAGTAGTATAAAAGTAACACAACATGCATCTGAGCATTGTTTTTTATGCAAAACAAAGCACAGATTGATGTTTTAATTCCCTTTGGCTCATCACGAGGAGCCGTCCAGTTATGGTATGTGATGTTTCTTGTAAGAACAGAGTTGAAAATAGACTGAAGTGGCGCGGCTGTGTTCACTGAAGATCAGATTTCAGTCCATGTGGGCACGTTTGCAGCCACAGACTGCAGCGCTCTGGGAAGCAGAAGCCGGTTCAGCCGGTATTTAATCGCTCATCGCTGCCGGTGCCCTTTGTGCGGCTACACAATGTGGGCAAAACAATGTGTGGAGAATATGTTTACAGAATATTGCACGGTATGCAGGTACAACTGCTTCAAAATCATTTATTCATGTCATATTTTATTGTTTAGGAAGCAGTTTTATTATCTAGTTTGGAGCTTGTTAAGATTTTTAAAAATGACAAACTGCAAAATAGATTTCTGTGTTCAGCCTCTGTCGCTCTCTCTAATAAAAGGAGATTGTGTTTCTTTCCAGCAGGGGGGAGTGTTGCAGTCACATTACAAGAGATTGCATGAGACTGCCAGGAGCATTACTGTAAAGGTTTTTAAGCCTTGTCGTTACAAGTTTAGACTGCAATATCCGGTCTGTGTGCACGCACGCATCAGCCGACCTTTTCCCTGCAGGGGGAGTGGAGCTGGAATGACAACAGCACGATGCATTAGCTGTAAGTGCTACAGAAGCAGGGCTGTCTGTACCAGTGAGAAGAAGTGCTGATGGGAAAGCAGCATGCCCAAGAATGGAGACCAGCTTGAAAAAAAAAAAAAGTCCAGTCTGACCAAATGAAAACCAGACCAGACTAAAAAAATAAATAAATAAAAAACAGAGCTGGGACCAGGACTGGGACCTCATTGTCTTACCTGGGTCAGTCCTCCCCCTCCTCTGGCGTGATCTCTGTCTCTTTATGTACCACTACTTTGGTCACTGACATGTCAGGATGCTGTTCTTTAGCCTCCTTTATGGCCTGAGCCAGAGCCTATATACGGGGGGTGCAGTGCCAGGAGGGATCACCAGGGGGAGACAGAAAACGGGGAAGGCGGGGAGGGAGCAGGGATGTTGGATTGTGAGTCAATATGCCAACAGGGAAGCCACTTTTAGTTACATTTGTCATACTTCCAGTATTTGTTAAAAGTCACATCACGAGTTAATGTTTTGTTTAAAACGTCACATGCTAAGCCACTCTACATCATGTGGTTAAAGGTCCTGAGGGGTCACTAACATTTCACTTTGTTCATGGTCATTGCTCAAATCCAATTATTCACTTTACAGGCACAGAAAAATGATGAAGGATAGTGAAGAGTGAAGACAGACCTGATCGTGATCGATGTCTGCGTCTCCTGTGATGACGATCCTTTTCTCGATTCTTGTCTCTGATATTCCTCCTTTCACCGTCTGACAGACGGAGAACAGAAAGAGGACTTACAATCAGTGCAGACACGAAGATATATGGTGACAAACATCATCATTAAACAGTTTTCAAGCTTTATCATGCTATATTTTCATCTAGAAGAACCATTTTCTTCAATCTAAATGCTTAAATTTAGAGTTGATTTAACTTAGATGACAGGAAGGTTGTGAGAATATAAATTTAAAACGTTCTACACCCTCAGCTCTTAATCAATTTGTTGGTTTATAGAAATGTAATCTGCATAAAGCAGAAATGTGAATATTTATTAGTCTAACTTTGAGCTGTTGGACAAAACAAGACATCTGACATCAAGAAAATATTCATTAATAAAAATAGCTGCAGCCTTAATCAAATCTAACTTCTCCAGACAAAACTGGACTTTTTAAGTTAATATTTATCAAAATAAAAACATAAATATATGTCAGAGAGGACGTGTAATGAGGCATGTTTCTGTACTACAAACATACAAACACTTCCTGTTTTCTGTGTTTTACATTGTGCAGTAAAGAGGGGCTGAGGCAGACATGTATAGTCTGTGGTCATGTTTGAGGCTTCGAGTGTTAAAGAGACCAACAGGACAACAGATGAACTCTGACCTTTGTGATGTGTGTGGTTGTCGTGGTGCTGGTGGTTTCCGAGGTGATGGTCTGAGCACTCAGCAGCACACCGGGGTCTACGTCACCATTAGTGTCAACCTGTTGATAAGCAACACACTCCATTAGAAGTTATATTTATATATTTGTAATCATGATAAACTAAAACTATCAACAACAGAGTTCCTGTCAAATAATATCATTTATTATTATTATTATTATTATTATTATTATTATTATTATGTCAAATTCAGCACTAATCACTGGTACTTTAAAAGCTGCAGTAATTGATTTTTTTTGGCTACTCGTGATCCAAAGAAATCCTAAAAAAGCTGAAAACATCTGACATATTGTCACCTTAGAAAGCTGTGATGGCAGTCGTGTTAGATAACAATTGCTTATTCATACATCTGGAGGACACCATGAGCATTGTGGGGAAAAAATATCTGTCTGTTTATCTGCTAAAAGCTGCTGTATGTGGTAGCATACAGCGGGTTTATCTGTGCTCTTTTTTGTTTTTGTTTTTGTGTGGTTCAAAGTGTGGTTGATAGTGGAGACAAACCCAGAACAGTGAGCTAAAAGAGGCTAAACCGCTGGTTGCAGTAGCATGCAGTGGGTTTAACAGTGCTTGTTTTAATATAGATTTCTGCTGTGGTTGAAAAGGCAGTTGATAGTGGTGACAAAAACCAAAACAACAAGCTAAAAGAGGCAAAAAAGCTCAGCTCTGTGATAACTCTTTGTGTAACTACCAATGAAAACATTTACACTACAAATACAGTAGTTATTTTATGCTTTGTTAATAGAAAAACTATTGATTAGTGCAGCTTCAAAGCAGCTATAATCAATATTTTCAGCAGGTTATGGAAGAAGTCTCTTGTAGTGATGAAAACACAGACAATAATCACCCCACCCTGTAGTCTTTCAGCTCATTGTTTTGGTTTTACAGCCTGCAACTTTGATGTTTTGGTTTATTCACAACACTCTCATCATAATTCTAGTAGTTCATGATTAATTGTTGCCAAAAATTGTATCTTACAGGGTGATATGTCAGATTCACAGCTCGTTTCTGCCCCCAAGTGGCCAAAAAAAATCAGTTAATGCAGCTTTTTTTTTTTTAAAGCAAATTCAGACGCTAATGTAAATGTTAAAGTGGTTCTGTTCATGCGTACCTCTGCAGACTCATAGGTAATGGTTTTTGTCTCTGTGTGGACCACAGGCGTCTCTTTGGTACCTGCGTCGACGGCATCAACAATCTAATGAACAAAAACGGGGAAAAAATGGGCACAAATAAGTTCATGCAGGAGAACAGCAGCACCATCTGTGCTGTAGTTAAATTAGCCGCCATGTCTGAAACAAATCGCTGTAGGTGTTCAATGTTGACTGTACGTCTTTGTTCTTAAAATAGCTCCGCGCTGTTGTACATAAAATCAAATTGACACAAATAAATGCCGCATGCTAATAAACGAAGCCAAAGGCTGTCATTGAAGGGCTTAAATCTCTAAATGAGCATGCAGTCATGCATTAAGAGTCCCTGATCCAGTGAAGGAGAGAATACTGAAGAATGCAAATCACAAGGTTTCGATCAAGTGTGTGCACCACATCACATTAAAAAAGGTCCCCTGATCTGCTCAGCAACAAGCTGTGAAGTTAGCAAGTTGCGACGCACATCCATGCTTATGGTCGAGTTGTGCCTTTGATTATTAGTGGCAGATTGTGTCGGCAGGAGGGGAGGGTGGAGGTGAGGTTACAGGGCCGAGGCCTGAGGCCCACTGGAGCTGATGCAGGGTTACCTCCGATGGAGACACGGCTGGAGGCAGATGGGTGAGCGGGGCGCCTGAAGTGAGAGGTTCAGTCTGGGTCACATTGTGTAGGCTGGACTGCTGGTCTTGTTCGTCTCTATCTCCTTCTTCCTTCACTTCTTCTGATGCCGTGACATCTTCTCTCACTGCTGGAGCCTTTTGGTCTGTCACATTCAGTTCTTCCTTTCCTGCCTTTCCATCTGTCTCTTCCTCCTCTGTTCTCTCCATTTCATCCTCCGAGCTGTCCATCTGTACATAGTAGTATTTCTCTTTTTTAAAGGGCAAAGGTTTCAAGATGTCTGGAAAGCTTTTCTGTTCTTCATCGCCTGCTGGTAAACATTCATCTCTCTCTTCATCCACCTCTTCAATACCATCTTTCAACTCGGTGGGAATCTCTTGTTCCACGAAGTACTCGACTTCGTCAGAGAACTGAACTCTCTTGCCATCTACTTCTGTGTTCTCCCCCGTGTTTTCAAAACCTGCCAATTGCTCATCCAAATCCTCCAAGCAACACTCTGCTGCTTCCCCTTCACTGTCTTCCTCCTCTGTTGGAAGCTGCTTCTCCTCCTTTTCGCAATCTCTGACGTAAGCAGGAGCAACAGTGAATCTGAAAGCATCATTTTCGTCTTTTGAAGCCAACGCCTCCCCCTCCCCACCTGCATCCTCTCGCCCCTCGTCTATTACTTCCTTATTTTCCGCTGCTAAGGTCAGCACTGGAGACTCTGGTAAATCACCACTGTCAGACAGCCTCTCGTCTAACCCTAAATTTGTTGCTACTGGCTGTTTTTTAGCCACCAGCTCCACAGACGCTGACTGCTGAGGCTGCTGTGAAGATGGTGCAACGCCTGGGACACCAGATTTTTCACAACATCCAGAGTCAGCTGGTGGATTTCTTAAATTATTGCCAACACTATCCTCTTGTAACACAACTGCATGATCTAGCTCCCTCTCTGCAGGCTCAGCTTCGACTGTGAGCTCCACTGTAACGTGCACAGGCTCAGCCTCTGCAGCCTCTGTGGTCTGGATATTCACCGTTGGCCCCGTCGAATCCGCTGGCGCCGGCTCTGGCGCTGCCTCCGTCTCCGTGGCAACCACCGCTTTCTCTTCTGGTTCATCTGATGTCTGTTAAGTGAAAATAGTACCATGAGATGATGTTTTTGTTTCACCGTGACAAAAAGAAGACACACAATACAGTTTCATATCACGTCTGCTAGAGAAAAAAGGTTATAGACTTTCAGACTTTCACTGTGTACAACCTGATAGGATTACATAACAGGAACAAATATTTAAAGACATTTAAGGTTTCAGTTACACCAAAACCACTGCAGTGTTGTATTATGAAATCTGTGAGGACCAGAGAGGAGTGGTCACCTTTTGAGAAGAGGAGACCCATCCCAGCGTAGACTGATGGGACAGAAGGATGGACGGACACAAGAACAGAGAGAAAAAGGAAAAAGAGAGTGACAGTGAGACGTCACGGTGAACACCAGACAAAGAGCAAAGGGAGAGAGGGTGGAAAAATCAAAGGTGGGAAAAATAAATATTGTATGGATTGTATGGAATACCGTTATGTAGCTCGTTAAATCTGCTGAACCTAATGCCAAGTTGCACAAATCCTCAAAAGAAAATCCGTTTTTGGAAATCGCTGAATCCACCAGCGGTGAATTTTCACTAATCTGTTTTTTTGAAAAACTGTTTTCTTAAGAACAGCGAAATCTCCCTTTTTTTTTTTAGGTAGACCCATACAATTGTTTTCCTGACTCTTTATGGAGGCAGAAGGGGATTTTGGAGGATGAGGTGGGGGAAAAGCTGCAGCGGTGGCACTCAGCCAGCCAGCCGGGGCTATGAAGTCACCGTTTTGAGGGGAACTGATAACAGAGCTGAAATAAAAAAAAGGGGATGGTGCAGCTGAGCAAAAAACAACCTGAAAACAAAACAAGAGCCAAGCCAGAGCCTCGATTTCTCCTCTTATCAGCTGCGGGAGCCAGCTGCTGAAGCAAGGCGAGCGGTTTTAGCTGTCAACAAACTCAAAAACAAACCCAAAACAGTTGTATCAAAAAAGAAGCAGCGGGCTTGATTGCGAGTGTAAGAGTAAACGCTAAGTGTTAAGGGACCGTTAGCCATGCACAGCGCTTGGATACACTGTTGTTAGACTGGTTTGGCTGCTGCTGCTGGAGGGAAGGCAATGGAGGTAGGGTTGAGGGTGGTGGTGGAGGTATGGAGGGAGGCAGCCAAAACCGAGTTGTTGCTTTTAGTATTCATACAGTACCACTGCTAAGGACGTAGTTGAAGATTCAGAAAGTGTGATCTGAGTCACGCTTGACTGCTCTGTTTGGAACTCTTTGAAGGTGAAGATTTCTGCTTTCTGCTGCAGAGCGTCAGGAGCCGTCATCTCTTTTACTTCCTTTGTCAACATGCTGATGATCTCGGAGGCCTCCGTCTTCACCTCGTCAGATATCCACGATGCCATGGCCTTTTTAGGCGAGTCAGTACCTTTTATCTGAGTCATGTCATCAGTTTTTATCTCCATCTGCAGACTTGGCATCTTGACTATTGTGGTTTTGGCTTCTAGAACAACAGACGTGTCTTCTTTGATAGTTTCAGATACTTCATTCTCCCGAGCCTCGGCCTCTCCGGGGACGACAGGCTCCTCCTCCTCTTCTTCACCCACAGCGCTCGTCTCTTTGCCCTCTTCTTTATCCTCCGCCTCCTTTAAGATAATGAGCGTCCCTTTCTTGTCGCTAATGGCCTGGGACACTTCCTGTATGACAGCTCCGGGGCTGACCTTTACCATCGACCTCTCCGACACCTCGTCCTGGGAGTCGGGGGTTTTCTCCTCCACCTCCCTGAGGGTCCCGTCCATGAAGACGTCATCGTCCATAGTGGTTGACAGACTAATTCCGTGTGGCCCAGACGAGGTGGCCAAATCTGTTGTGATACTATCCACCATGTATTTCACCAGATATCCTGTTGCCTGGGGAGACACTTGGCTTATTGGAAATGGTTTGTTCAGGTTAATAGACAGAGGGCATCACACAGCCAAGACGGTGAGAATGAGCTTAATTTTTCTACACAGGCTGAGCTCCGTAAGTACTTGGACAAAGATGAATGCTTAGATGTTTTTAACTGAGCTTCTCTGCACAGACATGATGGTATAATCTCTAACATAAATATAAAAGTGAAGAGTAATGCTTGAATCAAAGTTCCTTTTACAGATTTACCTCATGTATTATGTGTAATGTTGTTTTACACCTGTACGCATAAAATTAATTTCCTCTTTTGGACAATAAAGTTTGACTCGATAAATATCAGATATTGTTTTAAAAACTGCACCATGAGGTGCAGTTTCAATCATCAATTCAAATATTAGAGAGTTAAGAAAAAGGAAATAAAGTGAAGAAACTGTGCATGTGAAGTAGAAAGAGCCAAAATGCCAAAAACTGTGCCAGTGTCCAGATACGTCTGGAGCCAAAGGGCAAAACACAACACTGCACTCACAAAGAACAAGACTTTTTACATATGAAAACCAAAGTGGATGCAGTTTACCTTAGTGGCTTTAGGTTCCACAACCTCTTTTGTCTCTTCTCCTGCAGGCTCGTCGTCCTCAGTCTAAAGAAAGAAGAAAGACAAATGAAATAAGTAAACACAGTAAAACACAGACTGAGACGGCCACATGGAAGGACAGTGTGACTGCACGTTCAAATGCACACGATCCAGATCCCAAAGCTCCTCCAGAGAAATCAGCTTCTTTTATTTCGGCGTCAGTGATTAGTCTTCAGAGACTTTAATTAGTGCCGCTCACTTGTCCTCTGCGAGTTCATCTGATTATGTCACACAACAGAAATAAAAAGGAGAAACGCTGATAAAACCGTACACGTAACATCACAGACCACAACAATCATATTACTGACTAATGACTGCGCCATCCATTACCGAGACAAATTAGTATGTTAATCAGCTGCTGAGGAGATGCAGGTGACGTAGACGTAAACACTGAGTGACTTTGTTAAACTTACTTCATCAAAGTGCTCTGGTTCACTTTTATTATGCACCAGAGCCATTTAGATTATAAAATGTACTGCACTATCATTTTGATGTAGAAAATATGGCTCTAACCCCATTATGAATATTGAATTTACTGCACTACTTGAGATTGATGTCTTTGTTTCTGTAAAAGTATCCTCGGTGATGTCATGCTTCACACACACATGCCGTCATTCAGTCTGCTGTGGACTGCAGCTTACATCCAGCGGCTCTATCATTGGTGGCTCATCCGATCTGGGTGAGCGCGCGGGGGACGAGGAGAGCCTCTTCTCCCATTCGGTCAATCCCGGCGTGCTGTCGCCCGTCTCCAGGAAGGAGCGCTTCAGTTCGCTGATGTTGGTCTGGTGCTTGACCATCTCCGACGGAGGCGAGGTGTCCTGCAGCAGCCGGTCAACCATGATTACAATGAGATGAGGCCAGGAGGAGCAACGGGGGGAGGGGACGACGGCCATGCTTTTTATGTACGCAACGGTAGCTTGCAAATCCAATAACGTACCAAAACAAATGCATAAAATGCAGTTCTGAAATGGTTCAACTGCATTATGCACTTCATTCCTTACACTTACTGTTCACAGGCCTGTTTAGGAGGCTGTGCAGGCTACCTGTGCAACAGCTCACACAAACAGCAAAATAATGGCAACGAAAATCCACCCACATGACGGCTGTAACTAAAAAAGGAGTAGCAGCATGTACTTAAATGCCAAGTAAGCATTTAGGACCAGTTTAATCTGATGATTTCATGCACAGATTCACAGATTTAGTTTCACAGGTTTAGTTAAGCACAACACTCCCAAGTCTCGTTAGAAGTTAAGACCTGTACAAACATATTCATTCTATTTAATTCGATTTATTTTGCTTTTTCTCTCTCACTAAAACCAACTTGGATGCTCACAGCAACAAATCTGTTAGATAAACTCCAGAACACAGTATCTGGTAGGTTAGATGTTTTTGATATCAGTTAGGATTCTTCATTCAAAAAAAAGCACCTGCATGCATATTTCATAAACATGTCATGCGTTATTTTCTTACCAACCTCTAGCATCAGATTACTATGCTTGATAAAAACGTTTTCCCCCTTTACTCGTCTTATGAAACTATACTGCAAAGACAAAAGAGGGGAGAGCGGTTAAAGGTGCTACGTCGTGTTAAATTTAGGTCTTTTTTTTTGTTTTAGGAGAAATTGGGAGATTTGTCTTTGACTCTATGGCTGTAAACGACATGATGGCATGAGTAAACTCGCTGAAACACCATAGATTAGACTCTTGGAGCAACAGGAAAAGAAATATGAACATGACTCCACCGTTTACAAAGAAAAGCACTTGAGAGATGAGCTGGGATGGTGTGTTTAGAAGCAGCTTTGCAGCAGCAGTCTGTGAGGTGAATTCAGGCAAGAGTGAACAGACAGTCTGGTGTGTGTGTGTGTGTGTGTGTGTGTGTGTGTGTGTGTGTGTGGGGTGTGTGATAATGAGCGTGTGTCAACAGAAGCAGGAGCAGGCAAGCCAAGGCGGAGACACGGCAACAAAGTGACTGATGGCGGATGTTTGGAGTGACTCAGTGCATCTGGTGGTGGTGGTGGTGGTGATGGTGGTGATGGTGGTGATGTGATGCACTGAGCAGGGCCATGAAGCGAGCCCAGTGTACCTGAGTCCGCATCTCAGAGTCCTCGTCTGCTTCCGACTGACAGCGAGTAAAGAGGAGAAAAGAGCGTGAGACCAGGAGGGAAGTTAGAAAGACACAGTGAAATCAGGTGAAGGGACAGAAAGTGAGCAACAAGGAGTGGCAAGCAGAGAGATAAGAGAGGGTGAAAGGATGTAACTGAGCATTCGCTGAACCCCTCCCCTGAGCAGTATTTGTCCAATCATAGCCAGGCGACTATGACCTGGACCTGTCAAGCTTTAAGTAGTGAAGTGGTGTGCATGGAGTTATAATCAAAGAAATGGGTGCAACAATGTGCTTGTATGCTGCATAAATTGTCTTTATCCAAAAAAACATCACTTTTAAAGTGAAACAGCAAAGTGACTAAACCAAGTTATGTCAGAATGAAATGACATTTTTCCTTTTAACACTTGACTGTCTGTCTAGGAAGCGCAGCTTTAGTCTCAGTCATCTTGCATGATTTTATGTTTGTAGGTATCAATTGTATATTTGAGAGACTTTATGAGATTCTCATGAGAAAATCGAAGGTTGCCAGCTTGAAATGAGAAACCTAACTTTGTCTGAAATCCAGGACTCATTGTGTGGTACAGTGAATCTGCCACTGTAGAGAATAAAAAGCTTGACAGGTGTAGCCTGAGGAGGGGTTTAGTGAACGGTCTATAGAGAGCCGAAGTGAAACCAGAAACCTCATTTGTAGCTAGATTGATAACTAAAACTCCAGCTTTTTTCAACAGTAGGCTGCATGTCTCGGGTCTAATATTGTATTTATATTTTTAAGCCGTCTTTAAAGAACACTGTTTCTCGTGAGCTCTCGACCTTGTCACAGCTCGACAGAAGAGGCGAGTCCATGAGGGAGATGAAGGGTTGTGGATAACTCAAACATGTCAGAGACGACTGAACACTGTTCACACTAAAAATATTGTTCTTAAACTGTGTTAAAAAAGACAGAATATAGAGTTAGCATGTAGAAAGAAAAAACCCATGAACAAGCTTCATTTTTCAGAAAGACCAATGTAAGATCGCTTTGAGCCACAGAGGCTAGACTGTGTGTGACGTCATGACTTCGACTCTCTATTAAACTAAACAGGCATAATGAGATGTAATGTACGTGTCACATGCTCCTCCTAAATGTTTCTTTACACCTGTGACTCAACATCACTTTATTTCTCTGCTCCGTCAGAACTCTTTTCATGCCTTACATGTACAAACCTCTGTGGCGGTCATCTCTCCATCAAAGGCAAAGTCAGTTTGTTCGCTGTCAGTCTGCGTTCACAGAACAGACCGAAACCGTTCCCGAGTGGCAAGCAAGAAAATGACAAGAACCCAACTTGTAAAAACGCTTGAAAATGCATTTTATCGTCAACAGAGATTCATCTTCATAACCACAAATGGAACGAATGGAAATGCACTGGTTGTTTCTGTAAGCTACACATTATCAGACACTACAGATAAAGGTCAGGAAGAGAAGAACAAAAAAGAGGAAGAAGAAAAAACAAAAAAGCAAATGAAGAATAAGCAAGCAAAACAGACTCAGAGGAAGTTTAAACCTTCGGTCAGTCACTTTGACATTTACGTGTAGATTTTATAGATTTGGACAGGGCTAAATCCTGATGTATGTTAATTTAAATTCATTTACAGGTCAAACACAACACCTGATGATAAAACAGTAACCTGACTTTCAGGCCCTCCCCCCTCCTCTCCATGCATGCGTGTTGACAGTCGGGGTGATCCGGATGCATTTAGCCGTCACAGTCTCTCTGTATCACAGCCGACACTGATCATTCGTGACTGAAAAAGGTGTTGCTTGAAGAAAAACAATGATGCAATACACTCTGGCACGACGCAGTAAGCTGCTTTTAGCCCCCTTTTTAAGCAGAAATCCAATTTAAATTATTCATTTTAATTTGTGCTGCTTTGCTTGACTCGGATTGCGATGCAGAGAGACTGAGTGCAATGATAAAGATGGAAGTGTTTCCGTGCAACTGGTGTGGATCTTGATCTAGCATTCACTGTGAAGCCATGATGGGGATGACAACACGGAGATGGGTTAGGCACAAAGCTATAAAAATATGAGGTTTGGTGAAGGATTAGTGTCTAAATGAAGATATGTGACTTCTTCAAATAATATTTTTATGATGAACTGTACACTGCAGCATGACAGTGACACCATTTCAACTTCTTAGTGTTAAATCTTGTGTCTAACCCTCTCGTTACGTGGAGTGAATACAAGCCAATCAAATATGAAATGGTGAGACTTGCAGGATCATCTCTGTGTACTTGTGATGTTGATGAGGATGTAGTCTACAGGATGAGAGTGTGACCGGGCAGAGATGAGGTTCTGAAAGTAGGAGAACTGACAGACACTGGGACAGACACAGTCTCCAGGTCGGCTCTGAACTGGTGAAACAGCAGAGCGAGATACAGGACAGGATAAGGGGTTAACCGTTATAATGAACTGTTACTCTAAGCCAGAGGCTGGTACGGGAACATACAGGCGTACGCACACACACCTCCTCTTCCTCTGAACTGTCATGGTCATGGTAGCCCTGGGCTATGGAGGCGGTCAGGGAGGCTGCCTTGGGCTCCAGGTAGCAGAGGCACAGCGCCAGGGGGAAGGAGAGGGTGAGGGCGTAAGGGACGGAGAAGGAGGTGGAGAGCAGAAAGAAGAAGATGAAGAGGAAGCAGGGGATGAGCGATGGTGACTTAATGGGCAGGAAATTCTGCGCGCACTCAGGGAGGAAGCGCATCTCTGTCAGGTCGGGAAAGGTGATGTAGCCGTCATCGTCCAGGAAGGAGGACAGGTCGGGCAGGTGCAGGGAGAAGGAGAAGAGCGTGCCGCCGCGGCTCTTGCCCTGCTCCAGCCTCTGCTTGCGGGCCGAGAGCAGGAGCGCCTGCTCGTCCAGCAGGGCGGCCTTGCGGTCGGCGAGGGCTTGCCGACGGCGGCACCCGGCGCTGCTCTTTGCCGGACTGACGGACGAGGCCCGTTTACGCGCGTTCTCCCTGCGCCTCCGCCGTACTTTGTTGGATGAAACAGGAGATGAGGGGAGTGAGAGCTCAGAGCGGAGGGGGTCGGTCGTGTATACACGAGTGGAGCACTGATGGAGGGAAATGTCAACGAAAAAAAAAAAAAAGGGTGACGTGTGTGTAAATGGAGAGGAGCGAAGGGGAAGGGGGGGCGAAATACGCATGAGCACACACGAGTATAGTGTGGGGTCAAAGGAAAGACAAGAAAAGAAAAGCTAATTAGTAAAGCGCACAGAAGATGAGAAGCACTTAGGCCTAGTCTACTGCAGTGGGTTAAGCTGAAAGCAAGAGATTCTCATCAGCCATTAAGAAGTCTATTAAAAGAAAACAAAAGTAAAACCACACAAAGGACTTAAAAAAGTTGCAGCAGCTTCTAAGAAACATCATCTGTTTCTTTGACAATCTGGTGACATATTTGTTGATATTACATAACACGAAAACAATTCTCTAGAAAGTTCCATCATCCAAAAATGATCTCAGCTCTGACAGCAGACTGCGGTTTACCTTTGTGTCGTGTCTGAGCGGTGTTGAGACGACGGGTTCTGGCGTCACTGCGGTGTCCATCTTAGCGTCCTCCTGCTCCGCCTTCTCCTCCTCGGCCTTCTTCTCCGTCGTTACCGTGGTGATGATGTCTCCCTTGGCGATGACTTTGGCGGCTCCGTCAGAGGCGCTGTCCTTCATGAGAGTCTCGTGGTTCTCCATAATGGGTGCTGGAGGACGGGAAGACAGGTTTTGTGTGAAAATATGAGTGGTGGAACAAAAAGGTTTGATTTGCTCCTGAACATTGTTGAAGATATCCATTGTGGTTTTGTCAAAGCATTGCAGAAGTGTGCCAGACTCTTGAGCTTTGCAGGCTTTCAAGTCGAAAGCACATTTTTCTTCCTTTTCAAAGAAATAAAAAGAGAAACAAAAAGCTCATTTGAACTTTTAAGAAAAGGTTTCTGTCATCATTTCTTGACACACACAAAAAAAAGTAGCATTTTTAGTGAGAAAAGTCGCACATGCTCTGCAAAGAGACGCTAAATAATCATATTTAAAATTAGGTACAACAGAAATGACACAGAGGAGCTTCTAAAAATATCCCCAATTAAAATAAACTGGATACACAAACACAAATCCCTGCTTAACATTTCAACCTGGGTGGCACACATAGCCGGTCATTAATCAAACCCTTCAAACCCTCACCTCCATCTAAGCTGCGGGACATGTTGTAGCGTTTGCTGGAGGAGCGTTCGAAGAACGGAGCGGGTCTGATGATCTGAGAGCTGGCCCTGCGGGTCTGAGCCTGCGTTCTGCCGCTGTAGCGAAACTTGGAGCCGAGGCTCAGGAACTTCTTTGGAGGTGCCTCGGGGGATACGAGCCTGTCACAAGTTACACACACTTACATTAATCATACCACAAATAAAAAAAAACCCAACAACAACACAGATTTAAGCTATGCGCTGTAAAACATTAAAACTCATTTGAATGGTCTCCAGACAGCCTTCAGGTTTGGCACGCTACTCGTAAAAACCCGAGACTTTTTTTTTTTTTTTTGCTTAAAGCAGCACAAATAAGCTTTGCATGTTGTCCAAATGGCGACAACTACAAACAGTGAACACGCTTTGTGTTCCTCTACAAAGTAATTATCTGTGGTGATTATCAATAAACTCATGTTTGCTGCCATCGCTGTGATCAACATGGAGTGTCAAAGACAAGTTGGATATATAAAGTATACATATTTTCTTAATTAATAACATCTCTACATGAGCTTAAAAAGCTGTTTTAAGCTGCTGTTGAAGCTCCTGTATATCTTACCTGAAGAAGGTGTGGTGCTCGACGCAGACCTTCCAGAGTCTTTTGGCAGCGCGATGATTTGGAAGCTTGAAACCAATCGTGCTTTCAAACTGCTCAAACTGCAACAGGGACAAAACACTGCGGTCAGATTTACTACACACGTAATTTTAATCTTATTGATTCATTTGAACCTTTGAGGTCTGTTTCTCTGTTTATTATTACTTCTTGTTTACATGTTTGCATCCGCATTTGTAAAAAAACAAGTGTTAATCTCAGTGGGAGTCATTTAATAATCTCCTGATTAATCAAATATTTATATTTTGCTCCATAAAACAGCTGCACAGTTAGCAAATCTAATCCAGATTATATAAGATATGCAGCATGTGAGACGTCAGTAAACAGAGAGGTGTCAGTGTGGATCTGTTGTGTAAGGAAATCTCAGACAGAAATAGGTCGCAGTCACTTCAACTCCAGAAAATTAGGAAGTAGTTTTCAGCAAACGGCAGCTCTTTGAAGGCGTGGTGCGCCCGTGAAATGTTGCTGAAATAGAAACATATTTGACAGCTGCTGCACCGGGAGCGTAACTGTTTACACCAAACAAAGAATCAGAGATGGATCGGGCTTTGGAGCAGATACCGATCAAACCAAATCCACCGATACTGACGCAGCAGATCAGCTCTGGACACCCTTATAAATAAATGTTATTTTTTAATATCTATGACTGTTACCGTTCTCACCTCGCCGGGCCGGATTTTGATGTAGAAGTTGTTCCTCTTGTAGGAGATCTTGAGGATTTTGGGCCAGGCGAATCTGTTGATCCGCAACCTGTCTCTGTAGATGAGCAGGCCACTTGCACAAACTCCCAACATGATCTCCACACCCTCAGAGTCCTGGGAACAACACACACCAAGAAATTATATATATATAAAAAAACTTAGTTTAATGAAACTCCTCCACAATGTGTCACTTTGATAACACAGGATCCTCATAAATCTCAAAGAAGAAGCCACTGACCACCAACATTGCTCTTCTTTTTGTGTTCTCTACAACATTAACTCTACAGGATGTACAGGAAGTTCAGGAGCCAGTGCACAGCAGGGTAAAGTAGAGTTTAACAGAGTCAAATTTGTGCTAATAACAGGTAAAGCAGGCAGGTGGAGTGAGTGGAGTCAAGCATATGATACTCATATCTTCTCTACGCAGGCGTTGAATGGGAGCACTGATTGGCCAAAAGCAACAGTGAAGTCTCGGGGAAATGGTGGATGAAGCACAAAATGATGCCTCTTCACTGCACAAAGCGTGAGATGAGCAGGTGACGTGTCGAGAGGGGGAAGCGTTTGGTCCAAAGCGGGAACAATCAGTTGAAATGACATCTACGTTTGTAATGTATGTAATCATGCACAAGTAGAAACCACACACACACGCACACGCACGCACACACACACACACGCACACGCAGGTAAGCACATGAGATGCAGCCTCTTACCTCTCCCTCAGCTGGAGCCAAGCATTCATAGAGACTCCCTACCAACTTTGCATTTAATGAGAGAGGAGAGAAGACATATATTTTTTTTTCTTGCGTATCAAAACTGACTCACATATCCAACACTGAGCATTGATGTCTGCTCAGTCTGATCCTCATCTCGTCATCTCCTCCATCCTGATCTAAATCTGTGAACGCAATATCCTCTCCATCGCTCACATCTAGACCCATTTTGACTTTCAAAGAGCTTTTTGATAACCGATTCATATCAAGACTGATGACTGTAATTTTCTTTTATGATGACAGCGGTCCTGCTGCTGTAATCCAGCTCTCTCTCTTTACCGCCTGTGTTCTAATGACGTGTTTGATCCCATCTGGCCGGCAGGAGTAAGACAAAAATCATTCAAGCCAAGCTGGGCTCCAGACCTCCTCAACCGCCCACTCTATCCCTGCAGCCCGGCAGCGGTGACATAATGTCAGTCAATCAGCGAAACAGCCGGAGCATGTTAAACTGAGGCGTTACTGTGGCAGCCATGAAGTTTTTGAAGCAGCGGTGTTGTGGTGGCAAGCGTCACTATTGACTGCGTGAGTGGAGTATGTTAGTCTCATCTTGCATATAAAAGAATACAAACATGTATATTAAACATTTCACTTCACATCTAAGAGACACACAACATTACTGAAGTCATGAGCAACATTTGAGTTCAACATTTTGGGAAATATTTGCCTTCTTCCTGAGAGTCAGAGGAGAAGACAATACCACTCATGTCTCTACGCTAAATATGAAGCTACAGCCAGCAGCTGCTTAGCTTAGCTTAGCATGAAGACTGGGAATGAGGGGAAACGGCTAACAGTAATGCCTCTTAAGCTCACTAATTAACATGTTACATCTCGTTTGTTTAGTCTGTATATGTGTAGAACAATGGCTGCCAGGAAACAAGATATAACGTGGTAATTAGCGAGCTTGAGAGGGAATTATGTGACTTCTGGACAGAACCAGGTTAGCAGTTTCCTCCTGTTTCCAGTATTTGTGCTAAGCTAAGCTAATGAAGCATCTAAGCTTCAGACTGTGGCTTCATATGTAGCATGAGAGTGATAATAATTTCTCATTTAACTCTTGGCCAAGAAAGTGTAGAATCTAATAATTCCTCACATGCTGATACAAAAATAGAAAAATATAGATTTATTTGTATATTTCTTAATGCATCAGATTTGAACCATTATCGAAGACAGTTAAAAGAGAGTTAAAAGCTCGTGGTGACGTGTTACCTTAGCGTGGTGGAGGTCCACGCCGTACATGGACAGCTTCTTGGCATTTTCAAGGAAGTGAATCTCTGCTTCGGCTGGTGTCATCCCCCTGATAGAAGAGAACATAACCGATCGGACGAAGTCAAGCAAAGCAAAAGAGTCCAATAAGATCTAAAACAGGGATAATTCACAGTTTTATTGCATAAAAGCTTTTGGAAAATGGTTGGAAAATGGATGCTTTTAACAGAGTGCCATGAGTGGATCCATTTTTAGCATAGATGGTCTTTAGAGAGAGACCCTAATCCTCGCACTGTCATTGCCTCGCTCCATCCGCTGGGCTAGAAAGGAGCGCATCAAATTACATACATGTCATTGTAATACAGGCGAAATGAAGGGCTCAGACAAAGGACAGCCAGCTTCATCCATTTACAGGAAAACACAAATCCAATGTCTGGAGACGTGCTGCCTTTCAGAGCAGATTATTATTATCCCAGGGTGTAAACATTCACTCAGGTTGACTGAGTGGCTTCAAGTTGTCAGATTCAGGGCTTTAAGTCCCTAAATACTTTTTCTCCCCCAATCAGATTCATATTCTGAGCAACAAGGACTTATGTCAAGGTTAAAACCATTTTGGTTTTTTTTTCACATGATGGATTTCTGTCACCCACTTTTCTATCAGACTTTAGCAATATTCAAATTAAAATCTGAAAACAGTTTTGTGTTGTTTGCTTTAATATCAGGTCACTATCAGTCTGATCAAAACACACTCACAGTCCTGATGAAGCTGAATAGCTTTAGAGTGTTAAACTCTTTTCTCACCTTTTGCCTTTGGTTTTGCTTATTTATATTTTTTTAATGCATTTAATGCTAAATACTTCAATAAACAACAACTGCAAAGATAAAACATAACACGAGAGAGATGAGAGGGAAATTTATTCAGTTTAAGTTCATTCATAGATTTTATTTTACTCCTTCTAAATTACATAGAAAGGGCTGACTGGAAAATAATCTATGTTGGAAATGTCAGAGTGGAATAGGAACATTTTTACATGTAATTTATGATGGTGATAGTATGTAAACTTTTGGGAGAACGTACTTGAACACATGAGTAAATGTCTCGACATGGCGGTACCTATATCTTAATATATCTAAATATGAGCAGGCGGTTTTAAAGGTTGGGGTGGTCACAGCTGCTCGAACAATCCTTGGATTATGGAAGAGTACATCCTCTACCGATGGAACTGATGTCAGAAATCGCATCATATGAACACATGTTGGCCAGAATTAACAATGAAACCACAAATAACCATAAAGGGGGCATAGGACTGAATGTTTTGTATATAAAACCTCTTGTATTATATGTTGAATATACTATCGGCCGATTTTTATGTACATTTTCTAATTTAAGTCTAATTTTATGTATGTGTAATGAATAAAAACTTTAATGACAAAACTTGACATTAAAAACAAACAAACAAAAACTGCTCTTCTTGAATCAGATGTACTCACTTAACAGCATTTACTGTCCGTGTCACCTGAAGCTTGTTGTTTACAAGAGGAATTAATCTTGCGTTTACATTATAAACATTTGATACCCAATCTATAATATGTCTGATAATGAAATCCTGTATGAAATACTTAAAAAAAGAGGCTATATTTGTTATAACTGATGCTGTCAACATGTGACACTTGTTGTATGAGGATCTCATTTGCATGTCTTCTGCATATGATAATGAGGATGGAGGTCATGCTCCCCTCAATTATTATCTTAACTTTACAGAATAGTCTTTGTCCTTTGATGAGAGAAGCTCTGAGTTCAAAATGTTGATATGCTCATCTATTATTAAATTCTGTCTATTATTCATTCTTTACTCAGAGGCAGCTGTACATCTAACTGAATTTAAAAGTTGACCTTGAGAGTTCAAGCTAAGTCTAAAAAGAGTTTAGGAAATGGTGCAGAGACTTACTTGTAGGTCTTGTGGAGCTCCATGACCTTCTCCTCTAGTTCTTTGGTCTGGTTGGGTGCAAAGCGTAGTTCGCTGATGTAGTCGCTGCCTAACTCCTCTGGGTCATAGTCTCCCAGTTCAGACTGCACAGTGTAGGAGCCGAGCACCGTGTGGGTGGCAAAAGAGCAGGGCAGACGGCCTGAAACCACGTCGTCTCTCAGCTGCAGACACAGGTAGTACCTGAGATGGGAAGAGGACACATAAAAATCACATCAAACATCTGGATTTGAGATTTTAATACAGTTTACCTGCATAATTTGTTATTAAACGACCGTTTTAGGCATCGAAATCAATAAAAAATTGACTTAAAAGTCAATTTTTAAGATGAACAGACAATTTTTAAGATGAACAGACATTAATTTTTTTAATTAATCAAGTAAATGTCCACCAAAGATCACATTATCGATCTAAATTAGCTTCTTACTCACCTTGTGATATCCTCAGTCAGCTGGGAGGGGTCTGGAGGGTAAAACTTTACGTTGAAAGCAAAGTTCCAGGGTCCAGCTGAGACGCAGAAAAAAACATTAAATTATCAAAATGGGTATTTTACAGTGGCATACACCTCAATTAGCTGTCCAGGACAGAACACTTGAGTGGCTTTATTAGATTAGACTTACTCCTGATCTGCTTCTTCAGCTCCTTGGAAGGGTCGAGCCAATTCTGCAACAGACAAAAAGCATTAATCATCACCAGTTTGTGAGCAAATAAAGAAGTGGGACGACGTCTCCTGACTTTAAAGCTGAAGATTAATCAAACAGGCGGCAGCTAATAACTCCATAAGATCTGATATTTGCACATTAGATATATGACTTTACCTTCTGATTCTCTACATCTCTGTGTGTGATGCCGAAGTAGTCCTTCTCCAGTAGATTAAGATGTTCACAAACTTTATCAAAGAGCACTTGGCCCTTGGCTCGTTTCTGTGAGAAAAAACAAACAAACAAAATCAATTATTTTGCATAAGAGGAATTGTTTTTGGTGATCAAGGATTGTCAAATCTTAACAAGCCCTAACTGAACTGCCTGAGATACCATATTCAGAGAGCAACAGTATGACAACAAAACAAAATAACCCAGCATCAATTAAGAAGAAAACATGACTGCAAAATGCAGCAAACCCCGGCTGTTTACTGGATGCCACTGGATTACATTTCCCTTCATTATCTTGAGCTAATCGAAGCAAAAAAAAAACATAGCCACAGAACAGCGACATGAAATTCAAATTTACAGTTACAAAAATAGCAGCTCATTACACTGCTGCATCACAGATCTGTCCCTGCAGATGCAAACCCTCAAGTTAACCGACTGGGCCACTCTGGATCGATTCCTTCTATAAAAGGGGCACGATAGTATAAATACACCTTTGCACTCCTGAGCTCAAGGTGAACATCAGCCATGTGAAAGCTTAAAGCTAAATCGATTGCACATCTCTAGCGGAGTGCCTGATGTCATCGGCTGGAGCTCGGTCGTCTCTCTCCCAAAAGAGGAGGGTGGACTTCACAGACTCACAAGAGATATTTTAAGGCTCGAGGTGCCACAACACAGACGCCTCCTTCCTGCACAGAGTCAGCTCCTCGTGTCTGGATTTATTGAAAGCCACTGCCACAGCTTATCCTAGCGGCAGGAGTCATAACGTATTTGTCGCCTTGAGTGTAGGCGGAGTAGGGCACACATATTCCGTCAAACAATAAACACACATATCTGGCTGGCAGGTTTGTAATAGAAGGAGTAGCAATTTGACACATATGGTGCATTTATGCGAGCGTCAACCCACATCCTTTCATCACTCAAAGCGTCCTTTTTATGACGATCACTCCAGCGTGTCTGTGCGTGATTTTTTAAACAGAGCTGCGAAGACGCTGGTGGCAGAGTTAATCCCAACAGAACATCTCGAAGGGAATTAGCAGAGCCATGTCAGGCCATCGCTGCCTCGCTGTGACATTTCTCAATGCAACGTTTAACCCTGGCTTTACTGACTAAACCTCCACACAGACAGACAAACAATGATTCTGATCTGCAAACCTCTGTTCCGACAGACGGGCTACGACAAACAGAAAATATGTTAGCAGACTGACTGATCTGGCTTGTGTCCTGTCATGACAGAGGTTATTTAGGAGAAAGAAAACAGGAGGAATGGAAAATTATTCTCAAATTAGAAACATCAATCTTTATCAATTTCAAGATATTATCGTCCAAGTTTGGAGAGCAAACAGCAGCATGACTAAACCACCAAACATGTATTAAAAATAGAGCTGCACTGAAGATTATTTTCATTATTCTTTGATCTGCAGATCATTCCTCAGTTAATCGACTTGTCTATAAAATAAATAAAAATGATCTTCACATCAGGCGCCTTGTTTTGTTCAATCAAAACCCCAAAAATATTCAGATTACGGTGATAGAAAAACAGATAAAACCAGCAAATCCTCACATTGGAGAAGCTGCAACCAGCGAATCTGGATTTTTGCTTAAAAAATTACATATCAATCAACTTATCCTGATTACCAAATGATTAACTGATTATTGAAAGAGTTACAGACTGACTTTGCTGTCTATTGACCAGTTGTTGCTGCTCCAATTAAAACATTTAGCATGTTTTTATTATTTTGGTCTTTTATTTAGGGATGCATGATATAGGATTTTTGATAATATCTGATATGCTGATATTTTTCAACTCATTTTGGCTGATTGCTGATACATGCACGTAGTTTTTCCCACTTGCAGAGAACATCAAGTCTCTCCTTCACTGGAATGAACATATTACTACGCCTACTCTCACTGCATGCAGACATAATTTAATGATTTTCAAATTGGACACATTTACTGGGAATCTAAGAAACTACTGCTGATAGATTTTTTTTTCTGCTGGTGCATGTCTCTCTTACAAATTTGTTGTAATGATCGGGATGGTTGCTCTCAAGACGGGCAATTAAATTTGTAGTGTTGAAGGAATGTGATTCGGCTCCTCGCATGGCCGACGCTGAGCAATCATTGCATATAGCTACTTTACTATTAGACACTTGAAAACACGGACATACTTGTGTGAATAAATAAAGGAGCTGTGTGTAGGATTGAGTGTCATCTAGCTGTGAATTTGCAGACTGCAACCAACTGAACATCGCTTGCATCGGGAATGAAAAAGGGCAGCTAAGTGTGAAGGACAGTGACAGCTATAGACAGACAGAAGGGAGGGAGAGACACACAGCAAAGGCCCATAAGCTACTGGGGCGCCCCCGTTTAGCCTGTACTGTCCTGTAGGTTTGAGGTAGAGTAAAAATGTGCATTTAAACTACAGGGATTTTCAAAAATATGCTGAGTATTTATAACAACAACCCCACCACAGTGAGATGTGGGATTTTTATCGCCCTCCGCTGAGACATAACACCCTCCGAAGTGAAGTGGAGGAAGTTCAGCAGTTCTGTGTCAAAGAAAATGATAGGAAACGATTAGCGCGGACATTTTTTCCCGCAGGAGGAAATTGAGTTGAGCTGGAAAACTACAAGGTCAGGAGGATGAAAATGTCAAATCTTGACATTCTGGACCGGTTTCAAAAAAATTGGATTGGGAGGAGGAAGAAGACTCTCTGGCAATTATCCGAGGATGCTCTGACCTCAGTCATATCACTGCGGCCAACAGCATAATCTGACCTTGCTTATGTCTGCTGTGTTTCACCATCAGATGATAGGACGCTTTTCATACAACTCACCCCACTGATCATGATTGTGCCTTACTGGTTGCTATGACAACTCCTCTGGTAAGCAAGCAACTAATTAGCTATCTTTTCTTGCTTTTCATTTCATTCATCTCTTACTGTGATTGTGCGTATTGTCCAACTACCAGTGTCACACAGGTGTGACTCATGTCTACAGCATCAATTACCACAGCTTGATTTTGTATTATTGCTCTCTTTATGAAGGTTCCTGATTCTGTCACGACCTTGTGCTGAAACAGACGTGACTGCTACACAAAGGCTTGTTCAAATGTGCTAAGTAGGCCAGCTTTTATTCACATCTTCTGCTCTTTAATTATTTTCCATTACTTTGCAATCTAAAGAGAACCCGCACACTGGAAGTGCAATTTTATTAGTGATGTTTCAACCACAGAAAGGAAATGAGGGATATAACGTATGTAACAAAATGACCTGTGAAATCATATTCATATAGTATGTGTCAAGATATCGTTGTTAAAAAGAAAATAGACCAAGAAACCTGAAACATGTGCAGTGTACACTTTACATTACAATTGTACTTTGGCTTTTGGTTTCCAGCTTTATCTTCTTATAATATCTAAGACTTGTGGATGACTGTTAATAACAGAAAATAGCCCAACGTGACTGAATTGCTGGTTTTGTCTGACCTAAATCGAAAGATATTCAATACATGATTATGTAAATTAGGAAAAAGGCAAATCTTCATACTTAAGAAGCTGTTTGAACGAGTTAATGAGATAATTAAGAAATAATAGTTGTGGATTAATTTCCTGCCGTTTTATTTGTTCTGCATTAGACAGATGATGAGCTTAACAGTGAAATGACAAATAGTGAAAATGAGTGTGAGGACACTGGGAGCTTCATATACAGCTGCAGGTGTTTTTTTGAGAGGAAAAACTTGTGGACAGGTAACTGCATACAGATAACTGCAGTTTATCTGGATTCGCCTCTACTTGTTTCTTCTTCTAACATCTCCTCTACAGTAGATGCACTCTAATCCAAAGGTCAGCGCTGAAGTCTTCCTCGTCAGTTGGGTGTGAGTGTTGAGACACAGTGAGGTGTGGTCAGACCTGTGCCAGGAAAGCCTCAACACAGGCTGTCTTGGCAGCCGAACTGGGAGAGGCAAGTAAACAGGTGGGACTAAGGATGTCACAATGCCAGCATTTTAAATACTAGTATACATATTAATACATAAATAAATGGTAGTCGAGACCTCTTTTGATATCACAGCAAAATAGGATGACTTTTTTTCTTGCTGCTTTCTTGTGCTGATTGTTACTGACCAGTTAATCGATTAAAAATAATAATGTTAATGATCATCTTCCCTGTTGTTTCACCTGTTTTTGTTTTATATTTATATATCACTACTTTCGATACTATCAAATTATAGTGTTGTATCATTTTAAACAGGTGGCATCAAAAAGTATCAATACTTTTGACAACCTTCGATTGGTTTATTCAAAACTCTATACTTGTGATTAGATACAAATACACACTGTAAACTGACATTTCTTCAGTGTGATTTTATAAGAGATTTGTCAAATTACTAACATTTATTATATGAAGGATAAACCCCTTAAGATGCATCTCAAAGAGTCCCAATAGATTGAAAGATAATTAGGAAGTGAGAGTGTGTGCCTCTTAAAACTGAAATAATCAGAGACACTTAGAGGGAAATTATTGATTTGTTTTGTTCATACTAATTTAAAGTATAGTCACGTAGATAACTGAAGAATCTAACTAGAGAACATAAACATTTATGTGTTTTCCAAATGATCAATTAACTCAGATTTAATTGCTGATGTTACTCTATCTATTAAAATCCACTCATTTTAAAATCAGTTCACTTGTCATGAGGACTACTCAATCGATTTTTCAGGTTTCAGTCCAGTGATTTTATTTTCAAGGCCAAGTAGTCCAGACTGACCCGTTTCCAGATCACAGTCTTTAAGACTCCTTCCTTAGCCACAGTGGGATGTCCAGTAATCATGCCAGCACACAGAATCAGTGACACTGATTCCCTCCAACAAATGCTCCCATTTCATGGTCAGAGGCCCTCACCTCACCACCACGACCAAAACAGTCGGCTAATCCCTCTGTCCGATCCCCCGGTGGGGAGGAATCTGCTCAAAAGAGATTTAAGGAGGCGGGTCTGACCCTCCCTGTTCAGCCTGCCTATACACATTTTGGGAATGTACCACGTTGAAAGTCTTGAGTCCTGAGAAAAGGCTCAACTTTCTATTGTTAAGAGTGAAATGTCAAATAAGTTCACTATTCAGATTTATTCCTGAATTCTTAATGTTCCAAGAGAAAGAATGACTGTTGATGGCAGAAAGAAGCTATTGTGTTGAGGAGCCCTCGCTCACATTTTCCTTGACTGATTGCGGGCTCCAGTTGCATGATTTGGGTTATTTCTGAATACTGGATACTTAAAACTATAGCTAATCAGAGTAATTGTTCCACTCGAGGCCACATAGTGCTGATTTGGGAAAAACGAACCTTACAAAGCAATTTGACTCGACACAAGAGCGAATGAGCATTGAAACCCACCAAAGCCTTACAAGAAAAATGTGACGGTCTGTTAAAATCAGCACAGCTGCCACTCTGTGGTCAATTGTATTTAAAACATACATTGTCCGGCCCAAAAAACGCCTCCTCTCTCAGTCTAACCCATTTTGATTAACAAACAACTCATGCTCCACTTCTTCTCTCAATAAAACATCCCATTTCCATATTTAATTTTTCCACATTATGATAAAAGCCACACTGCTGGGGTGGCGGTATTACGGGCTCCACATTTACAATACAAAGACATGTTTTTCTCTGATTGTTGGCACTCCTTTCCTCTGGGTTTATTTCTGGAGAGTGGATGAGCTTTGAAGTAAAAAAACTACACATTTAAGAAGCGTTGTATGAACACTGTTTTTTTTTTCTTCTTAAGACTACACAGTGAAGCTTTGGTGGGAAAATGAATCCCACTGAATTGTTTAACACAATGCAAATGTAAATGTGCAGTGAAATCCATGAAATTCCTGCATGTAAGGAGCCAAAATAATACAGTTTATTTATTTTTTTAATACAACAGGCCAAGTATCTTAAAACAGAATAATCCAGGGTACAGCATATGGCATTACTTATTCAGCTCCTTATAACAATGACACACTTTTGCTTTGACATATTAATGCAGTGATCACAGTTTCTGTCAACCATCATTTTAATGATGTGATTTGTTTACCGAAATGAACACGAACCCTTTTTGCAGACATAAGTACTTGTTAGAGATCAACCAAAGAGCAGAAAAGCTGGGGTGGGATGCAAACAGGGATGTACAGTAGTGGTTTGACTTGGAGTAAGTGTGCCAGTCAGGTGAGTTTTGACAGTTATGTATGTATCAGTCAACCCTGCAAAAAGAACCCATATCTTTCAGTACACTCACTAACAACCAGGTATTTCAAAAAGTACAAGCAGACAAGAAGAAGCAAAAAACAATTTCAAGACTATTTCACTCGACTCAACTCCAACTCACAATGAATTAGACCTCATCTCGACCAAAAAACTTTGGAATCTCAGGAAGCAAACAAAAATATTCAGTTCAAGACTCAAGACAACAGTTTGCCACTGGAAACAAACTAAGACAAGCTTCATGACTCTCCGACATCTCCGGGGAGTTACCTCCCATCAGGCCGGCGCGCTGCTGCTGGCTCTCGTTTTGATTTGTGTGATGCAGCGGGGTGTGTGCCGATTGCTACAGTACAACCCAGCATGACTGGTGGAGGCTGCGGAGACATCAGTCACTATCGGAGCCAAGTTCCAACAACCATAGTTTGTGAAACGTCCGATCGGTGCTGATTTATCGGCTGACGTCTGGTACTTATGGTTTTACTTTGCATACACAGGACATAATAAAACAAATATTCCTTCAGACTGCAGATATTTAGAGACTTACAGCTGAATTGCCACTGAAGTTAGAAAAGTTGGAAACTTCGGGGCAGTTTGCTTTGACTAGATACCCATCTGTCGCATTCATTCTTTCCATGTAAAAATGTTTATCAGTATACTTCTACGTGTGGATGGGAGGAGCTCGGGTTCAAACCATCAATCCTGCAGTTAATCTATAACCCACTATGAGGCCCGTAAATAAACTAAATATGTGAATAAAGGTATTATTTTGACTTCACTTGAGACAGTTAACTGAAGAATACTTCTTTTACATAAAACTGGTTAAAATAAACATGAGTCATTTCAGTCTTGGTGTAATTACAGTCATTATAGATGAGTACAAATATCATTAGTGCTGCTGCATTGCTAAAAGGCAATTAAAAAAAGGCCAACTGATAGAGCAGCAGAAGTTTAATTTCAAACAACTATCTAAAGTGTAAACCACTCAAAGACTGCTCCCGCTTTTTTCTTCTTTAAGCACTTAATCAAATGTGAGAAGGATCTCAGTGCTTTGATCGTTTCTAATACCATGAGGGTCACACCTCGTTCAGATGAATGCAAAATCACCAAGTACATTAATCAAGTAGTAAGGAAGCTGTTGGAGAACATTATAACGTCTGTGAATGTTCTCAGTTGTCCAGGTTGTCTTTCTCTGAGGAGAGTTAAATCTGAGGCTACTGGACTTGGTTGTAGATCCGTGAAGACATCTTGAAGAGGCTTCTTCAGGACGAACCAAGAGGACACTATGCCCTGATCAATGATGCCAACAAGGCTAATACCTGGGTTTCCTCACCAGTCAGTCAGAGCTGAAGAAGCCTCTTGGGTGAGAGGTGAAACGTCTTCACAGATCAACCGTGTCCAGCTGCCTTAGATTTAAGTCAAAATGATGATGTTAAAATACCACATGCGACCCCTGCAGTCAGCCCTCTCACCTCCACATTGAGTGTGTAGTCGGAGCCGTCCAGCAGGGTGACTTTACACTGCATGATCTTCACCTTCTTCGCTCCTCTCAAAGGAGATCTGGACAGACGACTGGTGGATGACCTGTGGGATACCTGGTCCTCGTCCTGCGGCTCCTGAGAGGGAGAAGACATGAGTCAAATAATGTCAAATGATGAATTTATGTGTGAAAGTATGTTTGTGATTTTCTCTGCTTTCTTTGTTAAACAAAGAAAAGAGTGAGACGTCTCTCCACTGTCCTTCTGATTGAAGCTTTAATGCTTTCAGGTTAAAAGAGGTCACAGACCAGAAAAGAAAAATACCATCCTCTACCTAACTGCCTCCCTGAATGTCAGTTTCCAAATGTAGTTGTCTTTGACAAAACTGCCCCTTCTGTCACATGTCTAAAACCTAAAAATAGAGACCAGGACCCGGGGTGGATGTAATCAAGCCCCACTGAGAAGACCTAGAGAGGTGTACTGCCACTTTATCTTAAAACAGAGAAAATCCAATTTTCCACTTCAGTGAAAACAAAGACCTTCCTGACTGACTTCATGTTGAAAAAGTGGCCTTTGGCTTCAGGACATTTTTACTTCTTACTCACACACAAAGTGGATTTAATAGCCCCTTTTTATTTTTATACTGAGAAGTGTCTTATCTTGTTCCTCGGGCTATATCCATCACTTCCACAATGTGCCTATTTAATATATCTCATGCAGGCCAGTTCTCCCTGTGGACCCATTAAGATGTAATGAATAACCATACAAGAACCTTTAGGAAGCATGAAAATGACAGTATTTAGATTTAATTTAGCTAGTTTGAAGAACAACCAAATGATGTGTTTAAAACATTTACATATGATTTGTGACTGATAGAAATAATCACCGCAGGCCATTTTGTTCATATGTGCGCCCTGCTGGACCAGAGAAATGTCTCAGCCCGAGCATGTGTCTCACAGGAAAGACTGACAGCGTTGTGTCAGAGTGCTGTGATTTCTCTCAGCCTTGTTCCTGCCAGTTCACACAGCTCCGACAACAGCAGAGCGTCATCCATCATCCTCAGTGTGGCATGATGAGGGCCGTTTCATGTAGACAAGATTTACTGGTATGGATAGGTAACACATTCAGTGATGAAAGCAAAAAAAGTAATAACTTAAATCTCCTGACTTTTCATCGAGCACCATCATCAGGTCATTTCTATTTGTCTCTTCAGTTGAACACAAACATCCACTTGACACTGGCTCCAGTCTCCATAAGTCCCCATGTTAAAATGTCCAACTTCACAGCAGAAATAAACATGTTTACAGCCTGGTACAAAAAACAGTTTTGGTCTCTATAGCTAGTTTCCCCGTTCATGACTGAACAGAGGGTGATTTTTTTATAGATCTCAGCTGTTCAAATATTATTAAGGCTTAAAGTTATGCAAATTTAACAGCGTGGTGGCTTTGATTGACAGATGGGTGACTTTTTTTTTAGATTAGCCAGGAGGTGGAAGAAGCAGGACAGCCAATATGGCGGCGACCAGAGCCACAGATTTGGAGTGGCTGTACTTTGTGTTCAGTGCTAATTAGCAAATGTGCTAATACACTACACATTATACCTGCTAAACATTTACATGTTAGCACTGTCATTGTGAGCATGTTAATACAGCCTCACTCTACCTATCAAATGTGAATCACGTCTCTTGATAGAGTACATTTTCTGGACACTAAATGGATTTTTTTTTTTTGTAAATATCATAATTTAGTGAAGAGGATACATCAAATTAAAGTACTTTGTCAAATTCATGCAGACTCTGTACACACAATATGGGAAAATCTCTGATGTTCATAAATCTCCATCATCTCCAGGGCACGTACCGTCATTTACTAACCAACAATAAAACACTACCTTTTGTTATGATTTGTTGTTTCACTGTGCAGCCCAGGGCATTATGAACCTATCCATCACCTCGCCCTGCTTCTGCTGCTTTCTCATTACAGCCCATTTCGATTCACATGTAAACTCATGCTCCATTTCTTCTCCCCATTTACATACTAACATTTCCCCTCGCAGCACGATAAAAGCCACACTGTTAGGTCAGCGGGGTTGTGAGCCTCAGCGTGACCAAATTGCAGTAACGTGCGCTGACATGAGGCAAATCGAGAAGGCAAAACGACAACAACTTTTTCTGCATGTCCACATCTGGCTGTCCCGGTTTTGACCTTTTGTCCTTAATATTGGCTGCTTGTAAATGACAAAAATCTACAAGTTTAACCTGAATTCAGGGTTGATCTCTCTCTAAATTCTCAGTTACATACCTAAAATGTACAAATGATACGACAGGATTGCTCAGAGCTAATCCTAACCCTAATGTGGTCTGCAGTCAAATTTCTAACAACATTTTTTCATCTGGCTCCTGAAATTATTTCCTGCTCTCTATGTTACAGCCATCAGCAGACTAATGGTGCAGTGGCCTCAAGCTACTGCAGGTAATCCAAACTTCAAATGTAAGTGATTTGTTTGGGATAAAAATGTACTTTGAACTATATTTCAGTCTTCTACTTTCATTTTTGCTACAGACTGAAGACCTGTGTGCATGTACAGCCTGCTGCACTGTTTTTCTTTCAACTAGTAAATTAGGGAATACAAGCAGGAGTCTGCTTTTAGTCGGAGACAGTCCTTCTGCAGTTTGGAACCACTGGAAACTCAATCTGTCCATCGATTAGATCATGAGCCCAGAGGGTAGCTTGGGCCAAAATCTGCAGACAAGCACTTAGTGTTCAGATAACATTAGTAGCTACAGTACTAGGGGCTGCCTCAGGCTACAGGATATACTCTTCTTAACAGAAATCACTGAACTGGAGGTTTTTTCACTCTTCTAAACAGGAATATTAAAAAGATCCATTTAGTCCACAATTCTGATCTTTGCTTTATCAAATTTAACAGCAAGTAATCATCACATGACAGATGTTTATATGCAAAAGTGTCATTCATACTACTACAACAAAAGGAGTCATCAGGAAATAACTTTTTATCTCGATGATTAACCAGCGCTCCCTTACTCTCATTCACGGTCGATGTCTTTCAACCAATGCTCAATGTCTCAAACCATATTAAACTTCTTTGTGTCACTATTTTTCAGCGTTAATTGCAACCCAGACACAGATTTAGAAGCTGGGTATCAGAGTTTAGTTCATGAATGCAGTTTTGGGCTGACTGTGGAAGTTTAACTGATCTACGCGTCTGATTGGCGGCCACAGTGTGACATCAGGCTGTGTTTTTCCAAAAGTTGGATGCAGCCAAAACACGCTATCCCGCTCAAATGAATGGAAAAACCTGCATTTTGCCTCAGCACCCTTAGCGGTCAATTTTCATACCACAGTATCGATACACAGCTGCATACCTCGCCGTGATTTTCTGTCGCCTGACTGATCAAATCACTACAGCTATAGTTGAACCATAAAAAGCTGTGAGGTTTTACTTCAGTAGCTCGGTTTTCTCGCTCTTCTCACAGCTGTGTGAAGTTATGTTAATTAGTTCAATCAGGTGACGTAATGCTGGGAATGAAAACATCCACTGACTTTGTCGGGGGGGGGGGGGTCTCGATTTGTGTTTTACCACATTACCAAAACAAAAGCATGGCGCACTGACTGAAAGACAAGTTTACAGGACTGTAACCGCCATTGAGAACACTGAGGTCGTGTCGTCAGTACTTTCCTTTTTTTTTTGTTCATTTCCATTTTTCACACAAAGACACAATTCATTCAGGAGTGGGATGAATGGTGTGTAATGTTTTCTCCAATTCAAGCCTGATATAAAGGGATGTGTACGATGTTTACACTATAAGAAATACCCTCAATTGAATTACTAGTGTTTTGAAAGCGTGGTAAAATATGAAATGTATTAAAAGGTTATTGATTTTAATTTAATTCAAGCTATCATTTGTGACTGCTGCCATGAAGAGGCTTACCTGTTCTTTCCTTGCCGGGGTACTGTGTCCGGCGGCGGCGGGAAGTTCCTCCGGCTGGTTCTGAGGCGACGTAGGTTCGGCCGCTTTAGCTTTCGCCTTCTCCGTCTCCTTGTTCTCCTGCGGCTGCTTGGCCTCCGAGTCTGCGCCTGATTCAGTTGTCATGGTAAATCACGCTGGAGTGGTGAAAAGGGGAGGGGAGAAGGAGAACCAGATGAGTCAGATGACTTGTTATGAATTGATCTACTGTTGCTTTACGTCCCTTGTGTAATGATAAGCTCCCGCTCTGATGCAAATGCAGAGATGTGGATGTTATTCGACAGCAGAATAAAAAGTTAAATTAATGCAAGTGGCTTAGGTGCACTTAGGACCTGTTTTCAATAATCACAGGAGCGTCAGTAGCTGGTAATGGAAAGTGCTTAGAGTGCTGGTGTCCTGACAACCACAATATATTATACAATATAGTGCGAGTCTTCGCATAAATTGGTTCAAAGCACTCTCACCTGGGGCTGCAACCAAGGATTAAAAATAGTGAAAAAAAAAAACAATGGAATAAAACAGAGAAATGCAGCAAATCCTCACACTGGAGAATCAACAAATATTTCGTTGTAAAATAAAAAACAGCTGATCATCATCTTGGAAATAATGGCTGAATAAATTCCCTTTGCTTCACTGGGGAAAATAATCTACATCATATCCTGGGGATATCTACAGATATGAAAAAAAAACAGTCCTGAAACAACTCATTAATTCACTAATCAGATTAGACTAATTACATGATTAGGAGGAAATGAATGGACAAAATGTTAATTCATTTTAAGTAATCAGTACATTGTAGCTTCTCCAAAGTGAAGACCTGCACTAAACCAATCGTTCAGACAACTTGAACTCTGGGAACTTGTTAAAGGTATTAATGGAAATTTAATTTGAGCTGCAACTAATGATTAGGTGCATTATTGATTTAATTTGATGAATATTTGTGTGATTTATGAATCATTTAGTCTTTAAAATGCTACAAAATATTAAAAATGTCAAATGTCCTGCTTTGTTTGACCAACAGCCCAAAACCCACATATATATGTATATTCATATATATACCCTCAAAACTGAGAGAAGCAGCGAATTCTCACATTGGAGAAGCTGCCATCAGAGAATATTCAGTATTTTTTGTTAAAAAAAAAGCCCAAACATTTATAAAAATAGTTGCACATTATTTATCTGCCGATGCGCTTGTATAGAAATTAACCAATTGTCTCAGCTCTGAAACGATCAAGAAGCAGACAACGATTAAATCTAAAAAGCTTAATAAAAGTTGCACAATGTAATTAATGCCCCTCCTGCCCCCCTCCTGTTTCGCTGCGGAGTATTAACATGCAACCATCCAAAGTATCTGAACTGCATCAGTACACGTCTTTCATAGCATGACCTTCTCCTTCTGTGAATAGCAGCATACCAGCGACAGATGGGTTCCCAAGGGCCTTAAACTGGGTAATGAGAGGAAACATCTAATGGCCAGTTTTGCAAAACAAAGATGACAGATAGGACAGACCGCACTGGGGGCCCCTGTGCTAACTGTACCCACAGGCTTTGACATTGGGATGTGAGGGTTTGGGAGTGTATGTGTGTGTGCGGGACAACAACACTGGGCTCCTTCTGGAGAGAGTCTGGGGTTTGTAGTACAGATGCCTGTCATTCTGCTGTTGGCTGGCTTCACCCTGAGCTCTATTTATAGGGTCGTGTTTACTCCGGGGCGGGAGGATTCAGGGGAGGATCTCTGACTTCCAGCCGTGGCTGCGGGACGGCAGCCTGTGGATCAACATAAGCAACGCTGTGGGGTGAGGTGATCCCCAAAAACCTTTGGCATGTTGAAAGAAAAACTACGGCTCTAAACTGAATAAAAACCAGGGGAGTGGATCATTTTGAAACACCTTGATTTTTGGTTGTCAAGAAACCTGTCTCTTAACATTCACAAAGGCTTTTTCGAAGGCTAAATTTGGCCCACATGCCTAACTCCGCATGTCCTGCTGTGAACAACCCAGGCAGGCACATAGCTGGATTATTAACAGCTGGAGTCCGTGCCCTCATCGTGCCTCCACGTTGCTTTGTTCATCTTACACTCTATGACAGATGAATCACTTCAAAATACTTTGAGCTGAGCTGAAATAAGAAGATTAACGTCTTGATTTAATATCATTTGGCATTACTGTAATGCAGAATGATGCAGTTTTTAAATAACGCCAAAGGGTAATTCATCTTTGCTAATGAGCTGCGGGTTTGAATCCCAATGGAATAGTTTAAAATAGGATTACAACAGAAAGCCAAATCAAGGTTTGCCAAGTAACAAAGATCACTTTAGAAGAGAAAGTTGTTTAAAGCAGCAGCAAATCTCGGACTTGGAAAGAAGTCTAAACACTTCAAGGTCTTACGTCATTTCTGACTTTGCTTCGGTGGAAGTCAGGAGCATCAAGGGTCACTGAACTCCACATGCTGATCAAACTCTTTCTAAAGATTTAGGCGCTATAAAAAGGCAATTAAGTTTAATGAATATAGATAATAAGCCCGACTAGCAGCGCAATGAATGAAGTGGTGACGATCCAAAGTTCAATCCCGGCTTTCCAAAGAGCATCTAACCCAAGGGAGAGTAACAAAGTCTAAAAGGCAGATTCAACCAGAATCCTGTCTGCCACTTTGTTGTGTCCCGTCTTTGAGGAGCGGTTCAGTAATCAGCTGACAGATGATGGCTGCACAGCTAACCTTTACTTCTCTCAACCCTGCTATGAAACAGGAACTATGGTAGGAGGGGAGGAAAGGAACATCTTAGCACCATAGAAATGGAGGAAGAATACGTTCAGTCACTGGTGACAGGCACGCTTCACGGGCCCACACAACAGCCTACACAGTGGCCTTGTGTGTGGCCCCTCACCATGGACTGGCACATACATTATGCATTCAGAAAGCTGTATTCACAACTCATTTAATGCCCTGGATTACTGCTAGTATACAGGAGGGGCTGATGATTGCACCAATATAGCTTAATGATATTGAGCATAAGATCCAGCTCAAGTCTTTTAAATCTAATCAGATTCATTTTCAACTAAATAAACGTGCTTTGCTGCTGTACCGCTGATTAATCTTGTGTAACGGAGATTCACCCTCCCAGGTCATGAACGCTTTTACATTTGCTGTCACAAACAGCTGATGTTTTCACAAGAAGGGATGAGTTCGATAGCATTTTATTGAATCCACTTATCAAATCCAAAATCGAATCCCTTTTAAATGTTTAACTTAGCAGCTAAAGGCTAAAATAACCACAACTCAAAGATGTCTAATCATCTTTTGTGAGCTGAGAAGGCAGAAACACTTCAGTTTTTAGTGGCAGGTTAATTAATGTTCACAACCTGAGGCTACAACCTAAAAATGAGAAGCCGTTACCTCTATGTTTTCCACTGCTGTGAGGAGAGATGAATATTAACACATCCCAGATCCAAAATGGAGCTCTAACAGGAGGTGATGCATATGTTTCTTGCATCACTAAATCTGAGGAATTATTAAGAAATCTCCCACATTAAAACACAGATCTTCATTCAACTGCCACCTAATGGAAAGCTTGTGTTTTTATCAGTTTTGCTTGCTTAATAAAAATATTTTCAGTGATGTGTCTGAGGAAGGAACAAGCAGAAGTCATCGATGTACTTCCTCAAACCTTCCACAGAACAATCACGTCACACCGCATGCACACACGCGTTTCTTCTTTTCAATACAAATCAAACTAATTCAAAGTTAATCAAACTCATCGTCTTCCACAAAATGTAATCACTGATTAATTCAATCAATTAATCAATTAAGCCAATCATTCAGACAACAACTTGAACTCTGGGAAAACTGGTGTTTGTACAACATTACTTTATAGAAATTTATATTTGCATTTCAAGATGATTATTTGCATTATTGATTCAATCTGAGGAATAACTGTCTGATTTATTAATTATTTAGTCTTTAAAATGCTACAAAATATTGAAAAATGTCTCATTAGTGGCTCCTAAAGTCCAAGGTGACGTCTTCAAATGTTCTGTTACTCCCAAATATATTCATATATACTAATACAAACAGCAAATTCTCACATTCAGGAGCTGAAACCAGAGAATATTCAGTATTTCATGCTAAAAGCTCAGCCGTGGTTTATCAGCTTGCATCTACATTACATAATTGATCGCTGACATGAAATGCTGTGGCGCCTGCAGACCCCCATTTTAAGGTCCATTTGTGATTGTAATGCACACTGTTGGAAAGTGGCCTGAGCTCATGGAGTCACAAACACACACTTACGAGAGGATGAGGGACTGCCATCTGTGCTGAGTGCCATTAGCCGGAGTACACCACAGCTGGGCCCATCCCTGTAACCCCTGCCCCCACACTCAAAACCCCCCTGGGGGATTATGGAGGTTACACAGAGGGGAATGGCTAGCGTTTTTTGACAGGTCAGGGCCCATCCCCAGCAAAACCTCTATGGCTACAGGGCTGACAGCTGTCATACACAAACCCAGCCACTGTAACAGGATACCATGTAGCTGGTGTGGCCACTCAAATGAGACACCTCTGCCGAGGGGTTACAGAGCCCCAAAGCGCTTTCAACTGTCCCGACGTCCAAACAACAAACAAAATTATTGATATGTTTTGTCAGAAATACGTTCTTCTGTAGACAAACCATATCCATTTCCAATATTCACTGTCGTTTTTAACATTTACATTGAATTCCAGGCATTCACTAAATACTTTAACCTCAGTGACTTATAATAGATGCAACATTAGATTCAGTCCTGCATGCACAGAGTGCCACAATTAATGGCAACCACTGGTGAGAACTGTTACAATAGCAACCGTTTTGATTTTTCAAAGCAAAAAATGTGTTATTATCACAGCTCCTGCTTCTCTGGAGGTGAAGATTTGCCACTTTTCCTCGTCTTACACTGTAGTAAATTTATTTTATTCAAGTTTTGGATTGTTGGTGGAACAAAACAAGATGTCTGAAGACATCACCTTGGACTTTAGGAAACTATGATGGATATATTTTTGACTGTTTTATGACATTTATAGGCCAAATGATTACTTAAGACTTTTTTCAAACATGCTCACCCCCCCCAAAAGACCTCAGGAGTAAAACAGTTAAAAACAAGAAAGACTGGAAGGGGCAGATCTCAGACTCTCTGAGTGACGACAACAGTACGACACCGGCCACCGTGTCTTTACCTAGACTGGTGCGACAAGCAACCCGAGGAGCTAATTGTTACCGTACAGTGAGAGTCTTCCTGTTTTTCAGTGAGACACAATGACAACAAGTGACTGACCGAGCTAAAAAGCTAATGTGAGAAAGCTGAATTGGGGATAAGACATGTACAAAATGTTCCTCAGTAACATGTCGCAGCTTAGCAGGGTTCAGCGCTGCCCTTAACAATTCAAGACATTTAAACAACCCAGATCTGTTTTCTACCTCGGTGTGTTCAGCCAGCACATTCTCCAGCTCTGCTGCAGAACAAACACAAAGTGAAGAGAGACGCTATTTCATTTAGAGAGCCAACAAAGACGATCAACCAGTCCGTGAAACGAGTTACATGTGACAAAAAGTAAACAATTTGAACATGGGTGACTCAGCAAAACATCTAAAAACAGTTGTTTTGTAACACTGCTTTCAGTTTCTTTCTTCTTCTTATTATTATTAGACATTTTGCATATACTCAGATACCGGTTCATCAGGTACAGCTAGCAACGAGCTATAACAAAACCAGTCTAACCCAACGGTCCTGAAGGTTCAGCAGCACAACTACATCCTCCAAAAATCATCATAAAGCTAAATCTAATGAAAACTGAACAATACACCTCTCATGAAGGCAGGATTTGCTGTAGACTTGTCATGTTAGACTGCACAGTTTGAGCTAGGTGTACCTAATAAATTAGCAACTGAGCATATAAGTCATGCATATCATCATCCACTGCTGAAATGATGGAGGTTCTTCTCTGAGACTTCCAAGAAAACGTCTTTGCACATTTGATTTCTTTAAATTTAGTAGCTGTTTCAGAGGCTTTTCAGCCCCTCCTCATATCAATTTACAAAAATTATTTAATTAAACGCTCACAGACTGGACTGGACAAGACGCTCCATAACTCAACAGCAGAATTTGGAGATGGTAGACCGGTCACGTGAAGGTGACTCCAAGCCCAGAGCATTTTTTTATTGTTTTGTTTTGCTGAGGAGGACATAAATCCTGTCAGCTCGCCGCGTTTACATTCTTGGCATTACTTTCTCTAGCAGCCAGACATTCAGGGATACAACAAAAAAGACCAGCTAAGTTATTGTGGTCGCGACTCGACTGTGCACTTCATTATGAGACGCGATCAGTGCGTCTTTGTTGGGTTTCTTTGAAAGCCAGGCACAAACGTCACCAATGTGTCTGACAGGAAAACAAATACAAGTATGCTACAGTTAGTTCGCTGTCAATCCAGTTGTACAGCTCCTTTTGACAAAGGGAAAATCCCCTGTTAATGTAAAAGATTAGAACGAAATCTCGGTTGCTTGATGAAGGGCTAATAACTTCTCATACAGCGGCTGAGACAGGCCAATAGGGTTTAAGCATTTCATGAGATTGGCTGTATGTAATCAGTAAATCAGCTGTGGTTTGATTAACCAATAATGTATTCAGGAGAGCAGAATGTTAAGATGGAGCCGTCCGGTTGTTGACATCAAGACTGCACTCATCTTTCATAATTATTTTGGACAGCGTACGCTCATTGGGAAACACTCCAGCCTAGCCAGAGGATTACCCAAGTTGACATATCGTTTGAATTGCATGTCCAAATATATTTAGTTTATCATAGAAGAACAAACATTTGAGAAGCAGGAACCAGTACAGTGTTTGCTCGACTTAAATGATTTATTGATAATCAAAACAGCTGATTCATTTTCTGTCAAGTGACAGATGAATAGGCGCATTGTCTCTATTATTATATTCTTTGGGCGTTATTCTGTTAAGTAAAAGCAGTCACAGCTTGAGGGGATGTTATGATACAGTTTCTTGATAAAATATTATAAAACTGTCATCCTTTACCAACATATCTATTAAAAGAGGCTGTTGCTCTGTACCTTATATAAACTTATCGTGTCATTGGGCATTTTCAATATCCATTAAACTTTGTTCATTCATCATTTAGTCGACAATATGTCTGAAAGTAGTTAAAAAGCCTGATGTTGTGTCATCAATAAGTCACTTGTTTTGTCCACAGCCCAAAAATATTCAGTCTACAACCTCACATTTGGGAACCAGAGACAGTTTTTTATGCTTAAAGAAATCACTTAAATAACTAATGAATTAACAGGTTCATTTTCTCTTAATTGACAAATTGTTGCAGCTTTTAAAAATTATACAGTTGCATCCTGTTGACTTTTCAAAGAGCAGTCACAGATTGAGTGGTTGTTTTTTTTGTTTGTTTTTAGGTCATTTTTTGAAGCTATAAATCACTCTTGTTGACCTTTCACAGACAAGAACATTGAAAAGAGACTGTTGCCATTTACCTTTACATGACCCCATTTTGTCTCTGTAATCATATTATTGGTAGTTTTTTCCTTATCAAGGACAAAGGACATGGAGTCTAAAGATAAAGGGCGTTGTTTGTTTCAGAAATCTTAAAACCTTGTGAGACAAATTTGTTGTTTTGTGCTGATTCATCCTTTAAAGCAGCACTATTCTTACAGATTTTACAGATAGATCAACCTACATATTAAAGAATATCTGTAAGCAAATGTGGGACAAACAGATCTCAACACAATAGATTATTTTTCTCTTAACTGTTGCAGCTTTTAAAAGTTATACTGTTGCATCCTGTTGGGGGCCTACTCCAATTTTCAAAGAGCAGTCGCAGTTTGAGTGAATGGTTTTTTGTTTTTAGGGCATTTTTCTTTAGCTATAAATCACTCACAACACTGAAAAGAGGCTGTTGCCATTTACCTTTACCTGACCCCATTTGTTCCTTATCAAGGATAAAGAGTGATGCATGTTTAGAAATTAAGAACTTGAGACTAATTTGTGCTGGTTTATCCATTAAAGCTGCACTATTCTTGCAGGTTATGCAGATATATCATAATAAATATGAAAAAATATCTGTTAGCAAATGTGGGACAAACAGATCTCAACATCCCAAGACACTGTTAACAGGTTAAAGTAGCTAAATTTAGACTTTGAACGCTAAAAAGAGGCTGTTGCCATTTACCTTTACATGACCCCATTTTGGCTCTGCAATATATTTTTCATATCAAGGAGGAAGGACAGGGAGTGTAAGGATACAGGGTGTTGCATGTTGTGAGACAAATTTGTTGCTTTGTGCTGATTTATCCATTAAAGCTGCACTATTCCTGCAGGTTTTGCAGATGCATCATTATAAATATGAAAGAATATCTGTTTGCAAATGTGGGACAAACAGATCTCAACATCCCAACACACTGTTAACAGGTTAAATGGCTAAATTTAGGCTTTGATCAAAAGGTGCAGTCTACTATGAAAGCCTGCAAACAAGGCCCACAATGTTAACCCTGCCTTTCAGTGCTACTGCAACAACAGCTTACTGTGCATCTTAATTAAATTGTCAAGTCAGACTCAGGCCATTGCCTTGCTTTGCCTTGAAGGATGTGAGGATGCTAAAAGAGGATCCAGCCCGTGTCATCCTGCCTCCCCCCCCCCCAATAACCACGCCTACCGCACTGCAGATCAAAAACACCCGAGTATGTCGTCTTAACCCCCGGACAACATAACGATCTTAATCCATTAACAGTCTCCAAATGTTACCGTGTGTTAGCAGTGACTCAGCTCTGCCCTTGGTTGGTGTAAAATAAGGTGGTTAGAGGTCGGAAAAAAAAAGCATCTGTGTCGGCTTGTTTTCACCCATTTTCACCCCCACTTCGAAACCTGGAAACCGGAGCACGTTAGCCGACTGTACCTTGACGCGGGGTCGGTCGTCTCTTTAAAATAACCGTCCAACGCTCTTGAGTTCAAGCTATCAAAATAACGGCTAAATCAGCATATAAACAACACACACACACACAGGGTGTAGAGAAACAAGCGGGATACAAAGCGACGGTTAGTTAGCTTGAGTGAATACAGTAGAAGAAGTGTATTTTTTAATGTTAATTATCTGTCAACGGCCGGAGGTGTTGTTGGTCAAACGGCTAAAATATGACAAGATAGGGATGTAGCGCGGAGCAAAACAGGGGCGTACATCTCCTCTGAGAGAGCCCGAGTGTGAAATAAAGAGGTGAAAAGCGGCAAAAGAAGCAGTTATTACCAGGTTAAATCGTCTCCCCTGTCGTTCAAAGCTGGGTAAAAGCGAGTAGCATTCGTAGTGGGCTCCTGTTTCCTGACAGCGGTGCTACTCTGCTGCAGTTCCCCCTCTCCGCCTCAGCCTATCAAACTCCACTATGCAGCTGAGAGTAGAATTGTGGGATATCAGGAGGAGGACAGCCGGGGCATTATTTTAGCAGCACAACCCTCCTCCTCCTCCTCCACAACACACACACACACACACACACACACATATACAGAGCATGGTAATTAATGGCACGAGGTTTGTTGCTTTACTTGGAAGAAAACAAAAAGGCAACCCGAGTGATCTGTGTTCAAATGTAGTTAAATGAAAGTGAATCAGTGGTGGAATGTATCAAAATGGACACATACTCAAGTACAATTTAGAGAGATGCTACTTCAGTTGAATTATGAAGGTTTATTTTTTTATTAATCTCTTCTCTTTTTGCACATATAGGCTCGTAATACAACCACACACACTCACACACAAGTCTATAGGCATGCAAATGTCAAGAGAGATGGGCACCCACATACTCCTACTTTCCTGGACTTGAACTGGCCACCCTCCAGTTTCCCGGTGCCTTGCTCAGTGGTACCTCAGCAGGAGGTGAACTGGCACTTCTTCTGCATTTATTCAAATACTGTACTCAAGTACAATTTAGAGATGCTACTTCATATGAATTATATAGGTTTATTTTCATTAATTACTTCTCTTTTCAATCTATTTTTATACATGTATGCTCCAAATACAACCACACACACACACACACAGGTTTATAGACATGTAAATGTGGAGAGATGGTGGAGTGATAGGCAGCCACATGGGAGCAGTACAGGGGCTCTCCTGCCTAGCTCAAGGGCAGCTCGGTAGGAGGTGAGCTGGCACCTCCCCAGCTACAACTCTCTTCACTTCTTCAGCATTTACTCCAAATATAAATATACAAAATCCCAAAAAGAAAACCAACTTAAATCATCAAATTTTCAGGCTGTCATTGTCGACAAGAAATCTAATTAGAGAAATATAATCACTGACAAAACATACACTGAAAAAATCAAGAGAATACCAACTGAAAGGTCCATCTTGGTTTCTTTTCTAGGCTTTCAGACAAAATTAGCAAACTTAAAACAACTATTCCAGTTATTTTATCACCTGTCCATCACAATACTTCAAGCTAAACTGAAGATTTAAGTTTAATCATCATAGCATGACCAGTAGATTAGAAAACAGGACTCATTTTCCACTTCTAAACAATGTAGGACCTTCACATGTATGCAGTATTTCTACATAACAAGTCAAGAACCTCAACACTTTGTCCAACACTGAACTGAACATTGTACAAAACACTGAACATGTGTGTGCGTTCACTCAGTCTGGAGCACTTTATAACATTCTCCAAATAGAAAAAACATAATCCAAGACATATTAAAACCAGCCAATAGTGAGCACATGAACATACTGCTGCCCTCCTCTGCTGTAGGTGCATGCATGTGTGTGTGCGCGCACAAATACAGACATAAAAGCAAGTTTTTTAATTAGTGTCTGAGCTGTTCCCTTTGGGGATTTGTGGGTTTCGCCTCCCGGTGAGAACTTGACCCAATCGGTCACCCATTTGACTTTTATTTCATTAATTGCTGTCGTGCTCAAGTAGTAAACCACATGCCAACACTGACCGTACACTATGCAAATTTAACAACACACAGTCTTTTTCTGCTGGCTGCAGTCGGACATGAATTCCCTAAACAGTGACAGGCACATAGCAGGCATGCTTTGCAGACAGTAGAGGGTAAATGTAATAACACACACACACACAGTGCAACTCTTATGTACAGGAGCCAGACAGCTGGCTCCTCACTCAGCTTCATGCTAATTGTAGCACAGCTCGTAAAACAAGCCCAATGACAACAACGATGAATGTTTTACACTAAAGACGTGTAATTTACATTACAATCTTAAAGTTTAAATTCCAAAAAAAAAAACCCACCAACTTTAAAAGCAACCATCATGTAAGGAGAGTGAGGTTTGGAGTCGCAGTAGCTTAACAATAGATGTAACTGAATATCCCTGTAACCCTTGAAACTGGGAGGGGAAATAATAGCCGAGGAGGTCTGTAAAGAGGATCATTTTCTCCCTGTGACACTGTAATAACTTACCAAAAATGTGTTTTTTCTTACTACAGGTTCAGCAGTCATTATGATAAAAGGGATGGACTGTAATGACCATTTAATACTCATTTCACATATTGTGATTATACCATTTTCCCCAGCGAGGTTCTTTCACTTCCCCCCTTCATTTCTTGTTTTTAAAGGACATATATTATTGTAAATGACAAGCCATGCTTAGCTCACCACAATAAGCCTTTCTGAGAATACATTCTGTACAATAAGCGGTAACAGCTAACCATATCTGTTCTCTGCACAGCCAGACAATAGTTATCTACATTTAGAGCAGGTGGAGTCTGGCGCAGCATTGTCACGAACCGACTGATCGTCTGAGACATTGCTCATCATGGCTCGTCTGGCCAGTGGGTGGTGACTGTGCGCCGCTAACCTTTGACTGGAAATGAAGGGTTACACATGAGCTTGTCTGCAAAGTAAATATCAATCTATTGGGATCGTTAAAAAGAGCCAATTCTAATGAAGGACCATCTTGGATGAGAGGTGAAACGTGTTCATGGAGCTACAAACAAGTCCAGTTGCCCCAGATTTAACTCTTCTCAAAGAAAGACGACCTGGGGCGTCTGAGAACCTTCACAGACCAGCTGTAACAGAGCTTTAAATTATAAATCACTTTGTTAGTTAGATGTATTTTTATGACTTCTGTAGACAAGTTTCTGCAAGTTTCATCTCAAAAGCATGTTTCAAAATGCTTTACAAGGACGAACCTCTTGTAACCAAGTGTAGCTAATCAAAAGTGAACAGACAAAAGACAAGGCAGCTTATATTTAACAGGCCTACAGCATGTAGCCCACCTGACAGTCCAGTTGACTCTAACAACATTTGTCGAATTTACGAACTAACTGACCAGAGAACCTTATTTAGAAAAAAACGTTAACAAACTTAATCACAAAAGAACTGAGGTGGCTTTTTGCTTTAAAGCCGCATCTTGTGATTTCTGACCACTAGTTGGTAAAAGCTCAAAAACAAACTCTCAGCAAATAGGTCATTTTGATTGTGAAAGCAGGTAAATCAGAGGTACAGCTTTCATGTTTTATGAGGCATCTAGCAAAAACAGATCAACATGGACATCCCCTAAGTGTAATATTCAGTGTGAGCGGTCATTCGTTTACTTTTAGTGCTCTCGTCCATTTTGCTGGTGTGCAGTTGCCTTGACCTCTTGCGCCAGTAATCTTCTGCTCACACTTTTACAGTCATAGTGGTTTTTGGTTTTGTCAGTGTGGAGCATGGAAACAATGAGCTTACAGCAGATGAAAGCTACAAAAAGTATTTTTCCAAAAGATTTAATGTTAATAAATCAAAAAGTAAAGACAGTATGAAAAGTAAGCTGACGTTCTTGTTTCAGTTTGTTTAAATGTCACAGTAAATCCCCAGAAAGGTCATTATGCAGATTGACCAAAAACCCACTTAGCATTTCTGTGGGCAGGGATGTTCAGTCAAAGCATAAAAATATTAAAGCATAACTTCATTTCTCATTGAGTTCCTTTGATCAATGTGTAATATAAAAAACAGGCGGCACACTCAGGCCTTCCACTGTGAAAGTAACTGCTGACCAGTTTTATTATTTCCTGTCTGATGCAAGTCAAACGGCACTGAACTCTGCTCTCATGTGTTTTGAGTTAGTACCTTTATTGTTCTTTTTTTTAGTGAATGTAATATGTTGATTTACAAATGCTGTATGGGAAGTTTAGATTAAATGGAAAAGTCTTCCAGATAACTTTAAGGAAATGTCTGCGGTAAAACAATTACAGACAAACAAACCTCTGTAGAGACATCTGACTTTCAGAGTCCTCACTCTCTGTATGTATAGTGACTTGCAGATAAGTGTGAGTGCAAATCTATGACTCCTCAGAGCAGCCCTTGGTCAGCAGAATGATTAATACCACACAAGACAGACAACATGTGATCTCTGGACTCTACTTAGCTTATGTGGCTGCTTAACTCTTCACTTTTTTCTGCTGTGTACAGACACTTAGTTCCTGTGCAGCTCATCTGCTCTGAAGCTTAACCTTGAACCCGGTTAGCCATGAATGCAATCCAGTCTTTTGCCACAATTTTAACAAGTATTAGCATAACTGAGGAACATAAAGTTGTGTGATACCGATCTTCTGCTTGCACAGCAACTTGGCAGTTAGTGATTAAAGTTTAATTTAAGTATATATAATTAAATAATTTCACATGAGTAGCTCATTTAAAAAGTTCAAATTTTTAATCAAGAAATCCTGGTGTGTATGAATATGTGTATATACTCGGGCTCTAAAATCAGTAACCTTATGAACCTCATTACAGCAATCCAATTTACAGTGCTGCGGTCAGAACAGGCAAGCTGGCACTCCATCAATGCATAATTATATTGAAGCATGTCCCTTACAATACATGGCAAATCACCCATGTGATCCAATTAAAAAAAAACACAAGTCTGGGCCAGCATTCCCTGTCATCCCCGGGGTCTCGAGGAAAATAATTGCTGGGCTCAAAAAGGATCTCTGCCCAAACACAGAATCACATTTCCATTTTGTCTTGAGGCTTTCGCACACACACAGAAACACCACAAACAGTGACTTCACTGGGCCCTCCCTACACTGACCTACACTGTCCTGAAGTAAAGTAATGTCTAATTAATGCAGGCTGATGTTTCCATGCAAAAAAAAGTTCCATTGTCTGATATATGAATCCATTATTGAGACTTTTATGGCTATCATGACACTTTGAACTGAATGAACTCAAAGTGAATTGGCTCCACCTCTGCTTTCTTCTTCACCCACTAACTAACCAAAGCCACTATTCCCCGCTGTCCTGCTCTACTCAGCTGTAAACGCCTTCACTCCCAAAGGGCTGCAGGTCAGCCAACACACATGCCAAATTTGAGTCTGATTTTGACACCCCAAACTGGGCCAAAGCTCCCAAATCAACCCCCTATCTTCACCACACCCTCGTCACACAACACCTCCTACTGAGTCTTCCATGCAAAGCCAGCGGTACATGCTGCAGATTAACGTGAAAAGGGATTATGACCGGGTATGATGAGGAGCACTCCCTTCTTGTTTTTTTGCATGTAGGAAGCACATCTTATCTTGAGGAATCGTAAATGTGGTCTGTATTTGTAACCTTTGGAAAGCCACAGGCCAATGATTGTGCCCGTCAAATGATTGCGGAGGAGGCATTTTTAGAGAAAGGGAGGGGCAGCGTGTGGTTGGAAAAGAAAAAAAAAAAAAAAACTGCAGCAGCACTTCGAATCACTCTTCCCTTTTAGAGCTTTCTATGGATATCAGTGTTTCAGTTCAGAGAACAATCTGAATAGCATAACATCCAAACAGCAGTGCAGCTAGTGTTTGAGGGTTTTAAGATATTTGACCATGAATCTTTTCTTTGTAAACCAAAAGAACACATCATGTTTAATCTTTTGTGCAGTTTTTAATCTACACTTTTAAGTTGATCTTGTAAACCTCAAAGAAAATATAAGAAGAACTTCATTATGTATGTTGAAATAAGACTCTACAGCTATGGTAGCTGCTCTGTACAGCTGTGCTTTGAGTTAAATGCTAATGTCAGATGCCCACAATGACAATGCTAACATGTTGATGCCAAGCAGACCATGTTCACCATATTAGTGTAATGTGCTTGCTAACACTAGTACTAAACACAAAGTACAGCCAAGGCTGATGGGAATGTCATTAGTTTTCTGACAAATTTTTGGCCTCATGGTGGCGCTAGAGAAAAAGTTACAGGTTCACCAGAGTTATTACAACTGAACAAAAGACCAACACGCCCATCCCTAAAAATAAAATATCCTTCATATAATCCAACAAAACAACAACAAATCCAAGATTTATCAAGATTGCTTGTTCATGTGGTGTTGTTCATCCATCAGCTGACACACATTTTCAGTGTTTAGTTAGAGAATGATAATAAATAATCAAATGTGAGGCACGTAAAGTGCAGGAAACAAAAGTTTCTTTACAATAGCGCTTTTGAAGAGGCCGTGTTCACACCTGACATTAACATGTGTCTCAAGTGACCACTTGCAGTTGGATATCACTTCCCGCTCGATATGTAAATAAAGACATAATTTCCGGCTGTGATTCGATTCATCTAGTTTCCTGACAACGTGTTTCATGTGAAGTCCAGCCACAAGCATCCATTTTGTCTGTCACTTTTGTCTGTCACTTCTTCCTCTGGTTTTGCACTTTAATGACACCGTTCAATCTACTTTTAACAAAATAAAGGATGTCCGTCGAGTAAACAGTCCTTCAAATGTGGTGCTGGACATATTCACGTACACACTGCCTAAAAATGTGGCCATGTGCGGCCCAGACCACCTCTAAATGTGGTTTGAGTGATCCAATCTCAATGGGTGGATTCACACCTGTACTTAGAGCCGTCTATTTGTGATCAGGTCACATCAGGACACATGTTAATGCCAGGTGTAGACAGTGCCAAACTGAGCCCAGTGTGAGGCTAACCCCCACTCTCCACTATAAATACCCTGTGACTGTCAAGGTTCCATACCAGGAGCTGTAGCTTTATAAGGCAAAGACAGCCCCATACTGCTCTCAAGTGATCAGGCTACACTGGAAGATAACAACGCTCCCAACAAGCTTATCTCTCCATTCAACAAGATTGAGTCATACCCGCTATCTCTTCCAGCCCTCAAGGCTTTGGTGATTGTAAGCAGTACTGCACTCACGTGTTGAGTTCAACTCTCTTCAACTGACTGTGAATGACTGTACACCTGAGGGCAAGAAATCTGGGCTGATGGTTTCATTTGCATTTTACACTTTCTCTTGATGTTACAGTAAACATAACAGGAATCTGCTGATTATGTTTTAAAGTAATCGCTTAGTCTAGGAAATGTCAAAAAAAAAAAAAAAAGTGCGAGAACGCACATCATCATCTGCGGGCCCAAGGCGACATCTTCAGATTGCTTGTTTAGTTCGACGATATCAAAAGCAGACAGGTCTTACATTAGAGAAGCTGGATCCAGCATGTTTGGCATTTTTGTGTGAAAACAAGGTCTGAAATTATCAATAAATTATCAAAACAGCTGCTGATTATTGTTCTGTCAATCGACTTATCGTTTCAAATCGAATTCTCTCCATTTAATTTATAAGAATTATTCACTTCCAGCCATTTGAGTGCAAACATGTTGGGGAAAACATCAGGATTTTTGGGCTCATGTCACGTTTAAAGTGTCATTGGAGTATTGTTATAAAAATCTAGTATTGTAAAAATCGATTTTAAAGTTGAAACAATTAAGGCTTTAATCAAATAGCCAATCTAAATTAAGTGAATTGTCAACTATTTGGATAATTTATAAATTGTTTCAGTCATTTTTCAAGGATAAATGTCAGGATTTCACCGATTGCTGATTCTCAAATGTAACCATTTGATGCTTTTATTTATCATGCATGATAAATAAAATGCATATTTTATCATTTCAGTCTGTGGTTTGCATAAAACAACACATTTGAAGATATTATCTTGGTTTGGGTAAATTGTGATAGGAATGATTCATGCAGAGATAAAAAAAAAAAAAAGAATTTCTTTTATCCTACTGGGAGTTTAATAATCAAGCCGTCGTCTTGATCACACAGTACATGCATGGTGGGAAGGTTGTGGGTGTAATGTAATAACTCAAGACTTGGCTCAGCCCTTTCACTCGAAAGAATGTCTACAGAAATTACTCTACTCCAACCTTTGCGTGTCTTATCAGTGAATCGTGATAATGGCAGAGATTTGCAGACTATTCCATTTAACCTTTAACCCTCATTTCTGACTCACACACATGACCTTTCCATATCCTTCATTTTGTCAAACACAGCACAGACAAACAGCATCAAGTAAAATAATGTCTCCACCTTCAGTACAATGCCAGCGCTATTGATCATGAAACCAAACTGACAGAAGCATTGATTTAAATTCCTAAGATGAATAGCCAGAGATAGTCTTCATCACCGGCAACATAACATCAAAACAACAGGAGGAAATCTCTCCTGCAGAGCCTTTAAGGGCCTTCGATGTCTGCAGCAGAACAAGCAATAACTGTGAACATGAATGACTTTCCTTGAGCTTGAAGATATAATCTTGTTATGTCATCCTTTATGAAATGCCCAAAAGAAAGACAGGAATGAAATAACATTCAAAATATCTATGGGGAATACATTCCCTGATCTGAGTGAAGGTCATTGGGGTTACAAGATGTTCTCCACTGAGGGTCATTGAAACTCTCCTTTCAATCATGATGTCTGAACAACATGTTTAGATGTTATTACCTGATGAAATTTACAGTTTTGATACATGTGCTGCATTCCAGTCAAAGTCAGATTTTGGAAATTCCCTGCTGCTTGCCCATAATTACAACCTTCCTGTGTTCCAGTGGCCCGGCTTGGAAAAACCAGGCAAGAAACATGGTGACCCACAAAATTTAAATACACTTTCCCCCCCATGTTACAGCTGGTTTCACGTAATTTACAGTATATATAACAAGTGTTTACTAGTTAATCTGTAAGTGCAAACTTTCCATTTTGAATTTACAGTCGTGTGATTATGACAGTCAAACATTCAAACAGTGGATTTCCATTGTATGCTGCCAGCTAATGTGCTCTGAGACAGCAGCATCCTGGAAACCTCTTGTTTTGAAATAATACAAGTGTCTCCAACATGGAATTCCACCTTAAAGGCCCTGAACATTTTTTCTCCCAGTCAGCATCTTATGATCAGTGACAGGATCTTAGATGAACACCCTGTTTTCTGTCCAAATTAGAACAGTTTTAGTTGTTTAAAAAGGTTCGTTTTTTCTGTGTTGTATATTTTCACTGGTGTAAAGTAGGTGGGGCTTAGTAGGACAGTGTGATGTCACATACTTAGCTGCACCAATCACGATTTAGCAACATTTAAATGAAAATATCACAACAGTTGGTGGGTTGGAATGGGAATTTATAATATTTTATTTGATTCTGCTTATCGGTCTGATTGTTTCTGTGTGGAAAAAGGTCGGCCTACACGTGTTTTCAGCGTCAGCGCAACTGTTTTATTATCTAGAAGTCTACATAGTAGAAATAAGGCATGCGTGTTACTCAGGTCTTCTGAGTTTAAACACTGTTTAATTTGGAACCAGTTCTTAATTCCCATCCTTGAACATTTGTACAACATTTGCATTGATTTAGGTATTCCTAGTCAAAGGACAAATCTGCCTGCATGTTGCCCTCGGTAATGAACGTGCTGCTCGGTTGGGAAGCAGTGGCACTTTTAGCATTGCATTGGTGTTTCCGCCCTTGCTTGAAATTATCATTTTAAAGACATTACAACTAGCACTGTTGTGATTTTTCTTTGTTAAATGAAGCCACACTTTGGATTGTTTCTTCGTCTCCACACTGACTCCTTCTTTTTTGGGTTTCAGCAGCATAGACGCACGAGTTAGACGTCATTATTTTCAAAGTTACTGTCAGAAAAACTGCCAGTGTTGATAAAACTGAACTGATAAGTTTGAATGTAGTTTTTATGGACTGGATTGTTAGAGAAATCATATATTTTTTAGCTATGCATGACTAGGAATCAACTGCCTTTGGTCCCAAATGTTCATTATATAAGATGAGTATGGAAGGAAGGAACACTATCTCCCCTGCCTATATGGCGTGACATTTTCCATACTAAAGGTCCCTTAAAGAGCAGCAAAAGTACCAGCTCAGCAAAAGATCATCCATTCATGAACACCTTACAGAGAAATCAAGTGGGACTGTACACGCCATCACCAGCCAATGAACATGAAGTCCCACGAACTTTGGTCAGCCTTATCTCGCCGGTCGTGTACGTTCACCTTCATCATTCAACCTCATAAACCCGTTAAAACTACTGAACAGTGAAGAACGACCATGTGGCGCTGTGAAAAGCAGCAAATGTATGTCTAAAGCACTAAATATCAAATAAAACTTAATCACAGCCATAATAGGATATTACAAAATTACAAAAAAATGATCCTGCAGTAAAGTTTAAGCACCTTTTTAGTGCATATCAATCGAGACTCCATGAAAGAGAGTATTAAAACAAAAAGATTGATTCATGCACATTTTCTATTTTGGGGAAAATATAAGCGGAAACACATGCTGTGAGGACTTCCCATTTCCGAACTGTCTGCCTGAGCCCAGCAAACTTTTGATCAGGTGTGTGTGTGTGAGTGTGTGTTAAAAACTGTGGTGCTCAGCAGCAGTCAGTAGAAATGAGTTGAGAAACCGAGAGAAAAAAAAAATGCTGATATAGACTTCACAGACATGTCACCAGGACTGAACAGGAGCAGCATGTTGAAAGGTCCTCAGAGTAAATGTCAGAGAGTTTAACACCAGAAAAGTCAAAGAAGTAGTGCCCTTAATGTGATATACTGGCCTTCAATCTTAATTAGATAAGTTAAATTAGACATATTCAGTCAGACAACTATCTGTACCACTGCTTTATCTATTATGTTAACTGCTTTTATGGGTCATACTTCCCGCTTCTGTGAATGAGCGCTTGTACTCACCATTTCACATTCCAAGTCGGCAGGACAGCAACAGCAGCAGCAGGTCACAATGTGTTTTGAAACACCGGTGTTACAGACAGAAAGGACACATGAAAACATAAAGAAAACATTAATGAGCGGACACACTCACATTTCCAGATGTTAACTGTAAAATAAAGCTGCGTAAAGTCACACATAACTGAGTGTGCAGTGCAAGTTATGCGGGGTTAAACAAAGTGAAAGAAACACAGCTGAGCACTTTACCTGACTCTTTATGAGAAGACACAAACTTCCTTAACACCGCTTGAAGACAGTGTGTGTGTGTGTGTGTGTGTGTGTGTGTCACCGGAGACCAGGAATCCCGACGTGGGGCTCGTCCGGACGGAAAGGACCAAGACACCTGTAAGCGCCTTGCTTTGGCAAACCTCCCCAAAGACGGACCGAGCTTAACCCCGCCCCTCCTGCCTGCCAAAAAAACAAAACGGCCCCCATAGTACTCCTAAACGGGCACGCCCACGATGACGTTGCAGCCAGAATGTCCCCAGTGCCACCTGGTGGTTGGCTGCAGGAAGGAGGGTATGTTTGATATAAACTCTGTGTCACATGACCACTAGATGGCCTCGTTTAACTGAGATACATGAGGTGCTTCATGGCAAGTCTGCAGAGACGACTCTGAACTTGTAATGTTGACAACATACACTGTATTTGTTGTGTTTACTACTAAGAAGTGAAAGAAAAAACATTTTGGTGTTGTGGCTGATCAAGTTGGAGCAAATTTGAACTATTACTAAACTGTTCAAAGGTCCAGTGTGTAAGATTTAGACCTGAATATGGCAAAAATGTAATATAATATTCAAAAGTATGTTTTCACTTGTGGAAGTTCACTTGAAAATATGGATTATTTTGTTTTTGTTACCTGAGAATGAGCCCTTTTATATCTACAGAAGGAGCGGGTTGTCTCCTATGGAGTCTGCCATATTTCTACAGTAGCCCGGAACGGACAAACCAAACACTGGCTCTACATAGGGCCTTTAGTGTTTTTTCACAGCCACCGTGCTTGTAAGGGGAGGATGAGGCCAGCAGTATTCATTTGGTTACAACCTCACCACGAGAAGCCACTAAATCCTGCACACTGCACCTATAAATCTCTAACAATCCCATATATTTTTAAAATGATTAGAAACACTCAGTTGATGCTTTATTAGGTACAACCAGCTAAAACCACTGCAGCCTGATACAACAGTCCTGTAATAAATCCCACATCCGTGAAGTGTGGTGTTTAGTTGTTGTTGAAACCATTTTAGATGCAACTTTATGGTAATTTATGGTAATGGTAGCCTCGTGAAGGTATGATTTATTGCAGGATTGTTGTGATTGAATACATTAGTTTAACATAGGTGTACCTAATTGGTATCTGAGTGTATTTTGTATGTGAAACCTTAACCTGCAAAGTATATATGAGTATAATACATGCAGTAGAGTAAAAACTATATTATTCCTGTAAAGATAACTCTTAACTTATGATGGTGACAGCATGTACTGTATTTTTTGTGTTTGTTAGTAAGAGAAGTGAAATAAAAGAAGCAAACTAGCCAAAATTGATGAACCCTGTTACATCAGTCCTAAAGCTCAAGTGTAGTTTTGCTGCTGAAACTGTTTTAGATTCAGCTTTATGGTAATTTTTGAGGCAGCTTCATGAAGGTATGATTTATTGCAGGATTGTCAGAATGTATTAGTTTTAGCAAGGTCAGTGTTTCTCAAACTTTTTATGCCGCATATTACCTCAAAAAATGTCAGGTTCTTCGAGTATCATCATTATGACAGATGTTAAAATATAGAAGTGTAGGCCGACTCTATTCAGCTACTGACAGCTTAGACAGGAGGCAGGTTTATTCCTAATAAAATGATTATTTATTCTTGTTGTTGTTGGATCAAAAACCAGAGCTAATTTGGTTAAAAGGGAGTTCTCTTGATGTCCAATTCTCTTCCTGAAATTTCCCATTTGGATCCTTGATTGTAGTGTTTTTGAAGCACTAATTTTACCTCCACTTGTCACATTTTAGCACACTGTAGCTAGTAGCAGAGTCACTTATTTTATATTCCAGCAACATCATAGTTTATTTTCATTCAAAATTTTGGAGTATTTTGATTGTGTGTTTTTAAATTCATAAATTATTTTAAAAGAATATAGAAAGACATTCCTGGCACTATAGGGAGGTTGTATACCACCTGTGGTACATGTATCATAGTTTTACGAACCAGTGAGCTATGAGCACCCAATTTGCATATTTTGCATGTAAAACCATAACCTGCACAGTATAATAAATGTGGTAGAGTAGAAGCTATAATATTTCCTCTGAAACAGATTAGGTAGAGGTATGACAAAGCATAAAATGGAAGACTAAAGTATCTTAAAACTGTGCCCAATAAATGTATGTAATTACTTTCCACCTCTGAAAACTATGTACAAAATATTTGCATAACTATATGCGTCTAAAAGGGAAAAAAAACTGTGTATGAATTACATGTTGTTGCCTTTGCGGTCATCTGACTAAGACACTTATTTGGTTTTTCTCTTTTGTCACCCATCTGAATCAGCAGATTTAAACTATTTAATAGTAAAGCCAATCACTAAAGAGACTATTATGCAGGTCACTTATAAGTTACTGGTCTCAGTCCAGTTAGCACACATAATGTAACATCAATACCTCTGCAGTCTTTCCCAGTAATGAGAAGTGCTGCTAAAGCAAAATCTATACCCTTTGTAGGTTTGCCACAAACGTAATCAATCATAGTCCAACATTTATTTCATCTTTTTAAATAAATAATGACTTTGCATTTACTGCATTTGATCTAGTACCACACAAGGACACCTATTAGACCCAGCAGGAGGTGTTACAGTCAAGTTTATTCAACCATGAATGTTTCATATAAACAAGTGTGCACAGAGGGAAGACCTTGTCCTCAAGGTCCCGATTCCTAAACCAACGTCTACCTGAGATTCAATTCAGTTCACCTTTTTCACATGGTATTCACACAACAATGTAGAGAAACAATTCTAGACTATTTAGTTTTCTGTGGCATATGTCAATGCTACAGGACAACATGTCAGACGGGAGTTCTCAGTGACGGGTTTGGCAATTCTACAAGCTACAATGGTTGCCCTACTGTTATACAAAAGAAAAGTTAAAACTCATCAGATTTTCTTTTCTTTTTTTTTTTAAACAAATCTTTACTAAATCTTCTTACAAGTCTTTAGTATTGCTCTTGCTACATTGAAAAAATAGAAAAATTACATCTGAATATTGAGCTGTGGATGTGGTATTTATAAAGAGCCTTGCTCTTGAGTGTTCATGGCTATGTTTCAATAGTCCTTTAGCTGCTTACTCTCCACGTTTCCTTTCCCCATGTCATGGCCAGCTTCACATCAGCGATCGGAGAAGAAGGTACGAAGCAAAGAACAAGACATCAAAGAGTTTTCAGAGGCTCATCAGCAAAAAAAAAAAAAAAAAAAAGAAATATTAGTCTAGGATTCTGCAGAGGTGCTGGGTGTCACCAGATCGTCCTCTCCCTGAGCTTCTTCTTCCGCCGCCGCCGTTGCTGCTGCTGCTGCTTCCTGTTCAGTGGCCACTAAAGAAGTGTCTGTGTCAGGGGCTTCGAAGGACTCGCCCCCCAGGTCAGTCAGTTTGATGTAGCCCTTACTGTTGGAGCGCTCCAGACGAGGGCAGCTGAAGCGCCTGGCTCTGTCGCCTTGACGACACACAGACACAGACAGGCTGCAGCGGCGTGTAGACCTGGGCTGATCCGTGAGGGAGTTGAGCGACAGCCGTGACCCCATCGCCCTGGCAACAGGTGATGGAGGAAACAGCTGGGTCCACTGTGGTTGAGGCTGTGCCTGCAGCGCCCCCTGTTGGGCAGCTGTATCTGTTGCTATTTCCTCATGGCTCTGATGGGGCAAAGGGGGATCAGTCATCGAGGCGTCCATCTCCGTGGCGTCCATCTCGTCAGTCTGGCCGCTGCTGGCTTGTCCTTCCTCTCTGATGGTTTTAGCAACAGCCTCGATAACGACATCTTCCTCCGAGTGTCCCTCTGCCTCCGCTCTCTCAGATTCCTCCACCTCACAGTTGTTCAGTTTAATCACAGGGAGGGTGAAAGCGTTCACAGAAGAGGTGACGATGGAGGTGGTCTCCCACTGTCTGGGCTGTGGGGCCTGCTCGCTGCTATTGCTGTAGTCTTTGTAGATGCTGTAGACAGTGTCCGTGAAGGTCTGGACATCTCTGGACCAGCTACGAGGCCTGCTGGCCAACGACGGGCGTCTGAATACCTCATCACCGCCTAACTCGCCCTGAAAACCGAGTCCAGTGGAGGGCCAGGAGCTGCGAGTAAGCATCCCGCTTGCAGGGAATGAACCCGACGTGCCCTCCGCATTCCTCGACTGAGTGTAGTTCACCAAACCATTTAGAGGAGAGTACTCCTTTGACCGTATGCTGTGTAGATCTATAACAGTGGAGTAGATATCCCTAAGGTTTATGATTTTGGTTTTCTTGTCTCGGTTTTCATGGAGGACTGCATTGGCGCAGATGAAGAGGAAAATGCCAATTCCCATCACCAGCGGTCCGAAGACTTTCAGATTGTCTGAGTACAGGTAATTATCCAGGAAGTCGCACAGGAAGCCACAGTGACGGGAGGGGCTGGGGTTGCTGCTGTTGGAATGGCTCTGGTTGGAAACGTTTGCCTGGCCGGACGGAGGCTTGTCATGGGTCAAGTTAGAGGAAACTGGACTTTTGGAGTAGCTCATCCTGTTGGTGTGGTACACTCCAGTTCGGCGGCGCTCCTGGTACTCATGCTGGTTCTGGCTTGGCCAGTAGCCCAGTACAGCCATGGAAATCCCCACCATGAGAACTATAACTCCAACACCAGCCACCAAACCGGCCGGGGAGCACAGATTGAGCTTTCCCTTCACCACCACCACATCGTTCTTCTTCTTTTTCTTGGATTTCCTCTTCCTTTTGTTTTCCGCCCGGTTCTTGGAGCGGAGCGAATCCTGGCGCCTGTTCATGCGCAGCAGGCCACCTGTGGCTATCATGGTGGCGATTGGACAGGAGGCTTGTCACTCAACCTGGCGGGACACAAAGTAGAAAAGAGTAAGCAAACAGCCACAGACTAAACACGTTCATTCCACTAAGGGATTAGACATGTAATCCAGATTAATTATACATTCAGTGCTGGATTACTGACTAGAAAAAGCGGGTAACTAACCTGTAGGGGCCACCAAGGTCCCGGATTCACTACTACTTTGTTGTATTATGGTTATTTTCACGTTTGTTTGATGATTTGCAGCACTAATAAAAGCCCTGAGCTTCTCACTACACATATAAACACACATATTTCTGCAAGTTTGAACAGCAACATTTCATATGAGACAAGATCAGACATTCTTCTTTCTGGTTTGAAATGGGAGTTGGAATAACATGACATCATGTACTTCTACTACGCAAACACAGTCCTGATCAGCTGAGCTTTAATACCTTAATGTGTTTTTTTAATTGACTTTAATGAGTCATGAATATTTAATGTTAGAGAAATACATAAAGGTCCAGTGTGTAGGATTTAGTGGCATCTAGTGGTGTAGTTGCTGACCTACATCACTAATAAGCACCATTAGCCCTGGAGTAGTATCTTTAAGTGGTAGCAGCAGTATGAGCTGCAGCAGTTTTTTATACAGCTATCTTTGTCTTACTCTGTTAATTTCAGATATGTGAGATGATTCACTCGCTATTCATACAATGGGTTGTATTTAAAGAATAATAATCCTCAGTGTTCTGACAGCGAGCTCAAATAGTCTTTTTTTTTTTTGCATGGACTTTCATTAAACGACTGTGGGGACGTCTTCGACACCAGGCACACTGTCAGAGCTGTTTTTACTGTTATCCAGACTGAAGCTTTAAATATAAGCTGATCACTGAGGTATCTTATCATATAAGTATAGTTTTATATAAAGCATGGCAATAAAGTTTGCATTTGTTCGTACTGTACTGCTTCATCCTTTGTGTGTGCCTGGGTGCTCAGACAAGCCATCTGTAACGGCATGTACCTGTCAATCAAAGCAGCCAAGCTCTTAATTCTGCATAACTTTAAGTCTTAATATAATTTAAACAGGTGAGCTCTATGAAAATTCACCCTCAGTACAGTTGTCATCAACGGGGAAATTAGCTATAGAGACCAAAACTGTTTTTTTGTACCAGGCTGTAAACATAGACATTTTAACATGGGGGCTTATGGAGACTGACTTGTCTTGTAACCAGCCTCAAGTGGACGTTTGAGGAACTGCAGTTTTTGGCACTTTGCAGCCACGTAGGTTGCTTGCTTGGTTGCTGTGTACACCTCATCTCACACTCTCTCTCTTCTAGTGTGAAGGAGAAACTAAGTTGGCCACGAAACACATGAAAAACGTGAAAGGACCTCTCTAGAGCCGGTGTTTAGTTTGTCTGTTGTCGGTTACTATAGCAACATGGTGGTTCAACATGGCGGACTCTATGGAAGAGGATTCACAGCGTCTTTAGATATAAGAGTCTCATTCTAACAAAGGTAACAGGTAACAAAAAACATAACGATTCTTATTTTCAGGTGATCATACACTAATTAAAACATACTTTTCATATTTTATCCCTATATTCTGTAAATAGAGCTCCCTAAATCTGACACCAATCTTAATATTTTAAGTTTCCTGGGGCTTTAATATTCCAACATAAGAATACTGGTTGGCTTTTGGAGTCAAATTAGTTAGAATAAAGGGGCCCACACCTCATTTTTGCCTGAGGATCAATCTATCCAGTCGATGCGGCCCTGTATTTGAGATTATCCTACAGGTGAAGCTTCTTTGCACAAAAGGCAGATATATTAGTCATCAGATGATCACTAAAGCAGTCTTTCTAAGCAGCTGTCTATCTGTCTGCTGCTGCTGCTGGTTCTATAAATATGATGATATAAGCGAAACAGAGACAAATACCCAACTTGACAGCGGAGAACAAGTAGTGCTATTTATCTATATTCAGCCACGCCAGTGCGATATCAGCCTATGAAAATGTAATGTGTCCAGACAGGAGGCCAGCAGGCATGTTCACTCCACCTCACTCTCTCTTTTCTCTTTCTGCCTCTCCTCTCTCGCTCGAATCTCTCCAACAAAACACTCTCCCTCTTTTCCTTCCACCCAAATCCATTTCACCATCAACCAGCGCGGCCGTGCTTCGAGCTGACAGCACCCTTCCATCACATGCAGAACACCACACAGGCAAATGTGAGCCTGAACACTGTCTATGCCACATATAGTAAGTTGTTTGCATTGTTTTCCTGACAGTAGAAGCTGTGGTCCAAAGGGCATTGAAGCCACGAACACAGACATCTGCAGATGAGTTTCAGCCACATGTGGTGAATAATAATCAGAGGATGAGGCTGATTACTTAGACTCCAGCATTCCCTCCTTGATTGTGCTGGTAGCTAGATATTTAATTAGACTAATCACGTCTAATTGTGTATGACTTAGGGCTTAGGGTTCATGAATAACTTATTCAGCTGCAGTTAATAAGACGTTTTTAAAGGTTGCTCTGGGTGTTGGCCTGTCAGTGTCAAAATGATGATGATGGAGGGCCTGGAAATCCCTTTACGATCCAAGTTATTACGGGCACTTCCCGCGGAAAGTAGAACACGGAGCTTTGCACCTGAGCTTCAGCAAACAAACACACCGGTACTCAGCTGCTGTTTATAGCGACTTTCTCGGTGTATCACATCCAATAACCACTCAAATGCCTCCCGGGCGAGAGCAAGCAAGTCAACCTGCACTAAACCTGATAAAACGTAGGCGGAGGAGCTCTCTCTATGTTTGGAGAGAGCACAGAGCAGAGCAGGGCAGCGGTAAACGTGGAGGACCAGGAGTGGGTGTGGACGAATCGGATTGTTTCTCTCTCTGTCTGCGGTGCTGAACAAGGAAGCTGCCAACTCCTCGGTTTGTCTCCTAAAAGCTGCTTGTCTGGCAGGATGGAGAAAGAGAGAGGAGAGGAGGATGAGGCCGGCGTTTTTCTAATTTTTTTTTAACGCGCAGTCCGTTCAATCCAAGCTGCGGGGGCGCATATTTTCGCGCAATGTTGCATGAGTAATCGACTGTTGATATTAAGGCGCATCTGTTTCCCTTCTGTTGGGGAAAAAACCGTGAAGAAAGAGAGAGAGAGAGAGAGAGAGAGAAAGAAAAACTGCTGTGGAGCTGGAGATTCCCCACTGAAAATATCCAGAACCACAGCGACGCATCTCGCTCCAACACAAAGCCCTAACATTGTATTTCTGAGCTCACAAGGTGCAGACAGATGACAAACATCCACACCTCTTCCACGGCCTGACGAAGCCCATGCTTTCATAACTAACACTACAACTCATGGCTGCTGTTTGGTGATAATTACACCTTTATTTAGACGTATGCCGGTCTCACCAACTTATTAGAAATCGCCATTTAATAGCACCATCACATCGGTAAAAAAAAAAAAAAAAAAGTTTAACCATAAATAGACGCGCCTTTAGATTATTTCTATCTTCGTATTCCACCACCTGTTTGTCCTTTATGTCTCTCACACATTTGACAGATCATGTAACCTATAAAATATCTAATACAACCCGACATATCTCCATCAAGCTGCAGCAAAATCATCATTTTAATCTCACGGATAAAAGTAAACGGACTTGCGCATTGCTCCAAGTCCAAACGCCTTCCTGACATCAAAACTCTCGTCCGTCGATTTATTCAGGATGAAAAATACTCCTCAACTAAACCCCTCTGTCTCACATTTAACAGACTTCCTAAACCCTCCGTGCTCTACACCTCTAAATGCAGCCTATTAGGAGCGACTATCAAACACAAAAGAAGCGGACATTCAGCTGGAGGTAAAGACGCAGCAGGAAACTGATGGTGGTGATAATAAAATAAAATAAAATCACAAGAAAAGAGAATACATCACAGAGAGTCTCTTACCAGAAATTGTGGCTTGATAATCAAGCATCTTCAAAGGCGCACTCCTCGTTCAGCTGTGCATGTCGTGGTGCGCCACTTTGGTGCCAAGGCTGGAAGAGTGGTTTCCAGTTGAACGCAGATTCACAATAGACCGGCAGGGGCGGGCCGACTGCGTTTCTATTGGTGGTGATTATTGGGCAACGTGAAAAACGAGTGCTGCTCAGGACATTTATCATACTGTATGTTATACTCCAAACGCTTCCAGATGTTTTTTTTGCCAGTAACCTGCTGAATTCAACTCGATTGTCTAAAGATGCCAGTTGCATTTTTTTTTTTTTTGTCACACTCGATTATTTTTATGGCAGCAATAACAAAAGGCATGCCTCCTTATATGCATGCACATACCTCAGCTGAATACAATGCATGAATAAATTGCTGTTATGGGGACAGTGTGCAAATTTAAATTCATCATCTCTTACATCATGTGCCTGCTCAATCTTGCCTTCCACCCCTTGGGTTACATTGCTATAATTGCCTGTATGCTGTGTCCCCATGTTTAACAAAATGAAATATGACAGAGTCCAGATGTGTTCCACTGATGTGAGACTTGGAGACAAGAGGCAGCGGCACTATACTGGGCAGGAGAGAGGGGGAGGGGGGGTATGAATAACTATGCTTCAGTGCTGATGCTCCAGAGAGTTGACTGCAAATTTATGACCCAGAAATGTATTTTGTTTACAGCATAAATTGGTGGAAAGAGCAGAGAAAACTCCAGTGTGCATGCATATGCACGGACATAGGGAATAATCCAGAGGTTTTAAAGAGCTGTCTTTAATCCGTGGTGTTAACCAGAGCTGTGGAGGTCTGGAGGTCTGGATCAGCTTTCACTATAAGCTTGTGCAATATATGAAGATACAGTGATGCACAACAGATGTTTCTGAGCTTCCGACAGCGGCTTATAACGTCTTAAAACTCTGTCACTGTGAACAAATGCAGCAAATATTACAAAAATGTGTTTTTCCAAGATATGAAAGAGAAAAAGGTACAGCTGTTATTACAAAACCATCAACTTAGATTGGTAATTCTAACAGAAATTACATGAAATCCATGATACACCTAACTGAATATAGGCCTGGGGGTTGGAGAGTTGCAGGTGAAAGCCTCACCAGCAGGTCCAAGTGTCTTTAGACTCTCATATCACTCATTTTAAGAAGCAGCTCGGTGCCAAAAATGTAATATTTACTGTATATTTTTTTACATTTGGATAATGAACTCTGCCACAAAATCCAAACCACAGCAGTCAACACCTTTTCTCACATCATCTGTGCAATCAATCTCCCAGTAATACCTTGTTATTCAAGAGATTACTTTACCCCAAAAAACTCTTGAATCCAATCACTAATCAGTCTGAGAACACACTCCCAAATTTGCAACAAGTTTAGCCTGAGATATTTTCTACTTCCTCCTGTGTTTTAGTCTGATTTCTCTTTGCCGCCCAGAAAATGAGGTCTGGGATTCACTGCGAGCTCCCTCAAATGGATCTTTGTTGACAGTGGCTAATGTGCTCTGTGCCGAAGACTTGCCAGCGCCTGTTCTGTTTAATTAATTCAATATATTAAAGAGGAGGGGAAAACTTTAATTCATCAGTGTTTACACAAATTAGGACTGTTGAGAAATATCCACGTTATCGTCTATTTCATTGTTTCCATGACCTACAGGTGAAAGAGTATCACATTGTAGACTCTTGCAGAAGCTGCAAAAAATTTACATTAGTTCTGCAGACTTTCCAACTTGCCTTAATGACTTCAGCCTTACATATTTAATCATTCCTTATCAAGACACCCACAGGTAATTAAACTCACCAAGAGCTCGGTGATGAAGTGGGTATTCTCTGACATAGAAGGAGAATGAAAGAGAATTTGAAAAAGAGGATATGAAAGACAGTGTCGTTATGTCACACTCTCCTAATACTGGGGCTTTCATCTTTGGGAGGGGCATTCCCGTCCACACTGCAGCAGTAATTCAATAATTCAGTTTATTCCCCTGTGATTGTATCATGTCTGTCACGGTTATTTAAGACACCAGTGTCCCATCCTGTCTGCAGTGAATGATGAGTCTCCTATACGCAGTTCTTTTCAAGCCGTATGAGATTTTTCTCCTATACATTTTCTGATGCTTATCAAAAAATAGATCATCCCTCATACATTCAGGCATCCCAGGAGGCGGTGCACCGCGGTAGGGCTCACATATACTGTAGTGTCAAAAATAGTTCCAGTGGATCTCCTCCTGAAATCCAGCCGGCTTTGTTACAGCTGCATAGCCGGAGCACAGAGGACGTTCAAGCCACTTTATTTTGTCCTCTAGCTTTCTTTGCTTGTCAGGCACTCTTTTGCTGTATTTGCTGTACAATATAAGTGTTAAATACGAAGCAGCATCAGGAGCTGCGGGGGGTTCATTTCATTTCTTAAGCCTGGGCTGTACTGGCTAATTGGGAATGTGGAAAACTTGGAATATGGGCTCAGTGAGAGATCAACTCCCTCCAGGAGACGTTGCCATCATTACCGTCTCAGTTTCTGCAGTAGTGAGAGGCCTTTGCAGTTGTAGAGATAAAAGCATCGCTCCCTTCTGAGGCCTTAGAAATGAAGACGCCGTCGCCAAGAGCTTTCACAGATTTGAAGGAGATGATGGGCCTCCATTAAAATAAAAAAACAACTCTGGCTCAGTTGTGGTCGGTTGTTAGGGAGTGAAGAATCTGCCTCCTGTCTAGTTAGATGTTCAATCAGTGCATAAAGGATTAGACTAACATTATTTATTCTTATTGCCAAGAAAAATTCATGAAAAGATGAAAACCCAACAATGCGTTGGTTCGTCTCTCAATGTCTGTCTTAGTCCCAAGCTCATTGTTCCTGCAAATCTTTAAAAAACGGTCAATATATAGTTTCATTTAAAGATGGGCTCAGGTGGTTTCATTCCCAGCATGAACGCCACCTATCGTGTGTGTCATTTGCATCGCTCTTTAACAACCTGGAAATGAGACTCAACAATCAGCTATCTGTCTCTAGTATGACTGAACCCACCTGTAAAGAAGGTAGAGTAATTTCCTAACACCTGGGTGCTGTAGTTTTTAGCAAATGCTACTCAAACAGGTTCATGCCCAGGTGCCCAGGTTCATCGTAATGAAGAAAAATGTCATCCACTGCAGCAGTGCAGCATATCGATGTGTCATTTTTGGACAACAATGAAGCTCCACAGCAGAGAGGAATATGATATATTAGGCTTTGGATACAGAGGCAACACTTGTCCCTGGAATCAATTTATAGTTGGTTTTTTCATGGGATTTGTTGACATAAAGGCAATGAAGAATATCACCACACTTATCCTTTAAGTTTACAACCCAGTTTTTATACACAATATATTTTACAACCCGGAGTATCTGTTAGAACTACATGAATTCCCCAAAGGATCACAATAAACTCCAACATCCTCGTGTATAAATCACCACAGATGCCATCAGTGTTCACAAAATAGGGTCAAGAAGAAATATCAGTGAATAAAATGTTCTTCTTCACCAGACCAAAATCCAATTAATAATAATTAAAAGCAATCGCATCAGTCTGTTGGCGTTCAGTTTTGGACTGAAGCTAAACCATGTTCATTATCTTGCACAATGGAAGTTCAAACAGTGGAATGGAGGACCTCCTCATAAATCACACCAGAGTTTCCCATCATAACCATCATCTGCACTGTGTGCCTCAGGTACTGTAGGGAGAACACCCTCCTTTGATGAATGACCATTAGGGTCCATCTGCAAGCTTCTGGTTGTGGCTAATGAGATGCATGACAGCGTTTGCGACTGATACAGGTCATGGAGACATATGGGCATCTCTGGTCCATTTCTATGTTCGGCAGCCATGCGTCTCTGACATCATGTGGAGCACTGGAAATGGAACGAGACACCCAGTTGTAGCAGGCGCAGGGACTCCTAGTTGGGTAGCGGAGGAGAAAAGATCAAGAGAGCACGGACGGATGGGAGGGTGTGAGTGTTGAGCAGCAGGTGAACACTTGCTCCCAGCAGGTAGCCGACTCCCACTAGTGACCTTGTTTCATTTCAACAGTATAAATGGCTGATGAATAGGCAACCAAGGACCTGAACACGAATAGAGGCCAGCATTAGCCCACATATCATCATCTAGTAACACTAATGGGAATTTATGAGAAAAATATGAAGGTAATATGTTCCCTAGATAGGTAAGAACCATAGGGAACCTTAGGTAGGGAACTTGGTCACCTCTTTTAAGACCAAAGTTTGCCAAAAGAAAGTAGACTCAACTAAACTCTTTTTTTCTTCTTTCTCTGAAGATGTGTATGAAGAGGATAATAAACAGCAATGAGCAGAGTGTGCATCCTCTCAAGAAAAGGCAGTAATTACAATCCTCAGCATCAAAAGCTCTGTTCCTCCTAAACTGCAGGATCAGGAATCCTGTAGGCTGAGCCGCTACAAAGAAGCTTTTTTTTTTTTTTTTTCCCCCTACTGTTTAGCTTCATGGCCACATTTTGCAGTGCAGCGAGGCAGTTGCGCAATCAGGGCTGATTCTCAGGGCTTGTAAGATGCAAGCTTTCACTGGATCACAGTGAGAAAGCTCTTCTTTGATCCCCCATCCTAGATAATATAGGTCATCTCTTCAGGGAGAAAAAACAAAGACCAAATGAAGCAGAAAATACCATTCAACCCACCTCTGTGGAGCAAGAAGCAAATAGTCCCTCAAACGCTGCTTTACGGACCACAACAAATCGCCTGGCAGACCTATTTTTAGGGTCTTGATCTTTGGCATTTTTGACACAACGCTCCATCAGCTTGTGTGGTGACGAGAGAGAGAAAGGATTTTTTTTTTCTCTAAAATGTGAAATATTGCATCTGTCATTTCCTATTCTGCTGCCTGTATGTGGAGCCTGTTCAGACTGGGTATCCATGGCAACCATTTTATAATGCCTCGCGAAAAACACCTTAGAAGAGGTTCCTTTTTATCTGGGCTGGAGAGCTGGGACAGAGGCACCAGAGAATCAAATGAGAGGGCAAAAGTGACAGCTGACGGGGTTGTACGGAGGATATATATATATTTTTTTCAGCTGACATCTTTGTAAGTCGCCCCCCTCGAATGTGTGACTTGCAAAAAGACAACAGATAGCGGGAATGAAAAGAGCTCACCCCGTGAGAGACCGGAGGAAATATGATGACATAAGAGCTTGTCAGTTTTTATAGCATGGCCAAATATCCAGGAAAAAACCTCTTTTGGTTGCAAATTTAGAGAGTCTTCTTGAGCAAATGCTTATTTTTATATTAAACATTTGTGGCAAATGCATTACATGTGAGTCAGTGAGACATTCTGGCACTGACAGTGACTGTACAGGAGCATGGGCTCCAGGTCCTGGAGGACGAGGCCAGTCATGTGGAATACAGCAGGCGTGAGCATGATGGGAGGGGGGCATACAGCCAGCTGGGTCTTCTGCAGGGGTGAGCCAGAGCCCCATGCCAGGATCTGACAGGACCAATCAGGGAAGAGCTCAGGCCTCATCCATGCATGCTAATCAGGCCGTCAGAGGAGCCAGGGTCGAGGGCATCTGCAGGGGTTCATTACCATGGTTACAGCAGCAGTCACACAATATTACCTGAGCAGGTAAATCATGTGGAAGAAATGTGGTGTCTTGGCATTGGCTGCTTGAGGCTCCATGACTTTGAGTTACATCACTGCTTCTCAGAACAGTCAAATGCTGCAGAGCGAGGGAGCAAAAGATATTGATAGTTTTTTTTGGATGTTTGGTGGCTAAAGCATAGCTTCATTAATGATTCAATACAAAACGAAATATTTTCCATTGTTTCCTCAGTACAAGTAGGGGAGAAAACAAGAACATTAGGTCTGACCAAAAGAAGAAAACAAGAACACAGTGTCTTAAAAACATGTAGGTTATTGCAAAAGAACTCGTTCGTCTTTTCAGCACAATCCTATAAGTGGATTTTAGGCTAATGTGGCCAGTTTGTCTTTTTCACAGCTTCCACTCCTATTTCTATTTTCAGTTGTGTGATACATATGGTGTTATCTCAACTTTGTGTCAGGTGATTTTGGAAACTAGGGGGTTTGACGAGGGACCAACAAGCTCCAACAAAATCTCCAACAGAGTGTTTCTTTCTTAAAATAAGCTCTTTAATCATGCTAAAAGGCTCCACTGAGTCACCAAAGTAAGTGACACAAAAACATCAGTAAATGATAGATAGATTCAACTGATGGGATAGATGACTTCACTGTATTATTTTGACTTTGCAGAGTCAAATATGCTGTAAATTGAATTCTCTCCAAAACTGATTTGCTTATTCATCCAACGACACACTCTTCGATGCATATATTTAGCACATTAATCACTTATCTCCATCACGACATTCCCAGTTGTGTAGCAACTGCCTGAAAATGTAGTTTCCAATCAGAAGGGTTTCATCTCTGTGGTCGACCTAACACAACCACTTTTGACTGCTTTTATCCGGAGCATCTTTGAGGTCATTCATCTTTTCATATGCTAATGTTTTAATCAACATTTCCCAATGAATTAAGCCTTTGCAGGGCATGGACTCATTTGTGTTATCTGGCAAATTAACCTTTACTGCTGGAGGGACAGTTGAAAATCCAAACCTGAGTGTATCCTGATAAGAGGAAAGACATTTTTCCTCTGTAAACTTAATGATATGAACTGAGGAACAATGTGTCAGTGGTGATTAGAAAATTCAGCTTCAACTCATAGGTGATGGGTGATATAATTCCACAATATTGACGTAAACAACCATAAATAAGAAATATAACAACACAAACCAACTACAAAGTGTATGAGAGCGCCTCACTTCAACACACTGGCAGCATTACGGCTCAAATAAATATAGATTATGTGTTATCCTCATATCGCCGAGGTTCAAAGAGAGGTCACAGTTCTCATCGAGACATGTTCTGTCATTGATTTTCTTTATTAAAAACGTGACATAGGAAGAAAATAATGGTCAGGAGGAGGCAGAGTTGAATAAAGTTTGATCAGAGAGCAAGACGGCAAAACTTATACGGGCCAGTGGAGATGAACAATAAACATTCATTGATTTTTTTTTTTACCACACGGTGCTGAAAACACTGACATCTTATCACCATACGTTTAACGTATTAGCAGACAGTTCCCTATTTTACGATCCAGCACATATGGAGTATTAGTTAGTGTTTATTTGGTGTTGTGTTTCTGGATGATTGATGAACCAAGAGTCCAATATTCACCCTCCCTCTGTTATTGGTCTGCAGGGAAATTTCTATCTCTTTAGCTGCTATATACTTGGAAACCACAAGCAAGTCTCTGTGTTTGGTGCATGGCTGGTAGCATCCAGTGGGTCTATGTATTTTGCTGAAAACAGCTGCCTGCTGCATCTGGAAATGATGAGTGTCAAACCAAAACAGTTTAGTGGTTTAAAACCAAAGAAATTAGCTGGAAGATGCTGAAAACTGTAGTCGGGTGATCGAACCTCTCTTGCATCATTGCTACAAGTTGCTACATATAACAACAACCATGCCATGAAATCTGTTATAATTATAAAACTGGCGAGTCGACAACTTTGCTAACAGCCAAACATCAAGCAAGGTCAACAACACAAGACATAGCAGCCAGCTAATATTACTTATTAGTCCAACAGCAGTCTGCCCAGCTCGGCGTCTGTCTTTCAGCCTTTTATTTCACCAAGCTCTCACCAACCACTAAAAGTCAGTCCCAGATTTACTCTTGTCTTGCTCAGCCACTTTCTTATCTTCTCTCTTAGCTTCTTCCATCATCACCTGGTTACACGGCCTGGTCTCCTAGCTCTGATCCTGGCAGGACACTGGCTCTACTCCACCATTTGCCCGTGCCCTGGTGCTGAAAAACTTCTCTTGCCGGTGGTCCAAAACGCCTGTGGTACAGACACTAACACTCACAGTCTGGGCAGCCTAACAAACTGAGCTAACATGAGCTAACAGCAGCTACAGTTGGCAGCGGTTTACTTCACTGTCCATCAGGAAACTCTGTAAATCACAGAGTTGATACAGAGCAGCTGGAGGACATCAGAGGGAAAACCCAAAAACATTTTCTCCATAAAATATGATCCAGTTTCACCAAAATCAGTGAAATAGTTGGTGGTGTGTGACGTGCTTCTCGCAGGTGCACACAGTTACGTAGAGCAGAAACAGATGTTCGGGGTGCAGAATGGGAATGACAGAGACAGCATCCACCTGATTACACACCAGTGTAGCATCAAAATGATTTTAAATTGTATTTTCATGGTAGAAAGTTACACAGTGTTGCTTTAAGACCAAATACCTGCAAAACTAATGACATTCCCATGAGCCTCAGCTCTACTTTATCTTTAGTGCTAAATGTTAGCATCATAAGACACTAAATTAAGATGGTAAACATGTTAAATATTACACCTGCTATGTTCGAACAGTCATTGTGAGCTTGTTAGCATGCTGATGTTAGCCCAGAGGGCCTCACAGGGCTGCTAACTCTTGTTTCAGATGAAAGAATTATGCTAAATTGCTGACATGACTGTCGCATGCAAGGTTGAGAATTGTCAATAACACGCAGGCGACTGACATTTGTGGTGAATCTCATTAGCATATTTCATGGAAACCAAGCCAGGAAGCCCACACACTTTATGACAGCAGCCCACTGGTCATTATAGTAAACAATCCCTACTGCCAAAAAGCCTCCAAACATTATGAGCACGAGCAGCAGAACATGTTGTGTAAAACCACTCAGACATACCGCATACACTCCACACCATTATCACCTTCTGCTGCTTGGGAGAGTGCGAGTGGGAGACGGAGAAATGAAGAGTGGAAGTGAGGCAGATACAACAACAGAGCATGGTGTACACTGGCCTGAGACCAAACTGTCCGGTGAGAGCGCTTACTCATCACTTTCCTCCGAGGCACACTTACAGCGCTGAAGTGTAGCAGGATAATGACGGATCGACTCTTTTGTTTTAACCACATTATCGACACAGGCAGTTGCTCATGTGTCCTGACTTTGCTTTATGTTTATTATGCACACAGCGTCCTTTTTGTCCATCAACGTAACAATGGATTGTACACGGAAAAAATGAACACATTTTTACAGTAGTTTTTCCGTTTTTATGAAATTATATATAAAATGTTGTATAAATACAGAAAATAACGACAAATTACAGTTTCTTCTTCTCAATTTTATACAGAAAAATTAATAAATTTTACTTTAATTTCACATTTTTTGTCAGTAAACAGGAAGTGATCTACAGATCTCACTTAAAACAGTTATAATCGATATTTTCATAATAATGTTTGACATGAAAACACTGAAAATCTGCAGCTCTTCTCAGTTTAACGGATAAAATGTATATTTAATGGATATATTTATAGCAAGTTTCATTGTTTAGCTGTCCACAACTTTACTGTTTTCATTCAGGCTCACCACTGTCATAGTGCCATTTTTCGGCTGCAGCAGGCAGCTGTTTTAAGCACAAAATACTCAAGAAAACGCACTGCAGACGACCTGCTAAGCACCAAACTGCAGGCAGGAACAGTTTGCAACTAGCCTGTGAACATTTAACAGCTACTGGGCCGGATATTTCTCTTAGGACCCTGTGATGAACTGGCAGCTAGTCCAGGGTGTACCCTGCCTCTCGCCCTAAGTCAGCTGGGATAAGCTCCGAACCCCCCACAACCCTGATGAGGATAAGTGGTTACAGATAATGGATGGATGGATTTCTCTTAGGAGTTGATGAAGACCAAAAGCAAAGTTAAAATTTGATTTACATTCACCAGATGCCCATAACACGACAGGGGTGGACAATCAGACAAATCTAGGTAGACACAATTTACTTTTCAGGAGAATAGTAGAGGTTCAGGTTCCACACTTCATATATCCTAATTAACTAGTGGATGTGGTGAAGCCAACTAGATGGCTACTCTGATTGGATGAATACTTCACGTGGGTGATGTATGGTTAAAGATGAAATAGAGTTGTGAGTACTTGAAAAGTGTTATTTTATGATTGTGTTATCTTTTAGCTTCAAATTAAGGTTTGAATCAGTATTTTGAAACTGTTGTATCTTTAATGTAATTTCTTTTATTGTTTGTTGCTTTAATGGTGCAAACTGAGAAATTCACAACTATTTTAAGTGTGGCTGTAACACATCAGCTGTAAACAGCTGTTTGCATATCAACTTATATCAAGTTGCTGTGCAGGTTAAGAAGTATATTGGTTAGCTTTAAACCATTTGTTAGGTTTGAGCTGTTTGTTATTCTTTCTAATATTTGTGTTTACCTTGTCCTTACTTTCTTTACTTTTTTCTGTAACTTTAAGTTCATGCAGTTTCTTCTCCAAAACTCTGAAACTTTAAATGGGTTTAAATTTGTCACTGAGGTATCCTGCAGCATTATGATAGCACCGAAGGTATCATGGGGAAATTCTGACACTGAGTAATGCAAAACAGCTTGAATTTTTTAAAAGCCACGGTGCCCGAAATGTTTCACAGGGATCTCTGTGTTCAGCCTTAACTCGATAGCATCACCAACATCCTGCAGATTTTTCACCTGAAAATGTATGCAGCAGTTTCATTCCCTTTTAACTCAGCGATTCTCTGCTGAAATAAGCCGTGACTGAGATTAGGTCACTTTCATGTTCCTGGGTCCATTAATGATGAGCACGCTCAGTCAACAAGCAAGTCCATAAAAGCTGTGCACATTAAAATAATACACAGTTGTTACAATGGGAACTATGTGTGCCAAGAAAAGATTCTTAGCATCATTATATTACAGCCATCAGCATGCACCTTTGACACAAGGGTGGATGGATCGATCGATTCACACTTGTAACAGCAAATTCTGACCCTGACATCAGCACCTTGTGACTTGAATTGCAATATGTCAAACAAGCAAACATTTTGCACTCACTTGTCCAGCCTTGGTGATCAGTGCTTACAGTCAGGCTTCATCTATGAGATGATCAGCTCTGCTTCTGCAGACAGATTTGCCTGAACGAGTTCATAAAGACAATTCCCAGCAAGAGGCAGTCGAATGTAATACCAGATGTTGCTTTCTAACATCTGGAAAGAAATGCTTTAAGACAGAGTGGCCCAAGACTTCCCTGCAAAAGCCTGACATGATGATAGATCGCTGACACACATGTTAGTAGGATGTGCAAGATTAAGCCCTGCAGGTTGTAATGATGGATAGACGTGCAGGAGGATGGAGATCATGTTGAAGGCAATGAAATCATAGAACAGCTTTATCCACCATGGGAAGAACCACCACAGGGGTCTAAAAACCAGCGTCGGCAGAAACAAAGATAATTTTCTTCTCTTGGGTTTTCTTTTGAAGGTCTAGAAGATGCTGACGTTTTCTCTTTTTTCTATGTTAAACATTCCTCTGCGATGGTTTAATGGCACCCGATGGGAAAATTTGTGCCACCAGCTGTTTATCTTGATGCACTGAACTCCTAATATTCACAATATTCAATATTTAACTGTAGTGGATGGGTTGCACATTCATTTTTACAGATTTTCTGGTCATGATTTATTTTTTGTAATAGAAATTTGTGCTACTTTTGGACAGAAATCCAAAAAAGTAGGGTACTTTACTATACTATAAAAAGCGATGGACACTCAGCCGGATAATTTCTTTAAAAAATCCCCTCATTATTTTAACCAATGTCTGCAGCAGAACAGATCTCAACTGGAGGAATGCCTCGGTCTGAGCATTGGTCTTCCCCTTCACTTAGTTAAGTCTGCAGAACCAGAGACAGCAGCCTTAATGAAGAGAGGTTCTTCCCACGAGAACTGAACACACTCTGACGAATCCCAGGAGGACGAACATGGGCTCTTTTACACAATTGCAGACCTCTAACAAGAGGCTCCCATCGAAAGAATCTCACCAACAATTGGAAGGAGTCATCCTCCTCCTCTGAAAGGGCAAAAACAGCAGCAGTGTCTGGGAAACATCTTTGCCCTCACAGTGACCAAACGGTGGGAGCGATGGATGACGATCCATCATCATCAGGAGCCACAGCAAACCGCTATGAGCGGTCATTCTCAGCTGTCTTGCACCAGTTATTGAGCTGAAGAATGGTGCGATAGTGTTATTGCTATTGTTTTCTAAGGAGGCAGCCTCCGTAAAGTTACATAAGGTCAACTTGATTGGCTCAGTATAAACACCAATCAGCCATAACTTTATGACCACTGACAGCTGAAGCGAATAACACTGATTATCTTGTTATGTTGTCAGTGGGTGGGATATATTAGGCAGCAAGTGAACATTTAGTCATCAAAGTTGATGTTAGAGGCAGGAAATGGGCAAGCGTAAGGATTTGAGTGTCTTTGACAAGGGCCAAATTGTGATTGCTCGATGACAGGGTCAGAGCATCTCCAAAACTACAGCTCCTGCGGGGTGTTCAGGTGCTTTTGTGGCCCATGTGGTCAAATCCAACACACTATCTACTGTAGTTCAAATGGCTGAAAAATTTAATGCTGGTTCTGATAGAAAGGTGTCAGAACAAAGCAGCCACGGTTCACAGAAATGTTTATTTCTGTAGCTATGTTGTGGTGTTTCGATGTACCTTTGTATTTATGTATGTACGTGAGGCTTTGTATGGACTGCGGCAACAAATTTTCTTGTAAGGACAATAAAGTATCTATCTTTCTACATGCTGACCCCTGTCCACCGCCGAAAACACCAACAATGTGAGAATCAGAACTGAACCACGGAGCAACTGAAGAAGGTGGCCTGATCTGGTGAATCACATTTTCTTTTCTTTCTTGGGCTCCAAATTCCCCAGATCTCAATCAAACTGAGCATCTGTAGGATGTGCTGGAAAAACAAGTCCAATCCATGGAGGTCCCACCTTGCCACTTACAGGACTAAAAAGAACCTTCAGAGGTCTAGAGGAGTCCACGCTTGATGTTTTGGCAGCAAAATGGGGACCTACACATTATTAGTAAGGTGGTCACAATGTTGTGGCTGATCGATGTACTTTGAGAGCAATAAGACACTAAAACACATTTACATTTAGTCATTTAGCAGACACTTTTATCCAAAGCGACTTACAGAAAAGGGAACAATCAAGGTATAGTGCGATAAGAAGCGTTAGTGCAGTAATAAGTGCTAGTGACAATTCTTTAAGGTGTAGATTTGTCGAGTGCTAGGAGAGAAGGTACTCTCTGAAGAGCTGGGTCTTCAGGAGTTTTTTAAAGGTAGAGAGGGACGCCCCTGCTCTGGTAGGAACTGGTAGTGCGTTCCACCAGCGGGGAACAACAGACGAGAAGAGTTTGGATTGCCTTGAGCGAACGGGTGGCAGAGCCAGGCGTCGTTCATTGGAGGAGCGCAAGGGTCGTGAGGTAGCATATGCCTGTATAAGGGCGTTCAAGTAGGTAGGTGCAGTACCGGAGACAACTTTGTAGGTGAGCACAACACACTTCATCTCAAGGTGAACAGTTACATAATGTACCTTGAATGTTTTGTGCATAACTAATTAAAACACAAAACCTTAAAGTGTTTTTTCTTCAACCAAGAGAAAACTGTGGGAAAAATAATTTATTCTATCATTCACTCCCTTCTCTCCAGTTCTCTCCGGGTACTCCAGCTTCCTCCTACAGTCCAAAGAAATACACTTAACAGGTTAATACTGAGTCCAAATTGCCCGTAGGTGTGGATGTGCGTGTGTTTGTCTCTATGTGCCCTGGGATGAGCTGGCGGATTGTCCAGGCTTCTCGCCCAAAGTCATCTGGGACAGGGACAGCTCCTCATTTCACCTCAATGTTAACCGCCCTCATAGTGCCACTTTCAGCTGCAGCAGGCAGCTGTTTTAAGCAAAAATACTCAAGAAAACCTAATGCAGACGACCTGCTAAGCACCAAACTGCAGGCAGGCACAGTACATAGCAGAACATTTAATGGCTAATGGGCCAGATATTTCTCTTAGGACACTGTGATGAACTGCCAACTTGTCCAGGATGCACCCCGCCTTTAACCCTAAGTCATCTGAGAATGGCCGGGCTCCAGCACGCCGCGACCCTGATGAGGATAAGTGGTTACAGGAGATGGATGGATGTTTAACCTGGGAGGGCCAACGAAACTGCAAAGAAACATATTTTTCAAACAGGTGATAGCCACGAGGATCATTTTGATTTGTATTTTTCAAGGTTTTGGAGATATTTCTGCCTCCAGCCCAGTATAAGGGAGGGAATTTGAATTTCTTTTGCGGTGCTCAGAGCATTGAAAAATATGACTTATAAAAAATTAAACAGCTACATCTTTCCAAAAACAGTGCCCCAGTTACTCTGGATAATCCACAGAACACACAGTCAACAGTTTTCACAAGAGCAATTTCTTCTTCACTGGAAAGTAATTCCACTGAAAACAGTTTTTGGTTATGAACCGACCTTTTATACACATTTATATTTATTGTCTTCTCTCTTTTAAAGTGGAGCCTGAAAATAACACACTTCTGAATTGACTCAGTACATCATCGCTGCAAATCCACTCTATGACTTCACCATCCACTCATTCTAATACAAAGTGAGTCAACTGGAGAGTCCACTCCAGGTTAACTTGTCAGGTGTGTCTCTCTAACATCCACCATCTCCATGTACCTCCTAATTAGCACACCACACATCTAAACGCAATCTCTCAATATAGATACACTATCTTGACATCTACCTTCTCCCCCCTCGGCTCCCTTTGTCTGCTCACATGTTGCGAATGGCGAACACAGGCAAGCTCAGCTCAATATAATGTGTTAGAAGATAAAGGAACTGACTCCCTGCCACGCCAAATCTATCCAGAATGCTATTACGGTGCCATGGCAACAGATGAAGACATGCAGGCCTCTCTGGATGGGGGCACCGCTGGTTCACTCGTCTTCTCTGCGAGACTGACTGGCAGGAAAGCTCCACGGGGCTGCTATGGCAACAGACTGATCATATGCAGAGAGGGGCTGTTGGCTGCCACGGCAACATGGGGGCCAAGTCGTCAGTTTTCCCCCACTCCGAGTTGCAGCAAATTAGATTGACTTTGATGAGGACTTGACCTCGGGCATATTCCCAATATTCGTTTGCATCTTGAGAATTTCTGAAATGACGAAAATTGATGCTCTAACATCAGAGGACACGTGTGTGTGTGTGTGTGTGTGTGCATACATTCTGCTTGTTAGATCAACAAAAAACAGGGAGAAAGTGATGCAATATGCCAGCCGCACACCAAACCATGCAGGCTATCCACTCACTTGTGGGTTGACACTAAGCTTGCAACTTCTAAAATATGTAGTCTCAAACTACTGAAATATGTATGCCACGTCTGTGCCCAGGAACACGGATTCTTCAGCTTTCCCACATCCAGCCTCTAAAACCAAGAGTGCTACAGCACCAGCAGACTCGGAGAGGTGACAATGCAATCACATCAAACTGCCAGGGGTGCAGAAACAATGTCAAGAGAGCAGAGACGTCTTACTCTCCCTCGTCCCACTTTTCCATCTGCATGAAAATGGAGGAAATATGAGATATGGATTCGCCTCAGATGTGAGAGCGCGACAGGGGCGCTTTTTGTATGTTGAGCTGGTCCATTGATTGATCGCTCGCTCCCCCTTGGCAAACGCTCAATGTCAAGGCTGCAACCCGAAAGCAAATACGCTGAATTATTGGAAATCAGCTCAAAACAGCTGCTGCATCATTCTCCAAAAAGAGTAACGAGGATGTGGGAATGATTGGAGGTTTTTAAAATGTAAAAAAAAAAAAAAATCACTGTGTCAACTCTTGAGATATCTTAAGATTCACATCTAAAGGCCGCTCTGTTGCAGTCGGTTAAAATATGCAGAATCTAACACCACATGAGGTGAAGATGATGTCCACTCCTGCTCTCACCTCGATTTTGCATTTGTTTGTGGTCAAAAAAACAAGGTGGCGAGGAGAAGGAGGAGAGAGAGAGAGTGAGAGAGAGGGAGGAGGACGGTAAAGAGATAAAGGCAGGGAGAGAGAAAGGGATGAAAAAAAAAGAGAATAATCCGGTCCCTGGAGATGGAAACAGGCTGTTGTGCTCCAGTTGCTTCAGCCACCCTTTGACCCTTTGTGTGTGGATCTGCCTTGTGTTGCATGTGTGTGTGCACGTGTGTGAGAATCTGCAGTGATGTGTGTGTGTGTGTGTGTGTGACAGCGCTGGAGGGTTGTTTGTCTGCGATTCAGTGAGCATCTTGATTAGGAGAAAATACACCGCTTAATCTTTCATAGGCAATTGCGGAGTGATTAATTATTCATTGGATTATTCAGTACATTGTTACATCATTGCCGATGAGAGAGTGTGAGAAAATATTATGTTCATGAATACAATATACAAATGCAAGATGGAGAAAAAGATAAATGTAATCCTATCTGTCTGTCTATTTAGAAGTGGTGAATGATGGGCATTATAACACATACCTCACCTGCACGAGTACAAGCTGCTCTTATCATCATCAGGTCATTTAACACATTCAGTTTATTTCCAGGATTCATGAAATATTGACTCTGTGGAAAAACACGTCAATTACTTAAACTGAATATGTGCCTGTCAGTGAATATTTAAGGCAAATTGAAGGGTGCTCTCCACAAAGCTGCTGCTGACTTTCACTGACATTGTGTGGCTCAGAGCTTTGCCGGCTCCGCACTGCCATCTCCTGGACGTGCGATGGGCACAAAAACAGAGCCGATCCATCTGCAGCTCTCTTTAACGTTGCTCAGCTCATAAAAGATTCATTCTTGAAATGTAATGCCGACCGTTTTGGAAAACACGAAACTTGATTCCAGCAGAATGATGTCTTGGATGGAAAGTTAAACTCAAAGTTTATAAACTCAATAAATTCTCTATAAACTCTAAATGATAATTTAGGCAATGAGTGTCAGTGAGTTTTTTCTTCTCTGTGGTTGTGTTGAGTCTCTTTATGGTTATTTGGAATCTCTTAACGGTCGTTTTCTGTCAATTAGTTGTCATTTTGCAGCTCTTTTTACTCATTTAGCATCTCTTTACAGTTTGTTTTAGTCTCTTTGGTCATTTTGAGTCTATTGCTGGTCCTTTGTGTCTCTTTGCGGTATCTTGTGTAGTTGTTTGCATGTCTTTGTTGTCATTTTGAGTCCCTTTGTAGTCATTTCAAGTCTCTTTATGGTCATTTTGAGTCTCTTTGTCATCACAATGAGTCCCTGTAGTTGTTCTCCATCTGGTAAAAGATGTTTTGAGTTTCTTTGTGGTCTTCATGTCTTTATTATCGGTAATTTTGAGTCTCTTTGTAGTCATTTTTTTTCTCTTTGTAGTTGTTTTTTCACACTTATAGATGCTTTTAGTATCTTTGTGGTTATATTGTGTTCCGCTGTAGTCATTTTGCATCTCTTTGAAGTCAGTTTGAGTCCCTTTGTAGTTGTTCTGAGTTTCTTTGTAGTCATTTTGAGTCTCTTTGGTCATTTTTAGTCTGTTGGTGGTCTTTCTGTGTTTCTTTCCGGTATCTTTGCAGCTCATTGTAGTTGTTTGCATGTCTTTGTCATTTTGAGTCCCTTTGTAGTTGTTTTTCATCAGGTTATAGATGTTTTCAGTTTCTGTGTGGTCTTCTTGTGTTTCACTGTAGTCATTTTGCATCTCTTTGAAGTAATTTTAGTCTCTTTGTAGTTGTTTTTCCATCTGATTTTTTGTGCTCTTCTTGCATTTTTACAGCTCTCTGAAGTCATTTTAGTCTCTTTGTAGTTGTATCTGTGTGGTTGTTTTGCATTTGTTTGTAGTCATTCTAAGTCTTTTCGTGGTTGCTCTGCTAACACTCCTCTGTAGAGATATTATATTAAATACTCCAGCACACTTTAAATCCCCAGCAAATCCCTGACCCTTTGGACTTTTAATCCGGTGCAAATTATATAAAATAGAAATATAATATAAAAATCTAAAATAATTTATTATGTCATTAGGAAAATATATTTGATTTATATGTTCTTTTCTTTGTTTATGCCTGAAGCCCAGATGAATAACATGAGAAATCATCATTTTCAGATGTCTTGTCTTTCCATTAATTTGTTTTTTGCTTGTTTTTTTTTTTTTTTTTACTACAGATCTCTGTTGCTGATTTCATCAGACATAAACTTACTGTGCAGCTCTGTGTGCATGTGTTGTGAGTCCATATGTCGTCTCTGCGCCTCTGGACTTCAGCTCGGGGAACATCTGGTGCAAACTCTCCCAACAGCTCGACTCACATCGAGCCCGAGCAGCAGGAGCAACTCCCAGTCTCCTCCGCCTCCCTTAATACCTCACTCCAACTCATCGGCTCTCCCTCGGTCTCCATGTGTGAACAGAGAAATAATTCAACAGCAGTCCTGCAATGAAATATGAAACCCTATCCCTGGTGCCACTGTGCCTGTAGCTCTGACCAGCTGGAACATTCTGTAAAGGGAAAAGATGAGACATTCAGCTTCCAGGAAGATGTGCCAAAGATTTCTTCCTGTTATCCCACAGAGTCTTCAAGGCACTGCTGCAGCCTGCAGAGACAAAGCAGTGCATTAAGAGCCAATAAAAGCCAGATATCACATTTATTAAGAACTGAGATGCTGAGTTATGAACCTACAGTATGTGAGGGAGAAAATGTGGAAAGTGTGCTCTGTTTTTAATGTAGTTAATTACTAATTAGTGATTCCAATCCAAGGTAGTACTAATAACAGTAGAAATACCAAGAGAGACATGTTGTTTGCATAATGTATGCTCAATTAAAACCTCATATTTCATTGTTATTTTAAGAGTGGCATAACACCAAACTGAAAAGGGTCTTTTCACTGACCTCTTGTGGCTGAAAGCTTCAAATCAGTTGCAGCATGTGGTCAGGAGTGTGCTCTGTGCTGTCAGGTTGTATCACTGCAGTGAGATCACTTCAAATATTTAAAATAAGATTTCATAATGTTCATATTCATGCAGTTTCTTTGCAAAGAGCGATCTAATTAGCCCCCACTGTTCTCATTTACTGTATTCACTAAACAATCAATGCGAGTTACTCCTGTTCAAAAGCCCCACAGAGCTGTACTGATTAATAACAGCTAGGAGCAGTTAGAGTTGTCCATCAAATAATTTTATGTAAGCTGTGTTGTTGCAATCCTTCCAACAGGGATGTTGGAGACAGAGGGAAAAGATTAAGTTTACATGTGACTGAAAGTTTGTTACAGCTATAAAAACGTCTGGTAAATTAGTGATCATCTCCTCTTCAGTGCTGCTGATGTGCCCTTAAGCAATGTTACTTGTGCACAGTTCAAAGAACTTTAATCATTTTATTGCTGTCAGTGTTTCAAGCCTCACAGTTTTCACGACCAGATGGAGAATTAATAGTGCTTTCTCTTCCCTCATTACCACCACTGATGTGCCCTTAAGCAAAACTGAACCGGACCCTCGATATGCTCCAGTGGAAGTGCTCGGTGGCTGACAGATAACATGGAGAAGAGTTCACGTCTAGCCAAAGTGCTCATGTTTTGTTGTATGAACAAACACACAGTAAATGTTTGCCTAATGTGTCTTGATTATATAAGATGCTGGCATACACGATTAACTAACTACCAATGGTCTTACTGATAAAAAGTGATGAAATTAATTTGGATTTAACATGTTTTCTATGTATGTACAGAATGCATTGGGACCTGTGTTGATTGCTTATTGTATAAATAAACAGCACTGGAAGCTATTGAAATATGGAAGGAACTGAAATATGAAGAAATAATTAAAGATTTTCTTTCTTTAAAATCGTTTTTATGTCAGAAAATACTCACCTTTAATCCTAACATATCTGCTGGCCAGCAGTTTATAATTATATTATATATTTCTCCCTCTGTGGATTCCCACATAATTAAGTTTGATCTTGATGTCGACTTCCCAACCTTTCCAACTGTGCATGGAAAGACATTTCATATTAAAATAGTTGGATTTAATATTGCAAGCACATAAACTACTCAGCTGCAAAACCTTTTGCTAATTCTGGACCATGACAAAATGGTTTGGACACGGTCACATGTATCAGTGTAACCTACACGAGTAGTGTTAAACGTTACACTGTATGTCTCAATTAATTGTTTGCTGAGGTGTTTTAGGGGAATGTACTCAGAGACACCACTAGAGGGAGAAAAACCCAAACGAATCAGAAAGCAGAGCTCTGCCTGAGCTCTGGAAATGCCAGATTTGACATTAGCACCCAAATATATGTGATTCTAACAAACAAACAGGTTTTCCAAATATCCTGTTTTTGCAGTTAATATAAGAAGTGTTTGTACATAACCATTTTTTACAGGAAATGATCCAAGTCACTGATTAACATCTAACCCTGACCCATTTTGGAATTCCTCTCTCAATTTAACCCCATAAACAAAAAGCTGAATGTGTTTTCTGAGCTGTCTAACAGTCAATTTACAATTTATTTATTCCTCAATGTAATTTAACAAAGCATTGTTAGAGAATAGTGTTTATCTTTGGGTTCAGCACGCTCAAAATAAACTGAAATATTTTAATCAAGCCTCTTTTACTACAAGGTGTAACTGAAACCACACAAAACATTCTCCATCAAACCAGTTCACCTTCCTCTAGTAAACTTGGGGAGCTACTGTAATGGTGTCCAAAGGTGTGTGTTTGTGTTGTGTGCTTCAAGTCCTTGACAAGCTTTTTTTTTTTTTTTTTTTTTTTTTTTTTTTAAGAGGTCATTATTTTGTTTTAACTCTGAAAACAAAAAGTTCAAGTCTATTCTGGTGAATCAGTCAGTACTTATTGTCACCCTGTTTTTTTAAAACTAATTTTAAAATAAAATAATAATTTGTAAGAGTCTGAGGTTTGTTTTGATTTCCAGCTTCCAACTGTTTTTTGTAAAAAAAAAAAAGTTTTGAAAAGGAGAGTGCATGAGATGAAATGAAAAGAACTGAATATTCGTTCAAGGTTACAGCGTTTGTGAATCAAAATGACATGAAACGACTTCACCACCACTTACTACAGCCTCAAAATATTATCAGTTTAATAAATACCTTAGTATTACCATAGTAACAGTTACAAGTATTCATATTACTGTCCACCCTCTGCAGGTAAGCAATCTGATATCTTTAGGTTTTGATAAAACAAGGTAGACAAGAATTTTTATTTTATTATTTTTTATTATTATTTTGTTATTTTTTAAAAATACTGCATAAATACTACTTAAACTGCATTTAACTTTGTACTGCACCTGTAAAGACCACATTATAGGATCTACCTAAAGTACCTTATTTTGTTTACAGTACATACACTACATACACTGTGATCTCAGGCGATGACCCAAAGCATCATCAGAATAATGGTCTCACTAAATAAGGTCTGTGTGGTGGTCACTGACACTGACTCTTATACCCTAACCCAAATTTACAGACCTGAACCTACAAGTGCTGGACTCCATCGTGCATGTTGCAAATATTCTTTCATTTTATGAACATTCTCTGGACAATATTTTACACATTGTTCGACCACTGTACAGCTCTTTCATTTAAAAAACTATTGTATGTACTGCCTTTTCATTGTCTTTATATTTTTTCATATGTTATTGTTTATTTTTCTACTTTTTTTCTGCTATGTTTGCTGTTGTTCTGCACCAACTCACCAAAGCTAATTCTCTGAATGTGAAAACCTACTTTTGGCAATAAGCCTGATTTTGACGCTGTGGGCTCAGGAGGTAGAGCCGGTCGTCCACTAATCAGATGATTGGTGGTTCGATCCGCGGCTCCTCCAGTCTGCATGTCTGAGTGTCTCTGGGCAAGATACCGAATCCCAAATTGCTTCCGAAGGCTGTGCGTGCCATCCGTGTGTGATTAGCTCCTAAAAACTGATGAGCAGTTGGCACCTTGCATGGCAGCCAATGCCATCAGTGTGTGAATGTGTGAATGAGATATGTAGTGTAAAAATGCCCTGAGTGGTCTAAAGACTAGAAAGATGCTCTATAAGTACAGTTTATTTACCATTCAAGGTTCCTCCATAAAGCATAGAGTATTTTGGTTTCTTCTGGACATTTCTTCTGCCATCAGGGCAGCCTCATGCTTTGTCTACTTGATACTCTAAATCATTCATTCCTTCTGCAATCTATCAATTTTGGAGTATGTTTTACCTGCTTTTATTGGATCTTATCTGGTTTTATTTTATTTTTATTAATTTATTTTGTGCTTAGCTAGTTTATACATGAAATGATTTATGTACTCTTCCAAATTTAGTTGTCTTGTATCATTTATTTGTATGGTTCTGTGTTGTGTGTCTACAAGAAGCTGCTCTGAACAAATTAATAAAAAAAGGTTGTTTTGAATTTGATTGTTAAATTTGAAAATCTGCTCAAAGAAATTTGAAGCATTTTGACTGCAAACTCAGACAGCTTACCTGTTTGAAGGGGTTCTCTTGTCCAATCAGGATCCTGCATTTTGACACAATTTAAAAAGCATTAAAAAAATGCTTCAGATCAAACTATATGCTAAAGTGAAAGAAAGCCTCCATCTGTATCCTAAGTCCGTCAAAACTGAAGACAGTCATGAAAACATGGAGGTGATGTTGTGTGTTACTCCTCGTCTCTCCAACAGATGTCCCCCTAATCTCATCTTTTCCAGTTTGCAGTCAGAAAAGAGGCAGAAATACATATTCCAATGTTTATATTGTAGATACATTTATATAATATCTTTTTTCTTTACAATGAAATTGATCTGTCACACAAGATGACAAAAAGAAAAGCACACAATACAGTCAATAAACCAAACCTATAGAACCTATGATTGTCACTTACTGCGAGTCACAAAAAAAGTACATACCGTGAATAAATAATCTACAGAAATATGTACAATATGCACAACAAGAATTCAATGGAAGTGCAAATAAAGCTTTGGATCCCTGTACAGGAAATAAGGTAAGCAGATGTAGACTGAGCCAGCTGTCCCCAACATACAGTATGAAGCAAGAATCATCTAGAAGTCATAAATTTACAGGACATTTAGTAACATTTAGGCTTTGAGCTCCTGCATTTAATGACTTTTAATAAAGAGCTGAGCAAAAAAAAAAAAAAAACTAAAACAGAAAAACAAAACAAAGAGAAAAAAATGAACACATTACATTATGTACAGTGTATCGCATTCCACGGAAAACTGGAGAGTATTTAATGCTCGTCATCCGATGAGGATCAAGGCAACAACCACGGGACTACAGGCGACTGAGAGAGACAGAGGCAGAGAGAAAGAGTGATCCAGAGAGGAGCCGACTCACTGCAGAGGAAAAAAAAAACCTCAGTGTGCTCCTGCTGGCTTCCTTAGCCGGCACTGACAGAAACAGGCTGTGATATTTAACACTGTACAACTCTGCTACCTTTTCTCATCTAGACCAACTGAAGACCAGAAGAAGAAGAAGGAGGAGGAGGAGAAGAAGAAGAGAGCTGGTCAAAGTAGCTGCATGTATGGTTGTGCGTGTACCTCGCTCCTGTTGAGTCGGTAACACACACACACACTTAGCACAATGCACACATGTGAGCTGTAGTCTTCTGTAATGTCCCAAAATTTAAGTCTCTGCTGGGTTCAGCAGCTCTGAGTTACCCAGAGTTCAAGTACTCCAGCGCCACTTCATAACAAAACTTGTACTGGTCCTGCGAGACAAGAAGAGACGGACAAAAACATTAGATGTACACGTTTGGATCAGGCTGGTATACAGGGAGAAAACAGAGCAGAAGGTTTCGGGTCATGTTTGATTAGAACAAAGACAAAGATGTTTTCTGACCAGCCAGAAAAGTCAGTCATCGTTACAGACAGGGAGATAGACTGTGCTGTATTCCTGTGCTGCAATACTTTGGACAAAGGAGCTCTGTTCAAGACAGAGCAGGACGCCCTTTACATCTCAGTTGATATTAGAATTTAATAAAATGATGCTAAAATATTCACAAGTTACAACTGTAATGTTGGTAGTATGTATAACAGCGATAATAAGGGTAAAGCAGGAGTTTTTTTGGGGGACCGACCAGGACCTTCAGAAAGGTTTGTTAAAAAAATGTGCAGATAGCTTTTTTCATGATATTTTGACTCATTTGTACAACAAAGACAACAGCATTTATTCTTTATCAATAATCTTGAAGGTAATCTCTTGATGTAGGTAACTTGCTGACCCCAAGAAAGTAGAAATAGTGTAGTAGTGATTTTTAAAGGGGCAATCCACTGGTTTTATACACAAATAGTAATTTAATCAACACAGAGAGTTTACCTACTAACCCTGTGAACAGTTGTCATCAGGATTATCTTGTCTTGGGCTTTGAAATGTTACAATAATGACAGAAATCCTGCATTTCAAACTGGGGGTGAGGAGTTTGAAAGAGGTTGGTATTTACCAGGCATGAAAAGTCTCGTTGCATTATGGGAAATGTGGGAGCATTTTTTGGAGCTCGACCCACACTAGAGACTGAAGAAGAAAATATCTTGGTGCCTTTGGTTTTCAAACCTGCCTCTTGTCCCACACCTTTATGATTATGCACATTAACTGTCCTTTCTTTGAATACCATCTGGTACTTTGTGAGGTCATAATAAACTTTAACAATTATCGTGCTCCTCACCAGTAGGTCCACCATGTTGGGTTTATTGTTCCGTAGTGTTTTGACAGCGTGGAAAACATCCACAGATCGCTGGTGTTGAAGCATCTCGCACACGATGCTAATGGCACAAAATGTCCCACTGCGGCCGCCTCCATTCCTAGAGTTGTCACAAAGAAGCAGAGCATTATAAAATTAAATATAATTTAAGATGAGTTGAATTATATTTAGTTTAATATAAAAAGGTTGATATGAAGCTGGCAGAGAGGTGAGGAGTTTTGTTTTGTTTATGCAGTAAAGCTCTTCGGTCAGTAGGTGGAGATGTTTCATTTTTTTAAATGCCTGCTCTGGATGAACTTCCCTCTGCACTCAGTGTTGTGATAACTTACAGACAGTGGACCACAGTGCGTCCCTCGCCCCCGTCGTACTCCTCCTGCCACTTGTCCACCTGTCGAATCAGCTTGAGGAAGGAGCGTTTGGACATGGGCGTGTCTCTGTACATGGGCCAGCCCAGGAACTGGAACTGCTGCACCATCCGGTAGCCGTCCTGAGGCTGCAGAGGAAGGGCATGCCAGTTATCCAGGGTTAACACACACACACACACACACACACACACACACACACACACACACACACACACACACACACACACAGGGGGGTGGGTTGGGTGGTGTGTGTAAGGGGGGAGTTAATCGCTCACTGTGCAAAGATGCAATCAGACTGTAAAGATGCAGAGCTGAGCTAAGCCTCGAGAGCGACAAGTAGGACAAGAGATGGATAAGGGCACGAGGAGTCACCGAAGAGATGAATGCGCAGATAGACGGGTTGATAGATGAGCACAGCTACTGCTGGAGACAGATAGTTAAGATCTAAGATACAGACGCTCTAAATCACACTCAGACATATCGATCAATAACACCTGTCAGTGATCATGTGTGATTAGTTTGGATTCCACTTAACATGCAGGTGGTGCCTCTGCCGGCCAGAGGCTGTTACAACATGTTAATGTCACCACCGTGGGCAGACTGTAGGGGTAAGGAGCTTACGCAGGTGACTGCAGGTGACGCTACCACGGGTCAGGACCCTTTCTGTGCAGCGATGTCTGGTATCTCAGAGTTAAAGGGTCAGTTCACCCAAACAAACAAGAAACTCTCTGAGTTACCTGTGGTGGTATCGAGCCATGCAGATAGGTTTGGGTTTATTTAAGTTGTCGCTGAGATTTCTTCTTCCAATCCAATAAAAACTGAAGTGAAATGATTAAAAATTGAAATTTAACTTCTTTAACATCAATAAAAACTGATCAGAGTAATGAACCCCAACCTGGGGAGTCAGCTGTGACTCGTGTCCCAGCCAAAATAACTCAAATCTGAGCGGCCACATGACGAGTGAAGGGATAGGAAAAAAAAACATAAACATCAACTCTTCTTCAAATGTTTCATTTAGTGAAATACTGAAAAAAAAATCTGTCAAATAAAAAGTCTTAGAAGGGAAAACAACTCTTTGATTGAGCTGCTCAACAGTCACGTCCACACCAAGGTCTTATTGATCAGGGGTCACGAGCCGACATTACTTGTTTAAAGGGGGACACAAGCTGAAAGAGGTTGAGGACCACTGATCTAAAGCACTGGCTGTTAACCTCTTTGGCTTATTTCCCTTTAAAATGCAGCACGTCTACACGTGACCCCTTGTCTGAGGTTCAATAGGTCTACTGTTGTAAGCAGAAATGGTAAAAAAACATCCAGCATTCAACAGGAAAAAGAGAGAAAGAAAAATCTATCCTATCAAGCATCTTGTGACCCCTCAGATTCATCTCGAACCCTTTAAGGATGATCTAGAGTAAGGAGGACAGTGTGTCGGAAAAGGAAAGGATATCTCACAGAGAGAGACAGTACGTCAAATCCTGCACTAATAAAACCTGAACAATTTATACCCGGATACCACCACATGTGAGAAAACGTGTTCTTTGTAATTTAGGTGAACTGACCCTTTAAATTAGATTCATGTTGGAGACAAGAGGTGTCGATTGAAGCAAAAGTTCAGCTCTGTTTCTTCACTTTTAACAACGTATCACAAGCCGCTTAAAAGACTTGTGGCAATCGCACCTCGGTCCAATCACTGGTGCAGTGGCATAGTTAAAGAACAGAATGACTCTGCACAGCTTGAATGGACAGGCCGGCGTATGAGTGGGATGTGTGAGGTGTGCAGTCACAGAATAAATTGGCTGTTGTGATCACCACAGGGAAGACAAACAAGTTACAAAAGTTACAAAAAAAGTAAAAAAAAAAAAAAAGGGCAGCAGAGCAGAAAAACAACATGACAGCCCCATCATATAAATGTCACGTTTGTTCTTTTCTTCTAAGCGAATGATTTGAAGCGTGACCCTCCCGTGTCACCGTACCCGTGCTGCGTTGTAGATCCGAAATATTCTGCTGATGATGTCCTCCTCTAAGTCGGCAGAGACAAACTCCACCTGGATGGGTCCGTGGCGGTGGACTCCGTTTTCTGGCCAGTACTGTGGGCACAACTAAACAAAAGAGGCATATACACAAACACACACACACACACACACACACACATTCACACACACAAAAAAAAATGCAGGTATACCAGCACACACAGACACACACACACACACAAAGACAAAACACACAAGAAAAACGAACATGGAGGATGATTCATTAGTTTCAGAGTCTAACTGGTTCGAACTGAAGGCAGTGACAGATTTTAACTCCTTACACAGAGATGTTGAAGAGGTTTACGAAGGATTACAAAGTTTGAGGACATGAATCGTGAAAGAAGGTGAATTAATTCAATGTGAAGTGCTTTCTTTTTTTAAAACATGATGAATTGCTTCACTGGAGAACATTCAGACAAAAGCTGAAATATATTTTTGAACACAGATGCACTCTAAGCACGAGAGCTTTCTCCTAATCAACTGACCCTTTGTTCAACAGATCAAAAACCTTGGCTAATTGTTCTTATCTGCAATGAAAAAAAATAAATAAAAAAAAACTCTCGCCGTTAAAAGCTTTTTTACTTTATTCAGAGAAAACCTGAGAATATCTTTCTGTGAAGAAAAAGTATAATCAAAAGATAAGTTCATTAAAAGAAGCTTAACTGCTAAAAACATCAACTATTCCAGCTGCTTAGCCCTCAATTCAGCTGACCCCTTCGAACATTTATCCATTACTTTTAGGCAGGGTGGAAAATTAGCATCAGCTAAATGCTGGTAAAATGTGGCCGGTAGATTTCAGACACAAAATAATTTCTAATTTTTTACTATATTCATTTAATTTGAACATTTATCTGTCAGTGGCTGGTAGAAAAAGTTCCCACCCTGCTTAGCTAACCATTTCAAATATATATCCACCATTATTTTTAGCTTATTTATCATTTATCCAATCCATTTAAACTAAGCTATTTATCCAACACTTAGCTAACAACAGTATTTCAACCATTTACTTAACTGCTTATGCATCTATTGTAACCGTTGATCTGTTATAAGCTCATTCAGCACCGAACCCATAGTTATCTATTTCAAATGTTTAACTCTTTACTTTGTTTAGACTTCTCTGTTCACTTGCACACTCTCAGTCTCGACCCGTGGTGTTCAGAAGTGACAGCTGACTCAAACGCTGAATAAACTTTTTGCTTCGGTGCTGCAGCCTCTGGAACTTTTTGTGTTGTTTGTTTTCTGTGCATAGTAGTTTTATGTTTACGTGTCGAGCTCCTCGATTTTAGCGGTACTTATGTCGACATCTGTGTACGTGCATTAATGTATGATTAAGTAAATCATAATCTCTATTTTCTTTCTTGAATTTCATTGTGCTACTGCAGAAGTATTCTCTGGGGTAGATCTAGTTTCAACTTTTATTTTAAGTCATTTTCAGTTGAAAGCTTCATGTGAAATGAAAAATAATCCACAGTTGTAGCCCTGATTAAAAGTATCAACCAGCCGTCATTGACAGTGATGTTGATTGCTCTAGCAGCAGTGATGAAAAGTACAGAGCGAGGAAATAAACCCCTGAGACGGCATCATAAGAGCCGCAAAATCTCCCCTATTTCCGTTCCTTAAGAGAGAAAGCCCAGTTAAGAACACGCACCTGCAGAGCACAGAGCCGGCCTCACAGCACTAAATCAGACTAGTTGAAGCGTACACAGACAGATGGACAGAATCTGCGCTGACAGACATGCCTACATACTGAGTCATGAACAAACAAGGGAGAAAAAGAGAGACTACCTGAGAGGAATGCAAATAACAGGCCTGAGCACACGCATACAGATGGACAGACAAATATACTTTCTTTCTCTTACTAACACACACACACACACACACACACACACACACACACACACACACACACACACACACACACACACACACACACACACACACACACACACACACACACACACACACACACAAACACACATACAGACTGGCAGTAAAAGCACCACTTTCTAGCATCCTTTCAGAGCCTGTCAAAACTTGACAAATTCAACAGATGCAAAAACAAAGATGCTGATGGAGGAGATAGTGAACCTCCACCTCCCTCATCTCCGTCTATGCCTGCCTGCCCCCCTACCTCCTTTCCCACCTGTGCTGTTCCCCTTGGCTGGCTGACTGGCTGGCTACAGTGAGAATATTGAATGAAAGGCCTCTTCTATCTTTCCAGCCAGTCAGTCAGTCTCCTAGGGAAAGGGGATTTGGATGGGGAGAGCAGCCTGGCTTCAGGCTTTGATCCCCGGGTGTTATGACAGAGCCTCGGGCTGAGAAATCTGGAGAGTCTCTTCTACAGGCCTCTTTCTCCATCTTCCTGCAAGTCCTCTTCCACTCTGCAGCGTCTACCTTATTTCAAATGTAGTCTGTATACTGTATATATGTGTTTGCCAGCACAGACACATCCCTGGGCTTTTTTTCTTGGGGTTCACAGTGGAAGAAAACAAACAAACAAAAAAGCAATCTTTTTCAGAATCCAGTTCCCACGCTGTCCTTTTGTGTGACTTTATTAGATACAGACGTCTGATGAAAGGAACTGCTTCATCTGTCATCTGTCTCTGAGTGCACTTCTTGCAATATCCCTCGGGGATTATTTGTGCGTGTTGGTGTGTGTGTGTTTAAGTATCAGGTCGGGTTTACCTGGGCTGGGTCGACGTCGTTGAGCATTACTATGGATGTGCAGTGGTAGTCCAGCACCAATCTCCAGAAATCCTTCACTGTGTTTGGCAACGGGTGCTGGGTCACTATGAATGCAGACGGCTGCTTGTAACTCTGGAAGATACGGAGGAAAATAGAGGAAAAACTGTAAATACGCCTCATGCATATTATATAACACGTAAGCTGACAACTTACCAATAACCATTTTAAAATGACCTCCATCCTTTGACCTGCCTCGCACAGTGAGTGTTGTTTTCTAATGGAGATTCCATGTCGAGTGAGATTATATTGGGACGCTGCACTTTTAATGTGGTTCCTGGCTCACAAAGATAGCCCACCACTGGTGACTGAGAGGATCCTGTACCTGAAAGGTCACCTGCTCAATCCAGGCAAGAGCCAAAAAGTCCATCACCGGACACGTGCTCTGTCAAGGTGTTCTTTGTTAGGTCCACCCTGAATAAATTTAACACGTTGCTATACGTTGCATTTTCGTTATCGTGACAGAGAACTATGTCCTTTGAACATGTCACATGATCTTAATCAGCAGATGGAGTTTGAACCGAGATCGTTTCCAAGGGCAAAAATGAACCTCAACTTTAAAGCCAACAGGGACAAAAAGACCTTAACATGCTCAGAAAAAAAAAAAAATGGAAATTTCAACATTTACAATTATATGACAACTAGCAAACTCCATCTGCTCATGAAGGTCATATAATATGGTTACAACCTCCAGCACAGCTAATAAATGGACCTTAACGCGAGTCTTTTTTGTTGACTGCTGCTTTCAAGGTCGAGCTTTGAAACTTTAAAACCTCAATTCAGCTGTTAATAATCTTTGTGATATATCAGTTAATGTAAAGGTGTAAGAAGTCTTTGGTTTAGTACCATAAGTCTGGCTCCACTTATTCAACCCATATATTTTATTTTTTAAATTCCCCTCTTGTACCACACTTGTCTGTACTTTTATTAAACGTTCTTTTGTTTGTTTCTGTCTTCTCTCTTGTGAGTGGGTGGCTAAATCCTAACACTCAAAGATTAAGATGTTTCCGGCACAGCCACAGTAGATTTCCAAAACAGGAATTATCTTTTAATATATTTATTTTCAGGTATTTTAAACATTTACAATATTAAATACTCACACAAAGAGAAATCCATTGTATGAGAGGCTGAAACACCAGCGTCACCGCTCAGTAACCTTCATAAACCATGATGTTTTCCATTAACTGTCAAAGGCAAAATACCTGCTTTGACATCACCGATTAGCATTTGACAAGAAAAGCAACATGTGGGAAAGTTTCAGCTCACACAGAGCGAGGAGGCTGCAATTTCCTGCCTTGTGACTCAGTGTCTATTTACCACTTAAAAATTACAGCAACTCAATTAGCACCAGTAATAATGCAACACTCATTTAAGTCACTCTGCAGAGCAATGCCAGCAAATATCTCTAATATGTGAAGTGTTCGTGTCGGTGTTTGACTCTTACATCCATGAGCGCCGCGTTAATGTAATTGGAGCTCTCCCCGTCGATGGTGATCAGGAAGGGGAGGCAGCGGTCTGGAGGGAGGACGTCCATGCAGCGGTTCTTCTCGTGGTTCCTGGGCAGCAGGGCAATGCTGCAGTCTTCCACCCGCAGCGTGGGAGTCACCATATTCAGAGTCTGTCAGGGTTGAAGCAGAATTACACGTTGTCATACTGACGCAAGAAGGTAGGCACTTGGGTCTTGAGTGTGCTAATTATCTCCCAATATGGTAATTAACAATGCAATTCTTTAATCAGTTACATTAGCGATAGCTCTGATTCCCCTGATGCGACTGTGATGAAACTTAAGGGGGGGCGATTCATCCCATATAACTCTGATTGGTCCAAGGAGGGGTGCTGTGATTATAGATTAAAGCAAGGTGACATATTTGCTACTGATTGGCCCAGAGGGGGACTGCGCCATTCATCAAGACGCAACATGTTTACTGTTGTTTTGAACTTATCCTGCACTTGAGATAATGCTTTATTAGAGATTTGCATACAGTGCTTTGTTTGCCTCGATAGGCTAAAAGAGCTCCTCACCCTAAACTCTTCTTTAATGGGGCTGGAGTTGGTCTGCGGGTCCAGGCGGTTCATGTCGTAGTACACGGAGCGGAGCTGACTGGCGGGGATGGTTGTGTCGCCACAGAGACATGCCTCCAAGATGGCATCGTGGATGAAGACATACTGCTCCTGCAAAAAACAGCATCCTCATTGCGGATCTATCAGGCATCTAAGGCTCATGACAACAGACAACGTGATTTTATTTCTACCAGCAGCAGCAGCAGCAGAAATACACGAGCCAGTGTTCCTTTGCTCAAAGAATTCAATGACATTTCCACGACCTTACCATGATTATTCTTTACCCCTAAGGCACTTTCTATGACTAATATTTGTCATTGTCGATGTTCAAAGGTTACATTACATATTTTTGCATTTTTCGGCTTTCGCTTATAAAACTGACATTTTAAAAACCTTACAATATTTACAGGCCTTGAAGAAGGTAGTTTCTTAAATTCCATGACCTTTTCAGGTCTTTCATGACCCTCTCAAACCTCTGTGACCTTAGAGTTAAGACGACTTCATCGTCATCATTATATTGTCACGATCGATGCATGAACAAGGCTGACATCTTAACAACAAAAACAAAACCCCGCCGTCTTTAACGGAAACTGGAAATCGCGACACATTTCCTCCTCCTCACATCAGTCAGTCAAGCGGTCGGCACGGTGACACGGCTTGAGGCTTGATGCAAATCTTTTCTGAAGTGACATTTCCAGCTGACACTCCCTTGTCACTTTGGACCAGAATCCGCACACATGCACCACAGAGGTCACTGATTTACAGATTCACAGAGAGACATGTGTTGCCATTTGTTAAGTCTAGTGCAGAACGTGAACTGTTGACCTGAGAGTTTGACTAGCTCAGGGTGGGTCAGCAGGTCGATGGCAATGCGGCGGCGGCGGCGCTCAAACCAGAATCTGCAGACTGACAGATCTAATATGAGCTCATAAACTATAAACAACAACAAGGCTTTTCATTTCCGTGGACAGATTAAACCCACGTTGGAGAGTTAGTGTCTGGCCGCGGGCTGAGGAGCCGTGCCAACGAGCCTGAACACCTGCGAGGGAAAAAACACACACAAACACACTTTGAAGGTCACTGAACTTGAGGAGAGTGACTCAGGGTGAACAACATTTGGTCTCCAGTTACTCGAATCCCAATTCGGACGTCAACGATGAAACATTTTCCCATTAAGTCCAATGACGCTTGTGATTTAAAGGGAATTACGGTGAAATGATGCATCCAACGAGACTATGGACACCTCCAGATGGCCAGTGTTCAGGAAAGCGCAGAGTCCTTCGGTAGCCCATACTGGCATAAAGCTGGAGGATGAGCCAGGAATGTTTTCAGCCATCAATATGAGCTAAATGCTCTCAGTTACAAGCCTCTAAACCATTTTATTATAGCGTGTATTGGCAAGCACTTGTGCTAAGCATCCTGGGAAATAGTTAGGGAGTGCACTTCAATAAATGTCTTTTGTGAGAAATGATCGTAAAATGTAAAGCCGTAAATATACGTGCAGTAAATATAAACACCATTCACCTGAAGCAGGTTAAAACAAGCACTGAAGAGCACTTGTCCTACAGCTATCAGCTAGAGGTCACTCATAATTTGGAGAGCTTGGTCACATAATGAAATATATTCCCACTGTTTGAAAAATGCAACACTTGAAGTGGCACTTGAAAATGACTGACAGCAAAAAATTAAAACTAATTATAATGCATTTTCAAAGATAATGGCCGTCATTGGTCACTGGCAGAATGGTTAAAAACCCTTTACAGTCAGGATCGCTTTTCCTGCATAATTATTGACTAATAAATGTCAGGTAATGATTAATTTTGCCAGAAAAGAATATGTCTTTTTTTTCCAAAAAAAAAAAAAAAAAAAATCTTTGCTATTAATTAAGAGCATTTGTTCTGCAGCACCAGAGAAGTGGGGCTTATGCTGAGAATTACTCGCAGATACTAGTTAATCCACATTTGATGGCAACAGCCTGTCAGGCTGCATCCTCAGTCTTTTCTCTTTTACTGATGAGCCTCTGCAGACGGGCCCAGTTCTCCTGAGGCCAGGGTGGTACCAGATTTAACGTACCTCAGTCTGGACCATGTTGACCCTCCGTGAGCGCAGCTCCCTCACGCAGTTATAGATGTCCACCACACCCTCTCTCTCCGCCATGTCCAGCATGATGTCGATGACGATGAAGCAGCCTGTCCGCCCTGCCCCAGCACTGGAAAACACACAGATTGGAAGATTCAGGGGGGCGACAGAGAAATATTTTGATTTAGAGGACACCTAAAGTTAACATTCACAGTATGATATGATAAAATATTAATTTCACAGTTTGATATTTTACAGGTTTATTAATTTGATTGTAATAAGTTTACTTTTTTAAAAATATATTTTAAAGGGTCGGTTCACAAAAAATATTTCTAACTTACTTCTAGGGATATTCTTTCCCTTTCAAAATAAAAGCTAAACTCATGAGAAATATATTCAGAGGTTTTACAGCTACAGCTTTATTCAGTCTGATATGATCACTGAGTCTTGTGGCTAATTAGCTTATGTTATAAAATTGCTGTATAATGATTATTAAGTCAGTCTGCTGACGTATTTTTCTCTACTTGTGCTACAGTTTGCATTTATCTTTATCTTTTAACTGTCACTTGTAAACACAGCAGATGCTCTTCTGCAAAAGTTACATTAGTCTCCCTTTAAGATATTTGTCAATGAGACTCTGCCTAAATACAATAAAGGTTGATGTAAACAGCACTGACAACGTATATTTTAAAAAACAACATGTCTTTCCAAAAACATTTTCCCTGTACTCGAGATAATCTCCCTTTTTTAGACTTTCTTTGATAAAAAGTTCAACAAACCTCAAAATCAACACTGTCTGAATGGCTCGATACCACTTGAGGTAACTGGGATTTTTCTTTGTTATATAATAAATGTGATTCCTGTCAGTTTGTCTCCAAAATATGGTCTATGATCTACACTTGTGCACAGGTCTAATCTCCAGAACGCTTCGATCTAAAACAGGTAAACGCTGACTTGTTAGAGAGTAGAAATAAAAGTATAAAACACATCGGTCAGTTCCAGTGCACACCAACCTGCAGTGAACCACCATGGGCCCAGCATTGGTCAAGGTCTTGGACTTGACTCTCCTAATAAACCCCAGCAGGCCTGTGGCGTGATAGGGCACGCCGTGGTCTGGCCAGCCCGTGAAGTGAAACTGTCGGATCTCCCGGATCTCATGAGCTCCTCTCTGAGGAACAGAGTCATCATGTTAAACACACAAAGCGCAGCAGAAGACGGCAGGGATGTGGTGAGAAGACAGAGCAGACAGTGTGCAGACGATGTGAGAGGTCCTTCAAAAGCAAACACACAGTCGGATTGAATACAAACACACAGTTCATGGGCAAAGTAACGGAGAGGTTGAAGCAAGTTTCCATTATCTAACAGTAAACAGGATGTACAAGGCCAGTGTGGTGTTCTTTCTTTACCCACTGTAGCACTTTAACCTCGCCCGTCCAGGGACACGGGGCTGGAATATAAGCTGATTTATCATTGCCTGTTGATTCCAGTTTAACAGTTATAATGTGATTGTGATGCTTTGTTCTGCTAACACTGATTAACTAATATTGTACAACAAGTAGTTCCAACCAAATATATAACATAATGTAAATAACTATGAAAGTACAAGTCAACTTTTAATAAAGTTATACATCTGAATTTTAAATTTCAGCTTTCTTTAATGAATAATCTGGATTTTATGGAGCTGTTAGACCGCCTCTTTAATACAGGTGTGCACTTCGTTAATACAGGTGTGCACCTCGTTAATACAGGTGTGCACCTCGTTAACACAGGTGTGCACCTCGTTAATACAGGTGTGCACCTCGTTAATACAGGTGTGCACCTCGTTAATACAGGTGCAGTTTGGTAGACTCCACAAACATTAGTTGGCTTGGACTAGAAAGCGTCTCCATTGCTAGGTTGTTGCTAAGGCTTGGACTACCTGCTGGAGTAGTAAACTGGGTTCCATTACATATAAGAATCTACTGCCATGACTGATTTAGTTTTCCAGGTTTTAGTTAGACCACATGTATCTCCATGTATTTCAAGTTAAACAGCAGGAAACTAGAGAAGGTCATCGATGGGATCCACTGGGAAACTTTCATTAGATAAAGTGAAGAGTGCACGCTATCCTTCCTTAGCAACTGTATCTAGGTGATCTGTGTCTGTTTATTTACTATTTATAATGATTTTAGCATCTTTCATATTATTCTGTGGGCAGTGAAAACTGGAACAACAGGTTGCCTTCATCTGAGTGTGATCTGAGGGATGACAGCTGCATGTGTTGCTGCCTACCAAGCAATCCAAATATACTAATAACACTGTTAAAAACCTAAAAATGATGGCTTTAAAATCTAGAAATGTTTGTCAGATAAAAAGCAGAAACAATTTGCAGCTTAGGGCTGTGTGCAACATTTGACAACACGTTTGTCATCTCTCTGACTTTGAGGAGTAGTTTTAATAAAGGATACATTTGAAACAGAACTAAGTCGCAGCAAAGTTGCAGCAAAGAAACCTTTTAAAAAAAGACTCTCTTGGACCACTTAGACACTTCTCTCTCTCAAGGTGCTTATGAGCAAAGTACATAAAGTCTTTAGCTTAAAAGCTCAGTAGCCAAAGGTTGAGGTCTTGGCTGATGCTGAACAAGTATGAGTATGTATTTTATAGTATATAGCATTTTTTTTCAAATCTCTTAGTGGTCTATAGAGGTTTAAATTGTTTTTACCTTCTCCACAGCAAAGGTCCTGATGACATATTCTGAGAGCAGCTCAGTCTCTATCAGCGTCACCTTGATGTCTCTGTAGATTTCAGTATCATCAGGCCAGTACTTACAGCATTTCACCTGAGAGATGACAAATGCAAGTGTTTTATAACCATATGCACACACACTGTATGTTAAATGCATTTACATTTGCACACACACACACACACACACACACACACACACACACACACACACACACACACACACACACACACACACACACACACACACACACACACACACACACACACACTCATAAAAAGATTTCTTGAATGTCTGCAAGTTTCCAGGCCATCATTTTTTCCAATAAAGATAATTGTCACATAACATTACCTCCCATTTGCCACCTGATATTTCAGGTTCTAAAGCATTTCTTTCAAGCCAAAAAGAAATTTGCTTCGTATTACTTTGGACCTCGGGTCAAGGATCTGCTGTAAATGTGAATCTTATGTATCGATGGAGAGCTCATTCTCACATTATTGCTTTTTCATTCTCACATCGATAATGTGAAAATGAGTCTAAAGGTAGACTGCAGGGGACTCTGAATCACCGCAGAATAGGTACTGAAGGGGTATAAAATGTGTCCACCTTAAATCTTTGACTACCAGCGCGGAGAAATAGGACAAAACATAAAAAAGTAGTGTGTACTACAATTGGATGAGGGAGATATAATGACAATCTAATAATGATATGAAATAATAAACCCTCAGCTGTTTAAAACAGATTTCCCAACAGAAATCTAAAACACCCCACTGGAAATATTACTTGTATTAGGTATCATAAGAGTGCAAAATTACCCCCCTCCCCTCCTCCTTCACCCCCCCGTTCAATTAAACTGTTGATACTGAGGGAGTTCAGCTGGTAATAGAGATTGAGATCACGGAGGTATATCAGAGAATGATAATTTTTGATGAGGGATAAATGCGACATCAGCCACAACTAGATTCAATTTTCATTTCTGGAGTCTATGCGCTGATTAGGAATGAAATGAGATTTTGGTTTGTGGAGTGACACAGACAGAGGGGGACTTTCAGGTCCCTCTCTCTGACACCCCTGATGACTAATCCCCGATGACAATCACAAATCCACCGTCCGCTTCCAGCCAGATTGAATTAGGCAAAAGCCATTACCTTATTAGATCACTCTGAATCAGGCGCCTGGTTTGGGGGGGGGGAATTAGCCTTTGGGCTAAATTATGCCAGCGTACACACAGATGTTCTTTTGCATGGGCACACTTGTGAGCGTGTGTACGCAGGACTTATTCGGTCGTATGGATAAAGTGTATAGAAAAGAAACATACGTAGCGTCACCTCATCTACCTTCAAAACCAAATCTCTCATACATCAAAGTGACGCCGAGCGCCGCCCCTCTGTGTGTGTGAAACCAGCGGGACAGAGTCTGTGTATTCGCGGGTGTGTGTGTGTGTGCCAGGATTTCCCAGAGTTCATCAGCAACTGTGCTGAGCAGATGGCCCGCTGTGATATGGCGGAGTGATTTTATGGGGCCCTCAGTGGAGCCACCGTCACTGTGACCAACTGTGCCTACCGCCCGCCATTGGACAAGGATCATATAACAGACGGTTTGGGGGCCGGGGCCCACCGAGGACGGCACCGCAGCTAAGCAGGTGTGGAGAAGGTGTGGGGCGGGGCGGGCTGGGCTCAGCTACTGTAGAGGAACGGCCTAATGAGGTACCTAGAGATGGGCCCATGAATCATTATCAGCTCTGCTACATTTAAGCCACACCAAAAATGCATATCAGCGAAATCAAGGTGTGCCTGTGTTTAAGGGGCTTTCAGCGCGAATGTGTTTAAAATTCTTAGAGAAAATCCCCTGGCAGTCAAAGCATTACACTGTGCGTTAAGACCTTCATTTTCTCTTGATTATAACCTAACCAGGAGGAACTACACTGTGAGTTAAGTGGAACAAATTAGGACTGAAGTAGGGCTCCGGGTTTTTTTTTTTTTTTTTCCTCGAAGCAGGCCACATGCCATAGTGAACAAAAGGAAAGTCGAGGCTCTACCATTAGTTTCAACATTATGAACCATCCTCGCCACTCAATAACAGTCCCCTTTTGTCCAATGAGGACAACATTAAGAGACGTTTCTGCTCAGAGGAGCCTGGTAGAAGCTGGCGGCTACTGCAGGAGTATAATCTCCTGTTATAGAGCCACTCAGATGAAACAGTAGTCAGTTGCCTGGATGCCTCTCTGGTAATGAAGGCCATCAATCAGTTTCTTCTCACTTCTCACTGATCAGATAGATGGAAAAAGAGCTGGCGGCACGCGAGACCCATGCCTCACTAAGCCTGCGCGCACACACAGAAACATCTGGGCACTGATGTCCAAAGAGACACACGACGAAAAAAAAAAGAAAGAAAAAAGGATGACTCCGTTTGCCTTGAGATACAATCAGGCTGTCAGTCGACTCGGGGCAAGGTAATCTTATTTGAGATCTGCGGTTAGAGGGAATTTGTAATTGATGCCTACCCTGCCCACTTCCACCAGGTTGGTCACCATGACGATAGCTGCCGTGTTCTCCTGCCACACCATCCTCCAGAAGTCGAAGACCGTCTCCTGCATGGGCCCTTAGAGAGTGAGAGAGAGGGGGAGAGAGAGGGAAGGATATTTTTAGGAAAAGAAATTCAGACCAAATTTAACAAAAAAATCTGGGGAAGTTTTTCAAACTTTGCGAAACTGTTCGTGAGCAGGAGGAACAGAAGAATACAAACACTTATAAAGCGAGAAATGGTTTCTTCTTCTGGAACATGGAACTTCTTTCTTTATTCAGTTAATAACCCGCCTTCTGGGGTTTGTACTGCCAGACTGCTTTGAAGGCAGGAGTAACCCAACACTAAATGATGGAGTGGTTTGGGGTGAGTTGGGCCGTGGAGTGAAATAAAAGAAGCCAACTAGTGCTTGGCATATATGGGAACAACTTAGAAAATCATTCCAGGTGACGACCTCATGAAGCTGAGTGACATAAGAAGAATTTCATTTTACACTATCAAATCAAATTTTATTTGTATAGCCCAAATTCACAAAACACATTTTGCCTCAGAGGGCTTTACAATTTGTACAGGGAGTGACACCCTCTGTCCTTAGACCCTCGGTTCGAGTGAGGAAAAACTTGCCCACAAAAAAACCCTTTTAACAGGGAAAAAAAAGGTGGGAGAAACCTCAGGAAGAGCCACAGAGGAGGGATCCCTCTCTCAGGACGGACAGACGTACAATAGATGTCACATGTACAGAACAAATCAACTATATGGTCAAAAGTATGTGAACACCTAAACAAAGTATGTGTCATCAAGCGGCAACCTCCGTGGCTGGGAAATGAAGTCAATGCAGAAGTGCCAAAGACTGCAGTTCCTCGAACAGCCACTTGAGGTTGAACGAGAACGAGTCAATCTCCATTAGTCCCCATGTTAAAATGTCCAACTTCACAGCAGAACATAACACCCACATGTGAATGTTGAAGTCCAAACCACTGGCATTAATATACTGCTTTACCAGACTTCACTCTACTGGGAAAACCTTCCACACGATTTTGAAACCTGGCTGCTGAAATTTGCTCCCATTCAGTCACACAAGCATTAATAAGGCCGGGCACTGGTGCTGGGCGATAAGACCTCGCTCGCAGTTGGTGTTCCAGTTGATCCCAAAGGTGATGGATGGGGTTGAGGTCAGGGCTCTGTGCAGACTGCTCAAGTTTCCATACATCAATCTGAGAAAAACATTTCTTTGTGCACGGGAGTAGCGTCGAGGTGTATGCTGGGGTATTAAAATTTCACTAAATTGGAACTAATGTAGGTGAAATCATGAGAACAGCTCCAGACCAAATCTGCATTCTTGCGTGTATTTAAGACTTTTGAGCTCATATTCATGTAAGCCCTCAGGTCTACATTGTTCCAGCACCTTGCAGGCAGAACAGTGAGTGAAACTCCTTGTTTTATTCAAAGCACTATTCATCACCACTTTTTTGTATGTATAATTTATCTTTACTCTGTTTGTGTATACGCCGCGGCGACATGTTTTTTTTTTTTTTTTTTAAATCATACCGTCATGCACATAACGCTTCTGTCTCTGTCTTCTGAGGCAGATCAACTTACACACAATATAAACACAGGGGATTTGGAGGTATTACAGTCCTACAGCAACAATGCAGTTTATAGAGCATTTTCTCCTCCATTTTCACTCCTCGGATCGAGCATTGAAAAACACGTCAAATCAGATTTATTCTCGGTGCTTCCTACAACAGATTCCTAGCAAAGTGCTTACTCTACAGCGGAGGGCTTAAATACAGATGGAAACAAGAGAGCGCAAATAAATCACAACTTAAAGATGAGGCGAGAGACTGTCTGTGTGTGTGTGTGTGTGTGTGTGTGCAGCAAAGCTCAAAGTAATTACCACTACACCTCATCTGTTCAACACCAACCTTTCCACCGAACCAGACCCAAACGTGTGTCTGGTGAACATCAAAATAAATGAGCAGGGAGCCATTGAATGGCTCCAATATTTAAAACTTCACTGAGCAATAATTGTGGATTGATAGGAATTTAATTATTATTCTGGTTAATTAAAATTATTAATATTAGTTTTAATCAAGCACCAAGTGGAAAAAAAAAATTACTTCTGACAAATTAATTAGTGAATGCAAATCTCTGCAGTTGTGCATTCTCCTGCGTTGGCCCAAATTACCTGGAGACATAACAAATTATGCAGACACACACAGAGAAAGGCTAAGACATGATGGCAGACACACACTTAACCAGTAGTGTTTTTCTTCCTTGTTATTAATGTTGTAAATAAATTAAATAACCTTTAAACACCTGGAACAGGTGATGTAAAAAAAAAAAAGTTTTATTGGTTACATTGTTTTTGGCTGACAATATTTGGCAATATAATGTCTTCATCAAGCGGAAACCTCCGTGGCTGTGAAGTGAAGCCAATGCGGAAGTGCCAAAAACTGCAGTTCCTGAAACGGCCACTTGAGGCTGGCTACAGAACGAGTTAACCTCCATAAGTCCCCATGTTAAAATGTCCAACTTCACAGCAGAAATAAACATGTTTACAGCCTGGTACAAAAAACAGTTTTGGTCTCTATAGTTAATTTTCCCGTTCATGACAACTGTACTGAGGGTGAATTTTTATAGAACTCACCTGTTCAAATTATATTAAGGCTTAAAGTTATGCAGAATTAACAGCGTGGCTGATTTGATTGACAGGTAGGTGCCGTTACAGATGGCTTATTTGAGCACCCAGGCGTCATTCAGCCCACTTCAGGTCAACCAATAATCCACGTCTTGGCCAATTTTTAGATTATCCGGGAGGCTGAAGAGGCAGGACTGCCAAAATGGTGGCAGCCAGAGCCACTGCTTATTTTGAGCTTCAAAACGGTGCTTCAGAAACCTACGCGGGTGACGTCACAAATACGCTGTCCATTCTTTATACAGTGAGTGGTCTTCACTTATTCAAGCAATGACACTGTCGTGGTCATCCAGAACAATTTAGGACTCAGTGAGTTATTTATCACTTATCTTGAAAACTTCAATAAAAAAAATATATAAGTAATATATAAAGTATAAAGTCAAAAGGTAGTTTAACACTTTTGACTATAGAATTATATCAAAATTAAGCTTTGCATAGTTGCATAGCTGATTGGCATCAGCTGTTTCATACATGGTTCATGACCGCCTTCAGCTGTTTGGCTAATGACAACCAATCATATTCACGCAGTGTACAGTGTGGACATTAAACCTGACACAACTCATTATTACCCTGCTAATATGTTTATGCTAATATCATTGGCTGCTGCAGCTCCCTCTTTGCTGTATTTCAGTATTGTTGATATAACTAAGATTCATGTATGTTAAAAATCCTCATCGCTGCTCGGATTCTTTGAGAGCAAAACATTTTCTGACAACTCTTTCTGGATAATCATTTTCTGTAAATGAGTAGATCCTTAAGTGTCTCTGCTTGGTGGGAGAAACACATTTTGTAAAGCTCTAAGGACGTCTGCAAGCTGAGTGGTTAAGACACATACCATACTGTCTAACTGTAAAATCCCCAGTTCAACACCAGCTGGGGACCTTTGTTGCTTGTCATCCCCATCTCTCTCTCTCTCCCTTCATTTCCTGTCTGTATCCCTATCGATCAAACTATCAAATTACAGCAAAACCAAATAAAGGTTTTATTGCATATAAACCGTATGTAATCGTTTGATAACTTATAGGAGAAGCTATTACACACTAGTTGCTCCACCAGCACCAGCAGCTCCATCATCTGTTTCTATTATTATTGTATTGTTTGTGTTCCTTATTGGCTTCCGTCTTCTGCAACAGCCTAATTTCCCTCAGGGCATCAACAAAGTGTCATCATCATTTTAATCACTTGATTGATCAAGCCATATTTCATTTGCTTTCAGTGGTGCCTAAACAGTTCTTGACTGACGATCCTCTCCAACTGTACTCAAGCCTCATGTGACATCGTTTAAAATGTTTCACAAACTCTGGAATGAAATTTAGGAGACTTCTTTTGCTGGAAAAAGACAAATGATTCAAAATGAACCATCATCTCTACGATCATATTTCCACTGCCAGTGTGTTCACATCTCTCTTTGGAAAACAAGAACATTTTGCACAGTATAATGGGTTTTTTGGGAAAAAAAATGAGAATTTTTTGATTTTTTTCCATCCCAAATGGATATCTAGAAATTTGGAACAAAGCTCCTCAGTATCTTCCGTTTGCATTCCCACATCTCCTCTGCTTTGCATGAGGTGGTTTGACTCAATTTTAACTGTTGGACCTCAATCTCCAATTCCAGTCACTTCCAGTCTTTCCAATAACTACCCAACATGATTGAACCACCCACTCCTCCTCCTCCTACACTCGTCCCCGAGAGAGGATATGCGCTGCTGAGAAGTTTGGGAGAGGGAGACTGAGAAGCAGGACAGCTGGTGTGTAGGACTTCAGTAACACAATAGCACATGCCATTATATGGTAAATCATCCAATGGGAGGATCCTGCCAAGCTTCAGGCAGCCAATTTATGTTTCCATATGCATGAAGAGATGGAGAATAGGTGAGGAGGAGATGCTGAGCAGCGCTGAACTTGATGACAGTCATAAGGAAGTGAGTATGGCTCTTGATGAATAGGTAGAGAAGAACAAACACATCTCAAACACAAACAGCTTGACAGCTTTCATGTGGAGGTGGTGGAGAGATTCAAGAGTATAGCTGAACTTTCGGTGACAATCGGAAAGGAAGTTTCATTGTTATCTGTCTCTACCAGTCTTCACTGAAAAAATAGCCGGATTTTAAATCAGTCTGGAATCCAATGGTCGCCATTGTGTCCTGCTGCAAATTGTCACTGCAGAGTTAACAAGTGGTAAATGATTTTATTTTTAGATATTATCATCTCAAAAATGCCACAGGCAGTAGAAAGTGGAGAGATGGAAATGGAGAGAAGGCATGTAAGCACGCAAAAAAGCAACACTGGTCCACTGATCTACGCTTTCCTGACAAGCAACCTCCTGTTGTCATAATGTAATTTAATAACGATTGTTATGACTCTAAAATTGCCTGCAGGTGTGAATGTGAGTGTGAACAGTTGTTGCTATGTGCACTGTTATGAACTGGCGACTTGTCCAGGATGTACCCTGGTTCTCACCCAGAGTCAGGTGGGATAGGCTCCAGCCTCACCATGACCCTGATGAGGATAAACGGTTACAGATAATGGATGACTGTTATCTGTCAGGCAAGACAAAAGTGATAGCATGAATGTTGTTATAGCATTTTCCGTAAATACTAGTAGCTCTAGTTGTTTAAACTAAACCTTAACCTTAGAAAAGGCAAATCAGAAGGTAGTTATGAACTATTTTATAATATTACTACTACTAATAATAATAACTTTATTTATATACAACCTTATATACAACCAAGTACTTTCCAAAGATATAAAAGCAACAAATACCAGATCAAAGTGGAATTAAAATGATCATGAGATTAAAAATAATACCATAACAACCAAGGTTAAAGGTATGAAAAACTATTTTAGAAATGGAGAATTTTTTTGAAGGGCAATGGCACTTTAACATGGAACTATTACCTAATATTTCATTTCTGCAATAATTTGTATTTTCATGTCCTTTTGTATTTAGATTAAACAAAAAAGATGTAACATGCTATTTCAGCTTTTGAGGTGCTGGTGGATTTAAAACTTCAGGGCTAGCTTTTTCCATCTACTTCCAGTCTTTATGCTAAGCTAAGCTAATCGCCTCTCGAGCTCTAGCTCCGTTATTGTATTGTATTGAACGAGAATATTTCTCAGAATGTTCTCCTAAACTACAGATTGCACCATGCAAATGGTATTTTCAAAAATAGTTAAATTTTTAGCAGCTTCAGGATCAAAACATTTCTGTAAACAACAAAAAAACTGAAAATAATAAGCCCTAGATAGCTACAAAAAGAGGGCTCAAAGTCATCTTGATAAAGAGCCCTCGTTTAGAAACTGATTTGAGAGCTCACTTGAGGAACTACAAGGTGAGAGCGGTGTTTGTTGTACGGCGTGTGCGGAGCCTAGTTGGAGAAGTTTGGAGGAGGCACTTCACAGGAGAAGAACACCGGTAGAAGCTTCTCTTCCAGCTGTCAGAGAGCTAATGCTGCTGCAGCAGACGCTGTGTTTTGGGACTAGGCCTGTTCCTCTTCAGAAGCAGGGAGTGTGACAGCTGTAGAAATCCCAAAGCCAGGTACGCCGCAAAACTCCTGATCAACGTGCGCGCATACACACTCGCAGACAAACACGGGGGGCTGCGTTCCTCTCTTTCCCATTAATATTACATGCAGCAGACTTTGGCATAATGTACACTCACTTATCATGGATTTGCTCTCTCTCTCTTTCTATCTTCCACCCCTCATCCCCCGGTGGGCTTTGAGATGTTAACCTGTAAATAATAAAACTTTTGCGCTGCTGGTGACATTTGGTGCTCGTGAAGGAGGGGAGGGAAGAGCAGAGAAGGCCGGAGGGGGGAGAGCTTGATGAAATTGAACCCTTTCCTGCGTCATGAATATTTTCCACATCACCAGGAGGATGCGGGGACTTATCAGAGCTGTTTGTAGCCCGGCTTCAGTGTAATTCACAGTCTCCACCAGGAAGAAGCTCGTGTCTGATCGGGTATTTAAACGATCCGCAGGACATGAAAATGGACAGAGAGGCGGGGAGGCGAACTGTGAGGGCTGAGCCGCATGCACATGCTCAATCTGCTAAGTAGGTGAGCTGCAGTTGGTGTCGGTGAGAGTCAGTTGTTGTATTGCTGCGGCAAAAAAAAAGCCATGGATGAGAGAATGACCTACATAATGAGGAGTGGAGCTTGGGTGATGAGGCTTTTATGGAGTGACAGCTGTTCTACCTGCCGCCGTCACCTTGACAGAGCAAAGGGACTCATCAATAAACCCCAAACTAATGAGTGTCATTGTAGTTTATGGCGTAAGAGAATGGGGACAACGTTACCCCACACGTCTGCCATATTAAGCACACCCTCAACCACCCCCACAACCAATTTATGACAACGATTTTTTAGCTTATCCAGCACAATTGTGGGTATCATCATTTTCTGAGCTACCTCTGGTCCCGGTGGACTTGAGTGGAAGTGTCACTCACTGAAAAACTTTACTGGGGGAGAGAAGAGACTACTTCCTCATTTTCAGCAACTGTGCCAATGCCCAGGTGCTCTTTTCAGGTGCTACAGTATGCACTTTGTCTGACTGAGAGAGACAGGTCTGTGTCTGGCTTTCCTATCATCTCAGGCCGCTCTTTGCCTCAGTGTCAGCAGACTGAGCCTTCCTTCCTGTCAGTCTGCCGGAGCTGATGATGAATTATGAAAGCGCCTGCTCTCCTAGAGAATACAGATGTTTCAACACACACGCGCACACACACATACACCTCCTCTTTTTCGTACTGAATGGCTCTACACAGTGAAAAGCCTTATCGTGCTCGCGATACAGTCGATGGAAAATGAGGACTTATTATGCGAGCTCAATGAGAAAACAGGGGCTAATTAACTTGAATGCAAACACGTTTGGCTTCTCCTGCTTTTCATCTTAGAGAGGGCTTCTGTTTGCAATATTTCTTTGACTGCTGATCTCCATATGCATGTTTTTAAATGAAATATGGAATGCTTTTAATGACTATGGGACAATTATAGAAGTCATAATAATACAGTTGAAATCCTTTCAGCGCCTGTTAAAGTGGCTTGTTTTTGTGAACTGCAGCCCCGCAGGAGAGAGTCGGCACTTGACAGACGGCTTAGTTTGGAGTGTTTGTACGCGCGGCACCTGGTATATACTGACCACCGAGTCAGGTAGGCAGAGAAACCGAGCGGGCCGCTTTCCTGATTGGTATGCCATCTCTTTCTAAAGTAAGAGCAAACAGAGGGTTGTTTTAATTGAGACACTGAGGAAGAGAGGCAATGCACTAATAAACAGGTAATTATGCAACTCCCAGCTCCGCCAAAGCAGATTGTGAATCCATTAAGGCCTCTTCGCAAAAACGCCTCTTCCTTTTTTTTTTTCCCTTTCCTTCCTCCACTGATTTTTTTTTTCCTCTAAAGTGGTACGCAAAATCCCCATGCATGCATGCAGTCCTGTTGTGTGGGAGAGAGGCTCTCGACGCAAAATTCATAACAATTAACCATCAATCAGACTTAACCTCTGGGGTCACGGTAAGTGCTCCTCGCCCCGTGAATCTGCCGGCCAGATTAACACAGTGACAAAATGTGCCTGTACATGTCAGCTAATCCATTTATTTATTCAGCTCGCTCCCAGACTGCTTGATTAATCGCTCCCACACCGCCGATGGAAGGAAAGAGGAAAGAGACGGAGGGAGAAAACGTGCTGCTCTGCGCGCTCAGAGGTCCATAAGTATGTGTCAGTGTGTGTGTGCAGTGAGCGGTACCAGATTCCCCGAACACACACTTGACTGATCATCAAACAGTACTTTGCGAGAGCGCATGTAAACAACGATGGGGATGTTTCATAGAGATATTCACCAAACACCTGCACGCATCCAATTTTTTCCCCCAAACAAACGGAAAAAGCTTAAGATCCTCACCACCCACACATTCCAACCTGGAGTGTCTTAGCATTTTTTAGAAAGTTTTATTCTTACCTTGAGTGGCAATATAGTGATTTGGCCTGTGGTAGCCCTGAGAAGAGAACAAAGAAAGAAAAGAGAAAAGAACATGAGTCACGTCACTTTCACTTCCCTCCTACCTGTGAAAAAGACCAGCTGTGGTGAGGCTCAGGAAAACTTTGATATTTAATTTGTTTCCTGATGCAGGCTGACCCCTGCATGCAAACTACATTTATTTCTTCATCACAAATTCACAAACTATTCACGTTACATACGCGGCTGCACAGAACAGATTTAAACTGCATGGAATCCCAGTTAACAGCTGCTTGCTGCGTTAGATGTTTCTACAGCAAAAATTAACATCACTGTTGCTCCACCTTAACTGTTTTCTGAGAAATGTGTGTGTGTGTGTGTGTGTGTGTGCCGCCCTCCAGAAATCCTGTGCACAATCAGGCTGCCAGCTGTTTTTGCTACTGTACACCCATTCAGTTCTTTGTTTCTGTGTGGGGAAAATGCAAGACTGAAATCTAGTGATGGCTGCTGCAGGATATAAGATGCATAAACACTCTCCATCACACACTCTATATGCGGCACACCTCTGGAGTAAGCAGCCAAAGTGTTGATAATCCCCAAGATACAACTAACAGCACTGATCTTCACAATAGGCCCCTAGTCTCACGGATTACTCTAATCCCTTCAAGTTTTATTTGTCCAATTCCTTGTCTTCTCTCTAGAGATATGAGGCAGGAAACAAAACATTAGGACTTAAAGGCTCTTCCCAGGCCCTGCCTCCTCTTGATTGTCTTCTCTCCCCCCTCTCCACCCACCCCTGCTGCTCTGCTTATCTCCCTCATATTCAATTTAACTTGGACTGTGATTAACGCTCCTCCAATGAAGGGAGGAAGACACAAAGGATATTTTGCTCACTCTCTCTCTCATCCACAGGGCTCTTTCAGCTATTCAACTGTCCTCCATTTTTAATGACTTCTTTATCTCTGGACTGAGGAGGAGATTTGTTTGTGCTTTCATGTAAGTTCTGTCAAGTAAAGTGGAGGCCCAGTATGCCGTCGGATTAGAGAGGGAGAGACAGGAAGAAAGGAGGGCCCTGACAGTGACTGTCAGGTGAGTAGAGCTCACTATAAACGGACCAGCGGCTTTTCAGACGCATGTTAACATTAGAGCGTTTCTTCATGAGCGACACAAAGACATAAATGCACGAATGTCCATGTTGAAATTATTAATTGAACAGGCTTTGTTTCCAGGGATGTGTAAATTACTAAAGGAGAATTAAATATGTGTTATGCTCTCTGTATTTTGCTGCATTGCTTATTACAATGATCATTTGCATTAATTCTTTCCAGTGTGTTGTATGTTTAAATATGCAGCATCAAATATTTTTGCCTGCAGGCATAAATTTGTATTTTCAGCCTGAATATCCTTAGATAGCCCACTTCTACAAATCTGGGGTAGCAACCCTATCACCTAGAAAATACATTTATATACTACTTATTTGCTTTACCAAATACACTTTGGAGACAACTGCCTCTACTATGTTCACTGGCAATGTTTCTTTAATGATCCTGAAAGCATCCTCAGGTTACACAAAAGTCAGAGGGGTAAAGTGAGAAACTAAAGGCCCTGAAAGCCCCACATTTATTCAGTTAGTTGTTTGGTTACTGCAAATGATAATTAATGAGTGAAAAAGTTGCTGATTATACACAACTAATGCATATAAACTAAAACCACAAGGGTCATCATTAGCCGTATTGTTACCTTTCTCTCATTTTTCTTGGATACTTTTACCTCTAAACAGAAATAAATCAGCCTCTGGTCAAACTCCTCACAGGTCACGTCAATACTTGTTGAAACTGATTCGTTTAAAGGGGTCAAAAATCAAAATAGTTGGCAACAACTGTTGTAATATGTCAATATTTAGACTGTGCATGTTAGTTTCAGGTCACGAACACTTGCGGGTGGTTGGGGAACGACTGTTGTTTTTGGTGATTGGCAAAAAAAAAGTGAACAAGAGATGAGAAGTCAGCTTTTGCAATTTCTAACCACGACCACAAGACCACAAACTTTCCATAAGCTTAACCAACATCAGTTAACATTAATTATGCTTTAGTTGTCAGGAGTAGCTACTGAAGGGAGAAACTATTAAAATGTGTCAACGGTGGACGGTTTGAGGTAATGTATGTTCAATACAAACAAAACTGCAAACATGTTTCCTTCATATGTTCTTACTACAAATTAGTTGCACTTGAATGCATTTGTTAGGAGACAGGGTTAGGGGTACCTGAGTGACTTGCACATGGTCAACTCTGTGGCACATCACTGCTTTACTTCAGTGCATCCCGAACAACCCAAGCCAACCTCTTTGCACCCCGCACAAACACAACTCTGCAGACAACAGGCTATTACACTGTGTTGCCTCCTAAATGCTTATAAAAATACTCAATCAGCTGCAGAGAAAGGGAATATACCCGACTGGTTCTGCTTACTCGAAATAATCGGCAGTATAATAGAGTACAATAACAAACACTGTGGGAAATGTTCGACACATAAGAGTTTATTGGGCAGGACAAGCTTCTAGATGTGTTAAAAAGCTTTCTGAAGAGCAAAAACATCATTACCCATCTGCCTGCATTTCTACTAAGCACTTTTTCAATGAAGCCGGCAGAGCAGTGGAAATCCTTTTCAATCAGGACCCTCTTTAATATGCGTATATTCTTATCTTATAATGGGGGCCTGTCTATTGTAAGAGTCTTCTCCGCAGTGCCCCTTTTCGCAGCATAATGGGCCATAAACTGAATAGTGGGAAAGGTAAATAATTTAAGCCCCTGCATTTGCCGTGGCACACCTTGCATTATGAATTTATGTTTGAAAGCGTAACAAGAGATTACAAATTACCACATTAGAGGGGCGGGGGAAGAGAAGATGGGAGACGGAGTGAGAGTTCTCTCTCTCTCTCTCTCCCTCTTTCTCTACCGAGCAGAAAACCACTTAGGAAGTCAGGTACATCACCAGGCCATTACACATGGAGCGGAAGCATCTGCTCAAAGAGGCCAATGAGCTGCTGTGACTGGTCACATCCTGCTACTAACACTGCTATCAACACCATATCAGGTCAGATCAGGAGGTTCTATATTGTGCGAGCTAAGTGGGCTAGATCTGTTTTCAACGATAGGCATGTCTCACGCCACTTTTTAATGACTTTTACCTACTGTAAAGGTATGCTCGAGTGGCACGTAGGTGCTTTCCTGTGGTAAGACGTATAACAGCACCTCTTCAGATGAATGCTGCGTGTACTTTCATCCACTAGTCTAGGAAAAAGCAGCTGCTCTGCGTGGATGCGAAGCAGAGTGAGGCACTGTGATTTTTCAGGAGCGTCCACACCAGAAAATGACAACACTGGTTGCCTGTTCAATTGCTTAAAAATGACCAGACATGACAATGACTGTGCAAATAATGACTGTCCTCTTGTGGAAGCAAAAGGCAGCAGTTGTGTGCTTTTGTTGTCAGGTTACAAAACATCTCATGGAGGAGATTGATGTGGATGGTTAGTGTACAAAGACCTTGACTCTGGAGAGCAACGCTCTTTTTTACGATGACGACGATCTATCTCTCTAAGCTCAGCCAAGTGGTTACCTTAAATTAAATCTTAAAAGCAGCCAATCTGAATCATTTTTGTGATAGCAGTATTGTCTGTTGACGACCTTCTTGTCATGTAGTTAGAAAAGGTTGTTGAATCTTTCTCTTTAACTTATTTTAAGCTAATTTCTGTCAGATGTAATCATCTGTCCTTTATTTGCTTCTTTGTGATGTTCATGGCACTGTATTGTGCTCTTTTTGTGCATTTTGTATGATTTTTTTCAGTTTCATCCATCGTTCTAACTTTTTAATGAATTAATCATCCATGGAACTTCTTTTTTTTTTGTTCTCTTTTTTGGTTCTCACAGTGTGTTCACACTGTTGTTCAAAGTAAAGTCCAAAACTATAACCTCAGTTTCCCCTGTGTGCTGGTTTGCCTTTTCTCTCTCCCAGCGCTGTCAGCCTCTGATCTTCATTCCTCTTAATACATCCAATGAATAGAGTGATACAGCAGTCCTCTAAAGTTGAATATAAAGGCACCATGTGTGTGTGTGTGTGTCTGTCTTGCATGTGTGTGTGGATATGACGGGCAGGCAGCAGGGGCTGCTTTGTCCCTCAGGCCCCCCGCGACGTCTGCACCAGCGCCCTCTCTCTCCCCGAGAGGAAGCGCAGTGACCTTTGCGTTGGTGGCGCTGGCTGGTGTGTGTACTTACATCAACGTAATTTGCATTAATGTAATCGGAGCTCTGTTCCCCCTCCAGGGCCTGCAGCCTGACACGGGAGTGATCATCTGGAAGAGAGGCAGAGAGGAAGAAACCGGCGTTGAATTAATCATATTAACGAGGGCAACAGGAGAAGAAAAGGAGGGAGAGGGACAGACAGTAAAACAGAGGAACGGAGGGAGAGGAGTGGGTGAACGACTAGCATCATTCTGTGCCACGAATAAAAACAGAGTTGTAGAAATGCAACATGGCTGATGAATGGCCGCTGTCACGTGACTGAGTCTGTATGACACACGCAATGACGTTGCTGTCAGTATGAAACTCGCTCGATGGAAGACCTTATAAACCGTCATTTAATAGTTAATAAGGTCAGCAGTGAGAATGGAGTGAGAACATAATGCACTAAATAACAGGCTAAACCACAACACAATTACTTTGAATAAGGACGTACATGTGTAGGCTGGACATGTCAGTGAAATGAAAATTATGCAGCCGTGACTCTAGATTATTTACATATTCAAATTTGGGGTATTCTTGTTATATAAAGCAACTTTAAAGTAATTTTAAGGAAATCTTTAAAGCTTTTCCCGCAGTGAAAAAAGAGGGTTAAAAAACTGTCCAATCAGCATTTCTCAGCAAATTTTGTAACACGAATTAATCATGAAATTCAACATTTTTGTAAAGATTGCAGAGGCTACGTTGTCATGTGACATACGCTGCCACGGCTTATTTCTCACAACTGAAAAGACACTGCGGGAAGATGAATATAAAAGTAGATTGGAAAGGTCAAAGCTGCTCTCGTTGGCTGATAATAAAACTCTGTTTGAGCAGCTTATAGTTATCCAGAGTCACAAGCCTGGCCAATAAATCAGCCTGAAGAATGGGAACGGCACACAAAAACTCATGAGCGCTCAGGAGGTGCTTTGTACACACATGCAATAATATTCCCATATCGGTTCTTCATGCGGTTCTCATCCTTCTTGGCAGAGTCCCACGGAGCAGACTGTCCTTCAAAAAAGCTCTGAAAAGACAGAAAACACAAAACAGAGAGAGGGGGAGATGAAATATGGTGTCATGTGTGAGCACTCTTAAATGATAACCAGACTAAAGAACACAGCATTCCTCTCTCAGCTAAAAAAAAAAAAAAAAACAGGAAGGGAACATTGGCAATAGAAAGGAAGACACGGAGAGAGAGATATTCACATCATTATTAGACATGAGACACAGAGAGGATGGTGGATCCCGGGGAGCTGTGTCAAACAGCGAGTGCCATTAGGGCAGAGGCGGCGGGTGTCATGCTCAAACCTCTCCCCCTGCGCCGCTCTGCCGGGCGGAGCCACCGCAGCGGCTGTCTGTCTGCCTCATCTGAAGGACTCAATCAACTCATTGCGGGGAAAAATAAAGCCAGCTCATCGTCTGCAGATCAAAACTGCTCCTCTCAGATTACCCTCATGAAATATTTATCATCTCTCGCTGGGGAGATTTCCATTCTGATGGCACACCAGGCACAATTAAGCCAAATTATGAAAATACATCTCCACTGCCAGTCCACCGCTGTTCAGCAGGGGCGGGTGGGGTTTGGCTCCGAGCAGACTAGCCTGGACAAAAACATGTTATTGTTCTGGCTTTTTGATAGGCAGCTAATGCACATTTGAAAAGTCAGCTAATACATTAAAACGCAGGCCTTCTGCGAGTAAAGATTCGAGAGCATTTATCGGAAGTTAAACAGATTGTTCGAGTTCCTTTTAGCGTGGATAGCCAGTCTGAGAGAGTGGGACGCTTTGTCTTCAATCATCAGTGTTCTAGGACTTGATGGTTTCATTCATCTCAGTGCTACAGCAGGCAGCAGGCCGTTTGTCTAGCAAATAAAAGGTCTCTCCGACACGCCACAAGGACATATTCCTGTATTAAGTCCTAAGGATTAGTGATTTCACTGAGAAACAGCTTTAATATGCTAAAAATATGTCCCATCCTTCCAGCGAAGATGGAAGCATGTCTCAGAGACGGATTATATACTGTAGGCCTCTCCTCCTGTGGCAGTATGTCTTGAGTAAATGCACCGGGCCAATGTCGTTCCCTCTGTCACTCTGAAGGATAAAGGTCTAATATCAAGCATCTGGAGACAAATCATCTTCAAGCCGAAAGGCGTTACCTGGCAACTTTATAACACTTCTCTCTTAAACTGAGTGACCCTGCCTGTCTCAGATGCTACAGCCTGACTCCTCTGTTAGGCTGTTTGGAGCCTGAATTCAGGAAAAAAAGCTAATTATGGTGATAAAGTAGTTCCCAAGAGGGAGAGATTATATGAAGGCTCTGAATTTAAAGGCTATATCCCCATACTGGGAATAATTAGCACCTTAAAATTCATCAGACAGTGATTGAAAAACAATGGATGGCTCCACCTGTAAAAACTATTTTGTAGCAAAGGTCGGTGTTGTACTTAACTTTAGTGCATCTGCGGGTAGTTTTTCACCATCCTCAAATTATGCCTGCTGGCACAGATCCAACTTTCTATGTTTTTAATTACTGGCTACCTGCTGTACTCCAGTCCCCGGCCCAATTTATCTGCTATGCTGTTTTTTTTTTTCTTCTGCCTGTAACCATTTACTGTAAGTGAAAAACATACTACTTTTTGTGTATTCAATCATCATGGGGAAAAACCTACGTACAGCAACAACAGAGTACTTGACATACACACCATAGCAAATATACAATACACAAATAAAAACAGGATGGAAACAGAAAGAAGCAGCATTGTTTAGTGAGGTGCTTCTGAATCAATGAATCATTTACGGTGTGAGAAAAGGAGACTCATTCAGACTGACTAGTGTTCATTTGTGGTTGGATCTTATATAGAGTTTCAGGATTCTCACAGTAGGCTAGATGCAACACATGACCCTCCACATAAAACAAGCTGAAAACAAGTGAAATACAATGACAACATAACATTTATTAACTTGTTTTCTGCTCACTGTTTGCTCACTCAAACGTGCAGAAGAATCTGGGCATGCATTGTTATAGTTTATGAAGCTTTTGCAAAGTATACAACATGCAAAGTGTGAAGTGTTATGCACAGTCCTTTTGTCACAGTGTTTTCCTATTAGCGGTCAAATCATCTGTTTGGTGTAAAATGTAAATTAGCTTTCATATTTGGCCGGTTCGGCTATGAGATAATAAAATAACACACTAATGAATTTGTTGACCCACATCTTCATTTGACATGAACTAGTACAGTGTCAGAAATCGCTGGTTTGAGTCCAGCTTTTTCAGTCTGGCTATTTCTTTTAATGATACTGATGAGGGATGCTTTTAAAAAGCTTTATAACAAAACATCAGAATCATGTTGTGGTGAATTTATGGATCTTAATGTTCTTATTATGGGAAAAAAAACATCACAGTGACATTAAAAAGACTTGACATGACAAAATTAACAAAAAAAATGTCACTTTTTTCACACATTTCATCATCTGATGTCAAATGCTTTGGTAACTTTGCATAGCTTCTGTTGGTAAATGCCCTTTTCAGACTAGATCATAGATGTGAGATGTTGTAATCCCACAGGGCTTTTAAAAAAATTAGCCAACATAGCGCCATCAATCTGTCAGGTTTGCGATATCCGCTACAAAAAAACAAAATAACCAAAAGTATTGGCTTACCTCGTTTATCTGATCCAAAGTTAACGTACAGAATAACAAGAAGCATGGGTCAGAGAGAGATATAGTACAGTGTAAGTCAACAGGTTTAGAGGTGCACTAGGCTCCAATCTCATCATCAGAAATAAACGGTTAAAAAGGGCATTAACCTTAAGACAGATTGATATAGAGAAGACAGCAGTGGAACACAACATACAAATGAATCGCTCTAGCCAAGTGAGAATGAGCTCCGTTACACACTTTAAGCATCTCTTTTGAAAAAGGCTGCGGACGGCTAGGTGACAGCAGGGTAAGGGGACAGGGGGGCCAATTGTTCGTTACGGCATCGGTTCCTTTTGATTGACTGTTGTGCATCCACCCAGTGCCGGATGCATGAACCCAAAACACCTATATCCATAATGGATTAGGCCCGGAGGGCAGCCTAAAGCACTCCAGACCCTCAATGATCCGATGCTGCAGGTAGCAACGGGAGGCTGCATTATTTAATTCTGCAGTCATGAGCGGGAAGTGGGGAGTTAATTACTGATAAATCTGGCCCCCACACATAGTAGAAGTTCGCTGGGAGGGAGATGAGGAGAAAGAAGGTAGGAGATGTAGATAAGTAAATTAGACAGAGGACAGAAGAGCTGCAGGAAAAGTGTTCAGAGGGTGAAGGAAAAGATGGGATGCAAGTTAAGAAAGACAAATTGAGGATCGGTGATAAAGATTAAAGATGTAAGAATAAAGTGGCAATGCTATCAGTGAAAAGGGCCAGTGTGACGTCAGATAAGATAGACTGAAGCTATACAGATGAGAAGAAGAAGAAGCTTGAAGCCAGTCTGTTACTATGTGGCATTGGGGTGAGTTGAGGCTGGCTGGTGTGCTGCTGAGGGACAGCGAAGAGCCTGGACCGCTGCCAAGCTCTGCCAGCCTACTGCACTAATGACAGGAAATGAGAGTGATGCTCTTCTGGGGCAAAATCTTTTGTTTTGGTGTCAGCGAAAGGCACGGTGTCAGATTATGAACGCTGCTGTGTGACAACAGTCTTAAGAGAGCAGCAGGGCTGCCATCGCAGGAGCCTAATCGGACCCGATTCAGAGAAAGGAGGGGGACACGGCTAACACACAACTAGCTGTTCCTTGCACTTTCTGTGTGTGTGTGTGTGTGGAGAAGGGGGGGTTGTATTTGATGTTGGGGTTCAGCCTCCGAGGGGAACTGGGACGGCAGCATTTGACACACACACATGCACGCAGAATCGCTGCAAACAACAACAAGGAACAGATGAACAACAAAACGAATCACACCGTAAACACACTGAGACGGGGTGCATTAACAATTTATCATAAAAGTGCATCTGGGGAGAAACAAAACAGTTGTGCTGTGCGCTGCAGAACAGACAGACAGAAAGAGAGAGAGACAGATACAGAGAAAGAGACACGGGACTGACACAGATGAAACCTTGTATTAGACTGATAAACATTTCAAGAATCTCTGTGGAGATGTTACAAGTCTATCACCAGGCTTTATTTGTGTTTGCAACCTTTATAGCGAGGGAGGGCGACAGCTGGGCTTGCGTCCTGCCTACCTCGTACTCCTCCTTGAAGCCGTAGCCCTCGGCGCACTTCATCTGGGTGATGTGCTGGAGGAGGTCGGCGACGCGGATCGCCGGGTGCAGCTGACCCGTCTGGTACGGCACGTCGACCGGCTCCCGCTTCCTCAGCGAGTGAGTGTGCGACTGCACCAGGCTGCTGGTGTCGCTGCCCATGTTCTGGCTCTCATCTGTGGGGAAGACAAAGACAGGGGACAGGCCAGAGAAGGTCAGGATGGAGAGGTAGGAGCTGGCGTTGGGAGATTTATCCATATATTCTTATAAAGATACATACGGGCGACATAATGCTTTGAAGCAGTAAATGGCAGTGATGTTTTTATAAATTTATCGACATTTAAAGCTGATTAATTTGCTCAGGTGTTGTCAGTCACACCGGCTCGTATCTCACTTACACATTAACAGATGGCACATTATCTCATTTACTGTTAAGCATTATGTCACCACCCTCCAGATTGACAAACAACTCTCAACTAGTAATCTGTTTGTTATGGATGGTCACAACAACACAACATCATTGAGTAATAGGATGAGTCATGTGGTGGGAAGGTTCAGGTCCATCTGTCTCAGTGTGTGGCTACAAAATGTTTAATATTACAGGCCTACTGTACTGTAAGACAGCCTATAGCCATTAAAATACGAGGCCCTTTAACGCTTACACTATTAGCATTTAATATGGCTACTGTCAGAATAAAAGGTGGCCCTCGACTGCAAGAAACAGTGTAGAGCGATTGTAAAAATCCACATGAAGATGCTGTAAAACAACAAGTTTACTTTTTATTCTTCTTTTTTTTTCTTTTTTTTTCTTTTGCTGGCAATACAGTATGCTGGTTTGGGCTGCAGCTCATATTGAGAGTCAGAGTCCAGTCCAGCTCTTTCATACTGTAATCCAGTCAGTGGCAGACATGAGGCACAGATGCTGTGGGGGAGCCAGCGGATGATGGAGGGTGTCCAGAAACATGAAGGAGGAGGATGTGAGAGGGGGGGTGCGGTGGGCCACAGTGAGCATGTCGCAGCAGGCACCGTCAGAAGCATCACACAGACACAGCGTGGATTCAACCCCTGCCACCCGTTCTTCCCCCGAAAAATGAAAAAAATAAAATAAATCAAACCTAAAAAAAAAATCAAATAAAAAAACAGAAAAAAAAAACAGGAGGGAAGCGGAGATGGGAGGAGAATGCATGAGGTGATGCTGCCAATGGGGCACTGTACGTACTTTAACCATGCTAGGCTAATGGTGGCTTGGTGGTACGGTACGGAGGGTGGTGAGATGCTAACATGTCCACTGGTCATGCAATAAATGTCGTAATGTCCATGTCAGAAGCAGCCTCTCACTGTCGGCTTGCTTTCTGAGTAAACACCACCTCCTTCCCCCAACCCAGGGCCCACTTGGGAAAACTTACCATTAATGGGCACTTTTTAGATAGCAGATACATAAGAGGTTATGTATGTAAAGAGAAAGAGAGGAGAAGAGAGAGGAGAGAGGGGATAAGCAACAATACAGCATGAGAACCTGTTACAGTAGAGTGTTTTAGAGCTATGCTATAGGGCAAGATCACATGCCTTCTCAGTCCAAACTGCCTAAATAGAAAGCCTAGTCAAGGGGGGATGTTGAGTGGATGGATGGGGCAATTTCAACAGTGCAAGACAAAAAGTAAAAGAACAAAACAAGGAAGTCATGGATTTCAAGGGAGAAAATAATGGTGAAATACTGGGATTCTTTGGAACAAGCTGTAATTGTTTCAGATCTGTGACCTGCATATTTTAATGATGCCAATTATTTTTTGAGTATTCTGACATTTAGAATTTCTTTCTCTAATTGCTATAATTATATTTGCATGTGCTGGTGTGGCGACACCTGTATTTATACCATTTCTCTTCTTCTTCTTCTTTTGAAATAAGAGTGTGCAATGAAATCAAAAACATTACCAATCCTCTATGATCTAATCAGTTTTGATCATTAACCTCAACTGATGAGACAATGCTGTGACTGAATGTGTCACAACTGAAAGCATGTAACCTTTTCTGGCTGCCGTAATTTCATGTTAATTGTTTCATGCTTCATTAGATGTGGAACTAACATAAGCAGCTGTCACTGCACTGATGATGAAAGACGCTGCTTTAAGTTGCACTAATTGAAGAAATATAAGCCCCTGACATGAAGTTGTGTACTTGTAAATACAGCTATGGTGCTTGTGGTGGAGCTGGAGTGGAGCTGCTTATTGCATCTTTCTTCTTGGCCTTGAGTATTAAATGATTACAGTTCTAGTGCCCCACTTAGTAGCTACATTATGTGGTCCGCTGGTATAAAAAAAGCGCCTGCTCGTTTAAGATGCTGCACTTTGGGTTGCTCTGCATATTCCACAAAGGCCAGTAATAATTAACAGGAGAACAAAATGCTTTTTTATAATTCTATTTTATCACTGAACAGGATGAATAAACACTCGCAAAAAACCAAAACAAAAACAAGTAGGTCACTAGCAGTTAGCCAAAGGCAGGGGGAACGACATTAAAAAGAATAATAGAAAAGGTTGTTGTTTTGGAGGGAGGGAGGGGAGTTAAAATGCGTAGTGAGGAGAGAGGGGAGGGAGGGGAGGGCAGCACAGCTAATGCAAGACTTTAGATGTTCAGACCGAACGCATCCCCGTTTTGGAAATTTTTGGTGAGGGGGGGCTAAGAGAGAGCGTTTCTTTTTTCTTTTTCTCCCTCTCACACTGTTTAATTTCTGTTTTGTGTCTCAGTGCAGCTACTACGGCTTCAGCACGCTGTAGCCTTGGCGCCGGGGCCAACTGCCCCCCAACGTTTGCCCCCCCCTTAGACACTCCCCCAACATCCAGTCCACATGTCTGTCCATGCATATGAGAGGTCAAACATGTATGTGACATCACACGCACGACACGCAATGCGGATGGGATGGAGTGAAGCCAGCCTCAGCCCAGGAGAGCCCCCTCGTTTGACGGGGGAGGAGAGGGAGAGGGAGAGGAAGGAGAGTAGGAAGGAGGGAAGGGGAAGGAGAGAGGGAAGGGAAGGGTAAAAGGGGAGAAGCAGCAGGCAGGTATGAAGGTGAGGAAGCCATCTTTAGTAAAAGAGCCAACCAAACCAAAAATGGGAAGAAAAAAAAATCTGTGCTTTTTTTTTTTCTGTCCTCACAGTTAAGTCTTCAAACAGACATCTTATGAATGTAATTTTCTTCAATGTAGAAGTAAGAATAAATAATCAACAGTAATGGGAAAAGAAAATGTGTCTCACCTAAGATAGCAGTTGGCACAAAAGGATCTGCTCATACCCCCATAACAAGTGCAGAAGTTGGAGGAGGAAAGAGAGTTTGCAGTAAATAAAAGATAAATCCACAAATAAAAAACAACAATCACAGGAGAAATAAATAAAAAAGTAAAATAATGGGACAGTTTTTTGGTTTCTTGCCAAACAGCATAACAAGAAGAAACCAGAAAACCTAATTACACACTAAGTTTAGTTGATTATAAATCTAGCTGCCCTTTACTCCATCTAATCAATGAGCTGTAATCTGATTACATAAAACACACAATTATGCGGATTATTTAGAGAAGTTTTAATTGAACAGCTAAATTCCATCTCGGTGAAGTAATATAAAACACCAGAGATGAAGCAGTGTGTAAAGTCTATTTATCTACCGTCTCATTTGTGAAACCGTTTTTCTAATTTCTAAAGCACATATTAACTTCACGAGGTGAATTCAAACTGCACATTACAGTATTAGTCTGTACTTTATATAAAAATAGAACATAAAAGAACATAAAACTCATTAATACTTGCTTGAAAACATTATGTCTTATTAATTTACGGTAACACTTTTGCAGGTTTCATGATGGTTGAATTTCACACCTTCTGGTTTCACTCAACATCTCACTGTTTATATAGTAAGCACTCCTCTGTTGACATATAGGATTAGCGTGAGGAGTACAGTGTGTGTTTACCTGGGTAGTAGGAGTTGGTGGGGATGGAAGTACTGAGAGTGTTGGCTTTGGGCAGTGTGAAGGAAGAAGGTGATGATCCAGCTAGAGACGCAAAGAAAGAACATAACACAAGGTAATCAGCAGCCTAATGGTGAAGGGAGTATTCCGAAAGTACAGTAGAGGTAGGTGAGAAAATATGTTTCTTTGTGATCTGGATGAACTGAACATAAATAAAAATACAAAAGTATTGGAGGTAAGGAGTTCAGGTTGGTTTTGGTTCATTTTTTCCAGCTCTCTTTGTGTTGATCACCTTTTAAACGGTTCTTATCCTGCATGCATGGTATCCTTTTATCCAGCACAAACTCAGCTGTAAGCCTGACTTCCCATTTTGTGAATTTACCATGTGTAAGAAGCTTCCAGGAACCCATAACACATACAAAATTAAACAGGCTCCTATAGATATGTGCAAATCTTTAGTCATAATCACTCAAAACATCATCATAGAACAGTTCTAGGTTGTAAAAAACACTTTCAGTATTAACTCGTACAAATACAAACAGGGCAAGGAAAGAAATAAACTGTAATACAGTCTAAATACATGATGTTATTTTCTTTCAACTCATTTTTATGTTATTGAAAGTGTATGTATGATTGTAAATCACTGAAAATGATAATTTATATTTAAAATGTGTTTTCTAGACATAAAGGTAAACTTGGTAAAAAAACCTTTCAGATTCTTTCTTTTGTGTGTCAGTGTGTGTGTGTCACTTTAGGATTGAACCGAACAGATTCAGTTTTGTTAGTTTTACTCCAGTAAAGTTTACCGAGATTAGACACCATGACCCAAACCATGAATACGTATTTGACTTTTCATTTGTGGCAGTAAATATGCTTATATATGTCCTTTGTAACTAATCTGACAATAACTTGATATAATAAAGATAATAATAGTCATGTTCCAATCTTAATCATCTTGTTTTGTCGCCACCAGTCCATAACCCAAAAGATATTAGATTTAGTATAACCAAAAATAAAGAAAACCATCAAATATTCTGAATGGTACATCTGATTTTTGCCATTTTTTGCTTAAAAATGATCAAAATAGCTACTGATTAACTTCTGGTTAATCAATTAGCTGATTAAAACAATACTCAATAAACAGTAAACAAATCTTTACTACTACTTATTTTACTATCAAAAATATTCATGAGGCAGCAGAACAGTCCCTGTCAGGGTTGTTTTGCATATTAATGAGATATTATTACTTATTTTAACTAACTGCTTCATACTGTTGGGTATTTTAATTCATTAGGGGACAACATATTTCACTAGATGGTCATATGATTTGTAAGAACCTCAGTAAGCAAAGTCACCTGGAACTGAAATTAAAGCAGTGGAGTAAAAAAAAGAAATGTGAAGGAGTGTAAGTACGAAGCAGCATATCAAAGCTACATGCCTGAGTAAATATAAGTTCAGAGTGTATATTCATATGGGGGATAGAGTAAATGTCAGTTCCCCGCTGGTTTGTCATCTTAAGGACTCATCACGCAACATCAACACAGCTAACTGTCGAATGGGGTTTGGGTTATGAGACTGACAGCCACGATGTTTTGAGCCAGAATGACACAAGTGACAGTCACATAAGGTCATACGGAGCGTGAGAGGTCTTCGGTACAGTATTGAAGGCATTACACTGATAGGCGGAGTAAAGAGTAATGCATTTAAATCATTTGAGCTGGCAGACAGAGGGCCAGATTTGAACATCCGCACTAACAGACAGTTAATCAAGGTCAGAGCATCTTTGGGGCTCATCCCCTGCAGGGGTGCGGAGACAGAAGCTGCTGTGGAGTTTTAATCTGATGGTTTTGACTGGGATTATACCAGGTCAAGCCCTGGGTGCAGATTTAGCTGAGCTGTCCATCAACAAAGTATTAAGTTTAACCTGGGACGGAGAAAATTAACGGGCTGTTGCACCGGAGCACATCTTGTATGTGTTGTGAGTTTCCTCTGTGAATTGGAGACAATACGGTGATGAGTGTAAGCCCTCACGACAGACTTCACAGCCTTGATTATTGATCAGAAATAGCAGACCCCCTTCAGGCTATTAACACTTTCAAACAACTATAGTAAAGTGCAGGCGTCAACGACAGACTCCCAACAGTAAATTATTAACATTGCTTAACTTTACTTTTAGTTCATTTAACAAAAATTAATTAGAGAAACTCAATAAATTTAAAAAGAGAATGCATAAAAAGGGCAGAACAAACCCTCGAGGGCTTGTGAAGAAAGATGAATCCCCCTTTTAAAAAAAAAGAAACAATCTTCTTCAAAATCACATCAAAGTCTTTTCTATCAAATCAAAGTAAATTCTGTTGGAACTGTTTTAAAGTAGTCGGCTCCCCATTGACGAACACTGCTGCTGCTAACAAAGGGTCGTTTTTCAAAAGCTACAAAAATGACTGTCAAATCATTTGCTCGGACTGAATAAAGTGTCAGAACAAGGCGGAAACTGAAAAACAAAGAGATATTTAGATCAATTTAATCAACACTAATTTATGCAACTGGATGTGGTAAATGATAAAATAAAATATCTTTATGATCTGGAAATGTTGAAAGTCTATCTAAAAAACAAGATTTCAGTCCTGAGGATTTAAGACTGAGGAGGAGAACTGAGACTTTTTAGGTCGCCCCTGTCTCACCTGACCAAACAAACTGCTTCCACCATGCCCGGTGTGTGTGTGTGTGTGAGTGTATAAGGTAGGTAGGCTGACGCGGCACTGTCTTACCTCGGCCGTTGAGAGTGAGCGCGCACTCACTGCGGCCGTTGAGAGTGAGCGCACACTCGCTGCGGCCGTTGAGCGTGAGTGCGCACTCGCTGCGGCCATTGAGAGTGAGCGCGCACTCGCTGCGGGTGTTCAGCGTGTGGTTGTGCGTGTCCATGAAGGACAGCGCCTCGTCACAGTTGGTGCCCTGCTCCGTGTAGCTCTTGTCCATGGAGTTGACCATCACGGTCATCTCCTGGCGGGTGCTGTTCAGCGTCTCCTTACGCTTCTTGGCCAATTTCCTTTATAGGAGGAAGAAATAAAAAGACAATCAGACAAAAAAAACCCACCAATGACTGTGCTTGAATTGATCTGATATGATGCTGAGAGCGATGACTCATAGATGTAATGAGATGGCTGAGCTAATGTGCCCCGAGCTGTGGTCACATTAGGTTTTATTAGGCTCCAGATGCTTTTTCAAGCAGTGAAATATAAATCTTTGAGAATGTGGAAAGGTGTGACACCCTAACCCAAATACATCAGTGGCCCTGATGATTTAAAATTAGCTATAGTATTTGGGGGCGGAAGAATTAGAGTTGTGAACGGTGAACTGAAACAGTCAACCTGCTTTTATTGACCTACTTTGAGTTGATGTGCTGGAGCCTACAAGCAATCTGTTCCTGATCAAACAACCATTAGAGCATTGTGTACGGAGTAAACTCACGCACGCGTGCACATGTATGCACACGCGTATCCCTGACTGATTCTTATGTAAAAGCAGCTGCCGAGCTCACACCTCACCTGCGCTGACTGATACAGGATCAGATTCAAGATTTTCACCCATAAAGCTGTCCCACAATCAGGCCAACGGATATATTCATGAACATATCAGGCAACACTTCAACGGTCTTGTGACCCG